>JAQFVV010006603.1:0-657146 GCA_028023455.1 Epiperipatus broadwayi | reverse complement strand
AGCTTGATTAGGAGGGAATGTAGTTTTTTTTTGTTTGAATTTTGTCATTGATTGGGTAGATATTCTGTGTTAAATTTTGTGACCAATCGGGGGGGGGGGTTGTTAAATTTTTAATCTTTTACCAAATCTGTAATTTTTGATTATCGCCATTTTACTGTGTATTTTTTTTTCTTTCTGATGAAAACCAGTCCTCTGGTTGAAATATAATATTATTTATTGGATTTATAAGTCTTTTTTTGTTTATATATATATATCACCATCTGTTGACATAAATACAAGCATTAGCAAGTTTTTAATTTGTTTTTTGTTTTTCATATATATATAACAGAAGATCACTCTTTCTTAGGCTATGGATAAATGATCACTCTATGTTGAACAAAGAATCATGAGTGGAATGAATCCATCATTCTTGAGCTTATGATATTTATAAACTTATTATTGCTAACACTGATGAAAATTTCAGAGTGAAATTAATATATTACCAGATAAATTTTGGCATTTAATTATTATTAGACTAATAATAAAATATATAAAGATATAGATAGTATCTCTCTTAACAATTTAGTTTTTATAATCAAGTACAAGTTAATAAATGTAAGACTGAAATTAACTTGAATAATATATATATATTATGAAATTAAAATATACTTTGAGAATGGTCTGTAGAGATTTTTGGTAAGGACATTTCTCATTATCAGACCCAAACTTGCTAAGTTGTTGCAAGTCTTTAAAATATTCTTATTCATAGAAATAAAGCAATTCTTCACAGAGACTCATTTATCTTCTTCATAACTATGCTATCTTTAAAATTGTTACAATGATTTAGATTATCACAATGGTTTACAAGGGAAGAGAAGGTCCCATTTATGTAAAAAGACTTTTTAAAAAGAGATGTAGTATTGATTGTTTTTTTTTGAGAAGATATAGCAGATTATAACTACAATTAAATTAAATAATTATTTAGAGGGAACAGTTTGTCACAGAGAGATTAAAATACAGCATAACAATATGTAACTCACCTATGTCTACAATTTTCATATATAAAATTTTAGGTATTGATGATTCAAAAACAATTAAATTTAAAGTTAATAAAACAATTGGTTTCTAAATTTTATAATTTACTTTACAATACAGTCACTATATGATGTAAAAATGTCATATGCAAAAAATCAACATAATATAAAAATAAAGAGCTCTGCTAATTTGCTTTAACAAGCTTTAATGATAAATATCAGCTAAACAAAGCATTTAAAAATCTCTATCTTGAAAATCACTCCTTAGCCTCAGACCAATGATTTCATGCTTTGGCACTTCTCAGTGAAGCACTAGGGTAGCTTCAGACACTAGATTAAAAATACCAAGCCAAAGCCAGCATTTATCTAAGAGTTAACTATTAAGTAGAAAATCTGAAATTTTTAGACACCTAAATGTCTTCAAACCCATCTATCTAATTTAAACAATTATATGGGACTGAGAGATCTTCAGCCAAACCTTATATTAATAGCTTTATCAATATAACATTAATATTTCACAAATATTTTGTGACAAAATAATAAATGTGTGAAAAAAGGGAAAATATTTGTTTTTATTTTGAAAATCAAAATGAAGAAATAGAACTGCCAAAATTATTTGCAGGCACTTCCCTGCAGAGAGGACATATAATTACCAATCAGTGCCTTGGAAGACAGGTACTTGTATCATTGTTCTAGTGTTAAATTTAAAAATTATTGATTTATTAATTCCAAAACAATCTGAAGTTGTTAACATTATTCATTACAGTTTTTCCTATAAAATGAATACATAATCAGCAAAACAACATTAAAAATAATGGTTAGAGAATGAGTTAAAGTCATGAAAGCATTCATGCAGTTTGTGCTAGAAGAAGATTAAATTGCAAATAATTGTTTATCTATTTTTCATTATTTTTTTATATATTGTTTTGTGTAAAATTATATTATAGACACTTGTATGTACTACCTATATATTGAAAAATATATGTTAATAACACATATTATACAAATTAGCTACTACCTAAAAGTTTTTGTATCTGTTACAAAATTTTCAATCAATGCTATCGGTTGACTACTCTATATTACCAAAGAATGGGTTCTACATGAGCAAATTTGAGATTTATATATGGGTTGACTACTCTACATTACTAAAGGATGGGGTTCTACATGAGCAAATTTGAAATTTATTGTTTATTCATAAAAATAATTTTACAATTCATCTTTAACTTTATAATTGTGTATACTTTCTGTTGTTTTGATTTTTTACTGGTCATTACAAGTGGTTGCTAATACATGAAAATAATATTAGTTTCTGCTTATGATTTAGGATTTACATTATTTAAATATCTGAAGAATATTTGAGTTCATGATTTTTTCAGATAACAAATCAGTTATCAATCCAACTAGTTTACTAGTATTGATTTTCTTTAATCAACATCTGTTATTAGTAGAGAAACAACACAAAAATCATCATCATTAAGTAGATAAGTAGCTTATGAATACTGGTTGTTTAGTCCTCAATTCTTGACAAAAGATGCTGAAGAGGTCTTTTTCTTATAATAGATTACTGAAGATTATTTTATTTATATACACAAGTAATAAATTATTTGTGGCAGGCTATTAATGGTCTAGATTTTTTCAAGAGATAAATAAAGTATTATAAATTGTTTACTTGTATACCAGTATGTGTGCTTTCCCTTTTTTTTAAAGTAATATCTCTTATTATTTTATACACATGTATATATTACTTTTATTGCTCTAAGTAATATTTTTTAATAACTGATTACGTTTTTTTTCTTGTGAATGAGATTGCTCAGTTTGCTTTATAATTGACTAGAGATATTGCTGTAATGCCATTAAAAAAATGTTTTTTTTTTAAGATTTTTATTTGAAATTAAAGTAAGGATAACTCAGGATAACTTATATAATTAAAGTTGAAAAGTTATAGTTGGTTTTGAAGAACATTTTGAAAAGAGGAAATTAGTTAAACCCTATGAGAATGAAATCTGCTTTTCTAAGGAAATCTGTATTTTTTATTAACGTGAAATATTGGCCTTTGACAATTAATTGCTTTAACTTTATATAAATTGCAAAAACTGAAATAGAGTAATAAACTGTTTTTTTTTTCAAAAAAAATTATATGCCTTAATTAAATTATTTTGAAAGAATTAATTACATTGATTATAAAAACTTTATAGATTGATTATTTGTTTTAAAGATTGATTTAGATACTATTTCAAAGTAACTTTTAAACATAATCATTTTTAAAATCATCACAATAATTATATTTATACAATAGTAATAATGATATGGGATGTTTAATGTGTAAAGTAAATATGTCTGTCTTAGATTTCAATTTAATTTCCATTCATAACTAATAAATACTTGAGGCAATAAAGAGAATTTTGAAAAAACATTCAGTGTTATATATATATATATAATTGCTATTACAATAAAGAATAGAAATTAGATTATATCCATGTAAACAGGGATAACTTTTAGCTTTTGATGTTGTCAGGAAACTATCGATTACTACTAATTGACAAACCCTGAGGCTAAACAAGTTTTCTCATTAACCTATAATATCTTTTTTGTTGGAATTTTTTGCTGAAGTAATATGCAGATATTGCAAATAGCCGAATGTATGGTTAGAAATGTAGTTCTGTAGAAAAACCTTATGGTTTGCATCTAGACCAAGTGAATTCAATTTTTTTTTTACAAAGCTTAGAGTTTAATTTGTGGTAGCAGATTCATAGGCAAAACCATTAATAATCTAATATTGGTTGGAACAGGATATTTTATTATTCTTAACAAGTGGTTAACCAGGAAATGGAATTTACATTTAAGCTCACACTACTTTACAATCATCAATCTGAATATGATTTTTTTCTTCACTTTTTCTATATTTGGAGAAGTCTCTTAAGAATTCTTTTATTTACTTACCATATATACAGTACATTAGAAATAAACTATTAATGCTAATAATTTATTATAAATTTGATTTACAATAATGCTGTTTGTTTTTTCTTTTTTTAACATTAATCTGTCAATTATGATGATTTTAACAATCGAAAACAAAGTTATCCAGTGACCACACAAAAAATTCTTATCTAAGGGCTACAATATATTTGAGCAATGGTAACACAACTCCAATAACTGGGAAGATGAACTATTACTGAAGATAATAAATTGTGCACTATTCACATGCATGTTTGTGGTGAATGTTTGGATCATGCACATCAGAACAAAACAGTGGAGGGCTGTTTCTTTGACACCACTTATATTTGAAAGTTATGTGAGTATACAGTGAAGAAGAACACTGAATAATAATATACATATCAATATTATTGATTAGTAATGTTTTAGACAGTTCTGGTCTAAAGCAAAAAATTACCTAGATATTTATCACTTAATATATATGTCTAGGGTGGATCCAGTATGAGGTGTCATATGGTATAATCTGTAAATTCAAAATGTTTTGATTAATGATGGTTACAATTCTTTTGAAATTACATGAAAAACTCAGAGGGATAGACTGTTGAGAAATCCTCTCAAAAGGAGTTATAAATGCATATTTTTAAACATAAATCCTGATGTTTTAAATAACAAGCACAGCTTTGTTTTTATTCTTTGTTCAAAGCTTCTTTCAATTAATATTTTGCTCTGATAATAAAAATTAATCAAATGATGATATAAATGTTTTAATAATTATTATTGATAAACTTTTTAATATAAACTTATTTAAAATGTAAAAGGATTAATTTATGATTAACTGGGTAAATTTACAGGAAGAATATCTGGTTTAACTAAGAAAGAAGTGCTCTGAAGATATATTCCATTTATTTCAAATAGTATCTACTTTGCATAGCTACTGCTGTTGTTTTTTCATAAACTGTCCACTGAAATCAATATCTTTCTATTCAATTATTATAATATTAATAAGTTATGCAATATCTTTGTTGTTATTTATATTCCTGAAATAGTGTAAAAGTATGTTATACTTTTAGCTAAACATTAAATTCAAGCAACCTCAGTAATTATTATGAGATTGATAATAATCTGTATTTGTCTGGTTTTCATCAGTTTTTATATTTTATTTAATGATTTTTATTTGTATATCATATTATTGTTGTGAATCTATTATACATAAGCTATACTGAGGTTATCCACTTCACAATTTGATATTTCTATAAACAAAATTTAATAAATTATAAAGAAGGAACCAACCTCCCATCAGTTAATCGTCAAACTGAAATATCAGAGCTTCAATCTATTGTATGATTAACTTATGAATTATTAATTGAATTGTACAAATCTATTCATTCTATAGCAGGAAAAACATAAAATCTTATTTTAAACCACCTGAGATTGGAAATATGTAGTAAATTTTACATTTACTGTAATAAATAGTCTATTATTTGTATAGTGCAGACTGCAATAGCATGTAAATTTGTAAGAGTGCATGACCAGAAGTTTGATCTTTTTTATAATATTACATACATAATCTGTACTATATCAATAATAGACTATTTATTAAAGTAAATTCAAAATTTTGTATATATTTCTAATCGCAGGTGTTTTAAAATGAAATTCTATCTCTCTCTCTTACTATAGAACAAATAGGTTTATATAATTCAATTAATAATTCATAACTCAACCACCCAATAGATTGAAGCCCTGATTTTAGCATAATGAGCAAAGGTTGTCTTATATATAGATAAGCTTTAAGCATAAGCTGCACATGCTTTTCAAACCAATGCTCACATGCAAATGCATGCAAAAGCACATGACCGGGACATTTGTTCCTTCTCTATAACATTACATACACAGTCTGTGCTATATAAATAATAGACTATAATTTAATATAATAAAAATGTAAGATAGCAATTACAGAGGATATAACTAGTAATATAATTATTTCTTAATAAGTAACAATCATTTAATTTTAAATGATCCATAAGCTAAATAAATAAAAATATTTGAATGAATAAAATGAACAGAAGTTAATTATAAATTGCAAATAATTCAAGTAGTTAATTTACTAAGTGACTAACTTTATTTTCTCCTCATAGAGTTTCACATTATTTTGGATAAAATGTATTAATTTGTATTTTATATGATCTGGGAGAGAAAAAGATTTTCTTTGTTAATTTTATTTCCAGAGATGATACTTCTATTAATACATACACAGGAAACTTATAAGACTATGGACAAAAGTTTTTTTTTAATCTGATATAAATGATGATAATTTTATATTAATATAGAAATAAAAAAAATACCATTTTTCATAATATGTTACTAACATTCACAATCTATTAAAACAGAAGCAAACTCGCCACACAGTAGTGCCACTCAGTGCAATCCTTAATAATCAATGAATGCAAGAAAGTTTGTACATAAAATCTCTATCTAATGCCTACTCATACAATATCTCTGAACTAGTTTCTAGTTTGTGGCTTTCATCAATGAAGAACTTTCAATCTGAGAGCACTGCATCTAGAATTTTAGATCTAATGGAACTTTCTAGCACTACAAATTAGAAACTAGTCCAAGAGTATTAACTGAATAGGCACATAGTATGAATTTTATACATAAACCTTTTTGCAACCATTGATTACTATGACTTATGCTGGATGGCATTACTGTATAGAGAGTTTGCTATTGTCATGATTTTATAATAAAACTATAAATTAAAATTTCTAGATTAGTGATGGGAGTGAAATAAAAGTTTTTTATATAGTTTACCAGATCAGATTTTCATATTCTATAAAAAGTGAAGATAGTCCAAACAATAATTACAACTAAAATACTATCATCACAGACCTTGGGAAAACACAATGATAATGTTAGTTTTTATCTGAACATTTGTGAAGATGGCATTTTACTTGAAGTTCATCTAGTATTAAATGTTAAATGTCTTTGAGTTTTCAAATACATTCAACTGTTATCGTTTACATGCAGATTAGTATATAAAATAATGTTTCAAATAGTATTTTCAGGCATCATTGATCTGACAACTGATAGTATTCATATGAGAATTATACCAGGGATCTTTGGATTAGGGAATATTGAATTTAAGGTAGTGCTCTAGGCAACTTGGATACTTTGCCAAAAGTAGCAGTCTGTAGAAATTTTATATACTTATATATGAGGATTCTGCTGACTTCTCCACTAACAAAGATCAAAGATAATCGTATTTTCAAATATCATGAATAATCACAATAGGCTGATGTATGGGATTATTTGTGGTGTTTCTTTAAATTTTCTTTTTGTGTGTGTGTGTGTCCAATATTTTTACTTTCTTCTGATTGAACATATATATATTCAGAACAAAAGTAAGAATTCTTAGATGTGACAAAACCATCATTAGCAAAGTCAAAACTATGGTTTAGAGAAAACCTATACACACAGGAAATACTATTTATCTCCAAAATGACAGAAATACAAAAGCAAAAATTAAATTATCACTTTAAAACAGATAAAAGAAGTTCGTTCAAAAACCAATCATTTTGTAAAAAAAAAAAAAAGTCTTCCAAATAACAAAAACTATTAATTAATAGAATTTTCTATGGACTTAGATGTATTAACAGAGATATCATTACTGGGAACAAATTTAATGAAGAAAGGTGAGGTTCTATTTACCTAGTAACAGAAATAATAATAAAATTACATATATAGAAGATTTATTTAAACTTCTTTGAATCAATAATTTCAATCTCTGTGGTCAAGTTGCTATCTTTAGTATCTATATAAATATATGGGACCATAAATAAAGATGGAATTCTACCTTTATTGTTAAAAGGGGGTTGCCTTGAAAACAGTTTGGGATTGTTGAGTGTCATTTATATTGGGATTGTGTAAGTGTTGACTGGTTTCTAATGGTTATATATATATTAGTACATCTACTTTTTTAATCACTAGTTTGTGTTTTAATTGTTTTTAAATGAAAGGGGGATATTTTCATTGATGTATGTCCCCCCACTTTCATATGGTATTTCATATATGCAATTTTATATATCAACATTTCAAGTTTAGGTTTTGTAGATGTTAGAATTTCTTATAGCAGGTTTTGGTTTTGGAAAGCTGATATTATATTGATTACAGATTTTTTAAAATTAACTGTTGTCTTTGATATGTATGGATGCACTACAGGACCTATAATTGAACATTTTTTTATTGTCTATTTAAAGTTTTCATAATGATAACTGATAGATAATATTTCTTAATTGAAGTTTGTTTTTATAGAAATTTTCTTTTACCAAGTCATTGGTTTGTGAGGAGACTTCTTTTGCTCATAATTCCACTTTTATGTTTTTGTCATTTTGGATATTACAGTACTTTTCCTGTGAAAGGGAAGTGTCAAAATGATAATTTTGATATTTCTAATGGGATTCTTGTTAGAGAAACATTCAGAAATGTTCCTTTTTGTGTTTATTGTAATTCAATTGTGAATTTAATTGAAGTGGATATGTTAATTCATCTGCGCCAAGAATGTTTGGAATAGGAATTCATCTTGTGACCATACAGTAAATATGTCATTGACACAGTAAATATATTTATGAATGTGACTTTAAGTTCCTCCATATAAATGTAACTAATAAGGATTAATAGTAGTGAACTCATGACCATCCTTTGATTTTGTTGTAAGAATTCTATGTTACCTTTATTTTAAAAACAAGTTGTTGTTATGAGTTCCACTAGACTATCAATATGAAGAGTTCTTCTGGTTTGTAAGAAATTATTCTTTTCTTACAATAGATAATCTTTCATTACATAGTACTCTTCTGAATAAACATTTCATATCAAAGCTTACTAATATATCAGTTCTTTTGATTTTCTAGTTGTCATTAGTTCTGCAAAGTGCTTAAAATCTTTAGAAGAAAAATATATTATGTATACCCAAGATCTAGTAGCAAAAGGAATTTGTTCAAAAACCAATGACTTGGGGGGGAAAGTCCTACATAGAACAAGCTCTCATGAAGAATAGTTTTCTATCAAATATCATCAAAAAAGCTTTTAAATAATCAACTAAAATAGCATCACAACAAGAACAATTATATATACAATAGAGCATCCATACACATTAGAGATACCAAACAAATTAAAGAAAATTTGCAATCAATATAATATCAGAATTTTCCAAAGTTATACCAGGATATAAGAAATCCTATTGTCTACAAAGCTATACTCGAAATGTTGACAAACAAAAATTACTTCTAGCAGATATCATACAAATGTGGGAAGGATATCACTGAAAACTATTACCCTATTGAAAAACAATAAAGCATAAAATAATAATTGAGGAAAAACACATGTCTAAACCATGCATATGCCAGTGAACATAAGCACAATTAGGAAAGACAGGAATATTGAACTGAGAGGAAAAGGAAAAAGAAAAATTTAAAAAGTTGCACATATTGGCAAATAATCATATAATTGAATCTAGTATAATAATTCATAATGTTTGGAAACCACTTATTAATCTTGCCCCCCCCCCCAAGTAAAAATGGATAAATCAGGAGGATGCTTATAAATAAGTATATAAAATGTCTACTGGATGCTGTCTTGACAGAATTTCCTAAGTGGTTAGAGTGTCATTTTAATTTCAATATTCATGAATCTTAAGATCCCAGGTTTGATTCCAATGCCAATAGTATCACTAGTCAAGCCAGCTTCAGCTGAAGAAGAAAGGAGAATAATATCATTTGAAACAATGTGTTATATAATAATTTTTATGATATTATTAACAGTTGAATATTTTTTCTAAAAACATTTGACAATTAGATGGAATAGTCCAACATGTAATTACAAATATTCATTTTAGTTGATCATTAAGGAAAATGAATTATTATTGCAATTCTGAATATTTAAATATTTACCTGGAGATTTGAACAATATTTATATATGTGAATACTAGGAGAAGAAAAAGTAATAGGCAGATAAGATCATAAAGTTAAAGATGTGGATACTATGGAAACCAATCTGTGAAACACAAATCTGGTCATATATATTCAACATTGAATATTTGATATGTTTTAAAGGTAGTATCTTCAGTTATACTTTTTGATCTTTTCTGTAGCAAGTTTTTAATATTAATAGGTTTATTGGGTACATCAATAACTTTTATGCTTTTATTATGCAAAATTACTTGATAGTTTACTTGCGTTCACATTCATTGTCTAACCTATAAGAAAGGAATTCTGTTAGCTAACATTGCATTTCATTTATTTGTAGGTCACTTTATTCAATAATGCTTTTTAAAAATTAAAAACCAATATTTTGCATATATTTGCATGTATAAATTATCTTATGTAGAAGTTAGACAAATAACTTGTTGAAATATTCAGCAAAGACTTTATTAATATAGTATGCATCAATATATATATATATTATAAGGAATGTTAAATAATTTTTCATGGAAAAGGCACTCAAGCTTATAAATTGTATTTGCAAAAAGCAGTATTCTTTTAAGTAAAAGTTTTTTATTTTTTATTTTTTTCAATGTCTTAAAGGAACCAAACAGAGATTTCTGATATTATCATTATAGTTATTATTATCATGTGGTTATTTACATGGTACATAATATTGCTGGATTACTTTAGGTAGATATGGAATAGTATTTATGAATGTCACTTTAAGTTTTTTCCATGTAAATGTTGATAATCAGGAGTAACAGCAGCTTACTTTGCTTACATTTAACATCAGGGAACAGTTTTTTTCAATCTATCCCAAGGCCATCTATTGTCATCTTGAGTATTCAGTAGACACGAGGTGGCGGTGTTACTATTATATCCACATGTTCAAATTAGTTTCTGGCTTCTAACTTGATTATTGATATATTTGAACGTCACATATCTTACAATAAATGGTTCCTAAAAGCACATTTTTTTATAACAGACAAATATTTAAATATTATAAAAATAAATCACCAGGTTAATGTAATTACATTTACCACTTTGTTTTACGATTCAAATTTCATTTTTTCTTCTGTTATAGTAGCTGCTATAATTTCAACTTAAAATCCATTAATATTTTTGATTGACAACACCTAATTATTTTGAATAAAATCACAGTATGATATTTTGTAATTGCCAATTAAAATATTTCACACTAAAAGGTTTTAAAAGTTTTGATAAATAAATATTTCGATATTAAATTACATAGAACATCGCAAATTAATTTCAGTTATATATCTAAATTTCAGAATTATTCAAATTTATATTACAAATGTTAGCAATGACAGAAGTTGAATTGTTTTAGGAGTAAAATTAAAGTTGCATGCCTATATCTTGAAATTAATATAGTTCTAACTAGAATTTTGTTTTCATTATTTTTTTAAAAAATAAGTAAAAATAGATCATTGTTTTAAAGGAAATTAAAAAAAAAAATTTCAGTTATTATAAGTAGTAATTGTTTACTAAAAGATAAACTATAATTTAAGAAATAGTGATGTGATTGTTAATAATATTATTGTATAAATCGCATATTGTTGTTGAATCGGTAATAAATTGAGAGGTTGCCAAACTCTCGCATGCACCTACTAGAAAACTACAGCGTAGTAAACTTAAGTTTTCGCGCTGTACTAGCGTAAATTAAGACTCAGTGAGTATCAAGCCAAGATGCTTAAGACTGGCTTATATATATAAAATGTTAAGTAGAGAAGAGGGTGGAACCATCCTTTTCTTATCAAAAACTCTGTCATGTGCTGCAGTTTGATTGTGCTTCAGACTGCTGTCTTAACATTTGATTGGCTGTCTGAGAAGCAACAGTAGGTGCATGCAAGAGTTTGGCAATCTCTCAATAGTTAATAATAGAAAAATAAAATAGAAAAATATATTTTATAAAAGTAACTAAGAAGATAAGCCAAAAATGTTGATATCTTTCAATAATGAAAGTAAACAGATGTGATTATTGTTCATTTGAAGAATATATGTTAACCAGCATACCGGCCTGTAGAAAGGCTGTTGTTTTAATAATAGTTTTTATTAATTGTTTGCTTTAATGAATGTCAGTCATGCATGGTATTGTTGTGGATCCAAAATCTATGTGATATCAATCTACATGACTTCAATTGTACACTAACCAAAACTAAATGTAAATACAGCATTATAGCATCTATTGTTTTGCCTCACTAAATATTACATTTCAAACATAAATTTATATACTGTAATCACATTTTCTTCATGATTTAAATACTATACCTATTCTGTTCTGTACTGTAGTTAAAAGCACTTTTATTGATTTTTTTTTTCTGAGTATTTTTTCCTTCAAAAAGTTTTATTCCAATATTTTTTTAGAATCCAGAAATGTACTTAGCTTATGGAAGGGCCATCATTTTTATAATAGTTTTTTTTAATCAGTTGCTTTAAAAAATTACTTCCTTTGCATAAAATGCTTTGTAAAAAAATGTACAGTTTATTAATGGTGGAACAATGAATTATTTTTTTCCTTGAAAAATATGTTCTCTAACAAAGAAATGTTTAACTTAAATATCACTTGACTGCATTATGGACAAACATTTAGAAATTTTATATATAAGATAAAAAAATCAAACAGTTTTTAAAACAAAGAGTAGAAATTTGTTTTAAAGAGATAAATGTATAAATGTATTGAATACATCATTTGACTTTGACAATAAAGTCAATTATTCAATGCTTTAATAGGTTTATATATGTAAATGATAACAACCATCTCTTAAGCTATCAACAATCTCAACCTGTAGTCAAGGCAACCTCCTTACAATAAAGGAGATACTACCTTCATTTATGGCCTTATATATTTATATAGAAACTAAAGACTACAACTTGACAAAGGAGTGTGAGATTAATAATGCAAATAAGTTTAAACAAACACCATTAATCAGGCAAATATAACGTGTTCTGAAAGCAGACTAATAAATAGTCATTTATTTATTTGGAAGTTATAAATGACTATAACTATTTATCTCTAACAATTTTAATTTTACTTTTATATCCTTTACCTCATCCTCTATCTTACTAATTCTTTGGCTAACTATCACCAGTTTGTCATCCCTATATTTTGTCTACTAAATACATCTATTCTCTCTTTCTTAACTACATTTTCCTCCATTTCTCCTGACTTTTTCTTTACTCTATCTATACTTAGAAACCATTTTTTTATTTCTTTAGTCACATTTATACATAATCTGCATAACCATACATCTGTTACATATTTCCTAATCTTATTTAAGCATTTCAAATAAAAAACCATATCACATATGGTACACTATACCAAAGCACATTTAATTTCCTTCTGACCATTATATATACATTGTGGAATACAAATGCAATTCATATCTCCTTATTTTTCAATTTCCCTACTTTATATTTAAATTTATTATTTTTTCTACTATTCTTCAAATAAACCTCTTTATACAAAAAAAAAATAGTGATCGAAAAACATGTTCTATCCTTACACCTGAAATGTTACCATCTTTCTCAAATAAATTCACTCTCTTTCTTAAATTGAAATGAAAACCTATTAAAAACCAACAAATCCTATGTATGACTCCATTTCAAAATCTCCTTGTAATAAACACACATTTTTTTCTTTTATATTTAAAATGGCATATCTAATCACTTTCCAAATGTTAGTAATATTTTTCCCAATCTTTCCAAATCCAATTAAATCTATCTATCTGCATTCCAGTTTTTTTTCTCATCCAGTCACTAAGCACATAATTACCAGCAACAACATTTTTTTCAGATGATATTAAAAATATATAAAACTTTAACTTATCTTGTGGAACAAATTAGCCAAGTTAGTACAGCAACACCAGTCAAAAAAAAAATCCATAATGTCTTATTTAATACAATGCCGTCTAGTGTCAAAGCTATCAAATGCAAAAAATTAAAATGAAATCACTTTCATTCATTTTCCAAGCCTCTTGTATGCATATTTAAAAAACTTATAACACCAGTAAACATAGAATTTATATCAAAAGAGATATTCATTAAGCCTCATTTAAATTAGCTCAATTGCCTATCATTTTAATATACATCCTCAGTGTATTTTCGATTTTTTTTTTTTAAATAAAGAATTAAGAAAAAAAGAATTGGCTTGATTTTAAAGTTACAAAAATGATGAGATATATGTTAGAAGTTGATAAATAGAAAAGAGAAAAAAATGTTAGGGGTCTTTAAAAAGGATATATTGTAATAATAGAGATAACATAGATTACAAGTAAATGAGATAAAATCTTTGTGTAAAGATTTACTTTTTATCTTTATTTACTACAAGTATAAGATGTTAATTACTTTATATCTTTTCAGACTTGTAAAGATTCATTTTAAAAACCCTAATTAAAATATATGCAAGTTCCAAAAATAGGGCCAATGTAAATATTTTATATTAGTATATAATCATATCATAGAACAATCTTGTTTACATAACTAATAATTATTTTTATAGGCAAACTCATAATGAGATATTTTAACAAACTTGCAAATAATTTTACTTTTTATTTATCAGAAGACTGAATGAATAGACATTGAAAAATGAAAGGAAAAATTATTTGCAAGTTTGTTAAAATGTTACATTATGAGACTACCTGCAAAAATAGTTCTTAGTAATATAAACAATAGTATTCTGTGGTGTGATTATAATCTTAAACATTATATATTCAAGGCAGTAGTAAGTTATTTACATGCTATTGAAATTAATAATGTTAGTATATAATATATAAACCCTCGCATAAAACTCATTCATATAATCTTAACACTTTGCAGTTATTAATTAAATTATGCAATGTTTTTGGTTTATATATATTAAAAAATTTTAAAACAAATAACATGCCCACACACAAAAAAAAAAAACTCCTCATATTTAGTAGTAACTGAAACACGGCTTATTACATACCTGTGTCTATATATGTAATATAGGGTATATGAGCACAGACTTTCACATGACCCACCACTCTCCACTCTATTTAATAACACTGATACACTCAAGCACATATATGCTGGAAAGATAAGTAATCACCAATATACGTATTTCATGCTAAACCAGCAATCATCAGTTGGTCCAGATTATCATCTCCCACACATATATACTATAAGTGCTCAGATATATATTAAGATAGACAATCTTCATACTTTAATGGACAGGCTCCAATATACTACACATTCCAACTTTTCAACCATCCATCCAATTGAAAATCTGATGATGGAATGCTCGAGGGCCACCCTGAGGCTGAGATTCTTGTCACACTCATCCTTGCATATGTATTTAATGGATTATGTCCTGTACATGTGGGGTTCAGATTGACCTTAGGTCAACATGGGTGTGACAAGAATCTCGGCCTCAGGGTGGCCCTCGAGCATTCCATCATCAGATTTTCAATTGGATGGACGGTTGAAGAGTTGGAATGTGTAGTATATTGGAGCCTGTCCATTAAAGTATGAAGATTGTCTATCTTAATATATATCTGAGCACTTATAGTATATATGTGTGGGAAATGATAATCTGGACCAACTGATGATTGCTGGTTTAGCATGAAATACGTATATTGGTGATTATTTATCTTTTCAGCATATATGTGCTTGAGTGTATCAGTGTTATTGGATAGAGTGGAGAGTGGTGGGTCATGTGAAAGTCTGTGCTCATATATCATATTTAGTAGATAATATAAACATTAAATTCACACAAAGTTAGAATAAATTGTATGCAAATATTCAAATTTGTTTTGACCTTGATGACTTCTCAAGTAGTTGAAGATTTTTTCAGCAAGCTTGGTGTTTTCTCAGTTAGCCAAACATAATTACTATAGATAACTGTCCAATAGTAGTTATTAAGGAAGCACTTAGTTAACTTGTGATTTATCTTATAATAAGAATGGTGTATTAGGAATAGTAATTTACTCTTCTTCGAAGCTATCCAATATAAGGCTTGAGTCATGGTACGTGCAGAACATTGGAAGTAAACTTTATGTAACTTTGTCTGAGTACTTTTCAACACCAGCATATATATTGCCTGTTTATCTCAGATTTACTAATAAGGTTTTAAAAATAACATCCAACAAATTAACAAACACATGTGTGTGTGTTTTACATATAATTTTGATATATTTATATATCACTATTAATACACTGTTGTTTTTTTATGTGTCAAAGCATCAGCAGGAAAGCGAACCCCGGGACAACTGTTTGTAAGGCAGCTGTGCTAACCACTCGGCCATCAACACTTGACTATTAATACACTGTTTATTAGTGATTTAGTATTAAGGCATCTCATTATTCACAATATGTCTATCATATATAATAATCACTTATAAAAAAAATTATATTAAAAAAATAAAAACATCTTATATGATTCAGAGCATTGAATCATTTTCTGATAAATTGGATTTTTAAATAAGATATCAGGTATTATATAACAGCTAATATTTGAATTGTAAACTATAACAAAACTTATATCATAATATTAGTTTCAAGGAAAGTCCCTACACAATTTGTCTATCTTTAAAATATCATTGATCACAAATCAGAATTAGTTAGAACCGTATTGCTTATAAAGCAAATTTATTTGCTGTTTATAGTAAACATAATTAGTAAATATAATGCATTTTATGCCTAATGAGCATGCATAAAATATACTCTACCATGCAGAAAATATAATTTATTTTTTTTATATAAATTTTACTATGTGTATACATATATAACCAATTTCATATATATTATATAAATATATTTTTAAAAAAAGTTCTCATTTATTTTACTTGAAAGTGATAGATGAAATACACAGTCATTAGTATGTTGATTTCGCACATTTGACAAGCATATATACTATATTTAAGTTAGGTAGTAATTTAATTCAGTTTTTTATAAACTTCATCAACTCATTCAAATATGCTTTTACACTTTCAAGTAAAGTAAATAAAATCTAGTTGTAATTATACGTTAGGCTATTTTCATCATCTAATATTAATTGTCGAATGTTTTTTTTTTTTTTTAAATTCAAGCTTTATTTAAACTTTTCAAATACATTCAACTGTTCGTAAAAGCATATAGATTAGTATATAACATTATATTTCAAATGGGATTATTCTCCTCTCTTCTTCATGTGTTGCTGGCTTGACCAGAGTTACTACTAGCAATCCAATATTTATGAATCTAAAAGTCCCAATTTGAATCTCTTTCTAGTACTGTCACTGGTCAAGCCAGATATATCTAAAAAAGATAGAAGGACAATATCATTCAAAACTTTGTGCTATATGTTAATTAGTATGCTATTACTAATAGTTAAATGTATCTGAATAGTTTGAATCAATTTGAATTTTTCTAAAAACATCAACAATTAATATTAGAAGAAAATAATCCAACATATAAATATAACTATAATACCATTATCATAAACTTTTGGAAAAAAAGTCTACTTTATATAAAATAAGAATATAGCTAATGGTTATTTATAAATTTATTTAACACACATTGATTACGTAAGTAATATTTACTAAGGCAACAAACCTAAAGCATGTGCGATTGAAAATGCGAAGGTAGGTACCTCTACAGGTCTTAACCACAAGCTTATGCATTGGAAAAAAAGTGGGGAATCCTTCTTTAATTCAACCTACTTTCTATATAAATAGGTGAAGCTGAAGCAGTTAGATCTGAGAGCATGAAGCTATTCAATACTTCACTGATTAAGTCCACACTTCCTATTATACATTAGTACTCGCGAAATCTTTCGATTTACAATGAGTCAATGGAAAGATCTTATAGTGAGAAATCTATTACAATAATTTATTTAATGCACATTGATTATGTAAGTAATATTTACTAAGGCAATAATCATGGACTTAATCAGTGAAGTATTGAATAGCTTCACACTCTCAGATCTAACCACTTCAGCTTCACCTATTTATATAGAAAGTAGGTTGAAGTAAAGAAGGGTTCCCCTCTTTTTTTCCAATGTGTAAGCTTGCAGTTAAGATCTGTAGAGGTCCCTACCTTTGCATTTTCAACTACACATGCTTTAGGTTTATTGCCTTACTAATTGTTATTTGTGAATGAGGAACTTTAAGAGAAGACTAATTAAAGAATTTTTCTGGAGCTGGTTAAGTGAGTCTTTTATTATCATAGTTGAAAAGTTGATTTTTCATTCTGCAATGAGCTTTAAAGAGAACACTAGTTTTTTCTTTTATGAATTATATGCATATTAAATTGATGGAATAATTTTTATCTAAACAGAATATTTTTATGTATGATCTGCATATTTAAAGCATATTTTATCTTTTACCTAAATATACTTACAGTAGAGTTATAAAAATTGGAAAAGATTATCATTATTTTTTGAATAAAATTATGTATGAGCTTATTAATAATAAAAATCATAACATTTAAATAAATATAATAGAAAGACAATATCTTTTTATCATCTACTTTTAATCATGTTTTATAACATTAGGAGTCATGAGATTGTTATAAAAAAAATATTTATTAATTTTCTTTTGCTTTTGATTAAATGAGCTAAAATATATTTTATATAAAATAAGGTTTTAGCTAATTAGATTTTTTTTTAATAATGTTTAATGTATGATACAACTGATAAAAGATGTTATCTTGGAACAAATCCAATGGACATCATAATGCCATAGTAACTTATTCAAAAGTATACTATTTTGAAAAATAAATCTTTAATTTTGAAAGGAGTATTTTAAATCATGCTTCCGGGATTCTTATTTATATAAAAATTAACATAAAGATTGTTAGCTAACAAAAGAAAAACATATATTTGAAGTATAATTAAATCAAACCAACTGCACTATAAATGAACAAAAAAAAACAGTTATATCATAGTATAATAAAAAGAACCCTCATTATGAAGCCATGTCACAGCTTCATACAAAATAAGACAAAGTATTTCAATTTTGGATTGATATCTTTAGGTATTTTGGTAGAGTTGTGCAAGTTATCCTGTTGGTTGTGAAGGGAATTATGTTGTGTCTTTTGACTTATTTTCTGCCTTTCATTTTCTCTATTTTCTTAATGTTTTTGTTGTTATAAGAATTAATACCAAAATCATGTAAATGTTGAGTAAGCATTTCCATTAGTTGCAAAAAAGTTTTCTGACTGAATGTATATTTTTGTAAATAAGAGGTCAAGAATTAAAAAAAGTATACGTATGTAAATCAAGATCAAATTAGCTATGAGAATGAATCTAATTTGTTTTACAAAGGATCACAATTTTGAAGGTCTTTCAATAGTGCATGTGATATATATTGCTTTGCAAAGCAAAATGCAATTCATTAATTGAGAAAGATATATAATTATATCTATATCATGCAATTCATTATTTGCAATGTTATTTTTCATTTCATTTTCCTTCTTTATATATTTATTTACTGTTTCTATAAGCTTTTCTTATTATTTAGAAAGATGCATTGATTATTGACATGCAAATAAGACTTATATGTTATTGCACAATAATATACACTATATAATCACAAATGAAAATATTTTGGTTTAATTCCTTTTAATTATACATATATTATAATAATAATTAGATTATTCATTATTAATTTTCTTGATGCATATTCTGTTGATTTACCTATCATCTTTTTAATGGTAAATCTGTACAAATTACATGAAATCAGATTGCCACCAGAAGGCAGCTCATGTTGCATACTTCTATGGATTGCCATTTCTCACTTTATGAAAATATATTATCTGAGATCAGAATATGTACTTTTAATTATTTGTTTAATAGATAATACAAAGGTTTATTATCTAATGCTTTAACAGATATAATTTAAATATTCTTGCTAGAAAATTTAGTTATTAACAAAAATTTTCACTGAAACATTTCCATATACCGAGTGGTCCTAAATATTCTCAAGATCTGGATGAGAAAATGTAAATTATCTAATAATTCTCATTTATTTAAACATGATTATCAAATTACATGGGTTCATTGAAGAATTAAAGGCTTTTTTCAGTCATGCATTTAATTTCGTAAGAGCAAAATATTAGGCTCGTGGTATGCCTTGATGAAAACTAACATAATAAATGCATAGTTTGTTTCTTAGAAGGCTATATGATGTTCAAGCACCAAAAATATTTTCTTTTACTTTTCTCTGTCGGAAATCAATCCATGAATCTGAAGCCCCATTATTTTATTGTGCAGGGTGTGAAAAGTTATCTGATACTTTATCAAATTTTATTAGTAACATGTAAAACTATTACATTTCCAGAGTATGCATAGTTGATAGTATTGAGATTCATTTTCTTGATATATAATTTGGCAAGTTGTTTTAATCTTAATTAAATTATCCTTGTTTCTAATAATAAAGGTTATATGTTTGAATTATTCACTTAAGAACTTTTCGACATTACGACTGAATTACTATTTTCTTTATTACCAGAATTACGTTAAATATGTGATAGGTTGTTTTTTTATTTTGTGTAATATTTTTTTTTGCTATCAATGTATCATTGAACCTGTTCTTTTAAGGCATTCAATTCAGTTATGAAGTTTTATGAAAACTGGCTAGAAAATTTAACTTTTTTTCTTTCTGTAATCTATAAGTATTCTATTTTATCTATCAAACAATTTAAAGCATTGTCTAAGTAATATTTACTGAGGCTATAACCTCGACAATATGTGTATAACATGCGATAGTAGGGACCTCTACAGGTATTTTAACCACAAGCTTGTGCAGGTCCCTACTATCGCATGTTATACACATATTGTCGAGGTTATAGCCTCAGTAAGTATTACTTACGTAATCAATGTGCGTTTAATAAATTTATAATTACAGCATTGTCTAATATGTTTGTTTTTTTTTTTGTTTTAAGATTTTTGTTAATGCTGCGTTATCTTCAATGATTTTGCTCTGCAATATATTCTTTATATGGCTTATTGAATTCATTAGATTTGCCATGTTTTTATTATATATTGCTATTTTTATTATACATTGTACATATTCTAAAGCATTTAATTTTATTTGTTGTATTTACTGGTGTTATCTTTCTTTTTCCTTTTAATATATTGTACTTTTTTAACAAGTGCAGTAACTTATTGAAGCATCATGTGATTTTGTCAGTTTATTTTCAATGTTTGTATTATGCACAGTAATTAATTCTCTGCTCTAGATACTAGTGTCTAGGAACTCTGGGAGTTTGAAAGCTACTGCCATCTATGAGCATGAATGAAAAATTATTCACACTCCAATTACATTAAAACTTCTGTAGGATGTACTGTTTTATGAACACTTTCTGTATGAAATCATTGTCTTTCCTGCTGTGCAGTTTTGAATTATTGTGCTGGTTTAAATGTAATTGCAGTGTGAGAAACAATGTTGTTACATTTCTGTTTTTCATAATAAAAGAGTTGCATGCAATAATTCATTTTTTGTGGTCAGTGTGTGTATCTGTTGCCAACATTTACTGAAAACTTCAGGCACAGTATGGAAAAACTGTTATATTGCAAAGAAGTGTGTATGAATGTATGGAGAAGTTCAAGGAAGATTATATAAGTGTCACTTATGAAAAAGAAGCCAGGCTCTCATCCATATCCACAACTGAGGACAACATTAAACATCCATATGAACTGATTCAGTTGGGTAGAAGAATGATGGGGAATTATGTAGTAAATCATATGCAAATCTTTGGCCCTGTTTGTGCAATAAATAATGACAGTTCAATAAATTTATGTAAGATGGTCAACATCTGATGAAGAGATAAAGACAAAGGTGCATTCACTGTTTGCAGTTCAACCTAAAATATTTTTTAATGAAAAAGTATGAAAGTTTGTTGACAAATTGAAAAGCAGGGGGTTTATAGCAAAAAATAATTTTCCCTTTATGAAAACTGATTAAAAGAAATTCTACAATAGAGTGTGGATAATTTTTGACTTATCCACATAATATCTATTGTTTAGTACAGTTTACAATATAGATTCTTGAGTGGAATAGAATTGATTACTACTCCTAATAAAAATTGTCTTATAAAGTAAAATTGTTTTAGTCTTTTTTTAATTAACAATGGATATTGATTGTTAAAACTCTTTATTTATTTTCAATAGCTATTATCTTTCAGATCATTTTATTTACCAAAATGATAATCTTCATGAATCTTCAAAATTCAAAATCATCAATAAAACTAATCAGGGATGGGGAGCAAGTAGCTTTTTAAAAATAATATGCAGGTTTCTCTAATATTTTTTGAGATATTATAATGCAACAAGAACATGAGTCTAGATTTCATTTTAGTGCTAATGGATAAATCTTTGATTTTATAACCTTGATCTTTAAACATATGATAATTTTGTTATTTTTCAAATAATGCAATAATTGTATAACATGCTAAAACTGAATGTTCGAATACAAGAGAAGATGGATAACTTGTTCGAATGTTCCGAATTATCGTATAATTTTCTTAGTGCAAAATTATAATGAATTACAACTGACATTTAAATAAAGAAAAGTTTGATAAATTCATGCAATTTAACAAAATAGCTGAACTGAATTTAAATTGATATTTAAAAAACTGTGCTATTATTCAACATGGAGAAAAAAAATAGAATATTACCAGCATTTATATAAATGATGAACTAATTTTTTTCTTATATAAGACATTAAATGCTAAATAGAAAATCAAGAAAAATAAAATCTGTTGCAAACTGCTGTGCAATATATTCTGAGTAAATTAATATTGTTATAAGACTGGAGTCCTACTGACCCGATCATAGATAATCTACTTTCCTGTATAATGCCTAAAGAAACACCAAATGTCCTACACTAAATGTCTAAATGGATCAAGAAGAAAAACAACTGCAGAAAATGAAAACAACATTGTTTCAAGCACATTGCTGAGAAATTCTAGTGAGTGATGAATGACTTACCAAAAAAGAGTGATCTGAAGAGAGATAGACTGTATCCATAAAAGACATTATTGCCAAACTCATAGACATTAACCAAGATGACTTAAAGAAAGTTTTGATTTATTATGTATTATTTCTTTTATATATGTTTGTAAAATTCTAGTTTTGTTTTATCTCCACACTTGGAAGTTTAAATGTGTCTATAACTTGGAAAAGTTCATTATCAGTGAAAGCAATAAAATGGAGGGGGAATTTATTAAGTTAAATAAAAAAAATTTATGTTAAATAAAGTTTAGATCAGCTTTCCCTCCATAATGACTTGATATTGATCACCACCACTATGATATGGAATAAAGTAAGATTTTGAGATATTATTCCATATTAAGCACATACACTTATCACAAGACAGAGTTTGTGTTATTTTTTTATTGTTAACTAA
This sequence comes from Epiperipatus broadwayi, assembly GCA_028023455.1. Classification (NCBI taxonomy): domain Eukaryota; kingdom Metazoa; phylum Onychophora; class Udeonychophora; order Euonychophora; family Peripatidae; genus Epiperipatus; species Epiperipatus broadwayi. The sequence continues at coordinate 633,857 of JAQFVV010006603.1, read as the reverse complement.
TGATCATTTATATTTATTTTTTGGTATAAATGACTAACCTTCTAGTATGGATGTCTTCTCTATCAACTATAGGAACCATACATAGTTAGGGGTGTCCCCAAAGAAGATGAAACATCAATATCTGGAACTGATGAGACTATTACACATACACTTGTATAATATTATAAATTAACTAGCTAGTCAGCTTTACAGTCAACATAATAATGATTTTTATTGTTATTTGCTTTGTAAATAATTAGTGCCTTGCTATGTATCTCTACCATGGGTAAGGGTTGAAATAGTGAACACATTTAATCATTGATATGGTAGAAATATATTCTGGATACACCCAATTATATTGTTTTATCATGTTAAAAGAGTTTTGAATATTTTTTGTTTTTTTATTTAATAAACATTGTCAATTTGATTTAAAATTAAACTGGTCTCTAGTTTATTAAAGTCATTTATACATTCATTCATCAACTTATAACTGGATATGGACATACATCTCATTCTTATATAGTAATACAGTAATATGTTTGTATGGATCTTTTAATCAATTGGAACCAGTATAGAGATGCAATAATTGCTCTATAGTGTAAATTCACCCTTGAAGAGAGCCAAAGACAGATTTATCCCTGAGTTTGAATATTGAGGCATAATGGAACCTGAAAGAAGAGTGAGGTATGGATGAACTAGTCCAAATTGTATCTAAATTGAATGTGTAAACTTAGAGTTAGCCCATTGGGAGTAGATATGATAACAGATTAGGTATTTCACATCAGTCAGAGCATCCTACCTTAAGGCCCTAGGTCTGACTATAGTGAAATGCATTCTCCCTCTTCTGGTGGAAAACCCAGACCATTACAAAGCTTTATTTCAATTTTTTTACTTATAACATGGTAAGTGACAAGATGATCTTAATATTGTCATACTTTGGTTCAGTCAGCATGTTTCTTTTTGTCACCAGTTAGTAAATTGTGATACTGATAAAAATTTGGGACCTTCCTGTCACAGAATGTGATGCAGTTGATTATTTACACAGTTATGGGATCCCAGCCTCCTAAAAAGTGTGCATTAATGGTTACACTATGATTGCATGCTGCTAACATTAATAAAATATAAATATTGTATTTATATTTCTTTTTCATTTTTTTGTTAATAAGTTAATCCAAAAATAAATAAATAAACTGTAAATATTGTAATTAATTTTTCCACAATGATTTCTTTTTTAAAAAATAACAGTAATAAAAAATAAAATGTAAACATGAAATATGATATTTCCTAGTAGGCATGTTTTGTAAACATTTTTGAGGGGCCCTGAAGCTGTATATTTATTAAAAGTACTATTTGCCATCTTGGTTTACTTGAAAACTCACAAGTACCTAAATGAGTATGGCCATTCCATTTCAAAACAAAAAAGAAAAGGGTGAGATAAACTCTAGAAATGAGTTTTGTTATGCCTATACATACCAATCTGTATACCACAAATACATCTCTTTATTTGATATTTTAACAAGCTGTCTTTTTAATTTCTTTAGCAGAAAACTTTTCTTTCTGAAATAATATTAACATTTCCAAAGGTTCTGAATATATTTTTGAAATATTTTCATTTTAACACTTTATGGAAATTTTTTTTTAATTAATTGAAATCTCCAAGCCTTTTGTTGTCCCCCCCCCCCTTATTATATGATATATTAAGTAGTGCAAATTTTGTTTATTCATGATAACCTTTATAATGACCCTATCATGAAATTTGGAAATGGCTAGCCATATTTTTGTTATTATGAATAAGTATTTAGTTATGAGAAATGATAGCATGCTTGTGAGAATTTGATTTACCTTTTCATAACATCTTAAAAAGTTGTATTAATAAAATTGACATAATGCTGTTATGTTTTAGATTCATATTTCAGTAAATAAGGTGTTAATATGGACATATGTCAAGCTTAAATCACAAAAACCATAAACATTGTAATTTGATAAATAATAAAATAAAATTGAAGCATATTTGAGCAGTAGCTTGCCATCTAAAACTAAAATTATTTTATCACAATAGTAGAGTGATAGATTCAAGAGAGAAAAGTTCCAAAGCTCAACCTGATGTTTCTGATAATCTAATATCACCTGACCTTCTAAGTAATGAAACTTTTTATTATTTTTAATCTAAGAGTCTTATTTACAATGAAAGTCAATATGAATATTTATTTAGATAGGGAAATGAATGGTCTTATAACATAGTAGTAAAGCAGTGATCTTATATTTCTATAACCTGAGTTTGAATCCAAGCTGAGAAAAAGAAATCTTTTTATTTCTTATTATGGTTACAATTTTTTCACATAGTTCACATATCCATTCAGTATTAGTTGGTAAATGAACACCTGTCTATTTTTTTTTTTTTTTTTGCTAGAGAGTTTTCACAATCTTGCAATCGTCAAATCTGGTGAAAAACTGTATTGCTATTCACAACTCCTCTTTGATGTGGAGAGAGATGGTAAAGAAGCTTTTATTCTGCCATGGTTGCTCTACCTGAGGGACAGCCACTGAATTAATCACTTCCCATTATGTAAATGTATGGCATTTGTGTCTTTCTGTTTGCTTACTGAGTAAATAATTAAAGTTAACAAATTTAATCTCTCAATGGATATATAATTATTTAATTCATTTATATCTAGGTAGTTAAAACGCACAAATATTAGCATATTTTTTAATGAGTCAATAGTTATTAAAAATATGGCTTAGTTGTGTGAATGACTTTCAATTGTTGTTATTTTAGAAGTTAATTTTAATAATAGTGAGCAAATGCACATTCTATATTTCAAAATCAAATGAGGTTTTATCAGTTTCGTGTTTATGTATATATATATATAAAGTTACACACACAACTTTACTTCATCCGTCAAACCATTTCTACCTAGATCTTTTCTATTTGCAATGTCTCATATAACGGATATCTTAAGGTCGTTGGCAATACAAAACTATAATTCACGAAATCTTTTTCACAAAACTATTTATTTTCTAAAAATCTAAAGTAGTAGCTGATGTAAAACAGAACGCATTATTTTTACATGTTTTTAGCCTAAAGATATAAAACCGGTCTAGAAATTTTATTGACCTCAAACTAATTATTAAATTTGTTAACACGAAATTGTAAATCTGTTTTGGATAGTAATGGTTTTACACGCGCATTAATCACGATTATTTTGATATTTATTTCTTTTTTTCATAAATCAAAGAATATATTTTAATCTTGTTTTTATATATAGGGTTTGAACAAAATAATTGGAACCCCTATTATTTTAGTATAACATTAAACAAGAACTTCATAGCGCTGACGAATGCATCTGCCTATCATTCCTAGATCTGAGTTCAAATACCAATTGGTTAACTTGATTTTTTTTTTTCACATTCTAATCAGGTTTAGAATTTTTTTAAATTTATTATCCCATAAACAACTTAGCTAATCATATAATGTTGGGCAGAAAATGAAAAATATCTACTTATTCTTACCGGAAAGGAAACCGCTTAATTAAATTTCGCAAAGTTTGAAAAAAAATATTTTCACATTTCCTCTATAATTGAAGAAGCTTTTAATCTGTCTATGATATTCAAAACTGTTCTATAGAAATAAAAATATTTAGAGAAAAAAACATTTTATTTATGTGCTAGAAAATTTCAAATTAGATGGCAAAGACTATCAGAAAGGAAGTTGATATCAGATTTATAAGTCATACTTATATTGAGTTTTAAAAAGGGCATTGTGAATACAACAGTGTTCAAAATTGTAAAATTGTTTAATGTGTCAAAATTAATAGTCTTAAAGGCAGTATGGGCCTTGCCTTTAAAAAATTCGATTGAAAATAATAGTGATTAGAAACCAAACTTTACTGGACTGCAGCACTGTGAAAGAGATCAATCTTCACCTGAAAATTATTGTCTCTACCATGAGATTCACAAATAAAATGAACTGTGATGACTTGAAATTGCACCCAAACTATTGCATAATTAGCAAAAAGTTATGATGCAGAATAGACAAAAAAGTAGATATATTGTATTGATAAGACCATGTTTAGTCTCCTAAATGCTTGAAATAACTTCCATAAATGTTGCATTATTTCTGAAACATGTCTCATACAAATGAACTATGATCTAAATCATTCTTTAAAGATATTTGTAAGAGTCCTCGTTTTGATTTCAGTTTAGACATTAAGCATCACAAAAATAGTCTACACATGTAGTATTTGTAAGATGCATGTTAAATGCACTTTTTAAAACTTTATAATTGTCAGAATAATGTCATCTCACAGATGTCTAAGAATATCCAGACTGTTGCATTAATTACTGAACTCATTATATTAAATTATTTCTCATTAAATTATCAGACATGTTTATGGTGCAATAACAAATGTATAACTTTTTTTTATTTTCTGTCATACCTACTTCTCCTTTCTCTTTTTCTCCTTTTTTTCATTATTTCTTTTTTTTTTTTTCTGAAAAGAATTTTTTCTATAAAAAGAAATAATAAACTTTATTTCAATGCACATTCATAGTCCCCTTTTTATATAATTGTATATATATATATGGAGAGAAATGATTTAAAATAAAACTAGAGACTTTTTTAATATAGTTAATCCAAAATTTTTAAATATTGTAGTACATTTTTTCATCAAAAGCATTGTAAGATAACTAAGCGATTAGGTTTTATAATAATAATATCAGTATTGATTCATAGTTTATCATTTCTTGCTATATAATTTAGTTTAAAGTTATATTATAAAATCATAACTAATGTAAAAATCAAAAATATTCACAAATAATATGCATATATGTGTTTATATATATATTATACCGGTATAAATGGTACAAATAATCTAAATTGCCCACTAGATAGAGATTCTATTTAACTAAAATCAAATTCGATAATAAAGAAAATTGATATAAGTAAAATGAAAGAAATTTTTGTTTGAGGACATGAATCCCTAGATTATACCAATACATTTCCATAATAAATTATTTAGTAAGAAATGTTAGCTCTTTTTGAAATAATGTAAACCTGGAATAAATTAAATACCAACTGATTTATATACTCGAGATATTAAGGGTTAAATTATAATGTATTAGTAAAAGTTTATTAATCAATATATATCTTTTTCTTTTTATTATATTTTAGATACTACTTATAATTATTATTTTCAGTATATTGAGTAAATAATATTCAGGACTGGTAATTTAATATAATAGCAACAACTGAAATACGGGCTTATTATATACCTATATCAATATATGTAATATATAGGGTATATGGACACAGACTTTCACCTGACCCACCACTATCTTATAACACTGATACACTTGAGTACATATATGTCGAAAAGATAAATAATTACCAATATACGTATTTCATACTAAACCAGCAATCATCAGTTGGCCCAGATTATCATCTCTACACATATATGCAATAAGTGCTCAGATATATATTAAGATAGCCAATCTTCATACTTTAATGGACAGGCTTCAATCCACTCCACACTCCAACTTTTCAATCGTCCATCCAATTGAAAATCTGATGATGGAATGCTCAAAGGCTAACCTGAGGCTGAGATTTTTATCACACCCATGTTGACCTAAAGTCAGTCTGACCCCTCATGTACAGGACATAATCCTTTTAATACCTATACAAGGGATGGGCAGACATCTCTACTATGTAATAACTGAAATACATGTTTATTATATACCTGTATCAATATATGTAATATATAGAGTATATGAGCACAGACTTTCACATGACTCACCACTCTATCTCATAACACTGATACACTTGAACACATATATGTTGATAAGATAAATAATCACCAATTACATATTTCATGTTAAACCAGCAATCATCAGTTGGTCCAGATTATCATCTCTACTCATAAATGCAATAAGTGCTTAGATATATATTAAGATAGCCAATCTTCATACTTTAATGGACAGGCTTCAATCCACTCCACACTCCAACCTTCAATTGTCCATCCAATTGAAAATCTGATGATGGAATGCTCAAAGGCCAACCTGAGGCTGAGATTTTTATCACACCCATGTTGACCTAAAGTCAATCTGACCCCTCATGTACAGGACATAATCCTTTTAATACCTATACAAGGGATGGGCAGACATCTCTACTATGTAATAACTGAAATACAGGTTTATTATATACCTGTATCAATATATGTAATATATAGAGTGTATGAGCACAGACTTTCACATGACCCACCACTCTATGTCATAACACTGATACACTTGAACACATATATGTCGAAAAGATAAATAATTACCAATATACATATTTCATGTTAAACCAGCAATCATCAGTTGGTCCAGATTATCATCTCTACACATATATGCAAAAAGTATTCAGATATACATTAAAATAGCCAATCTTCATACTTTAATGCCTTTGAGCATTCCATCATCAGATTTTCAATTGGATGGACGGTTGAAGAGTTGGAGGGTGAAGCGGATTGAGGCCTGTCCATTAAAGTATGAGGATTGGCTATCTTAATCTATATCTGAGCCCTTATTGCGTATATGTGTAAAGATGATAATCTGGACCAACTGATGATTGCTGGTTTAGCATGATATACTTATATTGGTGATTATTTATCTTTTCGACATATATGTGTTCAAGTGTATCAATGTTGTGAGATAGAGTGGAGAGTGGTGGGTCATGTGAAAGTCTATTCTCATATACCCTATACAATAACAACAATAATTTATTTAAAATAAGTAAGCAATAGACAAATATCGGATTAATGATATAATAAACTGAGTTTCAAAATTAAATAACTGTATAAATGTTTGAACCTATGTTGATGTTAGAACACCAGAAAAAATTATATCTAGAATTTAACTCTCATTTAAGGAAGATAAAATAATAAGAATTCTTTAACTTATTATGACTTTATTATTACAATACAAGACAAGCTAAATAAGTTATTTAGATAACATTTAATTGATAAGTACATGTAATTTGGAATGATTATTGTTATTATTTTCCCCTAGATGTGTTTACATTCATTTACTTATCTTAAGAAACAAATATAAATATTGAACAACTTTCCAAATGAATATAATAAAATTTCAACATAGGATTTAGAAATTTTCAGTGAGTGAGATTATTAGATAACTATAATCTAGTAATATTTTAACTTTCACAACCCATGAGAATTATCCAATATCAATAAAACAATAATGATCTGAAGGTATTACAAGAAACTTATTCCCATTAGAATATAATGCAATTTCATATCCAGAATATTTGATAATAATAATCCATCCAGATAATTACCACAGAATATACATTTAATGTAGCAATTTTAATTTTCAAGATATCCATTCAGTCTTAACTGTCATAATTTATTTAAGGAAATAACCTTATTTATCCATTGTTATATGTTCTTATTCTTGAATATAAGACTACACATGTAAACACAATGTGAATTTACTATAGATTCACTCAATATGTATAAAACAGATAATCCAGCAGATCACATTGAAATATAATAACAAGAATGAATAAAAAATATCAAGAGATTGACAATCCTTCACAAATAATTATTTCATCTTTATGTATTAGCATTATTCCTTAGTTCTGAGTACTTGTATTATTCTAGATACACCCACCCACATATATATATATATATTTATTCACAGTGAGGTGAAAATATTTTAACATCTCTGTTGAAATTAAGAATAGATGTTCTTGAATGTAATGTTGATAACATTTCAATTAATATTAAACCATTCATTTAGATTTCATTTGTCTGAAAGGCAGCAGACATCACATTTCTTTTATCCACTCATGTGGGTACGATTCCTTTATATGACTCTTTATAAAAAATTGCATCATTATTTCCATAATGAAAGCAATGTTTGTTAGGACTACTATTTTACAAAAACATTTTTTTTTTTATAACAAGAACAAAAATACTTGGTTCTTGTTTTTAAGACATGAGCTCTTGTTTTTTTTTTTAAAAAGAATGGTGTGAATATTATTAGTATTGTAAATTAATTCTCTCACACTTGCCTTTTCAAATTCAACAAATGATTACTATTATTAACAAATACATTTCAAAATATCAGTCATATGTATTCATATAACATTCATGCACATGAAATATTTGTTCTTTACTTAGTAATGTACTTATGAAAATATATATAAATATATTATTTTATCTTGATAAAATGTTCTCTTTCCTTTTTCTTTTGAAATATTAAATTCAAATGCATGTTCTTTTGTATCGAAAGAAGAAAGAAAAAACTATGTACTTGCCAGTAAGTATATAATAAAGTGAAATGAGTTAAAATTTGTTATTTTGATCTTGAATGGTATTACTAGTTTACTTATCATGGCTTAAGGTTTAATAATATATATATAAATATCGCTAATTTGTTAAGCAAAATGTAGCTATTGCCTTTCCTTTTGAAATTTAAATAGTCTGTTCATTTTGAGGAAGTTGACATTGTACAATTTTAAATATAAAGGGGATAGATAGTAAATTTTGCACATTCTAAAATGTTGATGGTAAATATTTTAAATAAAATATTTATAATATCAATTCTGAATCTATTCACAAATAGTGTATGTATAATGAGATTAGGAAGATTTTTATATTCAATGGCTAACAATCTCTGTATAAAATGAGTTAGCATTTAGTATATATATATAAATCTTAACTATATATATGATCACATTTGGTTGAGATCTATCAGATGGCACAATATATACTAGTAAAAATAGTAAATATTAATTCTTATTAAGCGCAATGTCAGCATGTAATACTTAAATAAGGCTATAACCTTGGTATATGTATGTGTCTTGAGTGCTTAATTTATTACAAGAGAGACTCCCTTGTAATAAATTAAGCACTCAAGGTGTATGTACTAAGGTTATAGCCTTATTTAAGTATTAGTATAAATAGTAAGAATTAACAAAGATTTACTTTTTACAATTCTCAACCAGTTAAGTGTGAGAGTGTGCTCCACTTGCATATACATACATATAATTTATTATTCCATTGAATATATACTGTTAGCACTGACTTAATTATTATTTATGTATTTGATATTATTTATTCAAAACAGCATTAAAATTATTAGAAAATAGCTTTACTTTGTGAAATTAAATTATTAGTCATATTGAGCTTTTGAATATTTGCCTTTATTAAGATCATTTGTCAGCTCTCTTTATAAGAATTGTAAAATGTGAATAGAAATAAATTGATTTTACAGATATAACAAGCACTTGGATAGTTTATTGATTTAGTAAGCGTATACACATATATATATACACATTTTTTGTCTGAAAGTTTGTGATAATGGTATATTATTAGATGTGATATGTTGGACTAGTTCCATCATCTATGAGTGAATGTTGAATGTATAGAAAATTTTAAACTTTATTTAAACGTTCCAAAAACAAACACACGTAGACATACTAACCTGTGTTGTCTATTTGTGTGTTATTACTAATAAGTTGTTTGTATTTGGAAAGTTTAAATAAAGTTTAAAATTTTCTATACATTTAACATTAATTCATAGATGACAGAAATAGTCCAACATATCACATCTAATATATATACTGTAACGGAATATAATATTCCGTTACATTATTTTAAAATGAAAATAAAAAGATCGTAAATAAAAATTGATTTATTAAAAAGAAAAAAACTTAAAAACTGAAAATTAAAAGTTGTTTAATATATATATTGTCGCGCAGATGGAAAACTTAAACTATTTTAAGAAAAAGTATTTGAAAGTATTTTTTTTTTTGTAAAAAAGTAAAAATATAAAGTCTGATATTTTAAAAATAGAAATAATGTTGATTTCTATAATCTTAGAAAATAGAAATGATTGTTTTATTAATTAAATGATTGTTCGAAAGCAAACCCTTGAGGCATTTAAAATAAATTAAATGGTCAGATAAGAGAATACAAAGAAATTAAACGACCAATGCAAACACCAGAAATGTCAGCACGGACCGTAATTGAAACACCAGAGGATTAGTGACGTCTTGCCGGTTGAATCCAAAGATTGGATAATAAGAGACTAATAAAAATATAAAAGCCAAAGGAATATTATAATTGGGATCTGAGAGCTGACTATGAATATGTCGCTATAACTAGCTATATTGCAGATTTTCACGCTGTGGAAGTCTGCAATAAATTTAATTTTCCGGACTACCAGCTGAGGCCTATTGATGACAGTTCCTGACCAAATGCATGGCAACTCACAGTTTCATTTCAAGGAAGGACAAAATCTACAAAGTGATATGAACTATTGTGTCTATCTAATAAGAACTTTCCTAAAATTGCAAGTAATTAATAGCTGAAAATAAGAACTCCTATCTGACTTAAAGAATGCAAATTCAATTATTGATATCTTTTTTTATGTAGATGTTTTAAGCAATCATTTATTTATTTTTTTGGTGTGTGTTATGTTTTAATTAAAATGTATTTTGATTTAAGTTGGGTGTAGATACTGCATGGATAACGATTGATAACTATGTTTAAATTCATTTATGTTTAGTTTAAGGGATTTTAATTTCAGGCTATTTGTTTCATGGTTAGGGCAATGTTTGTGGAGGGATATATGGGTGTTTATATTAATGTAATGTGAAGTGTGTTTAGCATACAGGGCAACATGCCCAACTGAATGCATGACCCCAAAGAGGCAGTCATATCATTGAAATAGTCACAGATGTATTTCCTGCGCCATTGACCCCTTCTAGCTCTATGGACAGGGATTTATAAGACGGAAGAAAGATTACTCTCCCCCATACGTAGCACTCTTGAAAAAAAATTATATACATGATTCCTTAGTCAGGCAGATGCACTTTTCTGCTCTGGACACGGATCATTTCCTTCAAATAATATCACGCTGTCAGATGCACATTCCTGTCGGCGTGTTTTTATGCTAGCATCTTCATATTGCATTGATTGTGACTATATATCTGAAAGCAGGCATTGGGTTGGCTATGAACTTTTAGTCTGAGATTGAATGAATGTTTTGATAAGTTTTTAAGTGGAAAAAATCTTTGTAGACTATCTATGCTCGACATGCTAAAGTAAAATATAATTTAAGTATCCATCTGTGCGGTCTATTTAAGTAGTAATTTGAACTTAAATTAAAAAAAAATTATTAATGTTAAAATCTAAAATAAATTTATTCCTCAATTTTAAATGTGCGTTAATAAAAATCTATTTGTGTGTTAATTACTGGCAGTGGCTTCTTTTATTTTATTGTTTTAAATATTAATATATTTTGAGAATCTAAACTTATAAAAATGTTTAAATCTCTGCTACTCGATGAGCTAGTAACATTGGGCAAACGGTCAGAAAAATATATATAAAAAAAAAATTTTGAATCTTAACTTATGTATCTGCCTACTATATAAATTTTTTTAGGTTCGAATGCCTAGATGGTGCTCTCATAGGCAGATACGTTGAAGGCTGTTTCAGTGACCGTTAAAGTGGCTGCCCAGCGTGTGGCATGATGTTTAATAAACCACAAGTACCTTGAAAATTAAGCCAGTAATATTTTTGTCTGAAATCAGAATATATTTTTTGTATTATATAAAGTTATAAACTTGAATTTTGTGTAAAAAGTATTGCCAGTAAGAAAATTGCGCATATGTAGAAATAAATGCGAGGAATAAAACGTAATAATTAATATAAATCAATTTAAAAAAAAAAGTCTAAAATCACGTAACTTCTTTGACTTGCCTAAGTTAATAATGAAATGTAGGGAAAAGGGAACTCTTGAGGGAGGAGGTATTATCTCAGCTGGGGTGAAAAGGAAAGAATAGTCAGCATTTTTTTCCTTGTAATTACTAACAAAGTTATGTCTTTTCATTAATAACCAAAGTTTTGTCCTTTTAAAAAAATTTAGTATAATCAATTTGTGTAATGTCATTACTAACACTAAGTAATTTCTTTTTTTTTTTTTAATATTTTGTTTTTTGAGGAAGTTTACTGATATGTAACGGAATATAATATTCTGTTACATTATTTTAAAATAAAAATAAAAAGATCGTAAATAAAAATTGATTTATTAAAAAGAAAAAAACTTAAAAACTGAAAATTAAAAGTTGTTTAATATATATATTGTCGCGCAGATGGAAAACTTAAACTATTTTAAGAAAAAGTATTGAAAGTATTTTTTTTTTTTTTTGTAAAAAAGTAAAAATATAAAAACTGTTATTTTAAAAATAGAAATAATGTTGATTTCTATAATCTTAGAAAATAGAAATGATTGTTTTATTAATTAAATGATTGTTTGAAAGCAAGCTGGCCTTTGAGGCATTTAAAATAAATTAAATGGTCAGATAAGAGAATACAAAGAAATTAAACGACCAATGCAAACACCAGAAATGTCAGCACAGACCGTAATTGAAACACCAGAGGATTAGTGACGTCTTGCCGGTTGAATCCAAAGATTGGATAATAAGAGACTAATAAAAATATAAAATCCAAAGGATTATTATAATTGGGATCTGAGAGCTGACTATGAATATGTCGTTATAACTAGCTATATTGCAGATTTTCACACTGTGGAAGTCTGCAATAAATTTAATTTTCCAGACAACCAGCTGAGGCCTATTGATGACAGTTCCTGACCAAATGCATGGCAACTGACAGTTTCATTTCAAAGAAGGACAACTTTCCTAAAATTGCAAGTAATTAATAGCTGAAAATAAGAACTCTTATCTGACTTAAAGAATGCAAATTCAATTATTGATATCTTTTTTTATGTAGATGTTTTAAGCAATTATTTCCATTTCATTTTTTTTTTTTTTTGGTGTGTGTTATGTTTTAATTAAAATGTATTTTGATTTAAGTTGGGTGTAGATAGCTGCATGGATAAAGATTGATAACTATGTTTAAATTCGTTTATGTTTAGTTTAAGGGATTTTGTTTCATGGTTAGAGCAATGCTTGTGGAGGGATATATGGGTGTTGATATTAATGTAATGTGAAGTATGTTTAGCATACAGGGCAACATGCCCAACTGAATGCATGACCCCAAAGAGGCAGTCATATCGTTGAAATGGTCACAGACATATTTCCTGCACCACTGACCCCTTCTAGCTCTGGAGGGATTATAAGTCGGCAGAAGACCGCTCTCCCCCATGTGTAGCACTCTTTAAAAAAATTATATACATGATTCCTTAGACAGATGCCCATTCCTGTTCTAGATACGGATCATTTCCTTCAAATAATATCACGCTTTCAGATGCACATTCCTGTCGGCGTGTTTTTATGCTAGCATCTTCATTTTGCATTGATTGCGACTATATATCTGGAAGCAGGCATTGGGTTGGCTATGAACTTTTAGTCTGAGATTGAATGAATGTTTTGATAAGTTTTTAAGTGGAAAAAATCTATGTAGACTATCTATGCTCGACATGCTAAAGTAAAATATAATTTAAATATCCATCTGTGCGGTCTATTTAAATAGTAATTTGAACTTAAATTAAAAAAAATTATTAATGTTAAAATCTAAAATAAATTTATTCCTCAATTTTAAATGTGCGTTAATAAAAATCTATTTGTGTGTTAATTACTGGCAGTGGCTTCTTTTATTTTATTGTTTTAAATATTAATATATTTTGAGAATCTAAAACTTATAAAAATGTTTAAATCTCTGCTACTCGATGAGCTAGTAACATTGGGCAAACAGTCAAAATAATATATATAAAAAAAAATTTTTGAATCTTAACTTACGTATCTGCCTACTATATAAATTTTTCTAGGTTCAAATGCCTAGATGGCGCCCTCGTACGGCAGAGACGTTGAAGGCTCTTTCAGTGACCGTTAAAATACATTGTCTAATATCAATAAGCTTAAAAAAATTACCAAATTAAAACTAAAAAGTAAGCTTTCTTAATACAGTAGTATGATTGACTAACAGGTATAATGGTATAGAATCTTTAATAATACATAAAGAGGTGCATGTCTCATAAATTTAAATGTTGGGTTCTTATTTTTGCCATATTATAATACTTATTTAATTTTAAATTGTTACCTATTAGTAATAGGGAGTAAATACTATGATAATGACCCCAAAATATAATGTTACTCTTAGTCTATAACTTTTCTTATTTTTTTATGAAATTTAAGATCTTTTTTACAAATATAAGTTAATAATGATATATTTGCATCATAGTTTAATAATGTCAGTTTTTGTGTTTTTTCTGTAAATTACATATAACAGATATTGATAAAAAGTATTTTATAATAATATTTTGTTTCATTAAACTATGGTTAATTATATCTTTTATTCTCTATATTTATCTCTTTCATGTCTTTGTTGTTGTTGCTATTGTAAAAGTGAAATTATTACTATGTATGGTTTAATCAAGCAATTTTTATATTCTTTTTGTTTTATTTTTAGGGGTTTAAAGTATCCCTTTAATATTTTATGATGATTTAGATTATGTAAAAAAAAAAAGCAATATTTCTTTTGTAGAAAATACAATGGATTTAGTAGCTAATTATCCTTTTAATAAATAAATAATTGAATAACTTTATTTTTGGTGGGAGTTTATAAGAAGTCTGAATGCTGAAAATTCCAAAAAAATTGAATTAATCCAAGTACTTTATGCTCCAGAACCTGCTATCTTACCACTGCACGAAACTAGCCATGGCATTATTCTAATGACAGGATTATTTGTTTTATTTTTATAAAAAAAATTATTATTTCTTACTAATAAAATTGATGCAAAGAGTTTTAAGTCAATTTTTTTTTTTTAAGTGTCATAGCATCGGCCGGGACGCAAACCTGCAACCCGGGCAACTGCCTGCAAATGCAAGGCAGTCGCGCTGACCTATCGACCACCAATGCAAGACTTTTAATCACATAATCCGATTAATTGCATTTTTTACAGATTAAAGTTAATAGAGATTATTGTTTGGAATATCAGTTGTACACTTGTATTTATATAGTGGACTATTTCCATCATCCAATATTAAGTATTGAATGTCTTCTGAAAAATTTAACTTTATTTAACTATTCCAATTACGCTCAACTGTTAGTAATAGCACTTAGTACACTGTTTCAAGAGATATTCTTCTTCTTTCATCCTGTGTTACTCATCTGACCAATGACAGCACCAGCATGTGAATCGATCCTGTACCCTTAGATTCTTATAAATTGAATTTTAAGGTAACATACCAACCAATTAACACTTTAACCCATTGAGCAGAAAGACTCAGTTGGTTAGAGCATTAACCTTAAAGAGTTCAGATTTGCTTCTTATGCTAGCACTGTCATTGGTCAGTCTAGCAACCGCCAAAAAAGAGAGGAAAGTAATGCCTCTCTAAACATTGTGCTTTTACTAACCTGTGGGCTAATACTAACAGTAAGAATGCAATTGAAATATTTTAATAAAATTAAATTTTCTGATAGCATTCAATACTTAACATTGGATGGTGGAAATAGTCCAATATATAAAAACCACTAACATACCATCATCACAAACCTTCAGGAAAACATTGGCTCTACTATTTTAAAAATCTATCCAAACTTTTAATTCTGCGCTCTGTTGTTATTGCCATAAACAATTACTTTTTAAAAACATAATTGCTTTTAAGAGTATTTTTATAAACGAAGTTATTAAAAACAAAAAATTCATTATCTAAAAGACTTTCATTAACTCTTTACTTTTCGTATTGTATGCTGACAAATTCAATTTTATCTTTAAAGCTTATAATTAATGGAAAATAATTTCTGATTTTAAACAAAAAAAAAATTATAATATGTATTGATGTCATTCTAGAAGATAGCTTAGTCTTTAATATTGAAAATATTATAATTAACTATTTCTCACGAAAATAATGAAAAATATTTTACAAACAATAATCCTTTGAATAACTACTGCTGATAAAATATTTCTCCCTTTCCAGCCTTCAATTTTACTTCCTCCATTAATTAATATTAATTTAGATTTTTTTTATTTTTACTAAATTAATTTAATTCTTTTTATCTTTGCACACTTTTGTAATAATAGGTTCATATTCTAGTTTCATATCTTTTATACTATTTGCAAAAAATATCTCGTTTGAAAAAAACAGTATTAATATTGCATATACTTCTAATTTTCATTACGGCTTCTCTCACCCCATTCCTAATCATTTTATCCAATTTTCAAGTATTTTACAACAAAATAAATGTTAAAGATCACATTGGATATATCTATATATCAACTTGATTTTTCATTTAACTTCCATTGATTCTATATATTAAAACAGGCAAAACTCTCCATACAGTAGTGCCACTCAGTGCCAACCAGAGTAATCAATGGATGCCAGAAGGCTTGGGCATAAAATCCCTATCTAGTGCCTTCTCATCCAATATCCTCAGAATAGTTTTTGGCTTGTGGTCTTTGTTAGTGAGAAGCTTTGAATCGGAATTTATTCACAAGCCATCTGACATCTATTGATTGCTCTGGTTCACACTGAGTGGCACTGCTGTATGGAGAGTTTTGCCTGTTTTAATAACAGTAATGTGCTAGCATAAGAAATAGTGATCATGTGATGATTCTATACATTCACACTCATATTTATAACAATTATTCTTATAACACTCACATTCATTTGTAATAAGCCTAAATATATTATCAAAATTTCAAGATTTCTCTGCAATATATCTCACTCATTTATCACAACTATTTTTAGTAATATATTGTTTTCCATACATTAGGCATTTTCATCAACTGAATAACAAAGAATTAATAGTTTTCATCCATATCCTTGAACAAAATCCATTATGAATGTCCACCAACATCTTATGCTCTTTCATCTAAATCCTAATTCTATCAAATAATATATAAGCAAGTGTGCCATTTAACAACATAAGATTCCATTTTCTTTTATCATATTCTAGTTCTTCCATTATTCCAGTCATCTGCACTTTTAATAGCAATACTAGCGACCTCTTTATTTAATTTGTGTTATTATTGCAAGTATTGATTGACTTTACAAACTTCAGATGACATAAGTAATTGACCCTCAATTATATATTAATGAGTTGAGAACAAGAAGAGATAAATGCAATGTTAGTAATGCATTCTATCATTAAAAAAAATTTATGAGAACCCAGAATCACTATCTCTTGTCCATTGATATATCCAGAGGTTGAATAAAACAATGATAATATATAGGATACTTTAATATGGTAGTCATACTTTTCATATAAACTACTGTATGATACTAGAATTGCAGAACAACATTAAAAAAATATTGCCATTCCTCATAGAAAAAAGTCTCAAGTTCTCCAAAAGATAGTTAAGAATATTAGTATTTTATTTATTGTTCAAAAATAGCCTATAGAAGCTCACTGAATTTTTAAAGAAAGTGATTAGATAATTCTTAAAAGAACTGTTATATTATTCTAGTTAATTTAAAACTATTCTTTATCTGTATAGACTGTATTAAATGAAATATCATGTTGAAGTATGATAGCTTTGCTTGGAAGCACTATGGGAAACATCTTGAAAAAAGCATAAATAGTTTATCTTGTTTTTAAAAAGCAGTAGGTGTGTTTGTTGACCTTGCCAAACAATTTCTTCCTTTGTACTATAATGATTATACTCCATTATAATTCTTATCTTATACTCTCAATAAATACTGATTTTTAGCTAAAGTAGGTTTTACTATTTTAATTTAGGTTATATTAAGTAATTTATTAGTTTTGAACACTATGCTTTAGCTAATTGTATATCATTATCATTATTCATGTCAAATCTTTTTGTTTCTCACAGTTTTATTCCTTTGGAACTCTTATGATTTCAAAAAAGGTGATAAATAACCCATATCTGTGTCATATGATGTTAAAGTATGGTCCTAATTTTGCAAATGTTATTATTTTGTGTTATAAACCACCTTTACTTTAATCTTCAGATAAGTTTGGGAAAAGTAAGAAATTAATATTCATCATTAAAAATGTATCATATAATAATAACAACAACAATAATAATAATAATAATAATAATAATAATAATAATAATAATGATGATGATGATGATGATGATGATAATGATGTTCATTGTGCAGTGGTAGAAATCTTCCTGTTATGCTTCAAATTGACTTTAAATCCATTTTTAGTTAGTAGGAAAAATAATCTTCATGCTTCAAATTGGATTTCATTCAATTTTTAGATAGTGGAATATAGAATCTTCCTATTATGCTTAAAAATTGAGTTTAAATAAATTTTTAGTTAGCTAGTTCTTGGTTAATCTAAATAACTATCTAATATTGGTTGGTAAATGGATCTCTATCTATTTTTAGCTAGACACTACAACAAGAGTGAAAAAATGTTTGTACCTTAGCTTTCCATAAATTAATAAACCTGATATTCTCTTATCCTTGACTATTCTTTAATGTGGAGTATTTGAAGAAGCCTTTGGCCAGCAGTGGATTATTTAATTGCTGCATCAATCACTTACATTGTATACTTACATTATAAAGTTTGAAGCATCCGAGTTTACTAAAGTTTATGATATATCTCTTCATATAAAATTTAGGATTTAATTGTGTGACAGTAACCAAATACATTATTTGGGGTACTTTTTGTTTAGATTTCTAGAATAATCTTTGATCAAATTTCTGAATAATTCATTCAAGGGAAATTTAGTAGCCTCAAGTGCAAATAGATGATATTGAATAAAGAGAAGGTGGCAGTGGAAATGTGAAGGAAAATAAAATAAAAATTTAAAACCTTTCTGATATGTGATATAGGGTTAAAGTCATAGTTATTACCCTCCCCCCCAATAAACACCCAATATGAAAATTATGACCAATTAGTGGACATGTTCTGATAGGTATTAATAAGAAAGTATTGGCCTGTGAGTGTGTTGCACATTATAGGCAAATCCAACATGCATTAACAGGAATAGATACATATGAAGGCTTGTTTATAATATGATACTACAAGTATGTTACATGAGTGCAATCCAATTATAATTGTTTCTGAATTGTATGACAACCAATTAATAATAGTGCTATTTATATTTAGTAAATTTTTAATTCCAATCTTTACGATCATATACGAAACAAAATGTATTATTGTTTTAATAAAACCGCAACATAAATGTAAATACCCCTATACACTTTTTGCATACCTACAATAGATTTCTGTATATTCTAGTGTTTTTCATTTTTGATAATTATAAAATTATAGCAGGCTTTTGTCGTACAAAATGAAAACGTGGAAAAAAAAAATCAGTCATTAATATTTATTGGAATATCGTAGTTAAAGGAAAATAAAAGTGTGTTTTAATAAGGAAAAATTATTTACGTAAAGACAAACCAAATTAAAACTATTAACTGATTTTTAATTGCATATTGATGTATTTTTTTAAATTAAGGTATGTCTTAATAAATTTTGTTTTGTATTTAATCATTTCTTTTCAAATATTTGCTTCTAATGTTGAGCAAAAAATAAAACTCAGTTTATTAGATTCGTTAGTATTTTAATTTGGCTTTTGCCATTTTACCCTAAACCACTGTATAACTACTCTTATGGCCATTATTTTAATAACACAACTGTTGCAAAATTTTGGATTATAGTACGAAAAATTGTATTTCTACACTTGTATAAATTGTTATATCTCTTAATAATTTTGTGCTCTTATTACGATCAGTAAATACATAAATTTTATTATTTTACTGATGAATCTAAGACAAAATGTAGATGATATACTAAAATATTTGAACTATGGTTTTATTAAGTTGCCTACAGACAATCCATTTACAATGTGACTGAGTTTGCCAAAAAAGTTTTATCAATTGAAGCTATGAAATGTTCATGACTACAAGAACATTTGATAAAAGTTCATACTGATAAGAAAGATATGGATTTATCATATTTTCATACACTTTAAGAAAACGTTTTGAGAAAGCCAACATTGGCAAAATTCTTTAATAGTATTGCAACAAGGTGACAATGGATTACATGTGCCTAACAATATTTTAATGATTGATAATTTAGTATAACTTCATATTATTCATGAAGAATTAATTCTATTAGCTATAAGTGAGATAATATGCACTGCCTAGGTAAGCCAATGTCTGAGATTGCTGTGAAATTTTGTTTTAGCAATAATAGTACAAAGAAATGATAAATAGCTCAAGATATTGAAGTCTTATCTGTTTAAAAGCATCCCAGTTCTTTATGAAGCTTGATGAGACAGTTTGTCAGACTATGATGTCTTGCTTTCAACATATTCATAAAACAAAAAAAACATTTTCAAAAATTATAATTTGCAAAAAATTTACAAGCTGCTATGATAGTAAAATCAATAAGCATTAGAAGAATTTTTAATAAATCCTCTTGGGTAACATCTACCAGTTGCTACTGATGGTGTTTTAGTGATCATAGGATGTTACAGCGGTTTTCTTGCATACGTAAAAAAGTGGTTCTAACAGTAATTATTCTATAATGTGTAATTCATCATCATTATTTAGTTGATAATTATTTGAGTGAAATTATATCATGAAGGCAATGAACAAAATTTGAAACAATTTAACTAAATGACAGATTATTTGAAAAACTTTATAGTAATAATAAATCACTTGCCACTTCTGTATGGTCGCTATCAAAAGATAATTGTTTAGATAAGTTTTATATACTTTTTGACTCAAATGTTAAAATTTTTAGAAAACAGAAATGATGCTTTGTGAATCACCTTCATTGACTCCTAAAATTATACAGCTTACTTTGTATGTTTGTTTAATAAATTTAATGTAACAAATGTACAGCTCCAAGATGATGAACTGAATTTAATCAAAACAAAAACTGTTATTTATATACTTGTTGGGTAAACTCTGTGCAAACAAAACTTAGGATGAAAGAAATTTAGATAGTTTCTAAATTTATTATTAGAACAAAGACATGATCAAGATTTGCTTATTAATTGTCAGTACTTAGATGCTCTCTATTCGGATTTCAATCAATGATTTGAAGATATTCTTAAAATAAACATATCCATTTATATTTTGACTATTTTTTAGTAATCTCCAAAATTACAAGGCCTGTTTGAAGTACCCAGAGGCAAAACTCTCTACACAGTAGCACCACTCAGTGCAAGTCAGAGTAATCAATGGTTTGCACTAAATGGCGCTATTGTATGGCGAGTATTACCTCTGTGCAAACAGTTTAAAGCATTGGTGGTCGACAGGTTAGCTGCCTAACAAGCAGTTGTCCCAGGTTAGCAGGTTCACTTTCCAGCTGATGCTATGACACATGATAAAAAAGAATGGTAATCATGTGATGTTTAGTGGTTTAATACTATTTGAAGTAACAATAAATAAGAAATTGAAATTCAAAGACAGTTACCAATAGTTGTTTTTAAAGATAATTCCCATTTTAACTTAGATTATGAGCTATAAAACAAAAGTTGTTAATCACATTTATTTTATCATATTTAGTTGATGATGGATTCAATTTAGTCACAAATCTGTTGTCTAAAAAAGAAATAAACTGCAAATAGCTAATCGTAGTGTTTTAGGAATCCTGTTGATGAAAATAGGGTTGAAGAGTAATAAATTAATTGAAGCCTATCCACTTATTCATTTCATTAGCTTTACTTTTAATATCATTCATGTTAATCTTAATATTAGTTTTTGTTATCTTAATTTTCTGTGTGTAATGTGAAATGTTACTATGGTTGATTTTAAAAAGCATATCTCTAACTTCAAGCTCAAGATGTATTATTTACAATATTTTTCTTTAATGTAGGATATCAGCAGACATGTAAATAAGTAAAAAATTGTCAATACGATATTGCATCTTTTTTTTTCTTTTGCGTATAAAAGATAGATTTTTATGTTGGTGCTGAATGTATTTTTTCTGAAAAGGAAATAGAAAACTAATCATATTTGAAAAATCTCTGGTTCAGAAAGAAATTTTCAAGTGATAAGTCTTTGTATACATAGTCATGCTTATCTTTTATCACCCAGTAGATGACTTGTGTAACCAAGTCGAAACATCAGAATATTAATATTTAAAAATTTTTTAACACAGATGAACCCGCAAAGTATGTTGTTTATATATGCAACCTGTGAAAATCTTCGTTTCAACATATATATATGAAAGTAGGAAAGTAAGACCAAAAATAAGGTCAGATTATTAATACAGATGGAAACATAATGAATAAAATTAATCATAGAATTAAACTTGGTTGGAGTGCTTTTGGTAAAAATAACTTGATACTAAAAGAAAATGTGCCTATGTGTTTAAAAAGGAAAGCTTTTAATAAATGTGTTTTACCAGTTTTTACTTATGGATCTGAGATTTTGATACTTAATAGAAGAGCAATACAGAGACTTCAGACCACTCAAAGAAGTATGGAGAGATGCATGTTCGGAGCACCAAGAAGAGATTGAAAATGCAATATATGGATAAGAGAACTAACAGGTGTTATTGACTTTCATTGAAAAAGTTAAAAGACTGAAGTGGAGTTGGGTTGGACATATTTCTAGAAAAGATGATAATAAATGGACAATTGAAATCTTAAACTGGATTTCAAGAGATTGTAAAAGACCCAGAAAGAGTCCACATATGAGATAGAGGGATGAAATAAGAAATTATGCAGGGGTGATGTGGAGAAGAGAAGCTAAAGATAGGAGAAGATGGTTTGAACTTGGAGAGACCTTCTTTCTGCAGTGGATTGGTAATGGCTGATTATGATGATGATGATATACTTAAAAGATTCGCTTTCAAGTTAATAATTTTAATAAAGTACTATAATATTAAAATTAATAACCTTATCTTTCTCTTTCTCAAAAAAACAACAACAAATAAATTTGATATATATCACAGAATATTAGTTAAACAATTTCATCTGTTTATTTTTCTAATGACTATTAGAGAAATATGAACTTTGAAGCTGAAAAATACAATTACCGTTGATTCTTTTAAATGGTATTTTAATCTGATATGTAAGATTTTATTTATTAATCAGAATATCACGGATATTAATAGTATCGTAGTTTAATTATGTTTTATATTAAAATTAGAATTGATATATATGTATATTTTATATAATAATGCTTTTAAATAAAGATGGATTGTTAAATATTGTGCAAAATCATCGAAATTAAAATCATCCTTGTGACCTGCTTTTTTACAAAGATAAAATATAATAATTTGGTGGTGCATAATATCCTGATAGAAAGTACCCATATGTTTCCACCATATTAAAGATAAAATCTCAGTAATGCTGCAATGAACTAGGGTTCTTCTACTATGTTCATTATGTAGAAAAAATTGTGGAGTCATGTGATATTTAATCAGCCAATAAAAATTCTGTTATATTTTTAAATAGTAGTATGATTTTCAAATGGTCTGTTTAGCAATGTTTGAATTGAACTATGCTACCCAAAAGCACAGTATTTATATTTCTGTTAAGATTTATTTAATTTTCATAGTATCTTTTTTTTAAAAAAAATATATAACCTTAATTTAGGCGTGGCAATTACTCTTTTCTAGAATCATTTACTCTAAATCTGAATATATTGGTGGTTGTAACTGTTTAAGCACTTTTGTAATATTCTTAATCTCCATATAAATACAGTTATATATGTTGTTTTATTATTCTATTATTTTAAATTAATTATAGTTGTAAATACTTCATAAAATGAACAGATTTTATAAAGAAAATAGAATTTGTAAAACCCTATTTTAATCACACATAAACGTATATGTAAATAAATCTGAATATATGTAAACTCCAATCACAGTGATTGAAACATTGTTTTTCTACCATTACTATACAATATGTATATAAAAACTTAATGCAATTGCTTTTTTTCATGTGTCATAGTATCTGCCAGGAAGTGAATTCACAAACCTTGGATAACTACTTGTAAAGCAGCTGTGCTGACCATTCGACCACTAATGCTTGAAAACTAACATGATATTGAAACACCAATAACCATTGTAATGGTTTTATATAAATCAACATGTCTCAACATGGGTAAACAATAAACAAGAGAGAATTATTTAAAGCTCACTTTATAAATCCAACCTTAAATAATAAATCAGACATGTAAATATCTCATTAAATAAGGAACTACCAATAGAAATATAGTATATATAAATACATCCAATTTGCTTTAGCCACACATTGCTTGAAACTTTTGTTTTTTGATTGATCATTGCATGATATCAGAAAAAAGATTTCCATATTTGCATATATGATTGGTTGTTTTTTAGATGTCTTGCAAAGTGATTGATGATATGTAAATATGGCAATCAAATAAGGAATAATTTAAGCATTTTGAATAGAAACTATGCATATTTAGGTTTATTTAAGTAAATTTTTTCATGTGTTTATTAGTATATATTTTAACAAATTTATAGCCTAAGATTTGACTTATAGAATGAACTTGAAGAGATTCTGTCATGTTTATTGCTTAACCAGATAGAATAGGATAATTTATAGAAAGATTGTTGCATTGATTAGTGTTGTTTTTAATATCAACTTAACTGAATTAATAGTACTAAGGTAAGATAAAGAATTGCTATATTTATGTTATATTTAAATGCAAGTATACTTATATACTTGAGAGTTTAGATGTAATATAGGGGATTTGAGCATAGACTTTAGCTATTCACTGTATCTCATACAAATGATACACAAGACCACATGCATGTGAAAAAGATAAATGATTTCCAATATATATATTTTGTGCTGAACCAGCACTCATCAGTTGGTCCAGATCATCATCTTCCACACACATATATAATCAGTGCTTGTTTTATGTTAAGATAAAAATTCTTCAAACTTTAATTAACAGGCCTCAATCTACTCCACCCTCTAACTCTTCAGCCATTCATTAAAGTTTGAAAATTTGCTATCTTAATATAAACTGAGCACTGATTATATATAAGTGTGGGAGATGATGATCTGGATCAACTGATGAGTGCTGGTTTAGCACAAAAGATGTATATTGGGGATCATTTATCTTTTTCACATGATATGTGCTCTTGTGTATTGGTTGTATAAGATAGAGTGGATAGCTGAAAGGAGCTTAAAAATCTGTGTTCAAATTCCATCTATTATATTTATGTTAATAAAGACAATGCTCTATGCAGCTGCTAAGGAATCTTGTTCATAAAATACTTCTTGCAGAATGATTGGTCAGTTTTTATATAGTATGGGGATTGATTAAAGAATTTTTTAACCACTGTGATTGTAGCATCTATTCAACTTCATTTACACACACATGCATACTTTCACACACACACACCCATATATATACACTCACACCTGCATAAGATAATTTTTATTCAAATTCTTCTAAGGATTTTTTTTATTTTTCATATTTTGAACCATTGTGTCAAAGATTTGTTTTTATATACTATAAGCCCACAATTAACTTTATGTATAAATATTAATTATATATTTTTATACATCAAAAACACTTTTCTAATTTGTGAATGGTTATCGGAGTTACTAAAGAAATATATATTTATGGACACTTTATCAGATTTATTGTCAATTTTGATTTCACTCATTTCTTGGAAAAAATACTTTCTGTGCCCTGGTATTTGGTTGAGATAGAGCAATTCAGTAATCAAGTAATATATTGGACAGAATTATGTGATTTTATGTTTTTTGAACAATATGAATAAGTCTGAAATTGTTTGACTAGTATTACAACAACTACAATTATTTATTTACACCTATGTACATCAGTTAAAATAGAGTACTTGTTTTATTTAATAATATATAATAAATATTTGGATAAATGAATCATTAACTTAATATTGAAAGAGTACTTAATATTTTCACAATGTTCTTCATTTATTATATTCTTGTTTAGTAAATATAATGAATAATTTATGCTCAGAACCAAACGACTACAGGAGAAAGATAAAAGAGGCATTCTACATTAACAGAGACATCCATGCAATCAACAGAAGAGACACGTGCTTCGACATTTCGAAAAAATGGGCTACTTAACAGTAACTCATTTGAATATTCTCATTTACATATATCAAGTACATTTTCACGAAGGCTATGAGTATGAGGCACGGTTCCTCGAAAACGTTCAGCCAAATTTATTACTAACTATATTTTTTCTCTAATAATTTACAATTAAGTATTTTCATTTTTACAAATAAGGAGAAATTAAAACCACATTTATAGTACTGTAATATAAATTACATTTATAGTATTGAGTGTGTGACTTATTTACAAAATGTTTATATATGTTCAAGACTTATTATTTCCACAGTTTTACAATGGCAGCCTCTAAAGCTCAGAATCCTTGATTTATATTCAAATCCTCACTTCCAATACTTAATCTTCTTATGAATTCTCAAGTAGTAATATATTTGATTAGTATTATTATTAGAAAATTATAATATATATTTATAATTAGTATTGCACAGATTTGTTGGTCTTTTTACTTAATTTTAAGAATATAAATTGTGAGATTAAGACATTTCTTATTTTTATATAAATAACAATATTTTCATAAAAAATTTAAATAATAACACTGTAGATAATGTTTAAAAATTAACATACCCACCTTTAATTTAATTGGCCGTTTTCATATCTTAAATTAATTTTTTCTTGGTAATATTATATTTTTCATTTTTTTAAAATTCATTTTGAATCCAATTCCGTCGTGAAAATACCAGGGAGGAAATAATCATATTTAAATAAATCTATAGCATACTACTAGGTCAAACGATAAAGAACTTTTCTAATGTCTATTGAGATAAACTTTTTTATTATTGTATATTTTAAGATTTTTTTCTCTTTTTCTATCCTCAGTCAGTCACAAGCCTCTTATGAAATTTAAGTATTCTTGTAAACTAAATATGGGTTCTGCAAGTACTTTTTTTTTTATTCGCCAAGTACAAACACAGCAATTCTAATTCCTATATTTTGAACCCTACCCTTTGATTGTTCTTAATACTTTTGTTTGTATTTATAAATGAAAGTTTTTTTTTAATTCAGCATAAAAAAATAAAGTTTGGCACGACTAAAATAATATATATATAACCAATTACTTTGAGATTAGACTTAATTTAATTAATGGTAATACAACATTCACGATAAATTAAAGTAATATTTTAACTAAGGTAAAGGCTATTTGAAAGACAATGTAAGATAATCTCCATGTGTGTAAATTAAACAAAAAATCAGATATATTAATCTTTAACTGAGGTTTAAAGTTTATATCTGTGCTAGAGATAATCTCTAGATTCGAAAATGATTAGAAATAATTAATAGTGTATTTATCTGAAATGGATGGCATCAAAGTTGTGAGTGGAGGGAGTTTGACAATGGTAAATGAAAATGTAACAATTTATTCTAGATAAATACTTTGCATATAATAGAGATATATGTGAGAGATAGTGACCTGGGCCAACTGATGAGTGCTGGTTCAGCACGAAATGCATCTTGGGGATCATTTGTCTTTTATTATATCTTTTAAAAAGAATGGGGAAGTATGGATGTGTTTATTATATCTATAAGATAATTTCCTGAATGAAAGGACAAAAAATCAAAATTTAAAAATAATTAAAATAGCAGCATTTTAAAATAAAATTTTGCATATTTCATTTTTATAAACAATACATCTCAAATTTCATCGACATTTACGAAATCTATTTCTTAATTACGAATTAAAAAAATATTGTCTTGGTACAAAAAAAAAACTACTTGATTTGAATCCCTACCTGGTTGACTTTTATTAAATTATTTTTTAATGTGTGTGTGTGTCATTATTTGCATTAACTTAGAATTAAAAAAAATCAAAACTTTTAACATTTTATTTAGTTTATTTTAAAAATTAAACTTTTCATCTTATTTGAAAATGTGAATTTTTTTCTACAATACAAGCTTTTCATACCTGCTTTTCTATATGTAATATATAGAGAAATTGAACTCAGACCATCCACGCTATCTCAAACCGCTGATACACTTGATCACACACATGTTGAAAAAATAAATAATCACCAATACACGTATTTCGTGCTAAACCAGCACTCGTCAGTTGGTCCAGATTATCACCTCCACACATATATGCAATCAAAGCTCAGCTTATATTAAGATAGCCAATCTTCATACTTTAGTGGACAGGCTTCAAACTACTCCACCCCACAACTCTTTACCTATCCATTTCTGAGATAGCATGGATTTTCATCTTATTGTAACTTGACTGTTATATTTGCTATATATATATATAAGAAACTTTCCCTTATATAGTTTTATATATGTTTTAGAAAATGTTCCAATTGAATATAATATCAATTCCAATGAAGTATATTTCTTCTGATGGTATATCTACATATTCGCCTTTTACTTTTCAAATTATTGTTTTACTAAAATAATAAACATAAATGAAGAATTAAAATGTTTAAGAAAATTAACTTCATTTATACTTTATATAAGCACAACAAAAGTTTATCATTGTTAAAAGTGTTTTATCATTACTTGCCAACTTTTTAATATAATTTATTTTAGCATATTTAATTTTAGGGAAGCCTCGTAGTCTAATAAACCTCCTAACATCATTATGGGCATCAAAAAAATATTAGCATTGAAATACTCTAAATTATTTTTTTTTTTGCATTAATATCAAAACTGAAATTAAGTGTGAAAATGATAAGCATCATATATTTATTTTAGGAATTATTTAATAATTATATATATAAAAAGATCTGGCTTAAAAAATCTGTGCTTAATATATTATCAACAACTAATTGTAATTTATTTATTCAAGAGGCTCGGATATTCGAAATCATAATTAATTTTTAGTCATTGTTTTTTTATTTACCCAATGTAACAAAAATAGTGAATCAAAAATGTATGAAATAATTTGTTATATTTAAGTTCATAACTTAACTAAAACAAAGTATTTGCATTAGAAATATTTGTCCCCAGTTATTTGTATAACCAAGATGTTCAGTGTAAAGGGAATGCCTGTTATAACTTTTTTAGTAATATAGTAAATGACATCTGGAAAAATTCACATTAAAGATTTTTAATTTACTGTTCTAGTTCAAATTGTAAATATGTTGATGATGTTTTAATATATGGGCAAATGGACATTATAAAACAAATTTTTGATAGTTTGCAGAACCAGGATGATTTAGTTTGGATAATAGAGAGAGAAAGAGAGAGAGAGAGAGAGAGAGAGAGAGAGAGAGAGAGAGAGAGAGAGAGAGAGAGAGAGAGAGAGAAAACAATTCTAGTATTAAATACCTGGATTTGCAAATATCATGTGTGGATGATAGATTGATATATAAAATGATTGTAAAGCATATAGATAATAGAGGTTATATTCATCCAACATTTAATGTTTCTTTAACACACAAATTGGCTGGTTTTAGAGCTGTTTTAACACAAAATCAAGGACTGAGTTAGAATGAAATGTTTAAGAAAGATACTATTAATTGTTATATGCAAGATTTGATACAAGTGGGTTATAATAAGCAAAGCTATTATCTATTGTGTTGAAACATTATAAACAAAGTTATAATAGTGGTAATGTAAATGTGAATAATAGATCATGGATGTCATTAGCTTTTCTTCCCAATATTAATAAAAAGATAATAAAAAATTTAAGTCAAGATTTCCGAGTGGCATGAAGGACTCCACCTAACCTTAATAGATTAATAAATAATTCTAAGGGAGTAATAAGTAAAGGAGATAAAAGCAGTGTGGTGTCTTCTATCAGATGTCCACAAATAAATTGTAATGCAATATATGTTGGGGGAACCAAGACAAATATTAAATATCACCTTCAACAATGTATATAATAGAGCAAGAGAAAATGATACAGTTTATTCCGCTTTTTATGTTCACCAAAATAGTACAGGCCATATATGTAGTCCAAAGGATTTTACAATATTAATGCATGAAACACACGATAAAAAACGCAAGATTAAAGAAACATATCTTATATAAAATTCATCTTGTGCTATGAATTCAAAATGAACCAGCTTTCCGATTAGTTATTCCTGGCCAATGCAATGAAATGTTGAATTTATTGCTTAGGAGAAAAATAAGATTTTTATACTGCCTTGATAAGGATTTGTAGGAGTTGAAAGCGCTTGGCAATAGATATTTTATTAAAGATTCTCTGTTTTAACAATTGACGAATTGTTATATTGTACTTTATACGTTCTAGTTCAAATAATTTGTTAATCAAATCTTATAAAGTTGTGTTTAAACGCTTGTTTGCTCAAGAATCATTTGACATGAGAAGCCATTTGATGGGTATTGCTATTGCTTTCCACTTAACTTTTATTTGTTATTATTATCCAATAACATCTATTGTAATAAGCTATACTATAGTGAAGTATGTGTGTTTATATATATGAGTGTGCGCAGTATTTGAAAACATCTGTTAAACTAGTTTTTATTCCCTTTAATTGATTTATATATATTTTTAATTAAACTGGAGAAGGTTATTAATTCCTTTTAAATTAATTTTCTATTTAAAAAATATCTAACAAACTTTATGTTTTCAGGCTTTAAGACTTCAAAATTAGTATTAACTATTGATAATTTTTTACTTTATAATTCACGAAATTAATTGAATTTTAAATCTAGTCTACAATACAATAGTGATATTTACTAAGACGTATGCATATTAGTATTTTGAAAGATTTTTTTAAAAAAAGTTTTAGCGTAATTATTAATACTATCCAGATTTAAAAGAAGCATTTAATGATCAATTGTATAATTTAATCTGAATATTATGAAAATTTTAATTATAATGACTTTGAAGATTGTGAGATAAATTATCATGGAAAAAAAAAAAAAGATTTATTGTAAAAATTCATGTCTAGAAAGTCAATGCTGTCGTGAATTATGGTTCTAAAAATAACTTCAAAACAGAAATGCACTTTACAATTTACAAATAAGATTTATTTGTGTTTATTATTGACAGCATAAAAGGAGGGGCCTTGAATCCAGTATTTGATTAATATTAAGAATCTCATAAATGTGAATTATTTCTCAATAACAAAGTAATAAAAATATATTATAGAAAAAGAGAGATGATATGTTAAGATTAAAACTAAATAAAACTGGCGAATAAATTTCAATAAAGTTCAATATAAATTTAAAATGTTTTTCCTAAGTTAAATCTTATCTTTAAAAAAAATCTGGCTACTTTATTATAAACTAAAAATAAAAATAACTATATGATAAATTTCTAATGAGGTCATGTGACATTTGAGCATCCAAATGGCAAGTTGGCACTACAATTACATTCAATTAATCATATTGGAATTTTTTTTAATTTTAATTGGATGAAATAGCGTTTGCTCCAGTATTTGCCAATGCTTTAAACTGTGAATATAAGGAATATGAAGTTAGAAAAAAAAAAAAGCAACAATGCACAAAGAGATGAAAATCAGTTATCGGTTAATATTTATCCTTTTTACTAAACTTATCAAAATAACCAAAAACTTTTACTGCAAGACTGCTTTTAACATTGACTGAAGTGAGGAACAAGCATATATAGAGAGATCCCATTAATTGTATGCTTATTTATTGAAAAGTTATAAATTAATCAAACCGTTATGAAAAATAGAGTGTGTTCTATTCATTTTATTTTGAATATATTTTAATGATAGCAAAGTTATAATAGTGATAGTATTGATTGACTTGCCCCATTGATTCATGGGATCGACTCCGAGTATTGCAAAAAATATATCAAAGTGCTAATGTAGCCAATCTCATGCAAAGGATATGATATTTCTTTATATGATATTTATGTAACTTACCATATAATAAATAAGTAATTAAATTTTAAAAATATATATAAAATTATGGTTTATATATTATTGAAAGTTATGAAATATCTATGACAAACAAATTTTGTTATTATCTCACATAGTTTGGGTAATGATGAAGTGGTGTTTAGATGATTGAAAAAATAAAGTGAATTAATAATATATAACTTATTATGTAAGATATTTTTTTTGCCATTTGAATTTTAATAGAATCACTAATTATTTTATTAGTAAATAATAAATAAATATAATACTTCTGTTAATACAACTTTTAAATTATAATATATCAATTTGTCAATTTCTAAAACAGAGAATCTTTAATAAACAAAATAACTATTGCCAAGCGCTTTCAACTCGTAGGAGTCCTTATCAAGGCAGTATAAAAAATCCTATTTTTCTCCTAAGCGATAAATTCAACGTTTATCGCTTCTTTAAACTTCCAATCACATTTCATTGTAAATAAATATAATACTTCTATTAATACAACTTATAAATTACAACATAATAATTTGTCAATTGCTAAAACAGAGAATATTGGCAATAGTTATTTTATTTATTAAAGTTTCTCTGTTTTAGCAATTGACAAATTGTTATATTGTAATTTATAAGTTGTAATTTATTATTAATAATCAAGATTTTTATTTTGATCTGTTCAAGTAATGGATTTAAAAAATTCATTTTTATTAATTTGATTTTCATTAAATACAGAATTTGTAAAGTTAATTAGTTTTATTTTGGTCATTTTTACTATTGCCAATTTGTAAACATTTAACAAAATAATATTTTTGAACATTTTTATTTTACTTTTGTTTCTAGATTTTTTGTTTTTCTAAGCTTTTCTTTTATATATTTATATAAATTAATAATTTTTAACAGATATAATTGTTTAAATATTTTAATATGTGAAATATCTGTTACATTTTCATATTAGAAAAATTATTATCAGATGTTAATAGACAGTAATCAATGAAAATAGTAAATTATAAACTTTTTCTGCATTCAAAAGGGTAACTTTTCCAAATGCAATGTCTTGGTGTTATATAAAGACTAAAACATTACAGTATTTGTTTACAGTTTGGTGTGGAGCTTATAACCTTTCACACCTTTCTTATTAATAATAGACTGTTCCATCGATCAATGAGATGTCATAAATTAATAATTTTTAATAGATGTAATTGTTTAAATATTTTGATATGTGGAAATTTCTTTCTTTCTTTAAACCATAAGCAAATATTGTGACACTTTAATCTCTATATAACACCAAGGAATTGCATTTAGAGGAGGTATTATAAGAGGTACCCTTTTTAATGCAAAAAGCATGTATAGTTACTATTTTCATTAATTACTATCTATTAACATCTGACAGTGATTTTTCTAATATGAAAATATAACAGTTCCACATATTAAAATATTTAAATATATATGTAGTGATCTCAGTTATACATATTCTCACATATTTCACAGATTAAAAAACAAAAAATTGCATTTACAGTTATAATATTTTTATCAAAAAATTTAAAAGCAAGTTCATAAAATTTCAAATTACTTTTCATATATGTTTTCAAAAATGTCACTTATTTAATTCTTTATAAAATATTCAAAATTATTTATCGAAAGGCAAAATACAAATTATTTTTAATAAATATTAAAATTTTTAATCAAAGTTATTTAAATAACACTAAATTTTTTACTTTTGCTTTTCAAAAATTTAATTAAATGTTAAATATTTTTGTTAAAATATAATGACTGGTGATTTTTAGTATTCAGTGGCCATCTTAATCACAGTGTTAAAAATTGTTATATGTTATTTATGATATATTGATCTAAAAATAGTAAAAATTATTTTGTAATATAAAATATCTTTCACCTGCTATATATAGCTTTTCACAAATATTTGAAAATGAGAATATGCAAGATCTATATTTCTGATTTGTGAAAGAATGTATGGGTAAGCATTAATTAATTTGATTTTCTGTTTTATTTAAATGCTTCTGCTGTTCTTTACATTTAAAAGTAAACTGGACCTAAAATTTGAAGATTAGAAAAAATTGTATTAAGATATAATGTAAATTTGTGGAGTGGCTAAATAATTAGCCTTCTCTATAATGGACCACATTCAAATCCAGTCAGAAGATTAACTGTTGATTTTATTTTATTGTTGATCATTCATGATGATGAATGATTATTACTTTTGTGTAATCCTGGTAAACTATGGTTAGTTCTGTGCTGATTTCTCATGCTCATTCCTTTTATATTTAATGTTTTGTTTATTTGGGGATGATGACGGTTTTCTAGCTCCTCATAATTTAGCCCTAATATGAAATACTGTTACAACTGGCTACCCTTTTGTGGATTCATGTAAACCCTGATTCTCTCATTAATTCCCTATTTTCTATATTGTTACAATTGGCTATTGAAATGTGGACTTGATGATGATCATATTCTGGTGGTCAGTGACCACTTAACTTGAATCTCAGAAGTACATCCTGAAAAACAAAATTTTGTATTTTTATGCAGAATTAATTTAAAACTTACTGCTGTGAAATCTGACAAGAGCTTAGAATGTGGTTGTTATAATTTGATTATAAATTATAAAATAGTAATGTTAATATTTATTTAAGCAGTTCATATTTAAAGATGAACAGAAAATCAACACATGATTTTGAAGATTGGATTGAATTTTTACTTGATGGAATTTCAGTACTGATGATGGATGAAGAGTTTTGTTTTTGGCATGTGGCAATGTTTTCATGCACTCTATGGAGTGTTCTTTCTCAGGCATTGCTCCAACCCACTTCAGATTTTCATATATTTTATTGTTTATCATGGTCTAGTTAACATAGTCCTGCCATGATCCCCAGCCTCTAAGTCTTCAAGAAAAGATACAAGGCATAGTTGTGTGTTTTTCATCTCCTAAGACTGAAATGATTATGGCTTTGCAAAAAATTTTGCATTATTATTTTTATTTTGGATTGTATGTAGCTTATAGTGTCTAAATTGAGATAAACATTTGGGTGTTCATGCTGCATTGTTTATTTATGATCTAATGGCTAGTTTCTGTATCTATCTTATGATTGCGGGTCACTCTGCATTTTTTTGCTGTCAGATTCTCATTATCTCTAAAAAAAATTTGATAAATGGTTTGTGACAAGCTTGTTTTTGTACATGCAAATGTACTTGTAATAAAAATATATGAAAAATTGAAATCAGTTACACCCATAAACAGGATAGAATTGGAAAATAAAGTAGGGGGAATAAATTAATTAAATAAAACCAGGTATTGAGACAATAAGGTTTAAAGAAAGGCATATTAGGGGTAATAATAATAGTAGTAGTGTTAGACAAGGTAAAATAGAGTTGCCTGGAAGAAAAGGTGATGTAAGTTTATTTTATATTTTTAAAAAATCATATTTGTATTTACTGTGTAAAAATAATTTATATTTTAAGGTAAAAATTCTATAATAGAAACATCTATACTGACAAAAGAAAAAGTGAAAAAGATGGAGAACATAATCTGAAAAAAAAATCAGCAAACAATGGAAGAAACCCAAGGAGTAAATGATGCTTCCATGTTATCCCAATTGTTAAAAATGTTTAAACAAATAAAACAACAAAGAGAAGAGGATAATAAAGAGAGACCAATATTAGAGAAAATAATAATAAGAGAGATGAAGAAAGATAAGATAATAGATACCAGAGAGACCTATACTTAATTTTTTCAAGATCAGATATTTCAACCCAAAGTATTGACTGCTAGTTGTTTTCAAATAAAATTTGTTAGGTAAAATTTATCATGTAGATCAGACTGAATTATTTTACATATTGACAAAAGATTGTTGAGCTGAGTCTAGAATTTCTATGGCAACAACCTCAAAAAATATGAGAGATAAAAGTAGTATAAAGAATAGGGTTATTGAAAGAATAAAGATAAATCAAGGAAGGAGGTCTGGATGAAAAAAAAATAGTCCAGATGGCTCCCAACTATGCCAGTCCTACTAGAATGAAAAAAAAAGAACTACTCAAATGTCTCAGATTGAGTATAAATAATCTTAAATTTTCTTTTATTGTGAAATGAAATTGGCTGAATCAACTAAAATGTCAAGCAAGGGGTTCAACTCAATTTATTTCTCATATTAGTCCAGGGTAATGCAACAATTTTGCTACTTTTCTATATTAAAAATAAACAATAATAATGCATCTTCAATTAATTAAAAATTAACTTTTCTTCCTATATAAAAGTAGGAACATTCTAAACATTTTTTTAAATAATTGCCAAAACTTGTTTTTTAATCATAATATGCATATCTTAACATGTATTATAAAATGTAAATGTTGGTGGAAGAGAGAAAAAATTATAAAATAGGGTAAATAATTTCTTTTGTTGTCTCTCTTAAGTAAATTTATTTAATTACCAGTTGCTTTCAATTTTTTTAATGCACTAAGAGAAAATAATTCTCTTTTTTATAAATTATTTAATAAATATTAATTTTAACCTTAAAAGAGAGATAAAGTTTTGTTTAATAGTATTTTTTAAAAGAAAAAAAAAGATTTTAATAGTCTTGGTAATTTTTATTTTTTAATTAGAGTTGGTTTTTTCTTTTGTTTTTATCTTTTCAATACAAAAATCAAATCAGTGCAATTATCTGATTATCTTGTCTTTATTTTTTGCAAGAAAAATTTTTTAATTAGAAAGGAATGTCAAGAATTTTATGGGATTAATTTAAGTTCTTGACTTGTTTTTCAATGTCAATATTTAAGAAGGGAATATATGAACAATTGTATTTGTAAAAATTTACCTAATTGGTTGTTATAAAAATTATCATTAAGATGAGACAGATTTTGATTGGTTTGTAGGCAAAATTGTTCTAGAAAAAATAATAAGGGTCTGAATAGGTCATAAGAAAATATTCCTAATTTAGCATTAAATAAAATAGTCAAATTTTAATCCAGTTGATAATGAGAAATGAAGCAGAAGTCTTCACCAAGGTATTGCATAGCATAGCAAAAATCTTAACCAAGCTATTGCATAGAACAGCAGAAGGTTTTAACAAGCTTTTAGCACACTATTAGTTTAGTCATAAAAATGATTTTTGCAATAAAAATCATGTGCTAGATTCATTTAAATGCTAAACATCATCTTTTTCCATACAACCTGTCTTCACTGGAATAAAATGTAGGAAAATTATCTCTAAAGTAATCTGCAATCTTGTCTTATATGTGTTAGGGTTATCTGAAAATTTTAGTGGAAAGAAACAGATAAAAGTTGCTATTTTTTAACCTGGAAATACTGCACACCAAGAAAAGGACAAATTAAGGTATTTGAGTATTAACTAAGCTATGACGTACTACACAACCCACCGGTAGATATAATCGACAAAGAACCAAAACAATATCATGGCAACTGAAACATTGGCATGACTAATCGATAGAAGTGGTCAAAGTGTTTTTATGGTCACCTTAAAGATTTTAAAATACTTGGGTGAATTCTGGGTAAATATCTGTCTTTTACCTGCTTGCATTGACCAAGTGAGATGCATTTTTTTACAGTGTCTGATCCACCATTGTAAGAATTGAATATTTTTTGATTGCTTATTTTATATTTTGATCGTTCAACTATTGCTGATTTCATTTACTAATTTTATTATTAATTTATCAAATTGTATTCCTAATTTATCAAATTTTATTACTAATTTATCAAATTGTGTTCCTAATTTATCAAATTTTATTACTAATTTATCTAATTGTATTACTAATTACCATTTATGACTAATTAACCAAAATGTTTAACCAAGAAAAGGAAAATAAAGCCATATTAAGTTATTGGGACTTACAGTCTTTTCCAAAAAAGAAGCGATTTCAGTTTCGCACTATCTCATAAAGGCAATTATTTCTAGTTAATAATTGAGAACAATTTGCTTTTTTTTTTAAAAAATGTAAATAATTAGTTAAATACCATTAAAAATTATAAAGATTATTTATAATACTTATTTTTGATAATTTTTTACTATAATAAAATATTACTTATTAGTCTATTTATTATCGAAGTAAATTATTACTGGATTCTAAAATTAAATGTCTCATTTTTGGGACTGAAAATTGGCACGGGATCTTCTCCGATGATTTTTCCCTACCAATACATACTTTAGTCTGACAAAAAATTATAATGATTAATTCATTTCTTTGTTTTCCTATCCCTACAAAAAATTGTAATGATTATTTATAATATTCATTTTTTAATAATTTTTTTTTATCATTTTCATTAAAAATTGTTTTGATTATTTATAATATTCATTTTTGATACTAATTTTTTATCATAGTAAATTATTAGTTATTATTTTGCAATGGCTTCTAGTCTGAAAATATATATGATTAGTTAATTTTTTTGTTTTCGGGGTCAAATAATTACTTAAATATCATTAAAAATTGGGTAATGATTATAATATTCATTTTTGAATTTTTTTTTTGTTTTTTTTTATTGTTTTCAGGGTCAAATGATTAGTTAAATATCATTAAAAATTATAATGATTCTTTATAATATTCATTTTTTGATAATTTTTTTTTCATAGTAAATTATTAATTATTATTTTTTTGCAATAACCAAACATGGTCACGTTTGACGTCTCCTTCTTTGCTATTAACTATGCTATGACATACTACCCCAAAGGCATACTAATCTAATCTTGTGATCTTCAAGGTGACTTCTCCACATGATCTGCGGGCAAACTTTATCGATTAACTTTGTTCGCAAATCACTAGGAGACATTATCTTAAAGATCATAAGATTAGAATAGTATGTCTTTGGTGTAGTACATCATAGCTTAGTTAATACTCAAGTACCAGCAGCCTTCAAAAAAATTCAACTGAACATTATAATTGAAAGAAGGATTCCACAGAAGAATCAAATCATGGTTAAAAATATTTTGTGTGCACAGTGTATATTTATTAATAGTAAAAAGGAGAGTTTGTATAAAAATAATCTTTTTTGTAATAATTGATAATTTTAAATATTTTTACTAATGTTTCAAATCATGAAACATATTTTTTTAAATCCATTTAATTTTCTCTTAAAATTATGACAGTTTTTTTTAATTTAATTTTTTTAAATTTTAATTTAATTTTTGAAACATTTTTTTTCATTCATTTTTCCTTCTAAAACTTAAAAAAAGTTTAACCAAGCTGAGTCAAAGATTATGATTTTTGATTTTTTGAAATGTTATTTTTTCAAAGAACTTACAATATTTTTTTCACTTTATAGAACAATCAAATTTTAAAAAGCTCTATTTAAAAATCAACACGTATTTTTTATACTAAAGTTGTTTTTCTATTTGAATAATATGCAAGAAAATTAAAATTCAATACTTAATAATACATTTCTATTTTGAAGCATTTTAAAATAATAAATTATTTCAATGTTGCCTCAAAAAAATCATTGTATTTTAAATAGTAAGATTTTATCTGAAATAACACCAAATATTTTAATAATCATCAATTCATTGTTTATGCTATAAATATTTGCATGCTATCAAAGTGAAAAATAAAAAATAGTATATCTTCATTAATAATTTCATGATGTTTAAGTACTGTGAATATAAAATTATTTGTTTAAATTTTATAATGCTTTGACAAATTAATGTAAACTTTGAACATTCAGAATTTGACTCATGAAAATTTCTCACGCTGTGTTCCCATTAATGAAATAATATTTTCTAACAAAATAATAAATGCTAAAACACTTACATTTCAAATATCTGTAATTATCAGCCTTACTCCAGAAAGTTATATTTCATTATGGAACTATCTGCTTTTCTGCACAACTAACTAAATAAAATATATTAACAGTAGATACCCCAGCCTTGTAAACACTCATGGAGTTTTTTAATTGGTTGCTTTACAAAAAAAAAATTAAGATTTAATATAAATTAAACAAGATTTTAAATGTGAGAATTGTATATCAGTCTAAAAGACCATTGTTACAGCAGAATACAAGTCTTTGGACTTTCAGCCCATCGTTTTCATAATAATTGCTTGCTTTAACAATTTTTTTAAAGATTTAATGTAAATTAAACAAAACATTTTAATATTATATAAGTAAATTTCTGAATTTTAAAAAAGCTAAATTAAAATTTACATTTTAAAATATACCTGTTATATTTGACAACATTGAGGTGCAAATATTTATTTACTGGGATGCCCTTTGAATAAAAAAAATTATTTTTTTCCCACTTTTGATAGAATCGCATCTAATTGTTTTTTTAGCTTTATTAATAGTTACTGTTTATTAATGTCAGAATACAGAAATGCCAGTTATTTTTGTAATATTTTTTTATTAAATGTATTTTTTTAAAAATTGGTTACTTTAACAATTTTTTTAAGAATTAATGTAAATATGTTTTTTTTTTATTAAAACATTGTTAGGGGATTGATAGACCATGGAAGCACAAAGCTTCTTAATGCCAAATTATGAATCAGGATTTGTGTCTGTTTCTGCAACAGGCTGGGAACCTCTACTGCAAAATATATATTATACCTCTGTAGCTAAAAGCATTCATATTTTCCCCAGTATTTATTATTTCTGACAGAATTATTTCCTTTGCATAAACATAGTGATTGTAAATTTGACACTGATATCAGACAAACATTATTACATTCATCAATCAGACCTCAGTGAAAATAGAGATTTTATGTTTAAGGTAATGTCTTTCCAGATAAAAGAGAAAATCTACACTATGTCTGCTGACTAAGGAAAAAGTCAATTGCTTGCTGTCTTCATAGTATTTAGTAAAAAAGATTTATATTTTAAATAATAATGGCTTATCATTTGCATTTTAGAAAAGGTAAGCAAATGAAAACTAACTTTTTTTTATTATATGTAACTTTATTTATTATATTTTGTAAAAAATGGCACAAAAGTATTCTAAAATACATTTTGAAACTTTATCATTGGATTGATAATGTATTATTATAAATTGTGTTATTAAAGTCCCACATTGAAAATAATTTGTTAAGGCTAATTTTTAAAAAACTTATTTTAAAATCAGTTTGTATCGCTGCTATTAATATTTTTAAAATGTTTAAAAGTAATTCTTTATTGTATGTGTTCACAAGGATATGAATAATTTAAATTAACTTTAACTGATAGTCAACTCAATATTTATGAATATTATTTTTTAATAACCGACTAAGTAATATTTAAATTTACTATATAATTCAATAATCATTCAAACATATTGGTTTAATAAAGAATTTATATTAACGTAATTAACTATATTTAAGTGCAAACCAACATTAGAGATTTTATATGTGTGTAAATGTGTGTCTGTTAATATATATATAAAAATTAAAAAAAAAAAATTACTATAATTCCAATTTTCCAGAATCTAATTATATATGTACTTGTTACCTATAAAAAGTATTATTTTTTTATAATTGTATTTCGTTTTTCACACTTCAAAATAAAGCAAAGTAAATTACATAATATAAAAAAATTCAACCCTAGTCTGATTTGATTAATGATATTGGGGATTGGCAGTTAATGAGTGTGATTCCTGTGAAACCAAAACTATGAGCCTTGTATTATCAAAGTTCACAGTTCAGAATTTGGTGATTATATATTATACCTTAAACCACTAAAACATCATATAATCATAGTTATTAAAAAAACCAAAGATATCAAAATATATAGGTACTGAACTAAGTTCGGATCTGGATATCTATGCAAGAGAATGAGCTTGTATTGAAAACATAATTGTATTTTTATTGTTGATTCCTAGCTTCATAATTAACTAAAAAGATAAAAAGTTACTGTTGAAAACATGCATTAGATTAAAAGATTTAGGTGCATTACTCTCAGAACCATGGCTCTTCACTGACATGGTTCTTCACTGATGAACGCCACAAGTTAAAAACTTATCTGGGAATATTGATGCATAAACCTTGTAGCATCCATTGATTACTATGCTTTGGACTAAGGGCACTTCTGTATGAATAGAGTTGCTATCATTTGTATTACATCTTATTAATGGGATAATGGAGGTGCTAAGATACAATTCAGTTATGTGTTTTTCTGAAAATTTGTGAGGATGGTATCTTAGTTGTATTTGTATATTGGACTCCTTCCATCATCTAAGATTAAGTATTGAATGTCTTTAAAAAAATTTAACTTTATTTAAATTTTCCAATTACAGTCAACTGCTAGGAATAGCATACAGATTAGTGTATGTACAAAGTTTCAAGAGGTTTTATTCTCCTCTCTTCCTGTCTGATCAGTGACAGTACTAGCATGAGAATCAAACCTGAACTTTTATATTTTTGAATATTGAATTTTAAGGTAATGCTCTAACTAACTGAGTCATCCATTTTATATACTTATCTACGAAGTTTGACTTCTCAACTTTTCTAAGAGCAAAGTTGATTAGTGGTTTCCATATATTATTTATAGTTACACTACATTAACTTATGGGGTTATATGCTGTTATTATGTTAGTAGCTACTTGAATTTTTTCTTTGTACCTTTTCTTCTCTATCCAAAATTTTTGTATGTTTTCAATTGAATGTATGTACATTCCTACATACATGGTCTGCTACCTTAGACACATATTTTCTCTCTTCTAATCATCAGTGTATGCTTTTGCAATCACTTTTCAATAATCTGACAAGTTTCTCCAATACCCCT
Organism: Epiperipatus broadwayi; assembly: GCA_028023455.1. Lineage (NCBI taxonomy): Eukaryota > Metazoa > Onychophora > Udeonychophora > Euonychophora > Peripatidae > Epiperipatus > Epiperipatus broadwayi. The sequence continues at coordinate 591,395 of JAQFVV010006603.1, read as the reverse complement.
CTTTCTCATTCACATGGTATTTCATAGATGCAGTTTTTTTCTTTTCAGCATTTCAATTTGTAGATGTTAGAATTCTTTGTAGTGTGATATGGCTCTAGAAAGCTGTTCTAATATATTTATTGCAGATTTTCTTTAATTTATCTGCTAGGTTTGATATTTATGAATATTTTACAGTATCAATAATTGTTTTTTTCTTTTGATGATACTTTTTGTTGTATATTTATGGTTTTATTAATAACAACTGATGGATAACCATTTTTTATAAGTTTGTTCTATATAGATCTTTTCTCTTTTTTCACATCACTTGTTTCTGAACACACTTCTTTTGCCCTGTTTCATAGTGATAGTATAACTCCATGTTTGTTTTTCAGGCATGATTAGATGTATATGCTGAGTATTTTCCTGTATGTGCGGGATTTCTGTAAACTGTAGTTTTGATTTTGCCATGAAGAAGTTTTATCACAAGAACATCTATGAATGCCAATTTTTGTTCTTGTTCTGAATCTATTGTGAATTTAATTGAAGGGTGTATGTTGATGAGACATTTGTTATTTGGATATATGGTGGAGCAGTACTACATACTCTCTGGAAACACATCAATAACATATCTCTTTCACTTAAATTTTCAGTAGAATATGAATAAAAACCAAAAATGCTTTTTTAGATATTCTTGTGACAAGCCTCTCATAACAAATTCAAAACTGCAATTTTCAAAAAACCCAGCCATACAGAAAAATACTAAGCATATACATCCAATTGCACCAGAAAAACAAAGCCTGTAGTTATACTATCACTATGAAACAGAGCAAAAGAAGTTTGTTCACAAACAAGTGATTTGAAAAACAAAATAATCTATATAGAATAAACTCTTATGAAAAATAGTTCTCCATCAGCTATTATTAAGAAAACCTTAAGTAGACAACAAAAAGAACCACCAAAAGAAAAAACAATTTTGTCCATAGCTATACTAGGAAAAATAAACAACTCTTTTTTTAAAATGCATTTAAATATTCTTCTTAACTTGCATTTTTTTTAGTTTACTCATGTACATAATTACAGCAACTTTTTAAAATTACTATCAACTCTTAAATATTTGCAAATTAAAATAATGTATTTAAATAATATATAACATTCTTGGACATTAAAGCTATGTCTACTTCAGTACGACTTCATGTTAATTTATTCACTTTAATTCTATTTTAAAAGTTCTTTGGCAAAACATTAATAAAATACATAACAAAGTTCCTTTCCTTTTGTCAATTTAGCCAAGTCAGTGTTTAAAATCTTTATTAAAAAAATACTTCAAATAATTTATTTAAATAATTATGAAGTGCACATTTTGACATCAGATATTATTAATATCTGTTGAGGAATAACTTTATCTTTAAAGTCAATTTTTTTAAAAAAAGTATTCACAATTAAATTGAATCTCTTTTTACTAAAGATGAAATGAAATAAGTAAAGACAAACTACAATGTTCATTATAGTCTTGGAAAATAATATAAAACAAATCACTTGGTTTCTTTCAGAATTCCATTTTAATCATAGATGAATAAATTGAATGATTACAAGATAACTACCTATTCTTCCAAAACATTTTGTTAATCATTTAGATGATTCTAAGCAAGAAACAAAGAACATCTTGCTATTTTCCATGTAGCCTCACATTATTAATTAAAGAATGATAAAATTTTAGAAAACTAACACTTTAGATTAAAAATAATAATTAAGATAAAAAAATTATTTCCGTTATTCTTGTTGAAAAATAAACATGCATGAAGTCAAAGACAGATGAGAGGAATGTAGCACACACATATACACTGACAATTATGCCCTTTTTATATTCCCATCTTAACAGGAATATCCATCAGACACACTTTTCAAAATTGTGACCTCCATCAAAAAAATTTAAATTACTTTGCAGAACTAAGTAAGAAATTTACATAATTTTTTTCTACTTTCAATGTTCAAGTGATAATTTAAACTTTCTAAAAGTTGACCAAAAGTTGAACTCAACTTTTATTAATTAATATAATTAATTTTTAAAAAAAACAAGGTAATAAATAATATTTATTATATTTAAATTATCCTTTTTTTTAATTAATCAGAAACTCTGGGTAATTTTTTAGCCCTTTTATGACTGAATTGATTATTCATTTATTTTTGAATATTTAATGACTAAAAATTAACTATTTGCAATAAAGATTATTTTACTAAATCTACTCACATGCATGCCAATTCCCACACACATATATACTGGAAATTGCTTTACATTTTTTAAATGTAACCTATTTTAACAATTAACTCATATAATTTGTAATCAACCTAATATTACCTAAATAAACTAATTAAATTTATTTAGATATTTTTTATTAAATTCCATCAAACAATATAACTTAACTAAATTATTAATTAGTCTGAAGTTACTTAAATAAATGCTATAACACAACTAAGCTCATGCATTATTCTATATATTTTAAAACAAAAATTAACTATCCAACTCTATATTATCGATAACTCTATTATCTTTCCCTCTTTATAAAAGTATACATAAATTAAACAGTAACTTTTAATTTAGAAGCATGCATCTTTATAATAACCTTTAATTCATTAAATATGATATATTTTGTGCTTATAATTATTTGACTGGAGTACATTGTACTAATGAAATAAGATTTAGATAGTATAATAATTTTGCAATAATTTACACAATAAATGTCATCATCTTTGTATTTTCCTTTATTTATTTTATTTTTGAAATAGCATAAACTTATAAATTAAGGTAGCCAACAAAGACAATGTGCAATAGCACAAGGTCGCAATATATATAGCCACAGTTATATGTAATAAATAAGCATATCATGGTAAAATAACTTTTAATCATTAAATAATAATTAAATTATAGGTTCAACAATTAAAATAAAACTTTAAATATATAACTTTTAATTGCACGATAATTGGGATGAACATTGAAATGTTTATATTTCCTTACAATTCATGTATCTTTTATCAGAGTTATGCAATTTTTTTTTTACAATTCAACATTTTCTATTCTCGTGATTGCCAATGTTTATTATAACTGTTGTGGAATTAAGTTAGTTAAAAATTTAAAATTTCTACTATAAGATCTGCTATCCATCTGACTGCTTTTATGTATTTTCATTACTTATCTATCCAGCCTTGAGCGTTTATTATGTAAGGAATACATAGTTTGAGAATAGTTTGAAAATTATAATGGCAGATTGAATGTTATAAATGACTATTTGCCTGTCTAATGAGGTTTATTTACACTTCTTGTGTCTATATAAATATATTGGACCACATATAAATGTGAATTTTCATTTTTAAATGTTGCCTTGACAACAGATTGAAATTGTTGATAGTTATTGATATTGATATTATTTAAGTATTGACTGCTTTCATATATTTATATATATGTTTGAGAGAACTGTAATATTTAGCAAGCACAAGTACTATTTTTTAATAAATACAAAAGTGAGTATTAATCATTTTATTATATTAAAAATTATTACATTTACTTTCATTTTAGATAGAACTTTAATAAGTTTAAATATATCTAAAATACTCTTCATTTAGATGCATAACAATCAGCATTTTTAAAACTGTTTTATTGTACTTATCCACACAAACTGCTTTTTGGTCCAAAAAGATATTTTTATTTAAGTCAAGTCCCACATAGCTTTTGAAGTGATGCATATACATTATAAAAATTTACTAAGGGCTATATTTGTAGAGAGCCCCTGTGCACAATAAAATTCTCCCACTAAATACAAATATGATTACAATTATTCTTTATAAGGTTAGAAATTATTATTTTTTAAGTTAAGATACAAACTTTAAATGGAATTAAATTCTAATATATCTATAATCCTTTTATATATTGTAACTAATGTCTATTCATTCATTTCCAATATTAAAAAAAAGTGTACTTTTAGAGTAAATTTGTGTTTTGTACATTGGTAAATTTTTTTAGCATTTGAATTATGATATAAGGAGTTGATTTCATGCTCTTAGATCTAACCACTTTAGCTTCACCTATTTAAATAGAAAGTAGGTTGAAGTAAAGAAGGGTTCCCCTCTTTTCTTCTGAGGCATAAGCTTGTGGTTAAGACCTATAGAGGTCCCTAATATCACATTTTTACATGCATATTTTTGAGGTTAGAGCCTTAGTAAATATTATTTAAGTGGTCTTTGAAAAACTATCTGTAATAAAAATAAACATAGGCTTGTTTATGAATTTTCTTTTTTTTTAAAAAAAAAGGTTTTACCTGAATTTCAATGCCAAACAATGATCATAATAGGCATATTTATTAACAATGGAAATCACATTTATTTAATGAATTAAATTTTTTATGTGAAATTTGCAACAATTCTCATTATTCAAAAGTAAGTTAAATATTAATTTATTAACTAATGTTAATAAACAAAATAATGTACTATTAAGGATAAAATAATTATTATTATATATATATACTTACACATTTATAAAAAAAATTAAATAGATATACTAGTAATTATAAATAAAATAAAAAATCATATAATATTACAATACTACATCATTTGCTATTATTATTAGAGGATTCTATCTATTTTATGTATAATGATGTGTTTTATAAGATTAAAAAGGAGTGGATCATTGGTTATGTTATTTCTCTTTTAAGTGCTCTGTCTATATTGATTTTTTAGAGAGTAAGGTTATTAGGTAATCATTTTTCTGTATTTTAAAATTATTTATTAGGTATGTTGATGATTGTTTGTTTATTATTCAGAAAGATAAATTGAAGATTTTTTTGATGGTATAAGTGCTTTTGATTTTAATATTAAATTTACTATTGAGGGGGTTATTTTTGAATTTGTTAAGTTAAAATGTCTGGATTGAAGTGTTGATAAAATTGATAATTTTTTATTTTGCAATCATTTTATTAAACAAAAAATTTAAGAAATATGATGAAGTCAGATAGTTATCAACCTTTTACTCATTAAAATTTTTGTTTTTTAAATAATTTTGAAAATAATAGCTATCTTCTGTGAAGTCCATTTGCTTCTCATTATATTGATTTAGGTTATAATCATGAATTTATTAGAAATATTATATTTAATAATGACAATAAAGTGTTTATTTCTTTACCATTTAAGTCAGCAGTTTATAAATTGATTTATAAGAAAAGCTTTTTATTGGGTGATGTGAAAGTGGCCTGGAAGAAAGGCCTTGATTTAAACTGATTATTAGATAATTCAAAACAGTCAATTGATAGAAAATCTATTTCTGGTATAGTTTATAAGATTCTTTGCAGTTATTGTAAAATTTATATAGGTCAAAGTAGATTAAGTCATAATCAAAGTTCATAAGAATAGAGTTAAATATCAAAACTCAGCTTTGTATATTCATGAACTAAATACAGATCATAAAATATTATTTGTCAATGTAGAGGTTACATTTTATGAAAAAAGTGAATTGAAAGGAAGAGTAAAGGAAACTTTGATAATAAAATATTTTGAATCTTAGGCCATCAATCTCATGAAGACAGCATTGATGTTAAAGAAAGTTAGTTTTTGAAGTGAATGATGGGAAGGCTATTTTGTTTTGTATATATATATATATATATGTTGTTTATTTTATTGAATTTCACTTGAAAAAGTCTATTTGTTAATAGATGAAACCATGGTTGTGGAAGAATTTTATTTTTTTTTTTGGCTAGTATTGTAATGTTATATGATTTTTTATTATACATACATGTATTTATGTGTAAAAGTCACTGTGATTTTATACATATGTTTGCATATATATAAATCGTATTTTTTTCAGTATATATATTTTCTGATAATAACATTAAATAACTTGGTTTATGTGTATATATATATATTCTAAACTAATGTTGGAGAGAGGGGTTATCTTAGTATGGTTATTTGAATGGAAATTTGCTCAAAAATGTCTCTTCTCAAACTATTGACTATGGAATTATTGTATTTACATTAGTTTATAATATAGTTATAAAATTAAGATGATAGAATAGATTATATTTAAGAATATGCCAAGTAATGGTCAATTACTAACAATAGTGATCAAATGTTATTACTTGGTTGTGATACTCTGTTGTCTAATGCATTTGGGCACACAACTTTGCACAGTAACTTTTCAATTCCATATTCATTATAAATGATTATTTGTGCCCCTCCTCTCCATTATTGCAATTTAAATTCATTAATTATAATGTTCCATTAAATTATAGCTTTTGCCAAACACTGCTCAACTGCATAAAATATTGGCCAAACTATATATTTTATTTTTAGCTGTACTTATTACTTTACCAGTTTTTAAATTTTATATTCAAAAGACTACAAATCTATTTTATAATATATATGTATTTTACTTTTGGTTGAATTGCCTATTAGGTTATATTGCCATCAATAGATCATTTATAAATTGTAATTCAAATACGCTTCTTTCAACATAACTAGGTTTATATATATAATCATCTTTTTCTTTATTTTTTATGCTTCAGTGACTACATCACACATTATTAGTTGTGGTTATGTTTATATTATGTACATTTTTTTATTGATTGGCAGATTATTTTCTAGTTCAATTTATCCACATTTATTTAATGTTATTATCAGAAAATATATATATTGAAAAAAATACGGTTTTATATTATTAGTTCATGTAATATGTGATAAAAGACTTTATTAGAGTTTATTTGTCAGGAAAAGGAAGATAGAAAGAAAGGAAAAAATGTCTTCATTTTGAAATTTATTTTGAGATCACTGTGTTATTAAGTCTAAAAAAGGAAAGAAATAAATTTATTCAAGTCCTTTTTTTATTATTAAAATGCATCCTTTTAAATTCTAATAAAATTTGATTTGAAATTATTTTATCAGCTTTTTTTTTAATACGTTTAAATAAACATTTTATAAAAGTAAAAAAATAAAGTTTATGTTATTTAAATTTCCAATATAGTACAAGGACATTGAAAATAATTTTAATTTGATTGCTATATATATATATAAGGTATTTACATATTAGATTTGCTGTGAACTGTCATATACATATTAGTCTGGAAATAACTTTCTAACGTTGCGATATTGTAAATAACGCTTGGGATCTTCTGACAAACTTCATCGATCAATTTTTTTAATACAAAATGGCAAGCTATAACTTTATTTACTGACAAAAAAACAAGCAAATGTTTAGCAATATAAATGTATTCCAATAAAAAACAAAAGCCAATGATCGTTTATTACAATTACTGGCATGGACTCAAGTTTTTATATCATGCAAAATGCAATGAAAGTGTCCTCTTCTTTAATTACAACGTAAAATTAGCAGTAAAACCAACATTTTGAGTAACAACTTTCTCCGATTGGAACATTATCTAATATTCATGTAAACAAATAATTATTTTATTTTTTACAACATTGTAAATGTTTTTAATTCCATCTTTATTTAAACATTTATTTATTCTGTTGATTTTCATCACAGCAGATTTAATAAGTAAGTACCATATATATATAATCTGATAATTAAATATTAGCAAATAAGGTAATAAAAAAAAATTTTTGAAAAGAACAAAAAAATATATAATCGTCACTTAGGGGTGCTTTCAATGACTATCCTTGTAGTCTTTGTCAACTAATTCTTTGAAAGGTTAACCTTCCCATAATTCCATAATCTTAACATTTGCTGCCTGCCTATTGATTAAGTCTTGCCTTTTGTTGTTATTTCTTTCAGTTTGCAATATTTTTACATTATTATAATTGAAATTAAAACCATATATTCATGATTTATTATGATTGTAAAAAATGGAAGCTGATAAGTTATTATTATCTTTGTAATTTTGTTTTGTATTTTGGACTCTTTTTAATAACAAAAAGTGCTCTTTCATTCTTTTCTCCCATGTACATCTCAATTCCCCTATATATCCACTACCACACTTGCATCTCCATTTATAAATGATACCATTTTTATTTATAAAAGAAGCTATGCTAATATATAAATAAATACAGGCAAGACTTAATCAATAGGCAGGCAGCAAACATTAAAATCATGGAATTATGGGAAGGTTAACCTTTCAAAGAATTAGGTGACAAAGACTATGAGGATAGTTGAAAGTGCTCCTAATTGACGATTATATATTTTTTTGTTCTTTTCAAAAAAAAATTTTGATTACCATCTTTACTAATATTTATTTAATTATCAGATTTCGTATATTATTTCAAAGAAATACGGACATCGATTTATAATATTATTACATATATATAAGAATCAACTGTAATATAAGTATATACCTTAGATAATATGTGATAAAATATATTCTAAAAGAGTATGTGATTACTACAGTAATAAATTTTTGGTATAAAATGATATTTATACTTTGCTGAACCAGGCTTTTGTTACATCATACCTTTGTTAAAGCATGACTACAGTGGATATTAGCAAATACATTAGCATATTCACATGTGTATAAATATACATTAAACTAGTCACTAATTATCATAGATTTGCATGTTTTCAAGCATAAATTAACCTAGAAGTTGGCTATGTCATTAGATTAAATGACCAGTATTTGCTAAGAGAAATACTATTGGCTCTTATATTTATGGAGTTCTTAGAATTAATTATGTGCCAAGCTTATTTTATTTTTTGTTTTTTATTACTACTTTCTAAGCAAATAATTTTAGCATCAGCATATTTAAAGGAATGTCCAAATTTTTTCTCATAGTCTACAAATACTGAGATATAAGTACTATTGCATTTAGCTCTGTTATATAGATGTATGTACTGACTGTTTTGATTTTATGTTTGCATGTGTCTTTCTATAACATCTGACATTGCAAAATTGACAATTCAGGGCCTATACCAATTGAGTTTTATCATCATTTTTAATTTTATCTTTGGAATTATTAATGTCTATTTAGGTATAAGGGGCATCCAAAACCAATATTAAAATCTTTGTGCATAATCAATATTATTTTTGAATGTATATTAGGGGTATAAATCATATCAATCCTTGGTTTAGAATTAGATATTCTATCAAATTTATGTCTATTATTAAATTTTCTTATCAGCTTGTTGAGCATGACTCTACAATAACCAACTTTAATTAAATCTTTTTTATAATACTCTAAATTATTTTTTTCTATGCATGCGGATATGCTAATGTATACTTGTTAATATTCACTATAGTCATGCTTTGACAAACATACGCTGTATGGAAACCTGGCTCATCAAAGTAATAAATATTGTTTATACCAAAACTTTATTACCATGTAAATGGATAAATATCTATATATTCTTATAGAATATATATATATATATGATTAACAAACTAGATCAAAGTTACCATGTAAATGGATAAATATCTATATATTCTTATAGAATATATATATATATATGATTAACAAACTAGATCAAAGTTATATTAGGAATATTAATAACTGATTACAAAAAAAAATAGAATGAAATAATTTATTTCTTTATTTCTATTACATTTAATGACTAAACTTAAAAAAACTAGTCAAGTGTTGGTAGCCAAGAAGTCATTGCAGCAGTTGTTTGCAGATGGTTGTTGCAGGTTCACCTCCTGGCCATGCTATGACATATGGAAAAAAACTTTAAAAAACTAGTGATAAGAATGAAGATCAAGAGTTAAAGGGTTTTGAATCAATCCCCAAATGAGAAAGTGGTTAGAAGATAGAATGTCAGTTTGATTATTTAAATAAATTCTTGTGTTTAGCTTTCAATTCAGTAATCAAATATAATATGCTCTGTGACCAACTGCTCCTATGATAGATAAATAAGTAATAAATTGCAGTGGAAATAGCATAAAGCAGAAAAAAAAAGGCCAGAATGAAATTTTCTCAAAGAGATACTGAAATTATATTTCAATAGTTTTTATGTTTGAGTTAATCAGTTTCTAGAACTTTTCAGTACTTTTAGGATAATTAAGATATATTTCTATATTAATTCATTGTCAAAAAAAAAAATCATCCAGAAACAAATATTTCCTAACTGTTCTGAAAGTGAAAACTGATCCAGGAACTTTTTTAGTCTATAGTTGTTCATTTTGATCATTGAGATAATTGTACTATATTACAAGTTTTTATCAATTATTTTCATTGCCAATTGTTATTATCATCATCATTATTATTAGTGTTGTTGTTGCTGTTATTATTATTATTTTACTTTTGATGTATCTTTAACTTTAAAATATATCATTTGGGTGTTTCATGGGACTAATGCTTATATCAGTAGAGTTTAGATGAAATGCATGTTATGATGAGATAGTTGTCTGCTTCTTTTATAATTGATTAACTATTTTTTGTGTTTGTATTTATTACTTGTTTGATTTAAACTTTAAATATTAGTAGGGGTTTTGTTTATTTTATATATTTTCTAGTCTAGATGTTGGCAATTAATTTTTATATCATCCCAAACAACAAGATCAATTCATTCCCCAATTTATTTCTTATGTCAAGAATCTCATTTAAAAACAAACATTTATAATAGAATTCTATAATAAAATATTTAGTTTATTACTATAGATTCAAAATATTACAAAAAATATCAAGTCAGATGTCACATGATCTAATTTAAATAAGCTCTATATATAAGATTCAAAATATATCATAAATGTTCAAAATTTGATATAAAAATATCAAATCTTAAAATAAAAAAGTGATGATTATTGAATAAAAACTATTAAGCATCTTATTAATAATAAAAAAGTTAACCTATGTGAAATATGGACTATAATAAATACATATCAGTTACACTGATTTCTTTAAAGCAATAATTTTACAATCATTTTGAATTTAATACATTAGGTAAGATGGATACTTTATTGAAACTATGATCATTAAATTAAAATGAAGCATATATAAAAAGAGTAAAAACATTAATTAAGTTAATTAAGTAAGTACATTAATTAATGTAATTATAATGAACTTGAACTCAGACTTTCAAACACCCTACAGCAACATGGGTATGATGGTAATATTGGCATCATCAAGGGATTTAAGCATTTCATTCTCAGATTTTCAATAATATGGATGGGTGAAGAATTGGAGAGTGAAGAAGATTGAAGCTTGTCCATTAAAGTTTGAAGATTTGCTATATTAATATAAACTGAGCACTGATTGTATATATGTGTGGGAGATGGTGATTTGGACTAACTGATGAGTGCTTGTTTAGCATGAAATATGTATATTGGATATCATTTATCTTTTTCACATGTATGGGGTCATGTGTATCAGTTGTATAAGCTGGATTGAATAGCTGTGCAATGTTTGAAAGTCTGAGTTCAAGCCCTTTATAATTATATTAAGTTTAGTATAAATATATATATATTTATTTAAATAGTACATTAATTAAATAAATGGATGTATATTTTTATATTAATTTTTGATTTTGAACTTTTCTTTTGAAATACTATTTTTTAAAAATTTAAATCATGGTCTTCCAATGTCTAAAATAAAAATGCAGTATTAATTTAATAAAAATTTTAAAAAATAATAATATGTAAGTAATTACTATAGATTTAATTATTGGAGTTTTTCTATAAAAATATTATAATCTAGTCTTCCAGATGGGTTGTTGTATTTAAAATTGAATTTGTGTACCTCAACTCTTTCTAACTCACAACCAAATTATCTAACATAATATTCCTCCCAATACCAATAACTGTAAAACTGTAATTCTTTCATAAGAATGCCACCATCTAGTCTTCCAGATGGCTCAGTTTTATATGGGATTGAATAGAGAAATTATTTTAATGATATGTTATAATGACAGGAATTTTTTCCTGGGGAGGGATTAGAACTTCTACTGATATGAGAATATTAAATAAATATTAGTTAAGTAACTATTGTTTCTAAATAATGTAGATATTTTAATGTATTTTTTAATGCATCTTAATCCTATATTTAGTGAAAGTTTATTTTTAATTATATAAACAATAAAATGTGTAAAATTTTGCACAAATTCTTTATGTTATTTGTCTTCAATGTATCAAAATTTCTATTCCAACTGTAATGTAAGGATACTAAATAAAACTTAGGCAAATAAAGCATATTTTACTAATTATAATTGCATTTTTATATCATTTAAATTTTTTTTTAATTACATAATAAAAGTAATTTTTATATAGTATTTTTTAAAAATCAATATTTCCATTTTATTTTAAGATGATGATTTTGCTTTCAGCATGTCAATATCCTATGACATACAAATGGTCATTTTAAAAAAATAGCAAACATTTTTAAAAAATATCAAAAGTTTTTTTTAGAATTTACTGCTGCAAATAGTTCATTGTTAATCAAAATAGTGGGTATAAGACTATGAGAATCATTAAAGTAAATTCTCAAATAAAGGGTTTCTCATTTGGAGAAGAATATATAATAAATTGAAATATAAATCATTTCATGCAGTGAAAAAGACATCAGGCACCAATCTTTCTAAATGCTAGATAATAATAATTTTAACAAATTTGCTCTTTTGTTTTACCTATTATCTAAAATTAATTAGATATCTATTTACCAACAATATTGTGATGATGAACTAAATTATACATGGGTCAACTAGCTGAAAGAATAATTCTAAGCCTGTTGAGGTTTGAATACATTTTCATTTTACACAGTATCTAAACATTTATACTTGCGTATAGAATACCAATTAAAATAATCGTAAAGTATTTCCATCATAGTACTTACTTTTTATTTTGTAGAGTAGCTTACTATGATAATTTTTATATTATAACACTTTAATAGTTAACTTTTTGACCTTCAAAATATCTTTATTGTTTTCTTTTTATCAATAATGGTTTAATTTAGCCTCTAATGAAATTGTAATCATTTGAATATCAATCCTATCTAAACGATAGAATAGAATTTGATATCTAATAGTTTCACTTGTTTCATTATTTCTAAATTGGCTTAAATTATATTGTTTTTATAAGCGTTTTAGATATATAATTTCAACATATGAATTTAATTCAAAAATTTTATTAGTATATCCAATTCATCTGTGTAATGTGAAGTATGATAAACTAATTTTTTCTGTATAGACTTTTTTTCTAACCAAATGTTTCTTAATAATTGTTGTAATTAACATAAAATATAGAAAAAAACAAATGGATTTTAGAAAATCATGTGATATTTGAGGACCTGAAATACTAGATTAAACTTTATTGAAAAGTTTTGGAATCTCAAAATTATCATTCTACCATTCTTCAATATAATTCATGACCAATTGAAATTCTTTGTTATATTTTAGATCTATTTTTAAATGTTTCCTTCATTAAATACAAATAATTTATTTAAATATTTAAATTTATTAATTTTATTATTATAATTTACATGGCAAACAAATGGAAAACATTACTGATAATGATCAGTTATTATTATTTGTTGAACTTATTTGCAATGTAATTTATTATGGTGAATCCCACATCAATAATGCCAATAGATTAGCACAATTTATATATATCATTAATAAAACAAGTTATAAATTTTATAACTTCCTTTTAAGCTTGCATTTAAATGATCACTAGATGGAGCTTACCAATAGCTCTAAAACAAGCTTTATTTTTATAAGTGCTGAAAGAGATTTTGAATTCTTTCTCTTTCACATTTATAAAAATAAAGCTTGTTTTAGAGCTATTGATAAACTCTATCTAGTCATCATATATATATATATATACTAAAACATATTCTAACATAAAATCAGTATTCTTGGGCATGAGTTTAATTATGATCACAACTTTGATCTGCTTAGTATCAAAGTAGTTTGCGTGGAGTACAAAAATTGAAAGAGAAAATTCAAAAAAACTTGATTTATTGCAAACATTACCCATGTGATAAATAAAAAGGATTCATGCATTTACCATGGAAGTGAAATAGATAAATTTATCTATTTACATATTAATTAATTTTTTATGTTCATTCTCTGCTTCCTCTCCCTCACTTACAAATCTGACTTTATTTAGTGGTATAAATATGACCTATCTGGTAGAAAGCAGTGCTAAACTACATGCAGTTTATCAGTAATATTATTAATCTTTCCTTTATAGCAAACTACTTCTGTTTATTGAATAGTCCCTACTGTTTAGTCATAGAAAACCTAATATAAGTTTGCTATGATTGTAGTAGTTTGCTGGAATCTTAGGGTACCTAATATAAGTTTGCTATGATTGTAGTAGTTTGCTGGAATTTAGGTACATTTATAATATCGAAGGTTTTTAATACTTTCATAAATATTTTTATATTTCTATCAGTATAGTATATATATGTGCATACATCAAAATTCAATATTTATTTATTAATTTTATTTTTATGCAAAGGTTTGAGAGCTAATAATCTTTCTCTTTAATTTTCATTTACTTATTGATTTCCTGTTTTAACGTATTAGTTATTTTATAACCACAGCAAAACAGTGATACGTTGCAATAAACTTCGTATTTCTTTGTAATTTAATTTACAATATCAAATATAAGTTCATTTTCCCCTCCTAATTTATTATTAGTTTGTGATTTTCTGCGTGATGGATTTTGGAGAGCTTATAATACTGAATGGAATTTAATACTTCTTTCTGTTATTACTATTGCTGTTTTACAATATAATATTTAAACTATTTGCTTTGATGATGAACCACCCACAGGTTTAGAGAAGATCAAAAGAGAGCTCAAGCTTTTATTTAAAATTGAACAAATTGATTACTTAAATTAAAACTGAATTAATTTCACTTACAATTAATTCTTTCAAAGAAATTTAATACATTTTAAAATGAATGTTAAATAAATGGTTCATGTTTTCAAAATAATCTAATTCTGTTTTATGTTAAATAATACTGTCGATAAGTATATATGAATACTAAAATCATATTTATTTTATTTTGACCCATAATGCAATTTTGTTTTCAATATTTTTTTAATAGCTTTATATTTATATACAATTGCCCCAAAATATTTAACACTATAATTTCTAGGAGATGCCTCTGTTGTGGCTAAGATATAGGGTTTGAATTGATGTAAAGTGTGGAATTTTTTCAAGTTATAAGCAGTCTTAGGATAGAGAATAAAAGAAAACTTCAAACTCTCATTATCTGATTTTTGACTAACCTTGGGAATATGTTTTACTTTTTAGTATTTTTTTTTTTAGATAGGGTTAGAGAAATTGCTGTCCTGCAGTGGAAATTCATCTATAATTAAAGACACACAATTTGGTCTTGAATGGAAAGAAGTGCTCATGTTATCGAATTTGCATATGAATTATTTTTTTTTTAAAATTTAATATGAAATCCATCTCATTCAAATGATGGATTAAAAAACTAGAAAATTCTCGGTAGAAGCTTAAGCTACTGTTTCTGATGCTCGAATATCATGTGACTCTTCTGAGCCAATAATCATTTGATTATTTTATAAGAGAGATTTCAATAAAATGAAACTGAAAATTATGAGTCTAAGGTTAATTCGAGTTTTTTATTACTTTAGACATTTTTGTATTATTTTTTTGAATCTCAATATATTTACATTTAAACATAGAAATAAACCCTTTTAAGCTAACAGAATATATTATCAAGAGCTGATATTTAATCATCATTATTATTTTGGTAAAGTGATTTGATCAAGTAGTTTATAATATTTGTGAGATAGAATAAAAATAAAGAATTTAAAATAATTGCTAAATAAAATTGTTTAATGTTTTAATGATTCAAATATGATTTTTATTCATTATATTTTTTTATGGTGGTACAATCATTTAATAATTTTTGTTGGAGTAGAAGTTGGTAGTATAAGCTTTTATATTCCACGGAATTTTAAATTAACTATTTTCACTTTATTGAAAGCAATATATACTAAAACAGGCAAAAATTCTCCATACAGTATTGCTACTCAGTGCAAGCCAAAGTAATCAATGGATGCCAGAAGGCTTGTGCATAAAATCCCCATCTAGTGCCTATTCATCTAATATCCCCAGACTAGTTTCTGGCTTGTGGCCTTAGTCAGTGAGGAGCCTTGGATCTGAGAGAAATGCACTTAGATCTTAGGATCTAATGCAACCCTCCAGCAGCCACAAGCCAAAAACTAGTGGGGATTTTATGCACAAGCCTTCTGGCATCCATTGATTACTCTGGCTTGCACTGAATGGCAACACAATATAGAGAGTTTTTCCTGTTTTAATAACAGTTAAGAGCAAGCATAAGAAATGTTTATCATCATGTGATATATACTAGTCAATTAAAATAATCAGTTTATTTTGTGTGAATGATTCGTCCTAAAATGAGAAGCTATATGACCATAGAGCATAAATATATAAGAAAATATAAATAAAAACTATAAGTCAATTAACATAAAATTTTAATTTCAATTCAAGGTCATAGTGTAGTCCGTTTTCATAAAATGTATTGCTTCCGAAAAATTCAGTATTCACAAAAACACCTCCAAGATACATATTTTTTAATTACTCATTAATTAAATAATAGCTACTGCATTAAAGTGAATAATTATTAATTTTACTAATATAATTTACATAGCAAATAATGAAATTTGTCACTGATGACAATCAATCTTAATGCTTGATTATAGTTTGTATTACTTAATTATTTCCACCTGCCTTCAGAAATAGAAATTATTCTGTATACTTAACGTAATTTAATCTTAAAATATAATATTAACCATTAGTATAAATATAGGCTCAATTAGCATATATGAAAAAATGTATGGCTCCTTACAGTTTCATAAACTGTTATAGATATTAATTTTTTATTATAAAACATTTGCATTAAAATGTGTCACATGATCTGCTAGAAAATTTTTTTTTTTACTTAAAAGACATTGTAGCCAAAGAATTAAAAAAATCAATTGAGAATTATCATCGTAGTTAATTATATCTTTTTGCATAACCCTGAATAAAAATCACGATTTAATATCAAAGATTCATTATCACTCAATAATTCTGATTTTTACTTAAACAATATTTTGCATATTCTGAATATTGTTGTTTCACAGTAATAAAAAAATTTAAACAAGTAGTTTAAATGTACTGATGGTATAATGTAAATTTTACTTGTTACATAAAACAAACACTAATTATAAATAAAATTATTGCTATAAATAAATGTTTAATACAAAAGCTGTCCTCTGTTTATTAAGATAATCAAATTTCTGTAGATAGTAAAAATCCAATAGTTTAAAGGTTTATTTGATGGCACTACAGATTAATATTTATACAAATGCATATTTATGTATGCACACATTTTTTAATATTTGTACAATATTCTGTTCAAATAACGCATGGCAGGTCAAAAATTTCTCTGATTCCAAGCACATCCCACTTCTGATATCATCAACCAAGGCTGGTGATTACAATTAATGAAAGAATATGAAATATTTTTCATCTTTATTATATTGTCTATTTAAGACTAAACCATCCCTTTACTGACTAATAATTAATGCAGGACTAATTAGGCCAATTCATTGACAGGAAGATTTCAAGCTTGGTTAAAAGCTGAAAAAATATATTTTTTTTTACTTAAGCAAGATTTTAATTTCTAAAAGTGGGCATGAAAATGCAGGATTAATTGCTGTACTATAATTTTTTTCTACCAGTTACAATATCATATATTGGTTACATCTTTACTTATTGAGATTAGTGGGTTTTTTAATCCTGTATGAGAAATTAATTAATCTTGAAAGAGTTCTATCATGTTTTGGCTTGATTATTTTGGCTTCTAAATTTTTAGTGTCTTTTTTTTTAATATTCAGGCTGTCTATATTCATTTCATATGTAAATTTTAATAATTTTGGT
This sequence comes from Epiperipatus broadwayi, assembly GCA_028023455.1. Classification (NCBI taxonomy): domain Eukaryota; kingdom Metazoa; phylum Onychophora; class Udeonychophora; order Euonychophora; family Peripatidae; genus Epiperipatus; species Epiperipatus broadwayi. Next base: position 573,572 of record JAQFVV010006603.1, on the reverse strand, counting down.
TATACTATAGGAGCTACCTTAATATATATAATAATTAATAATGCAATTTAAAAATATTTCTATTTTTTTTTTTTAAAAATATCCAATAAGAATAAGCAACTACAATTAAGGAGAAAACAATATAGCCTATTGTTAAATTTAATGGATTTTTCTTCACTCAATTTTTGGCTGAACCATGATGATATACTTTTAAAAAAAAAAAGAGCCATGTAATTAATTACCACAAACTATTTTATTTTTAAGGCTTATATCTTTATCCACTCATGAATCATTTTGTTTAAATTTGAATAATGTTTAATATTTGGGATAAGTCTATATTGTTATAAATAGTGTTTTGATTCACGAAGAACATTAAAGTTTATCTTTGTATTCTTTTGTTATTATGTTTATTTTCATAAGATAGTGATGTTGGGTTATATTATCTTCATTTCCAATTTATTTTCCTGACAGAGGAAATTTGAGAAAGCTCTGATGAAGACTGCTGGACAGTCGAAACTGTAAGCAAAATAAAAAAGTTTTATTAAATATTTTTTTTTTGCATTAAAGTGTATATGAAAGAAGTTATTATAAGCAATATATATGAATATATGAAGAAATGCAAAGAAAGTAAATAAGAAGAGTATATACTTCTAATAAGTGCTCATAATTATAAGCAATATATATGAATATATGAAGAAATGCAAAGAAAGTAAAGAAGAAGAGTATATACTTCTAATAAGTGCTCATAATCTTAGAACAATTTGAAATATTGGTTTTATTTAGGTATAATACATTACAAATGCTATTCAAATCTGTGGGGTTATAGCAAAAAGTATTATCAATATTTTATTTAGTTATAAATGGCATCCATATTTCTGGCTTTATAAAATGTTGAATTAAGTATTAGCGTGCCATTCATTTGTTGATGATTACGTTTGCTCAGGTCATTATTATTATTCTGTTACAATATGGATATTAATTTTATTGCTGTAATAGCAAGTTTTGCAATTCTGTGACATTATTTGACAATAGAGTATTATTATTAAATCAAAATTGTAAATCACATGAATGTTGTTTACTTTAACACAATTTATCTTGGGATCCAACATTAAACAGTCAAATGAAAATATAAACCATACTGTGTTAATTCTTTTATTGTTTTAATTAATTTTTAAAACATATAACTTGTATTTATATTTTATAAATAGACTAGAAATATCAATGAATTTATAAGTTTCAGTAAAATAAGTAGAAAACTTTTTATAGAAACATTATATAAATAATTTAAGAAGAACTTGAATGAAAAGTATACCAGAAACTATACTATTAAAAAATGATTGATTATTGGTTAAACAATTGTTTAAGAAAAAACTTGTTATAAAAGGAATGATAATGTTCTGTTTAGATGTCAATTCACATATTGATTTAAGTTATTTATAAGTATGCTATTAACAATATTTTCTTAAAATGAGATATTTTATTATTAAGATAAATTTTCATATTTTTATATTTAATATATTAATATAGTCTATTATTTTTTGAGATTGCACTAATAATTTTAAAAATTATATAAATAGAAGATATAAATGGTAGGCCATTTTCTACTTATATAAACCCAGGTTATAGAATTTTAGATTTCTGTGGGAATAAATTCTAACACTAACAAAGGGCAAATGAATGAATAAAAATCAATGTAGCCCTAGGTATTGTTTGTCCCATACTGTGTAAGTACTTTTTATTATACTATTATAGTTTTTATTTTTATTTGTTAAAAAATTTGTTTTTCATAGTCTGCTTCATAGCTAAATGGTATATATATATATATATATTCTTGCAATGATACAGATTGCAGAAGCTTTGATTATGTGGAGAAACTGAACTGATATCAGACCCACATAGCTATCTAGTTTGATAGGCTGAGTTTGAAGACATTTAGGTGTATAAAAAAATCATGCTTGCAAACTGATAGAAACGTTTTGCATAAACGCTTGGAGTTAATATTTAGGTCTAATTTCTAACTCCTATCCCTTCACTGATGAGAGCAAATCAGCTTGAAAACAGCTGATCTGAGGGTGGAGCAAAATGAAAGAGACAGTGAATATTGACTCTGACGTTTATGTAAACAAATACACTTGTTTGGAGGTCTTGGTAAAACTCCATCTATTGATCATTAATACAAGTGGTAGCAGGTTTTTACGTATATAAAACTTGTTTTGTTTTTCATAAATGTACCTTTAAAGTTTTCTTGCAATGATATACATTGCAGAAGCTTTGATTATGTGGAGAAACTGAACTGATATCAGACCCACATAACTATCTAGTTTGATAGGCTGAGTTTGAAGACATTTAGGTATCTAAAAAATTCATGCTTGCAAACTGATAGAAACGTTTTGCATAAACGCTTGGAGTTAATATTTAGGTCTAGTTTCTAACTCCTATCCCTTCACTGGTGAGAGCAAATCAGCTGATCTGAGGGTGGAGAAAAATGAAAGAGACAGTGAATATTGACTCTGATGTTATGTAAACAAATACGCTTGTTTGGAGGTCTTGGTAAAGCTCCATCTATTGATCATATATATATATATATATTGTAGCCTTTTGGTTTATAGCATCTATAAACCAAATATAATAAAATGAAGTAATTGTGGGGAAAAAAAATTTTTTATGCAAGAAAAGTTAAGTTTTATTTGAAAAAGTAATGGCTATATAGCTCAAGAGCAACATATATAGACAGTTTGTGTTTGTAGAATGTCTATTACTAAAGAGTTGATGAGAATTAAGATTGAATTGATTGTCAGTAGCTTTAGTTAACAGTTTCTTTCTGGAGAATAAGTTTAAAGTTATAGGGGATTATGGTGAATATTTATGTTTATGATTATCAGAAATTAAAATTGATTTTTTGCTTGTAATTATAGGAAATTATGATGGATATTTTATGTTCATATGATCTGAATAATCAGTTTTCTATAACATGTCTGCACAGGTATGTATGTGTGATACAGATATATGGGTTTGATTTTTTTTCTTTCCTTTATAGAAACTGACATAATTTTTTTTAAATTATTAAAAATGTAAATCTAGATAAGAAATTATTTAGATCAAATGAATGTAACCTTTGTTTGACTAAAAAGTGTTGGTAAGCTTGTGTTTTCAATTATGTCTTCTTTGACTAATTTCCATAAATTAATCATCAATGTGTTAATTGAAGAAGTCTGGTTTCAGATCAGACAAAGTTGTTAGGGGAATAACACTTAAGAAAGAGTCATTGTTCATTCTGAGTGGGAATTTTTTTAATTAGACTTGAAGAGGAACCACTGGGGGGGGGGGTAACATATGTTTTCTTTTTTTCTCTTTATCCTATAAAAACTGAAAAAAGTAAATAGGAGAAGAACTTTTACTAATTGAGAACAACAGGCTAACTACTAAAAATATATCTATGAAGGTTTTTCTACAATTTTTTTTTTTATTTTTTTTCTCAGAATTTAATAATGTATTTAAGTTTTATAGTAGACCAAAATATGAATTTCTAATTCATCCACAAATGGTGCATATATCTCTTCCTCACATTAATTATGAAGAAATCGACTTTTAATAAGACATTTTATACTAAATGCTACAACTTGTCCATTCTGCTTATAGCAAATTCGTTGAAGGAGAGAACTGTCAAACTTCTGTATAAAATTCAGATTATAATAATTATTTGGCTGTTTAAAATTTGTTTAAAGAAATTGCAGCAAATTTCTAAAAATGTTTAAAAGGTTAATTCATGTTAGTAATCAGAGACTGCTTATTGTCTATGATTTGAGCCTTTAAATGGAAAAGAGAAAGAAAAGAAAACAAAGTGAATTCAAATCCAGGAAGAAACTCATCAAATGGAAGGTAACCAATAGAACTCTTTTAAAAATTTATTAATTCTCCTGTAGCTACACTTTTGATTTAAAATAACTATCTATGTTTTTTTATCTATCTTAATTCAAATGACTGTCTGTGTGTTCTATACACATTTAATTAAAAATAACTGTCTGATGTGCAATGGTATAGCTATCTCAAGTAAAATGAACTAAATATATTAATTGATTGATGGACAGTGGAAGGAAAAGAAATTTAAAAGAGACTATCTGTAATGTTGATATTTATTCTTTATTTTATTTTGTTTATATAATATGTCATTTGTTTTTTTTTATTTTTTTTATTATATTTCATTTTGTTTATATGCTATGTCACACTCTAACCACTAGATTATTTAATTTAATATTTTGTTTATGTTTAAAATGTTTGAAGGAAAGAGAAAAAAAAATGATTTTGTAAATTTAAATTTAAAAGTAAAGAGAGAAATGATATAAATATTTTTTATTATTCTTAACAAAATTTTAATTTATGCTTAATAGTAAATATGAAGAGTGAGGGGATGGTTATAAACCCATAATTATGCTAAAGTATTGTTGATCTGTTATTAATATAAATGTTGGGTATGTTGTTGGCTTTACTGTTTAAAATTGAAATAATTCATATATGTTCTGATTTGGGATTTGGTTAGTCTTTGTCATTTATCTAGGCTATAATTGATGTATATATGGGCATATATAAAGCTATGAATGCTTGTCATTACTAACATAAAGCTATCCTACCACCTAATAGATGGGGAATAGCTGTCTCATGATTTAGATACCATGGCAGTCGGAGATGACTAAGTTTCACTCCATTTATTTATTAAGATAGGGAATTATTAATAAAGTTACTGTTTAAGTGTAGGAAATGTTTTGCATGCCAATATAGAGAATAGGTGTCTAAGAGGAGCTCTTTACACGATTCTAGGTCTTAAGAAAAGATCTCTCTCTGGCTCAAGCAAATAGTTTAAGTTTGAAGTTGATATTGTTGTTTTTAGTTTCTCTTACTAAGATGTGGCTGTGTGCATGGTGATGTGTGATATGAAGAGTTTTTCTTATGTGGGACAGAATAAAGTTACCCTGAAAGGATAAGGATTCAGTCAGATGTATACATATGATGGGAAATGACAGAGATTTTAATTAATAAACTAACCGATCTGTGTTGATTTTTTTTTTGTGAATGATGGTAAATTGAGATCATCAAGCTGAGTAGATATACTGACCTATTAAGATATATACAATCAAAACGTAAAGATCTGACAAGAATGAACGTAAAAGTGTGGATTTTGAATTTAAACCCGTTTGCAAAATCAGTAGGGAATTTTTATGACATATCATCCTTCTTCATTAGAAATGTAAAGAATTATTCCTTGATAAAGTGATTTAGAAATTTATGATTATTTAACATTGCTAGTTAAAATAATTGAAACGAATATATTATTTTGGAATAATCCAATGGACAATGTTTACAATAAAAGGGGGGGAAGTAGAAATTTATAGGTTTTCTTCTCTTTCAAGATATAAGTTTTCTTAAAGCTAAACTATATGGAATTCTGATTCCATGTGTGAGCGTTTGTATTTATTATTATTATTAATTATTTAGTTAATAAATGAATGGGTCAAAACAAGAAGTGAGTCATCCAGGAAATTAGTTAATTCAAACATGTATTCAAATAATAGTCCTGAATAGATCAGAATCATATATTTGTGTAACAATATTATAATTTAGTGTGTTTTATTTTAATCTTTATCATTATTATTTAATGTAATAAAGTTTTATTTTTGTTATAAGATTGCATTGTGTTTTGTGTTTTGATGTTTCAAATATCTCCAGAATCTATATATCCAGCACCTATGGTTAAAGTCATATTAGTTCATATTTAAATTTAATTATTTATTTTATAATGATAATCTATTTCCAAGATCGATTTGCAGTAGTCATTATCATATTGTTTCCATATTCGATTCACATAGTTAATTTTATATTTATACTTTGTTTCCATGATTGATTTACAGTGTTAATTTTACTTTGATTATTCCTATATTCGATTAATCTAATCCATTTTGTATAAGTCACTTTTATATAATTCATTTTAACATACTTTAGTTTCATCATTAATTTGCATAATCTGATTTATGATTTATTTCCATAATTTACTTTCGTAAGTAAATTTTTGATTGATTTATCTGATTAATGTCCATGGTTTACTTCCATAGTTTACTTTAGCAAAATATGATAGGTTTAAAGTTATTGATTAAAATTTGGTCAATAAATTAGAAATAGTAGAATAAAATGACAGGGAATAGTTGAGTTAAGTTTAATAAATTTAATCTTTTGATTCATTGTAATGTTGTGAATATTGGGAGCAGACATAAAATCCCTTTTCTGCTCTCGGTGTTTAGAGTGATTACCAATAGTAAATTCGTGTCCAATTTCAACTTAGCATATTTGGAATCATATCCATTACAATGTAATCGCTTATATGGGCACCTCTTAACAGATCTAGACCTTGAGAAAGAGCAGTTCAATTATTAGTCTAAGAGCTAGTTTGGAAGTCAAGTAGCACATTATAATAAAATTGTTATACTATTATAAAATAGGGATCATAAATTGATAGTTGGTCGAAAGATATATGTGTGTTAGAGAAATAAGATTAGAATTCTCAGATTAGAGAACATAACACAGACATTCCGTGTTATATAATTGTAGCTATTGAAAGTGATAAATGCTGAGAATGAAAAATAAAGTAATGGAATTAAATGGGGAGGATTTATTTGTGATAATTTTTGTTTAATGTTAAATTATATAATCATTTTTATATTATGAACATGGATTATGAGTTCTCTGCATTGATTATTGATTTATTTCCAGTCATATTTAAATGAGAACTGTATACAGTATTTTCTGTAGTTACCACTCGAGATCAGATATTATAATAAAGTTGTGGAAGAAAGTCGTCTCATTATTATGAATTTTATAATAAATTTATCATGAAATATTTGCATGACTAAAGCTAGGTTTGAAATTAAGACAGTATATATATATATATTGAATGGTTTTATCAATATTATTGTTATTATTTTTTTTGAGAGACAATTTAATTACTTGCTCCAGTATCTCCTATAGTCCTAAATTGACTGATGATGATGATCTCCGGTGGGCATTACAATTTATAGCTGCAATTTGGCACCCCCGGTATATTTGATCCTAAAGTTAGTATAGAATTCAATTGACTAGCTACTTGAAATAAATGAGAGTTTATTGAGGATAAGTAAGTGAAAGATTGTGCAGAGAAAGTTGAGGTGACAATATATATATATATAACAAACTAACTCCTTTTTAAAACTTGATTCTTTATGAGTATAATCATGAAAAAGAAATCCAACGTTTCGACTATTTTTTATAGTATTTTTCAAGGTACACTAAAATAAAATATATATACAATAAATATCACATATTCCAAAAAAAAAAAAAAAAAATTAAATTAATTAAAAATTACAAAATATATCCATAACCAAAATTTTCTTTTTTTTTACCTTATCTCACTCCCCTTTCCTATTACAATCACAACTTAAACACAACTAATTCCTTTTTAAAAATCTATATATATCAAATAAAAACTTTTAAGTTTTTATTTGATATATATAGATTTTTTTTAAAAAAGAAAATTTTGGTTATGGATATATTTTGTAATTTTTAATTAATTAATTTTTTTTTTTTTTTTTGGAATATGTGATATTTATTGTATATATATATTTTATTTTAGTGTGCCTTGAAAAAGTCTATAAAAAATAGTCGAAACGTTGGATTTCTTTTTCATGATTATAGTCATAAAAAATCAAGTTTTAAAAAGAAGGAGTTAGTTTGTTTTATTTCTATATTAGATATATATAAACTATTTTGAAAAGAAGAACTGTATGCTGGATATATATATATATATATATACACCTGAATAGAGAATTTAACTTTTACAAAATTTGAATTAACCAAGTCATATCAAAATGCTTCACTTTTATTTATAGAGAACTGCACCTGTATTGGAAAGTTGTCTACTGTGTGAATTGAATGAATATTTACTCTATAAATACTTCAAAATATGGTTAATATAAGTTCAAAATAAGTAAGTATTTATCTTTGATGATAGATTTTTTTTGTCATATAAAAAATTATAAATTATCTTACAATTTGTTCTGAACATTTTCAAAAATGAACATCTTATGGAAGCTAGTATTTACTGTTAAAAGTTTGATAACATTTTGATAGGTTTTATTAAAATTCCATCTGATTCACAAACTTTTTTGATTGGACAAATGGGTCATAATATTTAGATGTAAAGAAAGAATTAAAATTGGAAAATAAATATTTGAAACAAATACCTAATAGATAATTCTGACTTTCATAGGAATCAAGTTTTATAACTTAATATCTGTGAAATTAAGAATGATACTCTTTGACAATATGAGAAGATCGATCAATCAAAGATAGATATTTATATCAATGAATGCTTAAAAACCTACATGTAACAATTTTAAGAGTGATTTAAAATGCTTTTTAAAAAATAATTTTAATCAATGAGATTTTTAGAATAAAAAAAAAATAAAGCAACACTAACTTTTATGCTTAGAGCAAATATAATCTAATTTTTATATATAAAGAATGAGAGAAAATCTATAACAATAATTTCTATCTATAATTTAGATCTAACATTATTTGTCTATAGCTCTTTCAATTAAAGATCACATATAAAACGTGTATAAAGTGTCTGAATTGCTATAAAATATAACAAAATTGATAGCAGATTTTCTTTTAACCTTTCAATAAAAAGACGAAGACAACAAAAGCATTTTAAACAAATAAACAATGTTTATTTTAAAAGAGATGATAAGTAAATTTATATATATTCTTGTTGTTTAGGTGGAAAATGGTAGATATTTACAGTAATCATGGTAGGTCTTAAGTCTAAAAATTAAATAAAACAAATTATAAATCGAAGTGGACGGATTATGGATTTTTGTCTGCAATTTCTACTAAAATATAGCATTGGTGGTCGAGAGATCAGCGACGGCTGCTTTTTAAGCAGTTGTCCCGGGTAGCGGGTTCACTTTCCGGCTGATGCTATGACACATGAGAAAAAAAAAAGTATAGCAAACATAAATCATGAATTAAATGTCCTCGTGGCTATTATTCATAGTATCAGAGAGTTAAAGGTTTATTTTGTTATATTATTTTGATTATAACAGTTATGATATTTTGGTTTTATTATATTCACTTCCAATCAGTTAAAATTTTTATTTTAAATTTTTTTTTCAATTATCCAGAAAATAGTCAATTTAATGGGAAATCTAATATCGATACTAAATTGACATAACTATATCTAATTAAAGAATGGAAAATGTTTAAAACATCATCACTTATGATTTGGTAAACTTTATGAGTAATACTTTCTTCATGACTATTCATAAGTAGATCATGAACAATACTCATTTGTTCCTTTAGCCTATTTATTTGATGAGATGCTAGGAAAAACAACAATATCTTGCTTATGGTAATTATCAATTATTCTATACTCAGCAATAATTTAATAATGAAAGCAATTGAAAATATCAAATACACTTCATCATCACCAGCTTTACCTATCAGTAGAACATTTCTAACATCTATTACTTATTTCTTAATACTCTCCGACAGTAATAATCTTTTTTTTTCTTATCATGTTAGAATTTAGATGCATTCTGGAAAATTATTTGTTATAAAGACCTTTTACACTAGAATTTGTTCTGTAACCTATTAATATGCCTAGAAATTGGCAGATTCTTAAATTTAGAAACACTTTAAGCTGTTACAGTTAATGGTTTTAATTAGCAAATTAAGATTTTTTTATTGTCATACTATACAAAATTATCCCTATTAGACTCAACCTAATAAGATTTTCAAGCAATTTTGCCAAAACCTAATTTTATCACTTGACAGAAATCCTTCACTTATTATAAGTACTGCTAAAATAATAACAAAGATCTGTTAGGTAGATGCTGGGATGTTTTAGTACCTAAAAGAAAAATTCACACCAAAAACAAACAAAGTTATGAACATAATGTTATTAAGTTTTAATTATATTATTGAAGAAATTGTACAATATTAAATAATTATTAACTATTCAAAAAGCTGATTTGATTTCTGAAAATATGTATAGGTTTGTATAATATAACCATGTAGTTACTTCCACCATTTTTTACAATGTCACATGATCATCATTACCTTTGCTTACACAAGCTGTTAATAAAATAGCAATCTCTCCATACAGTAGTGCCACCCAGTGCAAACTCTATTAATCAATGGATGCAAAAAGGTTTATGCATAAAATCTCTAAAATCTATAAATACTGAATTGGTTCAGAACTATATGTCTCTATAAGTGAATGAATTTGGATTGAAACAACAAGAGAAGATGGATGACTTGTTCAAATATTCCATATTATCTGTATAATTTTTACAGTGCAAAACTATAAAAAATTACAACCAACAGTTAACCAGAGAAAAGTTTGATAAATTCATTTGGTTTAACAAAAGAACTGGACTGATTTTAAATTGATGTTTAAAAATAAAAACTGTGCTATTATTTGAACATGGAGAAAAAAGAAATAGGACATCACTAGCATTTATATAAATGATGAAAAATTTTTTTTATATAATTCATTAAATGCCACATAACAAATCAAAAAAATTAAATCTCTTTTAAACTGTTGTGAGTATTTTGGCTAAATTAACATTGCCATAGGACTGGAATGCTAGTATTCCAACAATGGAAGTGTGCTAACTTAATCTACTTAGTCTTATAATGTCTAAAGAAACATCAAATGTCCTACACTAAATGTCAATGGGATTGAGAAGGAAAGCAATTGCAGAAAATAGAAACATTTTTTCAAGCACATTACTGAGGAATTCTACCATCTTATGAATGACTTACTGAAGGATGACATGAAGAGAGATAGATTGTATCCATAAAAAATATTGCCAAACTCATGGATATTAATCAAGATGACTTAAAGAAAGTTTTGATTTATTATGTATTATTTTTTTTATATATATAAAATTCTAGTTTTGTTTTATCTCCACACTTGGAAGCTTAAATTTGCCTACAATTAGAAGAGTCCACTATCAGTGAAAGCAACAAAATGAAGGGAAAAGATTATTAAGTTAGATATAAAAAAAATTATGTTAAATAAAGTTTAGGTCACTTTTCCTCCCATAGTAATCTGATATTTGATCATATGGAATAAGGTAAGATTTTTGAATATTGTTCCATATTAAGCACATACACTTATTACAGGACAGAATTCATGTTATTTGTTATATATATATATATATATATATAATTCATGTTATTTGTTCTATATATATATATATATATTTAACCCTCACCTATAACCTCCATCTTCTTCACTTATTTACTTTATTATATTTATAATTGCCCAGGTGCCAATTCTATGCAAAATAGAATAAAATTTATAATTATAAATTATATTTAAACTTATTTAAAAGGTTTTATATTGTAATTATTCTATGGCTTAGCTCAGTTGAGATTATAGGATATGGTCTTTATATATGAGGCCAACAAGGATGATAAAAACATCTATAAACACTAATACTCTAAGGTTAATTTAAATATGTTCAGAGCATCTATTCAATACTAAAACTGTTGCAAAATTGACAATTATTACATTTATTACAATATAGACAATGATGAGGATTGGGTATCTTTTTATCCAAATCACCACCTATTCCAAGCAAAGTAAAATATATTATTAGCATTGTAATACTGAGATTTATTACCACCAGACAAATTAAATAAAACATGACTTATATTGACAAACTTATATCTTCTATAACTATGTTATATTAACAAGATGTGTGTGTGTGTGGAAATGGAGAATCGAACGTATATATAATCAAGCAATTCATATGGGCTATTTATTCAATATAACATTTATTAAAATAAAATCAAGAATAAACAATAACTAAAAAAATATATTATTGATACACCTTGATAACCAATTACATCTCTTCTAAGATAAAATCAAAATTGACTACTATTTAATATGTTAATCATATATCTTCGAATATGTGCATTTGATTATATTGTAAATATAATGTATTCCTGAAATATATTTTATTAGATTATTTATAAAACTTGTATGATGCTATAAACCAATCATCTTTTATACATATGATAAAAATTTATATAACACTTATCTGTTATAATCGGTGTAAATCATCTAACAGTAACTATACAAAATAAATAAAGGCAGGGAAAAATAATAACCAAACACTTATACCTATATACTTAAGGGTTAAAGAATATCTCCAAACTTAATCTAAATAATCTAATCATCCCTTGACTATTTCTACCTTCAACTCACATTCAATATACTTCCTATATACCGAACTTATAACAGATAAGGTTTTAATTCTTTATTTTTTTTTCAATATACTTCCTTAACTAAATTGAAACATAATAAATACAACATCTTTAAAATAATAATCTATAGCATCATGCACACATCCGAATATCTAGAATCACCTATAATATAATTTCTAAATCATACAAAATAATAAATTATCATACTCTAATGATAATGAAATTACATTGTTTTGTTTTGGTTTTTTTTTAGAAAAAAAAAATTGGATATACATTTATTATAAGTAATAAATGAAAATACTCTTCAATATCCCATCATTACATGTTAAGTTTTTTTTAAAAAAATTGAAAGTTGAAAGAAACATACATATTAGTTTTAAAAACAATGGTAAATTATAACATAAAAAAAAAATGTCTATCCATTGTTAAAGCATAATTTGTTAAGAATGACAATAGTCTTTTTCTTTCTTATCCTAGAATTTTGTATAGGTGTAATAAATGACATTTGCATGCATTGGAATTATTTTATTATATATATATACGCGCAAATAGCGAAGTTATACAATATAAAATTATCTTCTTAATATAAAATTAAATAGATAAACTTTTTCATTTTGAGTTTTGTTTTGGAGAATATTGATAACAAATTCTTTAAGTTGAAAATCAAGCGTTTAATTTTAGCATCTAATGAAAGAATTTGAGCTAGCTTTATTTTACACAATTTTGCCATTTTAATATTATTCAGCTTTAGTAATATTTTAAAATAATCATAATAATTTAGCTTACATATCATCCAGGCATTTTGAAGGTAGTGAATGGACTATTGCTTTGGCAGAAATTTGAAGGCTGGTATCCCTCTGGGGGTTGTTTATTTCCTCATTTTATATCATTCCAGTAGTATACTAACAAAAAAAATTCTTCATAGGTGTATTCTTAGAATCCTTGTGATGTTTTTTTATATAATACTCTTAGAGAGTTATTGATTCCTTTAAGTTTTTTTTTCTTCTTCCTCGGAGCTTTTTTTTTTTACTTTCAAGTTTTAAACTCTATGTCTTTCTCCACTTATGCCCTCTGTGTTTCTATGACAATCAACTTTGGAAGCTTGCCAGAAATATTATTTATAAAAATTTTAACAATACAATATTTGAATATAATAAACATAGTAATAAAAAAAATATTAAGTACTAATTATTAATATTAGAAATGTTATTTACTATTACAAATAATCTTTATCATTTTTAAGACATAAGATTCTAAGACAATATATAATCAGTAACTTATAAATAAAATATAAAAAAGAAAATTCTAATTAATAATATATTTATGCATTTGCCTATTATGACATGTAAATCCTCTACTATACACAATCATTTACCACTAAACATATAGTCCAAAACTCCACCAATCAATATACCCATTTAAGATTTTAATTTTGTTAAAATCCTAATTTTAACTAGCAAATTACATCACAATTTAAGTTTAGTTTTCCTAAAAACTCAATTTTAAATATTAAATTATATCACAATTCATTTTTCTCAACTAATTACCTTTAGCCATTGTTAGCACAAATATGACCTTCCCACATTTCTTTCTGGTGTCAACCTGGAAGGTTACAATATATATATATATAATTGTAGTAATATATATATATATATATATATATATATATATATAATTAACTAACAATTGTTATATTTAATTTTTTGGTATGAATAAGTAACCTTCTTGTACGAACATTCTTTTCTATCAACTATAGGGAACCTAACATCGGTAAGAGGGGATACCCAAAGAAGATAGAACAATACCTGGAATTGGACTATGAGGCTTTTACACATACACTTGTATAATATTGTAAATAAGCTAGTTAGCTTCACGGTTGATTTAATAATGATTTTTTTAAAATTTTATTATTTTTTTCTCCTTTGTAAATAATTAATGCCTTATGTATCTCTACCATGGGTAAGGGTTAGAATAGTGAACACATTTAATTGTTCATATGGTAGAAATACATTCTTGACACATACAATTATATCCTTTTATCATGTTAAAAAGTTTTGAATTTTTTTTTGTTAATTAATAAATGTTGTCAATTTTATTTAAATTAAACTGGTTTCCAGTTTATCAAAATCATTTATACATTCATTCATCAACTTATAATCAGATATATATATACATACACATACATTTCATTCTTATATAATGATACATTAATAAGTTTGTATGGATCTTTAAATCAATTGGAATCTGTATAGAGCTGTAGTAGTTGCTATCTAGTGTAAATTCACCACTGAAAAGAATGTAAAGCAGATTTCTCCCTGAGTTTGAATACTGAGGCATAACAGAACCCAAAAGAGGGGTGAGATATGAAAGAACTAGCTCAAATTGTATCTAAATTTAATGTGTAAACTTAGAGATAGTCATTGTATGTAGAAATGATCATAGGTTAGGTATTTCATTGCGGCAATCACCACATCCTACCTGAAGATCCTAGGTCTGACTATAGTGAGATGTGTTCCCCCTCTTCTGGTGGAAAACTCTGACCATTACAGTATGATATTATAAATATGTGAATTAACTGTTTATTCTTAATAACTGTAATTTATTAATGTTTATTTTTAATACCCATGAAATAATTTTTCCTCAAATGTATTTTTTCTTTTGTCTTTGAACTCAGACTTTCAAGTTTTCTTCAGCTATTCATTCTAGCTTATGCAACTAATACACATGACCACACAATCTAAAAAAGATAAATGATCTTCAATAAACATATTTCATGCTGAACCAGCACTCATCAGTTAGTTTAAATCATCATCTTAATCAGTGCTCAGTTTATATTAAAAACAATAGTATGGAAGGCTAAAGAATTGTATGGTAGAGTAGATTGAAGCTTGTCCATTAAAGTTTGAAGATTTGCTATCTTAATATAAACTGAGCACTGATTATATATATATATATATATGTGTGTGTGTGTGTGTGTGTGGGAGATGATAATCTGGATAAACTGAGAAGTGCTGGTTCAGCATGAAATACATATATTGAAATTCAATTATCTTTTTCACATGTTTGTGGTCAAATGTATCAGTTGTATAAGATAGATTAATAGCTGAATGAAGCTTAAAAATCTGGGTTCAAATCCCCTATAATTTTACTTAAACTCCAGTGATATAAAGTATACCTGTATTTAAATAATATATATATATATGTGTGTATGTGTTTAGAAAGAGAGATTAAAAAATGTATTTACATTTTTAGATTTGTAATATCATGAAATACTCTACCAAAAACTTTGTATTCAAAATCTAAATTATAATTGCAAGAGGAATGTAATAAACTGTGTCATATATTCATTTATAAGTTGTAAATTTTGGTAGATAAATCTTTAATTTTTAAATTTAAAATGAATTTAAATTTTATTTTATGATAATTACATTTTTTTTAAAAATTATAACATTTTGTGTTATGTTTCCATTACAGCAGTATATAATATATTAAATATATGTAATGCAAACTGAAGATATTATAAAACTAATAACTTTAAATGTAAAAAATGCACAAAAAAAAAATCCAACATGGTCCCTTAGAAATTAAAGAGTGTTTAAAAAAAATTATATTAAAAAATGTAAATGATCAATTAAAAAAGAATATTGCATGATCTCCATTTTCCTATGCCTGCACAAGCTGTTAAAACATTAGTAGTAGTTCCACCCAGTGCAAGTCATGGTAATTAATGGGATGCTAGAAAGTTTGCACATAAAATTTCCATTTAGTGCCTACTCATTTAATATCTCCAGACTAGTTTCTAGCTTCTGGTTTTCAGCAATGAGGAATCTTGGATCTGAGAGCACTGCATCTAGATTTTTTGGAACTAATGCAACTTTCCAGCAGCTTGCTTTTATCTATTTAGTTAACTATAAAGCTGTGAACCCCAAATGAAAACACAATAATGTTTTCAATACAACCTCATTCACTTGTATAGTCATACAGATCTTCATCTAGTTCAGTATATATACATTTTGGTGTATTTAGTTTAATAATCATTATCAGTTATTATCCTATGGGCAAGATTGGTATTAAACCACTAAAACATCTTATGATCACCATTTCCCTATTTTTATACAATCTGTTAAAATAGTAGCAAACTCTCCATACAATAGTACCATGTAGTGCAAATCATGGTAATGATTGGATGCTAGAAGGTTTCCTTATCTGGTACCTACTTATTCAATATCCCAGACTGTTTTCTACCTTGTGATCAGTGAAGAGCCTTGGATCTAAAAGCACTGCACTTAAATATTTGAATTTAATACAACCCTGCAATAGCCATCTTTTATCTATATAGTTAAACATAAAACTGTGATTTCAAAATAAAAATAATAATGTTTTCAATCCAATCTAATTTATTTGTGTATGGGGAGTTTGTGACTGTTAAACTTTTAACCACTAATTATATTATTGGCCGAGTGAGTTAAAAATCAACTTTTAATTGGCCAACTGAAGACAAAGTCAATTGTCAAAATATATTCACCTTTTAATATCATATTCACTTTAGATTCGTTTGTAAAAAGTATATTAATAATTTGTCAGGTTATGAAAGTGAACGAAAGTTCTTTCAAAAATAAATTTCTATTTGTTTATTGTAGAAATATTCGATAGCGGCAAATTAAAAGCTAAACTTAGTAATGAATTAAAAAGAGTTGCTGACATAATTTTTTTTTCAGTTTTATGTTATGGAAAAGTAAATATTTTTTTTTGCTAAAATCTTAAATATTTTTACTAAAATCTTAAATATTTTTTTAAAGTAATTGTATTTTTAGTATTATTTTACCAAAATAATTCATAATTTCTCAAAAAATACTTTTATAATGGTCTAAAACATTTGTTTATCATATTCACAATGAAAATCTTAGCGTTTTTCTTTGATTATGCAGTTTATTTGTCCTTGCCAGCCAATCAGACTGTCTTTGAAGGCTAAGAGCCAATCACCGACAAGCTTTCTTCTTTGTTAAGCTTTACTGGCAGTTTTATTGATTTTTTTACTTGTAAAATAATTCAAGAGAGGGCAGCATCTTACAGAACTTTTAAAAACCTAGCTAATGAGTCTATAATGTCTATCGTAGCATTAAAAATGATGGAATTAGAGTGACATCAATCATCCATGAAACCTCTCATAAGAATCAGGCTAAAGATTAATATTAAATTAGAAATAAAAACAAAGATACTTACGAGTTTTCAAGTAAACCAAGATGGCACCCATATTTCTTATAAATATACATTTTCAAGGGTCTATAATCTATGAAAGATGTGTTAGTTGTTAAATTTAAAAAAATTAATAAATCAATTGTTAAATTTAAAAAAGGGAATAAATTTCATTAAGAAGCTTTATTTCAATTTTTTTTACTTATATTATAATATGGGAAGCAACAGGATGTTCTTAACAATATCATTCTTTGGTTCAATTCAGTGTGTTTCTTTTTGTCAGCAATTTTTTAGTAAATTATTATGATATAAATTTGGGACCTTTCTGTCATAGAACATGATGCAATGGACTATTTCCAAAGATAGGGGATCCTTCCCTCCTGAAAAGTGTGCATTAATGGTCATGATATGATTGACCACCATGAATAAAGTATAAATATTGTATTTATATATTTTTTTCATTTTTCTGATAATAAGTTAACCAAAAAAATTAATAAACTGGAAATATTGTAACTAATTTTGCCACAATGATTTATTTTTTAAAATATCAATAATCAAAAATAAAATGTAATTATTAAAGATGATATCTCCAAGCAGGCTTTTTTTTTTAACATTTTTGGGGGCTCCCAATACTAGATTTATCAAAAATATGGGCTGCCATCTTGGTTTACTTGAAAACTCAATTCCAATTGATGCAAAAGTTGCTTTTCTTAAATTGGATGAAATTTCTTTTTTTTATTCTAAAGGTTTCTCATTTTTTTTAAGTACTATTCATAAACAAAATAATAATGAAATCAATTTTTAATGTGCTGAGAATTTTCTTTAAAACATCACATAGACTATAATATTGTTTTTATTTTAAGCAGGAATAATTACAGAAAATATCAGAATACTAAAAAATTAAACATTATATATATATTATAATAAATACTTTTATTTACTATGCCTTAAAAATCTAAAAAATAATTGATTTTTTTTTTACCTTATTTGTGGTATTTATATCTAATTTGAAATAAAAGTGTGGGATGTTCAGAAATTAATTAATTCAATTATTAATTTTTACAACTAGTGAATTAATTAATTAATTACTGGACATCACATGCTTTTATTTCAAGTTCAATATAAAACTGCCAATTGTGGTTGGAAAAATACAAGGAAGTACCGAAAAGTAATTAGAATTTTATTAAACAATTTTTATGTGTTATAAATTTAATCACTTTTAAAATACTATCCTTTTGATGCAATACACTCATGTAAATACATTTTTCACATTTCAGAATAGTATGAAAACATTTGCAAAGTGATATCTTTTAACACCTGAGATGTTTTTTTTCACCACTTTTAAGTTCTCAAAAAAAAAAAAATCGAGACATTTTTTCAAGAGATAAAAAAAAAAAAAAATCATACAAAACAATATCAAATAAATATGGCTGATAGATAAACTGAGTCATGCTGAATTTAATTAAAAACTGTTTTAGACTCAAGGCTTTGAGAGATGACACTTTGTCGGGGTGAAATTTTCATTCTTTTCTTTGAACAGAATGTTTACAATAACTACCTTATAGCTGAAACACACAGGCTTATGTATACCTGTGTCTATATATGTAATATATAGGGTATATGAGCACAGACTTTTACATGACCCACCACTCTCCACACTATCTCACAACACTGATACAATCAAACACATATGTTGAAAAGATAAATAATCACCAATATAAGTATTTCATGCTAAACCAGCAATCATCAGTTGGTCCAGATTACCATCTCTACACATATATGCTATAAGTGCTCAGATATATATTAAAATAGCCAAACCTCATACTTTAATGGACAGTCTTCAATCTACTCCACACTCCAACTCTTCAACCGTCCATCCAATTGAAAATCTGATGATTGAATGCTCAAAGGCCACCCTGAGGCCAAGATTCTTGTCACACCCAAGTTGACCTAAGGTTAATCTTTTCCCTCATGTACAGGACAATCCATTTAATACACATAGAATGGATGGGCAGACATCTCTACTTATGTATAATATATATCTGAGCACTTATAGCATATATGTGTAGAGATGGTAATCTGGACCAACTGATGATTGCTGGTTTAGCATGAAATACGTATATTGGTGATTATTTATCTTTTCAACATATATGTGTCCGAGTGTATCAGTGTTATGAGATAGTGTGGAGAGTGGTGGGTCATGCGAAAGTCTGTGCTCATATACCCTATATATTAATAACCACATTATGTAAATGTTTCAAAACTTACAGATAAAATGTCTAACCATTACAAACTAAATATGAGGAAAATATGTTATTTGCATAAAAAAAACAGTATTGTTTTGACTTTGGACTTCATTTGCCACACATTTTAGGGACATGGTGAATTTAACATTTTAATTAAATCACTCATAAACTTGTGTTTTTATAAGATCAGCTTGCTTGTAATATGTTTCAAATATTATAATCATTTTCCCTTCTGTTTTCTGGAAACAAAAACAGAATTTCACATTGTTTGAACTTTTCTATCATAAAAATCAACAAATGTTATATCTAGAGCTCGCAAAATAAGCTCTTAATATCTGACTTTATTTTTTTTTTTATAAAAATCAACAAATATGCAAAACACACTTTACAAAAAAATATGTTACATGGCATCACATTTTCACATGGTGGTGTTATTTGGCAGATTAATGCAGTGTCTAACAGCAGAAACATATATTATAACAGGTGACAGAGAATGATTTCAGTTATTTTGGGGTCCCCCCCCCCCGACATAAGCTTTCTAGTGCACAGTAAATAAAAATATTTTTTTGTAAAATATTTTATATATATACAGTATTATCATTTTGTTTTGCTACGTAGTTCTAAAATAGTATTATTGCTATTGACAATAACGTGATTAATTGTCACCAACATCATTTCTAACATAGATATTACTAATAAGATATCAAGAAAATACAACCGTAAAAAGACAAAAAACAAAACCAGAAGTAATATTTAATATATAAAAACTGCATAAAATTCATATAGAGATTGTTGAAACTCAGCACAGATTTCAATATGAGAAGTATAATAAACAGGTAAAAAAATATTTCACTTGATTATGGTACCTCTAATTTTTAAATTCAGATTAATTAGTACAAGAATTTTTTATAAATATCTATATACGAAAAGAAGACAATATATATATATTCATGTTAACGTATTGCTGCTTATCAGTTTTGCAAATGACACCTTCATATAAAGTTACAAACATTATAAAATATTTTATACCATGTTTAACTGAAGAAGTTGTACTTAATTCGTTTTCTAAGGGAAAAAATCTTGACTTATTATTCAAAGCATGAAAAGAAATAAATTAATTCAGATTGAGCAGTCTTAACATGGTTCATCAGAGATGCATGCTGTCTCTATATAAATAAGTTTGTGATGGCTGGTGAAGGAAGAAAAAATTCTTTCCACGTTATTACCTTTTGTCAATAAAAAAAAGAGAAAAACATTAGATTTATTACAAATAATCAGTTTCACATTTTTAACAAAATAATAGTAAATAGAATATTAATATGGTGCTGTCGTATCACATTTACTTGTTATGTCTTAAACGTAGGTTTGAATCTGGAATAACTAAAACATTTTTTTAGATATCAAAGAACAAAAATCGCTCAAAGTTGGCAAACCTGTGATAACTATTTTCTCCTTTAACAGAGGCAAAACTCTCTATACAGTACTGCCACCCAGTACAAGTCAGAGTAATCGGTGGATTTAAGAAGTTTTGTGCATAAAACTCCTATCTCGTGCCTACTCATCCAATATCGTCAAATGAGTTTCTAGTTTGTGGCCTTCATCAGTAGGAACCTTGGATATGAGAGCACTGCACGTAGATCTTGGGATCTAGTGCAACCCTCCAGCAACGATCTTTACCTTTTTAGTTAACTATAAAGCTGTGAGTCCAAAATGAAAATATAATAATGTTTGCCATCCAAATTCATTTGCTTGCATAGTCATATAGATCTGAACCCACTTCAGCATCACACATTTTAGTGTCGTTGGGTGGCACTACTGTATGGTAAGTTTTGCCTCTATTATAACATTGTGTAAGCATAGGAAATGGTGATCGTGGATATTTAGTGGTTTCTTTTCTTTTTTACTGTTTCTAAGCACTGAAAGATGGTTGAAAAGATTTTTGTCTCACAAATAGGCTGTTTCAATTTTTTTTTTACAATATTAAGTAAAAAGTTTAGTTATTAATATGATGGATATATTATTAACATTGTATTTTTAATAATATAACTTTAATATTAATAACTAATCTATTGTTATATTTGTTGTTGATGTTGTTGTTGTATTCCAGAGCGGCGAAAAAAAAGTGCGGTTTAACATTTACAAATTAAATTTATTTAATAAAATAAAATCAATATTTGAAGTGGAGGGACAAAACATCTCCATTGTTTTCAGATTCTATTCTATCTTCCTGCCTTTGTCTGTAAGGAAAAGATAAAAATAACCAAATTTAAAGATAAGATTACAGAGAGTTCAATATAAAGAATATGAGCTACTCAAATTAATTAAATTAAGCTCTCTGATCAGTTCATTCTAGAAAGGAAATAGCAAAACAAAAAACAACTTTCTTAAAAAAAAAATCTTCAAAGCTTTAAATAATGGTTTGAAAAGAATTCTAACAATAGCAGCTTTGGTAGTGAAGAGTTTAACTAAATTTATGATGGTTTAGACATGTTTGTGTAACTCTAATGTCTTGAATCTTTGTAGATTGATGAATGAAATTGTGTCTTATTCTCCCTCTTCCATTCTCTGTCAGAAAAAAATTTTCGGAGAACAAACACCATTAAAATAGCTGAAGAAAAGGAGGGAATGAAAAAAGAAAAATGGCGAAAAGCGCAATTGACAATCTAAATATATATTCAATAAAATATATTTTGAAATTTTTTTCTTCATTTTGCCTTCATGCATAGTACATATCAGTTTTTCAAATTAAACTCTCTTCTAAAAAATATGCGCACACACCACTTTTATATTTAGTTCATTTCAACTAAAAGTTCCAAATTTACACGTTCAGCGATCTGAGCTTCCGTATCTTATGAGAACATTATTTAAATTAGTATGGGCAAAGAATCTTCGATTTATTTTGATATAAATAATTTTTTTAAAAAAACATAGTCAACTGAATGTTACTTGCTACTCAAATGTCAACTGACCTCAAAAGCAACTAAGAATGTTATTATTATTGGTGTTTTACAGAACTGAACTGAGATTTTTTAGGCTTTGAGATTTGTTTCTCATTTTAGTATCAAAATTATTAGAGTTTATTTTAAAAATTATTTTAATTTCTTTCAAAAATAATGTTAATTCGCAAGTTTAAACATTAATATGACTTTGAATTTATATTTTAAACGCTACATTCTGAAATGGATAAACTTTCAAAATTTATTTGTATAACCCTCTAAAATAAATTGTTTTATGAATAAAAATATACATTCAGTACACAAATTTATGATTACGTAGTATTTGATAAAATATCCACAATGTGAATCAAAACAAATACTGTACAGTAATAATTAGTGTTGGGCTTTTTCTTCTTAGTATAATTTTATACTAATTTTTAAATAATAGAAATAAACCTCAATCTATCATCTTTAAGATGACGGAGAACAGCAATAATATACCGTAGGTCAGTGAACCATTATTTTTTAAGGAACTGCAAAAATACATGAAAGACATGGGAAAACAATACTACTTGAAATTTATTAAAATATCTTATTATTCTATTTTACACATGCTGTCTTTTATTCATTAGGTACTTGGTCATAGTATTTTTTAAATGAGTATCTAATGCTATTCTATTCATATCCCAGGATAGCTTCTTGTCTTATAACATTTATCATTGAGTAGCTAGAATCTGGACCTATTGCACCCTTTTATTTAGCAGTCACATTTTATAGGATATTTTACCATCATATTACTACCCTAAAATTTGAAAAACATCTTATTGTTTTGAGTCCAAGTCTACTTGTTTGCACTAGATTAGACTAGTCAGAGTTTTCTCCTGAAAAATATTATCTAAACAGGTTTATATGATCATTTAGGGTTTTATATTAGTTTTAGCCAAAAGATAGAGGTACTACAGTAGTTATAAAACTGAGAATACTAAAGTATAGTCACTGAACTATTATTGGAATTATATAGAAAATAGGCTTAAATTCAAACCATTAAGATGCATTTTGAATGTCAAGCTGATAGGTTAATAATAATAATAAACTATGATTGCTGAATGACTGACCCATTAAGCCCAAAAGATTTGAGTGCATTATACAGGATATAAGGTTTTTGACTGATGAAGGCTGTAAGCCAGAAATCAGTTGGATGATATGATTAGAAAAATAATGAATATGAACTTAACAAGCACTACTAGAAAATATATATTGATTACTAAAGCTTATTGCAGTATTGAAATAGAACAGACAGAGCTTGCTTCTAAAGACCTATTACAACTGTAGATACAAATAATGTAACAATTCTTTATTATAATAATATATACTTACATAAAATATTGTTAGCTTCAAGTACAATTCAGATATTATAAACTCAAAACATTCAGCACCTATTATTTACAAAATGTGTAAACTGCATATATATTCTCAAATTAAGCTCTTACCTCAACGCATCTTTCTCTTTAACTCAATTGTATTACACCATCCATCAGTCCAGACGTCAGACCAATCTCTGATACCATAGATATATTTAGAACACAGACTTTTTCAAGTAAGTCATTGACACATTACAATTTAAGTTTATATACAAGTTTTTAGAGGTATTTAGACTTCATATATATATATATAGATTTCAAACCTCTGTTCTATCACACATTACTGAAAGGTATGATCAGAGACATGAAAAAGTAAATGATTCCCAAGATGCACATTTTGTGTGAAACCAGCACTTATCAGTTGGCTGAGATCACAATCTCTTGCACATATCTTCATCATTTGTTCAGTATATGTAGAAATAGCAAATTACTATAGTTTAATTAACAAGTTTCAAATTTTCTGCACTTATAATTTTGTTTTAATTTTTGTTAATTAGTAAATCAGCTATGATTATGATACACAACAATGAAAATATATTAAAATGAATGGCAACCCAAAAATCTCAAAGAAAGAGTGATTATATATTTTGTAAAGCATATCAACATACGTACACAGCATATAGTTTAATTTTAACTTCCTTGTTTATCCATAATTACTTTGCATGCATATGTTAGTATGCCTGCCAATGGGTGTTATTTTTGGTTTATTAGTTTTTATGTTATGTTTAAGGCACTTTCAGTGGCAGGTACCATAATCTAGATGTATTATAATAGAACACTAATGAAAAAAAAATAGCACACTTTACTAAGCATACTAACACATGTATGCAAATTTATTATATATATATCAAAAGCTAAAAATGAAGCAAGTCAATGCAAATAAACAACTTTACCAAAATCAGAATTAAAAAACTAATCACTTGACAAATCAACCATGGCAGTGAAATCAATTGTTTGTGAAATTTAAATTTTGATTAGTTTTTTTAATTTGTCATTATATTTATATATTATAAGAATTAGACAGATCAATTCTTAAAACAGTTATAGTTTTAAAAAGGGAGAATAAAAGAAAAAGAAAGATTTATTCATTATTTCAAGATTTTTGAATTATTATATTTTGAAGAATAAAAGTCTTACAATTATTTATGCATATATCTATTTAAAAAGCTATTTGTTTGTTTCCGTTTCAGTTTTGTTATTATTTTTTATGACATGTTTATAGTTGATATTTTGTTTAATGTTGTTGAGAATACATATAAATTTTAAAAAAGAGGGGAGATACATGAATTATATTTAATGGATATTATAAACAATGTTAATAGCAAAACTAGCTAAAGATATGTGTGGATCTGTTTGTAAAAATTGGAAAATGAATTTGTAATTTATATTTATACACATTTTATTTTTATTTTTAAATTATCTGTATTATTTATTTTTTTAATATTTGATGTCCTCAATTGGATGCAAAAATGTTCAAAAAAGAATTTGAAAAGAAATTATCATTTAATATATGCATGGATCTGATTGATGACTAACAATGAAAGTTGGACAGTGTGTGACTCATGGAATTAGATCATTTTAAAGTACTATTAAAATCAATGATGTAATAAGGGAATTGCAAGGAAAGATGGTTGACCTTATTATTATTACCATCATTATTTTGTATACTTCTAAATAGCTTATCAAATTTTGATTTGATTAATTTTACTTTATTTTATTACTTGAAAGAAAGAAAATTCATTTAGAGTTTATATAATTATCAAAAACACATCAGTAAATAAGCTAAGGTTTCATTCCTCTCTTTGATGTTATCTTCCAGATTACATCAGTCAGAGATAATTAACACAAAAATGGATATATGAAAGAATTATAATAAACAACTATCTATCCATATCCCTGGAAAAAAATCAAGACTACAACTTGAATGTCATTTCCAAAAGCTTGTTATTAAATCTACCAGTCCATCCTGTCTATTATTCTACAAAGGTAAATACTTCATGACTAGATGAAGCTACTCCATATGTATGGGTCTGCAAGAAAAACTATGATTAACTACCACAACCATGGTCATCCAAGTTTGAAGATGAAATATAGACTTTGAAGCTGTTATTATTTGGTTGTTAATAAAATTAAAACACAAAGGAAAAGATCAAACAAATTGTACTTGGTATGTAAACAAACATGTATAACTATTTTAGCTATTATAGTTTTACTACATGGAAGCTCCTGGAAATAATCCTATGAATTCATCATTTATCCATGAGAATATTAGAATTAATATATATATATTGCTGTGTATATATTTTTTGTATTTCTTTAGTCTTTATTCATGGAAAGGTTGTGAGTTGAAATAATTGGTATTAAAATTATATAATTAAATCATATATGATTCATAACATATATATATA
Source organism: Epiperipatus broadwayi (assembly GCA_028023455.1). Taxonomy (NCBI): domain Eukaryota; kingdom Metazoa; phylum Onychophora; class Udeonychophora; order Euonychophora; family Peripatidae; genus Epiperipatus; species Epiperipatus broadwayi. The sequence continues at coordinate 547,083 of JAQFVV010006603.1, read as the reverse complement.
CTTGTTATATAGCATAGAGATATTAAACTAAATCTGTATTGAAATTTATATCTAGGTAAAAATTATTTAAGTGATTAAATTCTTTCAGTATTAGTAACTTACATATTTTTCAGTTACATATAACTTAGGATAATTCATTTGATCACTGAATAAATTCATTTTTACATTTTTTTTGAATAAGAATAGAGTATATTTATATGTAATCCTAGAGACTTATAGAGTTGTTTCTAAATGTATACTATGAGGTAATATTTCTTAGAGGAATAGCAATATTGTTTATTACACCCCTAGTGCTCTTGTAGTATTTGAAATATTCTATCACTGAATAAAAGGGATTTCCTTGAGGTGTAATTTGTATTTACTTATGAAACCATGCTAGGCAGTAATAAAGTGAAATATTTTTTAAAAAACTACCTTTTCTGTGTGTATTTTTATTTTACCAGATATTATATTGGATCAGAAAATAAAATTAGTAACAATTCATTTATTAAAATAAAATGTTATTTAAGGGAACACATACATCGTAGTTTCAAGAGAATGTTGATGAATTGAAGTGATAGCATGTATTCATCAAAGAATGGGTTTCTGATCTCTTGAATCACTTAATCATTAAAAAACTAAATTGTTATTAGTATGTGTAATTTAAACAAGCAAAATTCTCCATACAGTAGTGCCACTCAGTGCCAACCAGAGTAATCAATGGATTCCAGAGCTTTGGATCTGAGAGCACTGCATCTAAATCTTAGAATCTAATGCATACCCTCCAGCAGCCACCTTTTATCTCTACTTAGCTACAAAACTACAGGAATAAAATTGAAAACACAATGATATTTTCAATCTAAGCTCAATAGCTTATATAGTCATATGGGTCTGTTTGGCACTGAGTGGCACTACTGTATGAAGAGTTTTGCCTATTTTAATAACAGTTATGTGCTAGCATAAGAAATTGTGTTCATGGGATGTTTATGTCTAATTTAGTTATATAATTGAGATCATTGTCTTATAAGATGTATAATAATATATATATTATTCAATATATAATGCTCATAAATCAACTTTTTTTTTTTAACTTTATTAGTAACAAAATATTTACAAGAATTAGTATATTTACATTAAGAGCTTTTTACATTTTTTTTTTTAATTTTTAATTTCTTAGGATGTTTTTAGAATATAATGATTTACAGCAAGATTATTACTATCATGGCATTAATGAGCACAACTAAGGAATACATTGCTTTGTCATATTTTTCTTGTGACATTACTAGATATATAAATCAACTTTATGAAAAGTCTGTGTGATGAAATGGCTACTATTGTTACTGTTTTATTTTATTGTATTTTCACATATATGCATAAATAAAATGTGAACTAATTATTTTATTTAAAAAATTGACTTCATTTATTTATTTATTTTATCAATTTATTTGTTTTACCCTGAGAATATTGAAACATTATTTTAATTACTTGTTTGAACTTTAATGAATAGCTAGTTACATTATCGAATATTAAAGAATTAAGGTATTTGAATAAATTATTTATATTTATTTATTATTCAAAATATAATCCACATTCAATAAAATGTCTCCTTTGTTTTTGAATTATGTTTAACAAAAAATGTTAAGTCTCATTAATATATTTCTAATATTTAGTTTTGAAGTTACAGATTTATCCCATCATTAAAATTTCAGCTGAGGCATTATTCCTCATATTGCTTATCATTACAATTTGGTATGTAAAATAATAAAGTTTTTTTTCATTCATTTATTTATCATGTCAATTAAAAGTCTCATTTCATACAGTTACAATTTTGACATGTAAACTTGTAGGATATTATTAAGAGGCTCTCCATTCTTACTGTTAAAATATATATGTACAAATAAAAGAAAATGTCCATTAATTAAAAATGATTGTAATAATAAAATAAATGTAATGGTAATTAACTATTATATACAGTCTTTCAATCTGCAGAAATACTTTTAGTTTAATTCCTTAACCCTCCTTAACTGCCATTAAATTCAAAAAATAACAGAAGCAAATGTCATCTACTCAAATCCCATGAATCCTGAATTTTAACATTAGCAGCTTGTCTATTAATTATTATTTATTAAAATGGCTCCTTAATTTTTCTTTTATTATACTTTCTCTCTTCATGAAGAATCTTTCACTTTCAATATCAAGCTTAACTTTATATCGACATATCCTTTCATAATCCAAAAAAACTGAACCAGTCATTAAATCACTATTATTTTTACTTTCCACACACTTATATAACATTTCATGTTCTTTTAATCTTTTCCCTATACTGCATCTCAATTCACCTATATATAATAACGTACATCCAAAAAAATTTGATAAACAACATTACTTTTTTGCTTGACAGGTATGACATTTTTAGAATTATTTACTAACTTATTCATGTAATTAAATAATTAATTATACTTCACATATAACAAAGTAATGTTTATATTGCACTAAAACACAAAAATGTGAAGCTATAATAATAAACAAAATATAAAGGTGAAGCACTTTCAGGAATGTCTAGTTTTTATACTCATAGCATATGATAAAGTATTGGTAAAACGTTATGTATAAACTTAGTGTATGCAAATTTATTCAATGTATTTAAATGGCCCATTTTTTTAGAAATGGAAAAGCAGGATTACTTCTGATTGATAACACTGGCATCATCTGCTATAAAGAATATCAAGTTTTTTTTCAGAATTGATTCATTCTCTATTATATAAATACTGATGTGAAACTCTAGTGGCTAGAGTGGCACAAGTTTCTCCATAATAAACTATTTTGCATCTATTCTGGGGGCATGTGAGTTTGTAAGCGGACGGGGGGGTCAGATGATATCCATCAGTTGCAGGTGTGGTGTCATAACTCAAGTTAAACAAAGTAGCACATGTCTTGCAGAAATTTTGGACAAAGAAGGTATATAAGGTAATAACATCTATGGTATATCTTTAATGTGGTTAGTTTGCATGGAGCAGAATGATGTAAAATGTAAAGTAAAAAAAACATGCTTTATAGAAGATGATACCAATGCCACCAATCAAAAAGAATCCTGCTTTTCCATTTCTAAAAAATGTCCTCCGCATAACTTTCATATCTTCCCTTCTTTCTGCACACAAAAAGACATCATCTGCAAATAAAAGACCCGGCAATGTATATACTCCCTTGCCATCTATTAATGATATTTCTACCTCTCTTCCTAGTCTTTCTATTGCTCTCTCCATTACTCTCAAATACAACAAAAACAAAATAGGTGACATAGGGCATTCTTTCTTTAGTTCCACCACATTTTTTCCTTTAACTGATTCTATATTCCCTAATTGATGCGTATAGTAATTATTTTCATATAATTACTTAATAGTACCCACTAAAGTTCCATCCATTTCCAAATTTACTAAATTTACTCATAATCTATTTCTATTTACTCTATCATAAATCTTCTCTATATCTATAAAAACCATATATAATTGTCTACCTGTATTCCTACTTATATCCATAAGTTGTGTAACTACATATAAACTATCTTCTATATGCCTATCTGATCAAAGACCACCTTGCATTTCTCCCACTATATTATTTTTTTCCATCCATTTTGCAACCCTTCCAGCCACCATATACGAGAAAACTTTATATAGCACTGATGTTACCACTATTGGTCTCTAATTGTTTAACTTTCTATGATCCTTCCCCTTTCCTTTAAATAGTAGCCTTATTCCAACTGCCCAGAAAATCTCTCTTCTGTGCCATCTTATTAAAACATAATAATAGTTGTAATTTTGCCCTATGCCCTAAATTCATTACCATCTCTGCTGCCCATCCATCCAAACTTCTTGCCTTTCCACTTTTCAGTTTTTATCTGCCTCATTCAGTTCATTCTCTGTAAACCTAATATTTCCATTACTATATGTTTTCATGTTTGCTATCACTCTGTCCTTCACATCTAACATCCCTTCTATATCCATTATATACTTATTTAAAATTATCTCTAATTCTTCGCTAGAGTTACACTCTATTCCCTCATCATCTAGTCATACTATTTCTCTCTCCCCTACATTTCTTCTTTTAATGTATTTCCAAAAATTTTTACTCCCATCTCTTCAACTTTTATTAATATCCTCCAACAATTTACTATTCAATTTGATTCTCTCTCTCTCTCTCTCTCTCTCTCTCTCTCTCTCTCTCTCTCTCTCTCTCTCTCTCTCTCTCTCTCTCTCTCTCTCTAATTATCTATTTTAGCCAACTTTTTTTCCTAAATATTTTTCTCATTTAGCATTAACATTTTTTTCATTTCTTTGTTCTTAATAGCACCCTTATATTCTCTGCTTTTTTCTCTCTCTTTTACACTTTTACTCTCACTTCCTATTACTTTTATTCTTTTGAATATTTTCACATAAAACCCTATTTGCCACTTTTTCTATTTCACCACACCAGTCCTTATACTCATCCCTAACCAACTTTTCCATGGTTTCTTCAACTTTTATTTTATACTCTTCTAACTTATTCTTATCATTCACTCTCCATTCACATCTTTCACTATCCTTTCTACTTTTATTACTACTTTCCATCATATTACTAACCGTTTTTATTATTCAAAAGTTATGATCACTATTACATACTCTCTCTCCATTATCAAACACCTTAATTTTCAGTGCTTTATTCATTCCCCTCTTTCTCTACTAATACATAATCTATTGTGTGGAATATATTATTCCTAGACCATGTGTGTTGTCCCTCATAAATATTTGATAAATTTCCAATGCTCAAATTCACTGTCTGATAAAAATGCTTCAAAAGCTGTCCATTCTTATTATCTACATCATCAATTTCTTCAATATTCCCATTCATACCCCCTATAACCATTATTCTCTTCCCCTTTTCTTTAAAATTCTGTATATCCTTAACTAAGCATTCATATCTGCTAGTGTTCCACTCCATTATAGTTTGATTATCTCCAGTGGCTATATACACTATAGCCATCATCCATTCTTATCTCACTAATCTTATCCCAAACCACAAATGCTGACATTTAACAATATCTAAATATTTATTTTGACATAACCCCTATACCATCACCTTTTTTTTTATTATTTTCTATTTATACCCTGTCATACCAAGTCTTCCCGAATAGGTTATTCTTCTTCTCTTTGATGTGTTTCCACTACTGCTAATACATAAACTATTCAAAATATTACACAGAAACTCCTATAGAGCCAGAATATAGACCATTTAACGATCTTACACATTCTTAAATGTTTATAATTTTTAATGAAATTTAAAGTATTTTTTCATCTCATAAATATTAAATAATTAAATTTGTTAAAGCTAAATACACCTGGGTCTCATTTTATATGGATTATTTTAATGCAATTTTAAAGTTATGTGATTCATGTTTCTTCTTAATATCTTTCATATTTCAGTATATTTATTAGATATCAAGAAATTTAAATTATTAACTTATTTTGATTTGAAATCCTTTTTTTTCCTTCAAAAATATAACATTATATTAACAGCTAACATGAATATGACCTGAAGCTGTATTTAGAATCTTAGCTTCTATGTAAATAACCTACTTATACTAATGAATAAATAATAATAATAGATTTATACTTACATATAAAAATATCACAATAAATATTCAAAAATTTTAAACTTTTAAAACGCATATTGTTAGATATAACAGAAATAAATAATCTTTTAGATTTTTAAAATTTTATTGATTTTGTAAACTGAAAATAATCTTTCTAATGATAATGTATAATCTTTTTGTTTTGATTGCGACCTCATTTTTTTAAATATAGACACAAAATGTGAACATTTAAAATGTATTTCAGTAATGAACAAAAAGAGACAAATTTATTATTTTCTGATACATAAAAATCAGTTACTCATAGATTTTAGGTTAATGTGTGAAATGAAGACAAACGTCAGAAAATGCTGAAACCTGAGTTTCCTGCAATGAACAACCTCTTAAATTCCAATGAGAGCTAAATAATTATATGTCCGGATATTGTGAGATTTATAAACAATTAGTAAAATCATCATCTCAAAGTTTGATCACCAATTACATTGTCGACAGAAAACCATTAACACAGCACAAGACTGAAAGTGGCGCTAGTTGTACTTGCTCTTGTGATGAATCTAATTTCTTATCAGTTCACAAATGAACGCATATTGTCAAATAGTGATAAGAATTAAAATATGTATGAAAAAATGTAAAATTAAATACTGTAGTTAATGAAAAAGGTAAAAAAATTTGGTTTGTATTAATTTTTTTCAAATATTTGAAATTTTTTATTAGTTATACTTTATTTTCTTATTTTTTTAATGCAAATTTTAAAGTAATTTTTCCTTGTTGCTTTGCTTTTATGCAATTTCTGAAAATTACAGAACATATCCCCCATTTTTCAAGGTAAGTTAAGTCTATTTTTGTGTGATATTTTTAATGCGGGTCTTCTGTGGAACCTATCTACCGCATAAAATGAGACCCAGGTGTGATAAGAATTTGCTTATTAAATATACTGTGCAGGGGGTGTTAGTTATAATCTGTATTACAAATCAACTTGAAAGATAATTGCATTTTTTTTTACTTTAATAAACAAAAATCTCTGTTATTAAAAAAATTATTTCATAACAATAAATATTTTTTTATAAATTTATAATTTATTTTTTAATTTACCAAATAATTATTTTGGCTTTATGAAAATATATTATATTTATTACAGATTCATTGCAACATAAGCAATAGATGTTTATTTAGATTTACATAAAGCTTTTGATTTTATTTCAAAAGATAAACTTATTAGGAAACTTTATGATATGGGTATTAAAGGCTGTGTGAATGATTGGCTGGCATTTTATTTACATCAAAGAAAACCATGTGTTCAAATTAATGGTTTCTTATGTTACTGTATCATAAGGTCCAGCTTTAGGTTCATTAATGATTTGATAAATTAATGGTGTCTTGAGTTACTGTGTCACAAGGCATTGTTTTAGGTTCATTACTTTTTATGATGTACATTAATGATTTGGTCAATTAATAGGGTCTTGAGTTACTGTATCACACAAGGTTCTGTTTTAGGTCCATTACTTTTTGTGATGTGCATTAATGATTTAGTAAATTAATGATATCTTGAGCTACTGTATTACAAGTCTTAGTTTTAGGTCCATTATTTTTTATGATATACATTAATGATTTGGTGAATTAATGGTGTCTTGAGTTACTGTATCACAAGGTACAGTTTTAGGTCCATTACTTTTTATGATATACATTTTGATTTGATGAATCTTTCTTTGAATTCAAATATTTCATATTTTGCAGATGACACAGCAATAATATTATCAGCTACAACTTAAGGATTACTTCAAAAATTAATAAATGAGGATTTAAATGTTAATAAGTATTGGCTTTTCTATAATAATTTAATTATCAATTATAAATCCAAATCTATTATTTGCAATTACAAAAAATCTAATTTTTAATATATTTCTGTTGAAATGTCAAATAGTAATAAAAATTGAATCTCATTTTATTTGGAATACTGCTGGATTTACATCTTAAGTGAGTTAAACGTATAATCTATTTGCAAAAAAGTTTAAAACTTCAGTTTTCTTTTTTATAAAATTAGGAGCATTTTACCACAGAAGATTATTATATTATTATAGGCAAATTTTTCTCCCAAATTAAATTTTGAAATATATTTTTGGGAAGGTACAGCTTCATATCATTTAAAGTTTTTAAAGACTCTACAATTTTTTTTAAGGATTATTTTAAATAAATCATTGAAATTTTATCTTCACTTTTTATATAATATATCAAGAATTTTATCAGTCAAAAAATTATTTATAATCGATATTTTATGTCATTGTTTCAAACTATATCATTCCAATGCAATGTTTCTTAAAATAATCTTAATTTCATTTGATTGACTATCCATATTATAATAAAACCCACAGTAGATATCAACTGTGTTATATTGATCCAATGTACTTCGGTTTTTTAAAGCAGTATTATTCTGAAATTATTTATAATACTTCATCAAAGTATAAAATATATAAAATGTGCTAAAATGCACAAAAAAACAAAGCTGAAGAGAAAGAAATATTAATACAGATAGATACAAACTAAATATCTGTATCTACATTTTGGCTAAGCAGTTTCAAGGACTAGGGTCTTCATATTCATAGCCATCTTGTAAATCAATAATTTGATTAAGAGTGATGCAAATTTATGCAAATGAGATAGTCATGTATTCCATTTCCTGGAGATCTTATAACAAGAGTCTTTTCTGTTTATCGAATTGTTATCATTAGCGATAAAGTAAGCCTCTTTTATCTTTCTCTTGATATCGTGCCTCTCTCTGCAAATAACCACTGGGTCTTTAGGTTGGCAATCATGACCAGATGAGCTGTGGTGCTGTGTGAAAACTGAACTACAAGAAGTGTCTGTTATTACTTTATTATATACTCAAGAAAAAATAATGTTATGGTTAACTTCAACTAACAATTGGTATTAATTTGATATTTGATGATAACTGTCTGTGTATTAATTTGTAATATTTTTGTCTCCATTGTAAAAAAGTATGTGAAATTATAACATTAGATTAACTTGGAAATCACTTCAAATCAAATAATAATCAATAAGAATAAAAATAAAATTTATCTTGCCAAATTCTAGAATATTATGGATATAATTAAATGTTAAGACTGGCTGTCCATATAGTTTATTATGCTTATAATTGTTAATGTTAATATTTTATATTTATATGTATATTAAGTGATAACTGTTTGTATTTCAATTGTTATTTTTTTGTTTTAATTATTAATTTTATTATTTTATATACATTTTATATATTTGTATATAAATTATTTATTATGTTTTTAAACTCCTCATGTATTTTCTTTTTTTACATGGAGTTTATTGTAAACTGGTATATAAATAAATAAATTATAGAAGAAAAAATTTTATTCATTAATTGTTATGATAAACTGGTTGATAATAAATTGTTTTTCTTTATTTTGAGCAGCATTTGACAACTTATTTTAATCATGGAATCCTTTTTCATAAACAATTTATTTAAGAACTATATATAAAAAACAGGTTAGTAAAGAAAATATAAATTATATTAATTCAAATTGGTAACTAATAGGCAAGATCAAATTTCTTTGCTCTCAATATTTTTTCAAAATTTGTTTTATCATTTCTCTGTTCATAATTTCCATGGCTTGTTTACTTCAGAAGTTGCATGTAATTCTGCCACTTTAGATTGAATTTAACATTATCTTAAATGATGCTAATTTAAGTTTTTATAACACTATTTCTGCAGTTCCGCTTTTGTTGATTTATTAATTTTAAAAAAATTCTGAAGGATTCAATATTTTATGGTTAGCCAGAAAATAGCAAAAATCTTTAGTTAATTGTTAATGAAAGAAATGATTTCCTCCAAGGCATTGATAGTTTTCCTTCTTTTGTACTCTTGCTTTCATACAAGATTTTGAAATAAAAAATATAATTTTTTTTTAGTTTATTAAATATTTCTGATTATTTTAACACACTAATTGAGTCATAATTACTTAAAACGAAAAGATTACATATATACACTTTGTTTTTATTCATATGTCTTTCATTTTTAAAAATATAAGTTAATACACTTGACTGTAATATTAACAAAGAAAATGGCAGCAGTGTACTTTGCATGAAAATGTCATCACCTGTTAGAATTGGCATGGTGTTATAATCTTTTTAAGTATTGTAAAAATTATAAAACATATCAGATTTTAAGCAGAATTTGATACATTTATCATAAATCCATATTCATTTGTTTGCATTTTAAAAAACTGAACTAAATAAGAATTTGTTTATTTTTTGAAAATTACTCATTTTTTCAATATTTGCAAAGTTTAATATGATTTTTAGAATATTTTTATTTGTAAAATTAAATTAAAAAGAAATAAAGTTTAATTAATTGAGTTTTGGTAAAAAGTAAAGATTTTATAACAATGGAAAATATCTGCATTTTTTAATATTGAAAGAATTAATAAGGACAATCAAATTCTAATATCAGAAGCGGCACCCGATTTAGTTCTATATTTAGTTTTTTTTCATACTGTATAGCAAAAAAATTTTATGCATATTTTAAACTATAATTAAAGACCAAATATTAATTTTATCCAATGCATTTCTAGGGTTCTGAAACCTGTGGATTTAGAGACTGTGGTTTACATATTTGCAGCCTACAAAAAAAAGTAAATTTTGACACTTAAAAATGATACTACAATCTTATATAAATGAAGTCAAAATATAATATCTTATCATGATGTATTTCTTCTTAATTATACTTTTCCCATTAAAATAAAAATTATATAATATATTAATTCAAGAATTAAAACGATTAATAAAATGATTTAATTGAAGTAACATTTGATAGATGCCACATTGACAGTTTTTTAAACATTAATTTTTTTGGTTTGTATTAATTATTATTATTATTATTATTATTACTATTATCATCATCATCATCATCATCATCATCATTATTATTATTATTATTATTATTATTATTAAATAGTAATAAAATTTGAATAATTTTTGATCCATGTTTATTCTCTAGATAAAAGTAGTTTGAGAACCATTTGTAACCAAAAATGGATGCAATCCTAAATTGAATTAGAATATAATTTTTTTCAAGTTTATTTAACTTAGATTTGAACCCAGGATTATTGGAATGACAATAGATATGCTTCTATTAAATCACAAAATCATTTATGCACACATAATATAAATATATATATTTATTAGATCTGAATGTATGTTTGTGTTAATATAAAAATAAAATATATAGCTATAACATATTCATTGTTATTAAATAATTATTCTCAGAAAGTCATGTGACCACTGGGGATTGTTATGACAAGTTAGGCACCATAGTCGCATGAATGCTTTCATAACAATTATATTAGGTCACATGTTATGCACATACAAATGAAGGTTATTAATGTATGGTATATAATACTCTACTTGACAATAAAATAATAAAAGAATTTAGATATCTGTTCAGTAAAATAAACTATATCATAAATACATAGAAAAATAATGAGAAACATTTTTATTTTATTATAATGAATTTTTATGACTTGCTGCTGTATACTTTGGTTGCATAATTAGACTTTTAATTTTCTAAGACAGAGATGGTAAGAATGTTGTATATGGGCTGAATATTCTCCAATAATCATATTTAATCAAATATGATAAGTAAAATTTGTTTATTTTCATTCAATATCAAATGAAAGCCATTACTTATGCCTATAGCTTAATTAATTGAATCTTTTTTTACTAATATATTCATCTTATTATAATATCTTGCTTTAAAATTATATTAATTTTATGCAATATTATCCTTAATATTAATTTGCAATATATAAAATACACATATATCTTATTTTTAAAAGAGAAAAACCATGAAAATTTAATTAATTTAATTTTTATTTTATTAATATTTTTATTATTTTCTCTTAAGCACTTTAATTAACTTTAATATACTGTCCTTTTTAGGACAAAGAATATATTTGGGGTAATGTGGAGTAACCTTTTTGTTTTCCTCCAGTTCTGTCTTCTCTCTATAAAAGGATTAAATTAAATTTGATACATCATAAAAAACAAACATTTGATAATTTAACAGAATTCTTACACTAAAAACTCTCTTTGCAAAACTTTGATTTCTTCAAGTTTATCCACATTCTATTTTTTATAACATATCTTTGTGAGACTGTAGGAATATCTTGTGAAGCTATTGAAAAACAGCTGCTAAATAAATAAATAAAAATTTTAAATGTATGCTTACAGTTCTTTCAAGAAAAAAGCAATACTTTAGCATTGTTGGATCTCTCTGTCTATAATGAATTATAATTTTATAATAAGCATAGCTTTTTTAAAAATTATAATTCCGTTTGTGCATTGAATATTCAACTACTTGATATTAAAAGTTTAATGATATGTTCTTTTTGATCTATTACACTGCTCTCAGGCTTCTAAGAAAAGTTTTAAGTAAAAGAACATATTCTCAAGCTTAATATTTTGTTGAGCTCTCTCAATGCTGGTTAGGATGTAATAAATCTTGAACAAAGTCACTTGACAAAGATTTGGGATTTGTTATTACAATTAAGACTGTTATTTTCAACATAAGCATCAACTATTTGTTATTGGAATAGCTTTATATTGCTCAGCAATCAGATGGACATAAAATTAAGGAATTATTATGTTTGTTATTACTCTTCTTCTTTGTTCTTCTTTGTATTTTAAACTACTTCCCAAATCACAGAATTTGAAGATATATTATTTAAAAATAAATATTTGGTACTTATAGTTAAAAACCAGTAAAGAAACAAAACTACAAGAAGGGATATTAATAATAAAAGACATTGTAGAAGAATAAAATGAAATAAAATGCAAGACAATGAATATATTATAGCTATATCTTTTATTTTTGTATTTAATATATACATTCAGATCTTTTTCGAGTTAATAGTAGCATATCTATCTGTCATACAAATGATCCTGAGTTCAAATATAAGCTGAATAAACTTGAAAAACAATTTACATTCTAATTAGGTTTAGGATCCTTTTTGGTTAATAAATAGTTCTCTAACTATTTTTATCTAAAGAATAAACATGGATAGACAATTATTCAAATGCTCTTCCCCATGAGTTGGCAAGTCTGAAAAGTAATGCCTTCCCCCCCTCCCCTCTGATTTTTTGAGACACTGTTGGGATTCCTTTGCTCTACCTTTGACTATTTAAAGATTATTACTTTTACACACATATATGTGCACTTCAAAGACCACTAAAGCTATGCACTTCATCTTATATAACTGACACCCATGACCACAAGTATGTGAAAAAGATAAATGATCTCCAATATACATATTTCATGCTGAACCAGCACTCATCAGTTGGTTCAGATCACCATCTCCCACACATATATACAATCAGTGCTCAGTGTATATTAAGATAGCAAATATTTAAACTTTAATGCACAAGCTTCAAGCCTCCTCATCATCCAACCCTTCAGCCATCCATTTTATTGAAAATTTGATAATGGAACACTCAAAGCTTTTGTTGATGCCAATATTATTGTCATACCCATGTTGACCTTAAGTCATTCTGATTTCTCATATATAGGACCTTAATATGTTCATTTAAATACACAGAAGAGGATGGGCAGCAAACAGGCTGAATGTGCAATATTCAAATATGTGTGGAAGATGGGGATCTGGACCAACTAATGAGTGTTGGTTCAGCATGAAATACATATATTGGAAATCATTTGGCCATGTGTGTCTGTTGTATAAGATGGAGTGCATAGATGTAGAGAAGCTTGAACGTCTGAGTTCAAGTCCCTTCTAATTACATTAAATTTAGTATAGACATACATATATTTGAATATTATATAAATATATTCACTTTCAAATAATAAGAAATATTTTATTTATATATATATTCAGATATTAATAGTTAGAAATAAATATATTTTAAAATACACATTTGGTATTAAATGTGTTCAAAAAAAAAATTAAGAGATACTTAAGTCTACGTAATTATTTATTTTTAAAATCAGTACCACAATTAAATACTATAGTTAAATTTAGTACAAATATTATATAAAAACTCTTCTTTTAGTCTTTTTTTATATACAGTATATAAAAACATTTTTATTTTATAAAAATCATATAATTTTTATCAATTTTACTCTATATTTTGACATCTATTTTATGGTTATTGTCAAGGGTGATATATCATTAATTACTTGAAAAAATAAAATAAATGTGATAAAAGTGAAATAAATAAAATATCTTCCAAACACAAGATAAAATTTATAAAAAGTATATCATACATTTAAAATAGAAACAAATGCTTTTTATATGTGATATTTTTCAAAGGACGGATTATTTTAAAAAGAAGACAAATAATGGACAATTTTTATTAATTAATTAATAAGAAATATATAAATTTAATTATATTAATTTAATGCTTGTATTTTAAAATACTAAAAACAAAGTGTTGATTTCAATAAATTATACAATTAATTTTTTTTTAAAATATGTGGTTTTGAATTATTCATATTCTATTATATCGCGATGAAAATTAAACAAATTTAAAATGATTTTAATACTCACTTTTGAATGTATATTTCAAAAAAGTGTGACAATAATTTTATACCTTAGGAATTTTTAATATAAATAAATAATGTAAGTGAACCAGTTTATATTAATTGTTCTTATTTAAAGATGAGTACTTCCCTCCCCTCCCCCCAATTGTCTCATAAAATATGATGTACAAAGAAACTTTATAATTTTTTTGAATTTCATTGTAATGTTTAAAATGAATTTCATAAATTAGATTTTAATAATTAATAAATAATTATTAAGTATCTTTGTTCTCCGTGTGTGTGGTTGGTTATATAAATAAATTCATGGTTGTCAGGAATCAAATTCACTTAGGAATAATGCTAATAATGTTTAATTGCTTTCTCACCACAATAAAATGAAGTATTTGCTTTCATACATTGATAATTTTCCACATGTGTAATGTATAAGTACAATTATTTTATTATATATAGATTTATTTAAAAACTTAAATTTGTTGATAATTAAACACAATACTTATATTTTATGTGTAAATAATATTAATAAAAACAGTTATAAATTTAAAACACACATACACTTACAAAAAGTTAAGATTTATTTCCTCTTCAGTTTCAGTTTAAAAAGATAAAGATAATTATAAATGTCATATTGCTTTTTTTTTTCTATAATTTTATTAGCCATTTTACATTAAAAATTTTAAGTACACTTACAAAGCGAATATTTTCTTTAGGAAAATGTCTCTTTTTATTAGATTTTCAAATAAATGTTAATGAAAATATGACCATTATTTGGTGAAATTTTTGTTTATATAAATTAAAAATACCATTTATTTTTTTACAACACTACAGTATATATAAGGGATTCGAACTCAGACTTTCACACGACCATCAATTCTTTGCCATCTCATATTGTTGACCCATCTGATCACACACATGTTGGAAAGATAAATAAGCACCAATAAACGTATTTCATGCTAAAACAGCACTCATTAGTTGGTCCAGATTACCATCTCCACATATATACAATCAGTGCTTAGCTTTATATTAAGATAGACAATCTTCATACTTTACTGGACAGGCTTCAAACTACTCCAACCCACAACTCTTCAGCCATCCATTTCATTGAAAATAGTATAGTATGCTAAGCAAATCATGTGATCAGTATAAAATAATATTTTTTAAAAATTTGGTCTCATAACGAATCTTCAAAATTTGTTTTGATATGTCTCTTCTGGTTAAAGTTTCATTAAATGTTTATGTGTATTTTTAGTTAAATTTTTATAATTTTACATGTAGCCTTTGTTTTCAATCGATGACAGACTATTTCTTAACATAGTATTGTATCTTCAAATGGAAAGCAATGTATTCTTTTTGTTTATCTTTAATAACTTTCTTTTAAATTTAGAATGCATTTTTATTATAACAGTAATATGATGTGATGTAATGTACTATGACTTCTTATATGGAGTCAGGAATCTCTCAGCAACTATGCTCAGAGAAACCTGTTAGCCACTTTGTTTCCTTTCCATTCCCCATTCTAAGTTTTCCCATAATCTGCTCCATCCCATTTCCACAACATAATCTTTGTCAACTCCATGGCCTTCATATCTAAATCCCCCTTATCTTTTCCCAAACACAGCATAAAAATCAATAACCTACTTTCTCTATAATCACTTTGTTCATATTTATTCTTCCATAACTTCATTATTTGTACCCTTTCTGCTTTAAAGCTTTTACATTGAATTAACAGATTAACAACTTGCAGACTAAATCACCCATATTTTTTTCATTTACGTGTATAGTCTCTTTTGCTAAAGATTCCATTCAAGCCTCAAACAATAAATTACTTTCCTTGCTATTATCATAAATTAACTCGCACCCAATGTTCCGATTACTTCTATATATATTTAAACTCTTTTTACTCTCCATACTAGCTCTCCATCTCTCCAACTCTGTATTCTTTATTAATGCATCTGTTCTTCTATCCCATTCCTTACCACTATAGCCTCAACTATCCTTCTAACACAATCACCCCACCTTTTGTACAAGTATACTGATTTTCTAGACTGGAGATCTAGTGGCGTCTTCTGGTGGAGAACATTAGGTGTGGGCTGTTCAGTATAATATATATATATATTATGATCAGCAAACCATTTGATGATAGTAATATTTTAGATTTCAATTATGCAACGGGGTTTATTTAATATATATATATATATATATAGATGAAGTCAAGTTGCCAAACTTTCATTTTTCAGCACCATTAAGTTATATGATGTGATGTATTGTGGCTTCTCCTTAAATGAAGTCAAAAATATCTTAGCAATTATGCAAAATCTCTATACAATAGTGCCACCTAGTGCAAGCCTTAGTAATCAATGGATGCAAGGTTTGTGCATAAAATCTCTCTCTCTAGTGCCTACTCATCCAATATCCTCAGACTAGTTTCTAGATTGTAGCTGACATCAGTGAGGAGCTTTGGATAAAGATTTTATGCATAAACCTTCTTGCATTCATTGGGTATTAAGTCTTGCAAAGGGTGACACTAATATATGGACAGTTTTCTACTGTTTTAACAACTTGGGTAAGCATAGGAAATAGTGATCATGTGAAGATTTAGTGGTGTTATTTTTATTATATTGTAATATAAAAAATGCATATCAACTATGTACCAATATTTAAAATAATAATATTGAAAATAATGATTATATTGAAAATAACTGCTTATTTTGAACTCGCATTTTTCATTGATACTGTTTTTGAGTTATGAAAAGCTTATATTTTATGGATTCCCTCATGGTCATTATGAGGAATGATAATCCCTTTGTACTATATTAAAGTATTTTATATATATATATATTATACTGGATTTTATTTATAATATTTCATAGTTTTCTTACCTTTTTATTTTGTATATTGGCATTAGGTCATTTGAAAGAGATTACTGGGCAAAAATTAAGCATAATGTTCTTGTGGATAATAAAATAACCTTTTAAGATAGAAGATTACATGTGTGTTAAAATATTTTAGTTATTTCATTTACACTTAAGTAATTTTGTCACAATATACGATGATGAGTTAATCTAATTGCCAAATGAATATTCGAATTGTACGTATATTTTATAATTTTGTCTACTATATGTCAAACTGAATGTAACAAATTTACTGGGGTAATATTTTTATAAATTAAAATATTTTGAGACATTTTTAATCATTTCATTTTAAATGAAAATCCCAGTTTAAAAAATTCATTATTTATTTAGAAAAAGAAAATTTAATATTGTAATTAACTTATCTACTTATTGATTTGAAAAATCAATTTTTTAAAAAAGGCTCTAATTAATTAACCACACCTGTGCAAGATGAATATCAAGATGCGTGATTTTAAATTTATGTAATAAGAGAATTTTTGTTACACATAAAAATAATAATTGTAACCGAGATCAAGTGATGTTTATGCATCAAAGTGATATGTTAAATAGAACAGTTTGATACAATTGACTAACCCGATTTTTTTTCTTCATCTGGGATTTGACTTGAAAATCTTTAGTTTTCGAATCTTTCATTCTTATCATTACATTAAACTGTACAATGTTTTATATAGCATTATTGATTACAAAAATATTTTAGACAAAACTTTTTAATCCGTATAGGATATTAAAATGATTTAAATAAGAGAAACCATCTTTGAATTAGAACAGAATATGAATTATAGGAAAAGATTTTATAGTTATTTGACTCCACCTTAAAGTATATGCCAATTACTGGAATGTAATAACATAGGCAGTAGATGTAAAATGATTTTCACAAAGTCTAATGACAAACCTGGATGAATATTAAAGACAAAAACATTAATAAAAAGCCTATTTTGAAAAAGAAAAGATATAAAATAATTAATATTAAGATTTCAGCAAAACAGTATGCTATTAACAACATTGTAAGATTTAAATGCAAAATACTACCATTTGTGCTCTTAATATATGTGACTTCTAAAACTTTCACCAATTTTCCAATAATTAATTTTTATTTAGTATTTCTTTTAAAATACACATTGTATTAAAATGTAATAAACTTTTGATTTTTATGGTTTGTACTTAGTATATATTTAAATGCATATCTTAATTTACTTAGAAAATACTTGTGTGAGTTATCTGTTCCAAAGCTTTCAACCACTCATTGATGTAAAAAATATAGCATAAAACCTTTGTTTCTAATGTATTTTGACAGCAAGAAATTGGAACCCAAAGATTATTTTACTCTGATAAACATCACAAATAGAAACACGGTTTATTAATTCTTTATTAATACATATTACAATGAAAAAAATCAATCATTCATTTATCTTAAATATTAAACCACTAAAACAATAATTGATCACCATTTTTTATGCTTGCACAATTTGTTAAAACAGTAGCAATTCTCTTCATACAGTAGTATCCCCAATTCAAGATGTAGTAGTCAATGGATATTAGATTTGTGCATCAAAATTTCTATCTAATGTCTACTCATCCAATATTCCCAGAGAAGTTTCTATTTTCCTTTATCAGTGAAGCTCCTCACTGATGAAGATCACATGCTAGAAACTACCTGGGGATATTGGATGAATAGGCACTAGATAGGGATTTTGATTCATAAACTTTCTAGCATCCATTGATTAATATGGCTTGAACTGGCAGGCACTATTATATGGAGAGAGTTGTTCCTGTTTTAATAATTTGTGTAAGCATAAAATTGGTGGTCAAAGGTTGTTTTAGCGGTTTAATATTTAAGATAAATGAAATAGTTAAGGCTTTACTTCATTAGCGTTTGAAATTAAACATGCGGTCATACCACCAATGTTCAAAATCACATCATTTGATGTTACTGAGCTATATGGCTTCATTGACCACAGACAATCAATTGAAATAGTCAATGATGCCTTAATTGCAAAAAACTTTCCACTTACATGAGCCAAATTTATCATTGAATTTTTAAATGGCTTGATCTAAATATAGTTGCTATTTTCAGGAATAAATGATTTAACATGCACAATGGTTGGCCAATGGGTCTCCCACTAAGTGGTATATTAGCAAGTATTGTACTTGTCCATTATGAAAAGCAAATACTACCTGCATTCTTCAAGTCATCTCCACACATGATATACACACATTATATTGACGATATATTTATTGCAGCCCCAGAGGACATGATTACTAATCTCTACAATAGCCTCCAGAATACAACTAAGCTCATTTTCACCCCAACTTGGAAAACCAAGCTAATCAGGTTAAATACCTTGTCATATGTGTCAGTAAAAATATAGACTAGACTACTGAATGGTAGTTAAACCTTAGGAAGTATGTGGTCTGACACATCCTCATTCTTACAAACCCTGATCCCACAAACTTGCAGCCCTCTCTTCATTTATGTTTAGAAACCATAATCTATGCAAATATGATCCAGATAAAAGAAATAATCTCATTAATTATATTGCCTATTTAATAAAAATAGGATGCACTCAATCATCCATTAACAGAAAATTTAATAAATTTTTTTATAAAATAAACCATAATTACAAGAAAGAGAGCAAACCAAGAATCCTAATTCCATTCATCCATTCAACAGCCAAAAGCCTTATTAACAAACTATCATGTGACTTTGAAGTCACTTTCTGTTCACCTCCTAACACCAATAGACTTATCAATAATGTCAAAGACAGGATCAAACCTGAATTCACCCCTCAAATTGTATACAAAATCACCTGCCACCAAAGAAATTGCATGGCAACATTTTATGGAGAAACTAAAACCAACATTGCAACCAGAGTAGCTCAACATAGATACCTCTATAACAGGACTAAAACTAAGCTTGAAGGCAATTCAATTTTCATTGAGCATGAGAGAGCCACTGGCTATGCCTTTCTATCTACCACAGCCAGTGTTATCTACTCTGAAAGAAATGATATTAAAAGCAAAGTCAGGAAAGCTTACTACATAGTAAGTGACCCAGCAGCAATCAATATAAGGGAGGCCTGATTTTTTCTGTCTCAAAAATGGTCTACGGAACATCTTCACACAAATTTGCATAAATTTGGATTAATATTATAGTTCTTAACTACAACTCCAGTAGCCATGAATATGGACTAAAGTGCTTGGTGGTAACTTTATAATATTACTTATGTTTAACAGCTTCATTATCTGTGCACAAAGCACATATATATATTTAAGATAAATGAGTAATTTTTGATTTTTTCTTTTGTAATATGTAATAATAAAACCGTGTTTCGATTTATAATGTTTATTAGAGTAAGGTAAATTTTCTGTTGCAAGTTCTGCCTTTTCTATACAGGTCAATGATCATACACATGTATAGCATAGAGCAAAGATCCACAGAAAATAAGATATTAAAAATGTCTGTTTCCAATTTAAGTTGCACCCCTTTTTTATGAGTCCAAAATTTAGAAAAAATGTGCGTCTTATATTTGATGTATTCTGCAATATTAATTATGAATTTATTGTTAAAAAGAAGTTGCCTAGATAGCAGTTTGAAATTGTTGATTTTATTGATATTGTCAAAGTGATGACTGATTTTTAATGATTAATTATGAATTTCTTGAAATATCTTAGTGAATTTTCACTTTATTTCATAACAATAACATTGAGCATTCTGAAGTAATGCCATTGTTTAAAATTAAGTTAGTATTTTAATAATTTGGCATTATAATAACTATAACTTTCTATAAATTATGCAATTAATAATGTAAAAGCTGAGCTTTGATTGTATATCTGTGTGGAGATGATAATCTGGACTAACTGATGAGTGCTGGTTTAGCACCAAATACATATATTGGTGTTACCTCTTCGACTTGGGGTGTGATCAAGTGTATCAATGGTATGAGATAGCATGGATGGCTGAGGGTCATGTGAATGTCTGAGTTCAAACCCCTATATATTACATATAGATAAGCAGGTATGAAAAAGCCTGTAATGTAGAAAAAAAATCATGTTTCAAAATAATGTAACTATTGTAAAACAGAGCAAAACTCTCCATACAGTATTGCCACCTGTGCTAAACAGAGTAATCAATGGATGCCAGAAAGCTTGTGCATAAAATCCCTATCTAATGCCTACTCATCCAATATCCCCAGACTAGTTTCTGGCTTGTGGCCTTCATCAGTGAGGAGCTTTGGATCTGAGAGCACTGCATCTAGATCTTAGGATCTAATGCAAGCCTCTAGCAACCACCTTTTATCTCTACTTAACTACAAAACTATGAGAATGAAATTGAAAACACAAAAAATATTTTCAATCTAAGCTCAATAGCTTATATAGTCATATGGGTCTGAACTCAGTTCATCACCCATACATTTTGGTGTCTTTGGCTCTTTTACAATCATAGCCACCACTATCCTATTAGGCAGGATTGGTGTTAAACCATTAAGCATCACATGATCACATTTCCTATATTAGCACATTAATTGTTGATAAACAGAGCAAAACTCTCCATACAGTATTGCCACCTGTGCTAAACAGAGTAATCAATTGATGCCAGAAGGCTTGTGCATAAAATCCCTATCTAATGCCTACTCATCCAATATCCCCAGACTAGTTTCTGGCTTGTGGCCTTTAACAATATGATGTTTAATTAAGTATAGCTTAAAGATCTTCTCTGTTCATTAAGTATTATTCAGTCAGAAAATTATTAATGCTTTGATTAATAATTGTAAAGTACCCTGAAAGCACATTTCAGAATATCAAACAAATTTTGTATGAATCAGTAAAAGAAACAAGTAGAGACAAAAGTTAAAAAACATTATGATATAGAGTTTGTAAGAAAATTAAGTGCAATTGTTGTTTAAGATAAATTCTAATTTTTTTGTATATATATTTTTTTCTTACTGAATTAAATATGTAAACACAATCAACTTAATAAATAGACAATTATATATTTTAATCATGTATTTATTTTCTTCTAATCGACGATTAAAATATATAGTTGTCTATTATATTGATTATGTTTACATATTCAATTCAGTGAGAAAGTATATAAGACAACATAATGGTTTTAAAAAGAATAATCATCAAGTGATATATATATATAGAGAGAGAGTCTATTCTTAAAAGATAAAATTATAATAACAGATGTCTTTTTATAAACACAATTAAAACTGAATAAAATCATACATTTTTTATTATTATCATAATTACAAAAATGAATGAAACTAACCTAGTTTAACTAAAAGCATTAAAAAATTTTGAACTGTTACAACACTATATTATAACTTTTGAAAGTATTTATTTTAAAAGCTTGGATAAAAACTGATGCTAGTAAAAAAGTGAGATGATATAGATAATAAATGTTCTCTGTGGGATACATTTAACTTAGACAAAAAGTAATTTTTGGATCGAAGCATTTTAAAATGGATAATTAAGATAATATCCCCAAGTCTTTGATATCTCTTATCAAAGCTGTATTCTTTATATCAACAGAACATGGTAGTTTTTTTAAAGTCAATGATCAAAGTAATTATTTTATTAAGCTATATTCTAATATCAAAATAGTGGTAATTCCGAAATTTATTTATAAAATTGTGATATTATTTAGAATTACAACATTATATTCATTTCTAATATTGTCAAATGAAAGAGTGAATTGAAGAAAGACACATTATACAAGTTATTACTCCTACACATAGTATTACGTTATATAATTTAACTAAATTATCTTTTCTTTTTGCCAGATCACTTTTTCTATGGACACTTAATTGAATCATTTCCATCTTGGCCATAATAGCATAACTAATGAGTTAATTTTTGATCTCATTTTCTTTCCACCATCTTCCCAAAAAACTTTGAATTCTTAACTTTTCATTCATTTCCCTAAAAATCTGTCAGCATTATTTATAATCTTTAAAAGTATTAATTCTCTAACCAATACATCTGTTGTTAATATATTAATTAAAAAGAAATCGCTTTCAATACACTATTTGTTAAATATAGAATTTTGAAAAATCAAACTGTCTATTTTAAAAAAAAAAAACAACAGACGGATTTTTAAAATTGAACCTCATTTTTCAAAAGTGGAGGTGACTGCGCCGTTTAAGGTAAAATAATCGCAAATTAACTTTGTGATTTTATTAGTTTATATGTTTTGAATAAGCAACTCTTAATTAATTTGAAAGTTTTAAAAAATCAGATTAAATAAAATCTATTTAATCATTATTAACCAATTAATTAATAGGCAATCTGTCCACATGCATAAGTGCATGAAGAAATGAATCAACATACAAGAAAGATTAATAGTATATTAGTCTCAATTTTTAGTTAGAGAATAAAACAAAAATGGGTAACGATTCAAACCCTCATCATCTACAATTGGTGAGTAATGATTGTTTATTTTCCATTCCTCTGCTGGAAAAGTCTTTATTCTGTCATGGGATATTTAAATTGTTTTTTATACATTTTTTACGATGAGAAAAGTAAAGTTTCATGGTATAATATAGCATATCATTTGTTTTATGGTATACTATAGCATACTACTTTTTCTGTTCATGACCTGAGCTTTTTCCCATGTTATAATTAGGCTTAAGATTTTTTTGTAGGTACCCAACCTAATTAATCCTTTAATATTGATTGATAAATGAGTGTCTTTCTATTTATTTATTTTTGGCTAAAGGATAAAATGAGAGGGAAATATCGTTCAAACTTTCATAAACGTGGAATTGTTACACACATTATAAAAACAAATATTTTTCTTGTATGTGTACATATCTGAAGAAGCATAATAGTCCTTTAAAATAATTAAATTATTTCAAAAAGTATTTATTGAATAAATTAACCGTTAGACTGTTTTCATGTCATTTATAGATAATTAAAAAAATAATTAATTTATAAAATCATTCAGCGCAAAGTATTGATATTTTTACATTGTAAATGAATATTGATTGTATGTTTTTGTAAAAGGAGTTAAAATAACGGGATTTTAAAACAAACATCAAATCTTCGAATAAACTTTTTTTAAAACTACATTTAAATGTAAAAAAAAAAGCCAATAAACTTTCATCTCTTGTTTTTCCTTATTGATCTTAAATTATTCTTTGTGTAAGATAATTACAGCCAAATGTTCATCTATTCAACAACTCATTTAGAATCTAAGTGGTCGCAGGTGGAACTTTTAATCACAAATAATATGACTTCAAGACACTACCGCATAAGAATTAAAATCATTAGAAACTGCAACTCTTACTGACTCTGAGATTATCAGATTAATTTTATTATTGTTAAGTTATGAGAAATAGTGACAATTATTTGATTTGCTTTTAAATTAGAACGAATTTCAAATGTTTAAATATATGCATTGTTTTTCTGAATTTCCGAGCTAACTTCTAGAAAATAATCAGCACTTTTCTAATGAAGTAAAATATGCAAATAATTATTTGCAGATTAACCCTTGTAATATGAAATCCTACGTTACCGATCTGGAAATGATCAATCTGTGTGTTTTGTATTTATAATAAATGTTTCAAATAAAGTATCTTGGACTTTAATATATATGCAAATATTTGTGATGTTGAAAGTAAATTTTTCAACCTTGCTTTAAAATTTTTAAATAATTTTATTATTTTTAACTAGTAAATTTCGTAAGCTTTTTATTTTTCTTAGTTTAATTTGATGTTGCATGTGATGATTCCATAGCTGAAGCTCTTTGTATCGATTTCCAGTTGAGGAAAATTGGAAAAAAAAATTTTTTTTGAGTCAAATATTATGATCAGTTTATTACTTTGGTTTTTGAATGAGTTTCAAGAGCTGATAATGTGATTATTTTTATTTATTCTTTTTTAAATTAATGATTGAGAGTTTTCAAGTAAACTTAAGATGTTAGCCCGTATTTTTGATAAATCTACAATTTTGGAGGCCCCAAAAACTATTCACAAAAAAAAATGACTGGCGTCTTATTTACATTTTATTTTTTATCACTGTTATTTTAAAAAAAGAGATGATTATGGAAAAATTAATTACAATATTTACAGTTTATTCTCTTTGGGGGTAAGAAAAATAAAATATATGTAATATTTACACTTTATTCATGTTAGTGGCGTACAACTACATCGTGTCCATTAACACACTTCGAAAGGGCATCCCGTATCTCTGGAAATAATTACTGCATCACGTTCTGTGAAAAGAATGTCCCAAATTTTTATCATTATGACAATTTAGTAAAAAGACTACTGAAAAAATGGGTATTTGGGTTTATTTCTGTTATGATATATTACTCCAGTGACATATTATTCCAAGTTTGTGATATGTTTAAAAGAAAGCATCCAAGAAATATGTAGACAAACTTAATGGATAAAATTTGTCTGCAGATCTCATAGAGACTTTATTTTAGAACATATTACAAATTCACAAACTTAGAATAATATGTCATTGGGAGTAATATATTATACCATGTGTAATATGAAAGTTCAAATCTAAAAAAAATAATGATGACATATATTTATTGTGGAAAAAGGAAAAAAGGTACTAAATAAAACAGGTAATTGTGAGTTGTGCCTTTTTAGTATGGCATTTCAAATCTTAAAAAAAAAAAAAAATTACAATGATGGAGAGATATATTCATTGTGGAAAAAAGAGAAATATGAAAAAGAATCCTGAAACGTTTTTTTTTTTTTTAAATGGCGAGCTATAAAAAAGTTTTAGCTGTAAGTTTAATGTTATATTTTAAATTTTTTTTTTTAAGAAAAAAACATTTAAAGTTTTAGTTGTAAATGTATTTTTAATTTTTTAAATCGTATTCCTTACAAATGACGTGAGAGATGTATTATGTCGTGGTGGGAGGGGGAGGGCAAGAGTCACTATAATATAGTTTTAGCTATATCTAAAAATAGTGAGCTGTAAGTTTAACGTTATATTTTTAATTTTTTTTTTTTTTTAAAAAAAAACATTCATAAAGTTTTAGCAAAAAAATCCACAAATATATAAAGTTTTAAAACAGACAAAACTCTCTAGGTAGTAGTGCCACTCAGTGCCAACCAGAGTAATCAATGGATGCCAGAAGGCTTGTGCATAAAAGCCTTCTGGCATCCATTGATTACTCTGGTTGGCATTGAGTGGCACTACTATATGGAGAGTTT
Organism: Epiperipatus broadwayi; assembly: GCA_028023455.1. Taxonomy (NCBI): domain Eukaryota; kingdom Metazoa; phylum Onychophora; class Udeonychophora; order Euonychophora; family Peripatidae; genus Epiperipatus; species Epiperipatus broadwayi. The sequence continues at coordinate 520,815 of JAQFVV010006603.1, read as the reverse complement.
TGCCTGTTTTAATAACAGTAATGTGCTAGCATAAAAAATAGTGATCATGTGATGTTTAGTGGTTTAATATAAAATTTTAGCTGTAAATGTATTTTTAAATATAAAACCGTTTTATTTATTGTTGTGTTTAGTCACCATTATACATGTAAACACAAATGAATATACATATATTTTATAATATATTTATTAATAATATATAGATACAAAATATACCCTCAATTTACAGTTACTATTTATAGATAGCTATAATCCCCTTATACTGCTAACAAGGTATAGTTCCCAGTTCTAGAGTGAACTGCTAAAGAAGGGACTGTACATTCCCTTATAGATTTCCTATCTACTTTCCTGTACTTGGCAGTCTGCCTTGTGAGCAGATAAAGTGATCCTTCCAACTGTATTGATAGCTTGCCTCAAGTCAGTTTTGGTTCTAGAAGCTTCCAATTCTAGAAGTAGACTTTCCTCATTACATAACTGTTAGCTTAAATAGCTATAGTCTGGAGAACAAGCACTGCTGCTCAGGTTAGCAGAAGTTCCATTCAATCATATATGGAGACCCAGGCAATTGTTATTCAGGTTAACAATTGTTCTCTGACCTTTCCTTAAAAAGAACTGATTACTTATTACAAGATCCCCAAGCTCAATGAAAACATTCAGATTCAGTGAGCATCATTGTCTATTGGCCTTTTCTTGCCATTGGTTATGCATTATCTCTTTATATGTGCATTGATTAGCAACAATGAATGCTCAATCCAATCATGATAAGAAAAGAATCTGGACTAGTCTACTATTTAAAGGCAAGGTGAGATATTATACAGATGATGTGAGAAGTGTATTGTTTGTGGGGAGAGCCACTGTGGCAGATTAAACCATTCAATATCTTCTAAAATGAAAAGAAGCAAGTCAGTTTATTTTACATGGATTAATCATATCAGGATTCTTGTTTGCTATGATTACATCACCAGAATACTATATCTAAGCAGGAATAATACCAAAGTACCACAAAAAAATACCTTCTAAATTGAATGAAAATACGATAATGTTAAGTAAGTGTGTCTCATCACTCCCACGTTATAAGTAAAAAAAAAAAAAAAGTTTGAATGAAATTTATCAGAATCTATTCTATTTTTTAAATTTAGCAATTGATTTATTGTTTTTATTTTAATTTAACTAATATATCTTTGGTAGATTATAGGCCCTTGAAATTTCTCATTTATCAAAAATATGGCTGCTATCTTGCTTCTCTTGAAAACTCACAAGTATTTTTTTTTATGTGTCCAATACATGAGATTCTTTCACCAATTGTTCTTATTTTGTTAATTAGGCATTAACAGTTAATAATTCTTGTTTTTTTTAAGTTGCTCTTTACTAAAATAGGAATAAGAAGAAAGTTCACACAGTGATCTTTAGTTATAAAATTTTTGATTAATAACAAAAAACTGTATTTGTAATAATAATGTTAAATTTTGCAGATAATTCTTTGAAATATGGAATTATACAGATTTTACAAGAGAAAAGTAAAAAAGAAAGTTATATGAGCATATATTTAGGTAGGCACACATATATATATATACAAATATTAAGCAATTAAATCCCCCCACATGGTTAAGAAATCCAGTACTGCCCTCTGTGAACTAATATATAAATACATTAGAGTTCATATTTCAAAATACCTGGCTATTTTGAAATACGAACTCTAATGTATTTATATATTAGTTCACAGAGGGCAGTACTGGATTTCTTAACCATGAAGGGGGATTTAATTGCTTAATATTTGTGTATTTATTTCAGTATAGCGTTATGCACTGGGATTATTTTATATATACTTCCCTACAGGAAAATCATCAAAATTATTAAATTTTATTATATATTTACATTTATATGTTGTGATTAATTGAATTACTAAATCAAAATAAACATATGAAAGAAATGATTTGCAATACTTTGATAGAAATTAGTTTCCCTATAATTTCTTAATTACAATTTTAAAAATATATTTGGCATCAAACTTCTTCATTGATTATTTTATGATCTGCATAATATTTTTATTCCATTTTCATGGTCTTAGCTTCATTCAATCATTAACTTTTTTTTTCATCCTATCCATTCCAACATAAAAGCCAAAACTCATATCTATATTAATTTATATTTATTTTTTTATAAATTCATTTTTTGAAATCTTTCTGAATATTGTATGCAGTCCAGTAAATAAATATAACTTTTTTCACGCATTTTTACATTGATTACAAAACAACTCCCATCCTAAATTATTTCATTTAGAAATATATTATCTTGTTGCCAGGGTGCCTAATCAAGCTTTAAAAAATTGTTTCTCATTTTTCAAGTCTGATTTTATTTTATAATAACCTAATAGGTTGTGTCCCACTACTCCTCACAATATTTGACCAAAAAAGCATTTTTTTTAGAGTAAAGAAAACATATTTTTTTCAGAGCATAATTCTAATTTAAATAATGTGATAGTTATATGTAAGTATAATAATTCTCAAGGCTAAAAGGGTTTATGAGTAACCATTAATATAGACAACAATCAACAATCTTTATTGTTAAAAGGAGGTTGTCTTGACAACAGTTTGAGATTGTTGATTGTTATTTATATTGGAATTGTCTAAGTGTTAATTGGTTTCTAATGGTTATATGTACATGCAGACAACCAGCTTCAAAATTTGTGACGTTTGTTAAAGCCAATTTTATATTCTAATCATTTATGTCAGTTTTAATCTTTGTTTTGATATGAGAAATAATTTCAAATATCTATAGACATAAATAAAACTAAAACTCAAAATGCAAGCAAAATGGTATCTAAATGAGACTGATACACAGCATCCCAGAAATGACTCAACAGTTTTTTATGAAACAAATTATATGCTGAGGAAGATTCAAAAATTCATCTTTAACTTTAATGAAATTGCTGACTACATTTAGAAATACAGAGAATAAGTTTTGTTTCAGTACAGCTTCTTTTTCTGCAATCTCAAGCCAGTGAGATTCAAAATATCAGTAATCGTCAGATTCTCATCCAGTTCATTTTTGTATTCCTTTATCACACTGCAGAGTTTTACCAAACATAATAACATTTTGAAGATTTACTTCCTAACACAAGTTTTTTAGTTTTAATATAATTGCCTAAATATTATTTTAAAATTAGCAGGGGGAGGGGACTCCTGAAGTTTCTGGTTCAGCTTATTTAACTGGTCTATAATATCAGATAATCAATTGACTTCTTTTATCCAAGCATTATTATTAAAGTAAGTTACAAAGTTATGTTTTTTTTCATCTCCGAGAACAGTTTGATTTTATCTTTCAACTTAAAGGTATAATCGACATTATTTTCTTTCAACTACCAACATTGGGATAATTTCACAATTTCAGTTTCTATGCATGAATTACTTAATACAAAGTCTTATTGGCAGTAGCATATCAATGAATCCTCTTTGCTTGGGAACAACTTTTTTTACTTTTGTCTAAAAGTTCAATTTTGATTTTAGCATAGATTGTGCTTCACCTGTAATCTGTTGTAATTCTCTCTCTCTCTCTCTCTCTCTCTCTCTCTCTCTCTCTCTCTCTATATATATATATATATATATATATATATATATAGAGAGAGAGAGAGATATATATATATATATATATATATATATATATATATTCAACTTTGGTTTTGGTAGTACTTTTGAGTCCATTACAAACTAGAATCTTCTTTAATGTAAAGATAGACAATCATGAACATGAATCAATTTGAAATCGAAGCTGATTTCATCCAATATCTGTTTTGAATAATGTTATTGGACAGAAATAATTGTCACATTCTTCTTTCATTGGTCTTTCTAAGATTTAACTTTACCATCTTCAACATGCACTGTTTGATTAGTATTTTTCCATTCATTCAAGATATTTTTTGTTTTGTAATTTCCAGTGTGCTTTCGTGTGATGCACACATTGATGCTGAGTGCTGCAATCAAGATTCTGATACCTGGAATCAATTTTATAGGGTTGAAAAAAGTCCTAATCCTTCTTATTATGTTTTTAAAGTTTTGCCTCTAAGTGATATTTGAATGTTACTATTTTATAGTTTCAGCACACATATTTTACTAACATCATGTGATAAAGTAAATTTAAGCACGAATTTAGTAATTTTTGGAGCAAAGCGATGTAGATGTTTAAATATTTTGTACACTAATACCAACATATATATTTAATTTATGTTAACTTTTATTGACCACATCACTGATTGTGTATTTGTTATAATATTAAACTTTTTTAAAATTACTTTAAGTTCTAAAAATACACTTTATAAAGGATCATTCATTCCTTATGTAAATGTCTGGTCATCACAATCTGAGAATTGTGCTCAAAAGACTGCATTATTCAAACATGAAATATAAGGAATGGATTGGTAATGGAAGGTACTGTAGTATGATGGAGCTAGTCCATCCATAAAGTAATGGTGGCACTTATAAAACAAATGAAATCTTTGAAAAGAAATAATAAGTTGGGCTTCACCATATAATCTATTATATACATATGTATAAGCATAGAACTTCCAAATATGGGGTATGTCAATTATGTCCCATCACAAGTGATACAGCCCAGAATTCCATAACTATTCATCCAAGTATTTATGTATAGGCACATATTTGTCTGCTTAATGTGAGGCCATAATCAGCACAACTCTTACAATTTTATATTCAGAGCACCAATGTATGGTCATATATAGGTGGCACATCACTCCAACCCTATACTATTATACTTTTTATTTACATCTTTTATAATGATGGCTAATATAAGCACTATCATCTCATATGTTTCAATACTTTTCCCCATAATTTCTAATCAACTCTATATTATAATATACTCCATGCATATCCAAAACTTTTAAATATCTGTTTTAATCACATGGTTGTGTTTTAAGTAGTAGCTTTTTCCACAAATGTTTCAAAACATTGACATTTTCCTAATTTTGTTTTGTCTTTTGTACATGTAAATATTTTATAAATAAAGATTAAGGCTAGATTCAAATCTATTAAAATAATGTTTTTGGTTTTCTTATTATTTAGATTACATATTATATTTAAGAAATTACTCAGCCAAATATATTTTAAAAGCAGTGTATGTGATAAACCAATTATTTATTATTAATTTATTTTCAAGATATATATTTGTCTTTATTATATATATTTCTAATGTTCAAAATGAACTTTTTCCCGACTTAACTTCAATATTAAACAAAATATTAATACTAAAATAGAATGTTTTATTAATAATTTCCCACATACATTAAGCTATGTCTATTTGATATATATACACTCTAGCAAATTTTTAAATTAAATTTACATCTTAGTTAATTAAATATTGTGATTTCATGCTTATGAATCAAAATATTGTGAAATAGATATTATAAAATATAAATAATAGTCCATTTTTAAAATTATGTTATGATAATATAAGAAATCAGAATGTTTTAAATATAAATTATGTTCTTGCATAAATAGCTGCATAAAATTATATATAATAAAAATACAAACGCTTTCCAATATTTTTATCTGATTTTTATATTTAGGTTAAAAGTTTAAATTTAAAATATTTCAAAATTTTCTTAATTTATGATGAATTTTAAATTATTTAAAATATTTATTTCGGTTTTCTTTTTTTTAAAAAAAAAAAAAAAAAACATTTTAGATTTATTAAATTTTAAAACGAAATATCTAATCAAAATGCTTCAAATTCTTTAGCAAATAGCATTTTTTTATTTTTCTGTTTTTTTAGATATATAATTTTTACTTAATTTATCGTATGGGAATAAGACTTAAGTAGCCTATCCATGCAATGTAAAGGTATTACAAGCGTTTCATTAAGATGGTGTGTAAAATTTTATAAATACAATGGTAAGGTCATAAAACTAATGTATATATATTCTCCAACTTAGTGGATGTCACATTATAGAATCCACTATTATAAAATCATTATTTCATTGGATTGGACATGTAAAATAAATGAACAATGCAAAAATTTTTAAAATATTATTTTATGGTGAACATGAGTATGATTTGCATGGGAGAAGTAGACCCTATTTATGTTATAAGCATTATCTCAAATACGTTTTAAAGTAGTGGAATATTGGTTGTTTTCCTTGGAAAGATATGACAGAAAATAGAATTCATTGAAGAGCTTCAATCAGATATGATGTTGAACTATTTTAGAAAGATAAATTTCTGCTGAAAAAATTAAGACACTCCTCACAGACACTTGGGCAATCCTCCAACTCTCATCCTCTCAGTCTCTGTCATAGGATTCAATCATTTAAATGTTTGTGACCAATGCTGTGCTTGATCAATGAAGACATGCATTTCAGACTGGCCTGAACTACCCACCCTTTCCACTTCCCATTCTCTTTTCACATGTATCCTTCCCCTTTTACCATGTTGCTCCTGAAATTTCATTTTACCATATAATCATTCCCTTGTAAACCTTTTTCTAACTGTATTTGTATCTTTTTTTTTATGAATAAACTTTCATCACTGGATAAAAAATTAAAAGACAGTGTCAAAAAATATCAAACAAAAAAAAATGAAGCAGCAAATTTTATGAGATGTTGTATTTGTGAATTACAGATTGGTTTGTATAATCACTGCAAAACTTATTTCTAAAGTAGATGTTTTTATTTCTTTGGAGTTGGTATGGTCATACTGATTTGTGAGGGGATGCTATATACATTATTTTTTATAGTCACTTCTGTCAAAAAATTATAAACTCTTAATCAATCAATGAATTATAGATAAATCAAAATAATAGACAACCCCTTGATATATAACTTAATTTAATTTGCCACATGATGAATTTTAAAAATGGTGCGTGAATAAAAATCGATTTGATAATATTAAGTTGTATATCAAGAAGTTGTCTATTATTTTAATGTATTTATAATTCATTGATTGATTAAGTGAATATATATATATCATTAAAATCAATCAACATTTACATCATCCCAATATCAATAACAATCAACAATCTCAATCTGTTGTCAAGGCAACCTCCTTTTAACAATAAGGGTGGAATCCCCACCTTTACTTATGGTTCAGTATATTTATATACACTAAAGATTGCAACTTGACCATAGAGGCTGAATTTATTGATACAAAGATGCTTAAAACCCTTCTTAAACAGTAAATATAACCTGTTCTGAATGCAGACTAACAAATAGTCAATTATAACTTTTAAATCTCAATTATAATTTTCAAATTGCACCCAATGTTATTACTTAAAGCATAAGTGTAATAATGTTCATTATAAATGGGTCTATACATAGTCATTAAAATTACTCAACATTTAGACAATTCCAATATCAATAACAATCAATTATCTCAACCTGTTTTCAAGGCAATCTTCTTTTAACAATAAAGGTGAAATCCCCAGCTTTATTTATGATCCAATATATTTATATATTTGCATATTAATGTTATAAGAGTGAAAAGTAATAACTTTTTTAATTTTGAATCTTACAATTATTGTCAAATGAAGAAAATAACAGAAAAGTAAAATCATATTTTCATTAGTTGAAACTGAATCAAAAACCAATCACTTAAAGAAGAATATTGAAAGGGAAAATATTGTTCATCATTCTGCTAATTTCAGGGTTTTAAACAAAATCCAAAGCTTATTCATGATGTATATGTTATCATTGCATCATAAAGCCTGTGTCACCCATATATATATATATATATATATATATATATATATATATATATATATATATATATATATATATATATATATATATAATTAGTTTCCAACCAGTAACCACCTAAACATTCACAGTAAATATAGCAACCAATATCTCTAACTGCTGTCAAGGCAACCTTCACACCTTTTAATAGCAAGAATGGAAATCCATTCTTACTAATGATCCATTGAATATATATGGACACTTAAAGATTGCAACTTGACTACAGAGTATGAAATATTGTTACAATGAAGTTTAAATAAACCTCTTTAAACATGAAATAAACATGTCACTATAATGCAGACTAATAAATAGTCATCTAAAACATTATTTAATGCAATACTTTTAAATTGCCCATGTATTATTTAGAAATAATAAGCGAAATAGTGCCTAAAGCTAATCTGGGATAATGATATAATTAGTTTCCAACCAGTAACCACCTAAACAATTTAAAAGTATTGCATTAAATAATGTTTTAGATGACTATTTATTAGTCTGCATTATAGTGACATGTTTATTTCATGTTTAAAGAGGTTTATTTAAACTTCATTGTAACAATATTTCATACTCTGTAGTCAAGTTGCAATCTTTAAGTGTCCATATATATTCAATGGATCATTAGTAAGAATGGATTTCCATTCTTGCTATTAAAAGGTGTGAAGGTTGCCTTGACAGCAGTTAGAGATATTGGTTGCTATATTTACTGTGAATGTTTAGGTGGTTACTGGTTGGAAACTAATTATATCATTATCCCAGATTAGCTTTAGGCACTATTTCGCTTAATATATATATATATATATATATATATCATCAACCATTATCAATCCACTGCAGGATGAAGGTCTCTCCAAGTTTAATCTATCTTCTCTGATCTTTAGCTTCTCTCCTCCACAACACCCCTGCACATTTTCTTATTTCATTCATCCATCTCATATGTGATCTCTTTCCGGGTCTTTTACAATCTCTTGGAATCCAGTTGAAAATTTCAATTGTCCATCTATTATCATCTCTTCTAGCAATATGTCCAGCCCAACTCCATTTCAATCTTTTAATTTTTTCAATAAGGTCAGTAACACCTGTTTGTTGTCTTACCCATACATTGCGTTTTCGATCTCTTCTTGTTACTTCCAACATACACCTCTCCATACTCCTTTGAGTGGTCTGAAGTCTCTGTATTGCTCTTCTATTAAGTGTCCAAGTCTCAGATCCATAAGTAAGAACTGGTAAAACACATTTGTTAAAAACCATCCTTTTCAAACACATAGGCATATTTCCTTTTAGTATCAAGTTATTTCTACCAAAAGCACTCCAACCAAGTTTAATTCTATGATTAATTTCCTCCATTATGTTTCCATCTGTATTAATAATCTGACCAAGGTATTTGTAACTGTTAACTTCTTCTAATTCTTCATAATCAATCTTTATTTTCATATTTTGAGCAAATCGATTAAACATTACTTTAGTCTTTTTAACATTTATCTTTAGTCCTACTTTTCTACTTTCATCTGCTAACTCCTGCAACATTATATATATATATATATATATATATATATATATATATATATATATATATATATAAAGAATAACAATATGACATTGTATTTTTATTCTCTATACTGTGAAGCCACACTGTGCTTTCATGTGAACTAAAAACACCTTTAAATTTATAAACATCAAAATTATATGTTTAAAAATACTGATAAGTGTTATGAAAAATGTGAATAAAAATATTTTTTAATTCTGGTTATTTATTTATAAAGAATTTCAATATTTTAGTCAACAAGCACAATATAAAGATTTTTTTTAACATTTTTCATATTGAAAATTTTCTTCTTTTTTTACTTTTTAATATTTTAATATAATCTTATAATGAAAAAAATGAACAATTTTTATATTTCTTTTACATGTAATTTTTATTTTTTATTTTCCAAAGAATGATTACTAGACAGTCAAAATGTTTTCAGAAAATAAAAAGCATTTTTAAAAAAATGTGAAAATTATTCATTTTTTAATATCATAATACGTAGAATCAGTCACCCTTGGCTTTGGCTAAGAAAATTGTCTTATATTTATAAAATTATAAAATTTTATCATTAATTTAATCTTAGTTTCAAAAATAAGAATTTAAATATCAATGGAAAGTTTTAAAAAAATATTGATCTTAAAAGATATGATAACTTCAGTATTGAAATATAATGAAAAAAAAAAGGTCCCTAAAATCTCAATTCATAATTTAGGCATAAAATGTTTTCTTACATTTTCATTGACTTTTTGTTTTTGGTTCCAAAATCAATGCTATAAAAACACATAATTTTTACCCAACTCCATTATTCCTCAAACTGTCATAGTATTTTTCATTTATTATTGATAAATCATAGTCTAATTTAATATTTTCTGCACATCTGTTGTTGTTTTTTAATTTGAATAACATCTAGTAGTTGAAGCGGTGATTTGGAAACACTTCTGTTAAGAGTATTATTCTTCAGTGAAGATTTACAAGCATTCATCTTCCAGTTTTAATGTACTGATAATATTTTTGCACATAAACATTTAAATAACTTTAATCATTTATCTTAATTTATTTTTTACTCCAGTTTATGGCATAAAGAATTTCTTATTATGAATGTTAACTTGTAAAATATAATTCACTTAAAGCATTTTTAGACATTCTCATTTTACACTTTTAACTTAGATTATTATATTTTATTCCTATATTTTTTTCTCTTATTGTAATACAGTATTTATTTTAGTAAAAAAAGAAAAAAGGAAAAGATTGAAAAGGTTGTGTTGAACTTTGCAGAATTTCATGAATTGTAAATAAATGCAAAAGGTTTGCATTAGACATGCATGCAACAAATTTACAGCAACAGTAGAAATGTTTTAATTATAGACAACTCATGCTTTGATTTATTGCTTAAAGTTTTCAGAAAACAAATATCAATGTTTTCTTTCAGCATGTAGTGAAATTAAATTCAGTAAGATTTGTAAAATCTTAAAAACTATGTTTTGAAAAATCTTTTTATTTACATTTAATTTTTTTTTTTAAATTATAATCAAAACTGTTATAGACACAAATATGAAAGATATGCAAATGTCTAATCGCTGTACAATATTTCTGTTAATTCTGTGTATAAAAATGTGGTACTTTAATCTTAGACCTGCTGTGTGAAACTCAGTCCTAACCCTAAACCTAACCTTAATCCAATATGGCTGTAATATTTCACAGAAGGTCTAATACAGAAGTACCATATATATATATATGATAAACAAAACAAGTTATAAATTTCATAACTTGCTATAGCTTGCATTTTATGATCACTAAATGGAGCTTTACCAATAGTCTACTATCAAGCTTGTTTACATAAATGCTGAGAGAGATAGAATTCAATATCTCTTTTAACTTGTCTCCAACCTTTAAACCATGTTTTCGAGCTAATTGACTCATGTCAGTAAAAGGTTTAGATCTAGTTTCTAGTCTTCCTACTCTTTACTGACATACTGACATGAGCCAATTAACTCAAAACCATGGTTTAAAGGTTGGAGACAATTTGAAAGAGATATTGAATTCTATCTCTCTCAGCATTTAGGTAAACAAGCTTGATAGTGGGCTATTGGTAAAGCTCCATCTAGTGATCATATATATATATATATATATATATATATATATATATATATATATATATATATATATATATATATATATATATATATATAAGCTTAAGAGAGTAGAAAAATATTTGGAACTTCTGTTAATCAACTTTTGATCTTATGCAGATTTAAAAATAGGATATGTATAGGCATGCCAGAAACAATGTCCTTATTACACAAATTATAATAGAAAGTCATTTTTTGGAGTTTTTAGTTTTATAATCTGCCTGCATAATATATATTAACAAATATTTTCATAATTGTATGATGAGAATAAAGTCTTAATTGGGTTATACCATATATTATATTTAAAATTTATTATATTTGAAATTTCATGTTACTTTTCCCAAGAAGCTATGTCAGTCAATCAAATAGATGTAATATAATATAATCTTCAATAGGTTCTCTTCCTCTTTCCTTCTTTATTTTTGCTTTCTTAATATATAACATATAATAACAACATTCCACTCTTATTATACTTTAAAGCAAAATATATTTATTAATTTTACAGTTTCGACTGTTCTTAGTAGTCTATCTCAGATCTACAAAAATTTAAACATTATATCAATACAACCATATTTCATACATATATCTATTATGGTGTCACAATTTTACCAACTTAATTATTAACATCACTTTATTCAAAAAACTTACTATTGTATAACTTTAAAATCTACTTTATCCTTTATTTCTATTCTTAATTATTATCATTCACCTTTTTTTTAATCAGAGTTAGGGAGCATAAAAATATTTTCCAACGAAAGTTGATTACATCATATTTTTTTTAGAAATTGGTCACATGCCTAACTTTGATCATACTAAAATACTAGATAATTTAGAAAAATATGATTTAAGAACTAGGAGTGTTGAAATATTAAAAAGACCAAACAATTTAAACAAATGTGATGAAGTGCATCTTATTACAGCTGTATGGGAGTCAATTATTTTACTACTTCTAAAATCAGTTTTAATAAATCACCTAATTGAAAAACAGAAGGAAGTAAAAAAAAATTTTTTTGTTAATCCACCTATTCTAAATAGATAGCAATTCACGAGTAATCTCATTATTATTTAAGACATAACAGTTTTTTTTTCTCATGTGTCATAACATCAGCCGCTAAGCGAACCTGCTAACCCGGGACAACTGCTTGTAAAGCAGCTGTCGCTGACCTCTCGACTACCAATGAGCAGGTTGAATGCTATTTCATTGAATTGTGAAAATGAAAACAAAAACATAATATTCGGTATAACCCAAATAAGATTTTATTTTCAATATATATATACCGTTCTTTTTCAGAAGATTGAAATAAATAATCAATAGAATAAAATGCCAAGTGTTTTTAATCATCATCAACATTAGATTCTCATTGCTTGCTTTCCCATAACATAAATTATTCAAAGATCTTAATAAAACTACATTATCAACTTTAATGGGACCTTGAGGTATCATTAGCAGATTTTTAGAAATTAAAATATAATAATAATTTACTTTTCCCAACATAATTTTAAAATGCTTTTTATTTTTTCCCAACATTTTTGGCAGTATTTTCTGGAAAAAAATAAAAATTACTTAAAGGTCATTTTATTTTTTATTTAAAGATTTATTTCTATATTTATATTTAACAGTAGTATTTCTAAATTATAATTTATATTTATTACGAATCATAAATATAACAGATTGCATGGTAAAATAATGATATTATAAATAAGATTAGTATTTCCAATGGATTTAGTGATATGAAGTCATAAATGAGATTATTTAGTATGCTAAAATTAATAAAGTAAAGGGATTAAATATGAGAACACGAATAATTTGAGTTTTAATTTCAGAAGAAATAGCAACTTATTACTATTAAGTATAGTGGAAAGTTTATTAAGCTAATGATACCAGAAATTATTAAATAAAACTCCGAAAATCTACCAGTGTTTTTTTTCCCTTGCATAGTGATAGTATTGAGAATACTATTAAGAAATATTGAGATTAAGATAATGATGCTTGAAAATAATCGAGTTAAAAATAAATTAAATGTTTTTTTAATAAAGATAATCCTAAGATTTTATCTGTACTATGTTTTCAATGTATTTAAACTTTGATACTTGTCTCATTTCCCAACTAGAAGCTTCATATTTTTCATTTGTTATATATGCTTCATTTATATGAATTAAAATTCAATTTGTAAAACAATAATCTATGGTCTTTGTTTTAAGCCTAGAGGAAAGCTCAGGCATTTTATGGGAAATAATAAAGAGTTGATTAAGGCTTAACAATAAGTTTAAAGTAGCATTGGGAGTCTTTTGATGTGGGCTTGTACCTACAATGTGTCTCATATTTTGCAGTTGTTGTTTTTTTTTTCAAGAAGTCATGTGACATTCAAATGAAAAGTTGAACTTCAACCTGGAAACATATAGCTCATGAGCTTAAGTTATAAGTATTCATCTTTTAACTCTAAAGCCAGAATATAAGCAGTAAATGAATACCAGCTGTTTCTACAATTGGCCTACTTTATAAGTATTTAATCCTGTTTTAATCAGAGTAGTTATTAGTGCATTCACATTCTATAACCAATATCTGGTGCCCTGATAGAAGTCATTTGTAATAAGAATAATCATAAACTCAGGATATATACATACCTTCTTGAATTTTTTCTGGCCAGTGCATCATACTTATACTCTCTAGATAATAATAGAAAAAAGGTAAAAAGTAACCATGGATTCAGCACCCACAAAAGTATCACACCTATGAGTACTGATACCATGATGAAAACTGCATTCATATTTTTCTACTTTTATAATCAGTGCATATATATTTATCTGATCAACTCAGATTGATCCACTATTCAATTATCCATCCATTTATTGACTTTTGTTGATGGCTAATAATAACTAGATAATATTTACTGCTAAAAGCTGGTTAGGAAAGTCAGGCTCCACAATCATTTAGGGTCCCATGATTTTAGTCATTGTTTGCATTACAGTTTTTGTTGTTGAAAGATAATGTAGACTAACAAATAAGTAAAAGATACTTAATTGATACTAATATTTGCATATTTTATTCAAACTTATTATATGGAACTTTTTTATATTTAAACATAATCAGTACATAAGTGCAATTTATTCATTCTACTTTGAATACTTTTTAGCAAAACTTTTTATTGTACTTATATGTACACAATCTTACAGTTCAACTGCCCTACAGTCTTCTTCAGAACTATGATATAATAAAACAAAATAAAATACATAACTATATAAATAATACCATAAAAATATAAACAATAAAATTATAAAAAAAACACAAAATAAAATACATCTGGGTCTTATTTTATGTGGATTTTTTTAATGCGATTTTGAAGTTATGTGATTCATGTTTTTTCTTAATATCTTTTTATGTGGGTTTTCTTTTATGTGATAAAGAAGTTGATATTTCACTATATTTATTAGATATCAAGAAATTTAAATTATTAATAACTTATTTTGACTTGAAATACTTTTTTTTCCAAACATATAATGTTATATTAGCAGATAATGTGAATATGGCCTAAAGCTGTATTTAGAATCTTAGCTTCTACATAAATAACTTACTTATACATATGAGTAAATAATAATAATAATAATAGATTTATAATTATGAGTATAAAAATATTGCAATAAATATTCAAAAATTTTAAACTTTTAAAACATATGATGTTAAATATAACAGAAATAAATATTCTTTTACATTTTTAAAATAAATAACAAATCTTTGTAAACTGGAAATAATCTTTCTACTAATAATGTATAATCTTTTTGTTTTGATTGCGATTTCATTGTTTTAATATAGAAACAAAACGTGAACATTTAAAATTTATTTCAGTAGTAAACCCAAATATTTATCAAATGAAGACAAATTTATTATTTTCTGATAAGTATTAATCATTTAATTATAGATTTTACATTGATGTGTGAGCCAAAGAAAAACATCAGAAAATGTTGAAATCCGAGAGAGTTTGCTACAATGAACAACCTTTTAAATTCCAATGAGAGCTAAATTAGTTATATGTCTGGATATCGTGAGCTTTATAAACAGTTAGTATAAATCATCATCTTAAAGTTTAATTAATGATTACATTGTCAACAGAAAACCATTAACACAGCACAAGACTGAAAGTGGCACTAGTTGTACTTCCACTTGTGATGAATCTGCTTTCTTACCAGTTTACAAATGAACTGCATATCATCAAATAGCAATAATGATTAAAATACATATGAAAAAATGTAAAATTAAATACTGTAGTTAATAAAAAAAAAAAAGTAAAAAAAGTTTGTCTTGTATCAATTTTTTTCAAATATTTGATATTTTTTATTAGTCATACTTTATTTCCTTATTTTTTAATGTGAATTTAAAGTAATTTTTCCTTGTTGCTTTGCTTTTATGTGATTTCTGAAAATTACAGAACCTATCCACCATTTTTCGAGGTAAGTTAAGTCTATTTTTTGTGCATGTTTTTTAATGCGGGTTTTCTGTGGAACCTATCTACTGCATAAAATAAGACCCAGGGATACAACAAAACAAAATAAATCTAATTAAAACCAAATAACATAATCCAGGTAATATAAAATAAAATATACAATATGAAATATAAAATAAATATAAATTATACATGTGTATTCCTGACTGTATATATACTTATTAATGAACAATTTTTAATTTAAATATATTATTCATTTTTATTTTTAATAATCCCCTAATTATTTCTATTCCTTAGAAACTTAAACTTTAATTTTATTATCCCCACATTATTAAAATACTTATTATTTTATTTTTATATAATTCTCATTTTAACCTTGATTTATTTATTATGAATATTCTTTTTAATTTTTAAATCATATAGCATCTATCATTTTATTATTCCTTCTTCTATTAGTAATAATATTTTATATTTATCTTTTTCTCTTTTTTTAATATCTAAAAACCATAAATATTATAATCTTTTAACTTACTCACTTTTAATTCCTTAAAACTAAAAAAACGTTTTTTTAAAAAAAAAAAATTATCTTATACCCTAGATCCCTCTATTACATATTATTTAAACTAAATTATATCTATAATCACTACAACTCTCTTTTTATTTATATGTATTTTTATTTATGCACTTTAACTTTCATTATTATTATTATTATTATTATTATTATTATTATTATTATTATTATTATTATTTTTATTATTATTATTATTATTATTATTATTATTATTATTATTATTATTATTATATAATTCTCCCTTATAACTTTATATTTTATATTATACTGTTTTATATTTTAAATATTATGCAAAGTTTTTATTTTATTAATAAGTAATGTCCATAAATATATTCATGTTTATACTCCTATGTAAACCTTTTTACAAATCCATAATTTATTTATAATTAATTTTCTCTTTATATATTTTCCTCTTATCTGTTTTAAGAACTATATTTATACTAATGTCATCCTAATCTCTATTAAATCTCTTTTATTAGTATTGCCTTTTTTATTTTGTTTTTTTAAATATTGTCTGTATATAACATTTGAACTTTCTATAAATTTGTGTCCTAGATCCTTCATATATATATATATCAGTGATTTATTATCTGACATATGTAGTTTAAACTTGGTTTTTATAGAAATTTTAGTTTGTCCCACATATTTGCTTTCAAACCCACTGTCTAAACACTGTTTGCATTTTATCATATATACTTCTTTAATTATTTTTTATTATCTTTATTATATCCTATCTATTTGTTATTCAATAAATTTAATAGGTTTTCTCATTTTTAAAAAACTATTTTTGTAGTATTTCTTATTAATCTTCTTTATAATTTTATTAAACTTTTTCACTGCAATATTATTATTTGTTTTATTCCTATATATCTGTTTTCACTTTTCTTTTTTCCTTCATTTTTTTTTTCAATTGTATTTATCCTATACTCTATTTTTCCAATACTTCTTTTAATTATATGTACAGGGAAATTACTCTTTTTAAAATCTTTTTGTTTGTTAGCCTTCTTTTTTTTAACAATATATTATAGCCTTGTATATTCTTGAATATATACAACTAATTTTATATTTTTTATCAAAATTGCAGAAACACCTTATGTTATTACCAATATTATTTTACTTATAAATATCTGTTTGAATATACCATTTTTATCTATCAATTTCTTTTGAAACATTATATCCAGATACGCAATTGCATTATTTTCTTCTTTTTCATCTGTAAATTATATATTTCCTTCCACCTTATTAATATCATTAATAAACCAGTTTATTTGTCTTTGGCTTTTATTAGAAATCATCAAATAATCATCTCATATCTATTAAAAAATAAAGGAGCATTTTTATCTTCTGATATATTTTTATCTAACTCATTCATATAAATATTATTTAGAATTGTACTTAGAGCTCCTCCCATTAATAATCATTTCTTTTGTTTATAAAATTCCTTATTATCCTTACAACATAATTCCATTAAATCTACCAGTATATGAATAGGGAATTCAATTTTTTTATTTTTATCTTTAATATGTTTTTTTCTAACTAAATTTATTGCTTTTTCTACATAAAAATTTGTATACATTGATATAATGTCCATTTTTATAAATGTTAAATTTCTATATTCATATTTTTAAAATATGTCATTAATTTTGTTTATTAAGATTTTATTATTTTTAATTTTGGAATTTTTATACTCTTTAGTACATTTTATAAAAATTTTATTCTGTAACCATTTTAAAACTTTTTATAAGTAAGGACTTTTACAATCAATAAATTTATCCTAGTATAAATAGCATTGGCAATTAAAAAATTAAATTGATAAATTCCTAATGAAAATTATATTTATATAATTATATTTCATCTATTCGTTTAAACAACGTGAGTGTATATATATTTTTTTATGTGTGTTTAATGAAATTAAAAAGAGAGAATGAATGTGGAAAGTGTAATAAAAATCAAACGAAAACTTACTTTGTCTTTGTTAAATTTAAAATAAACCATTATCGCAAGGTCATCAGCAGCATGGAAACAAAATGATAACATTCCTTAGGTAATTAAAGATGGTGATCAAGAAAAGAAAAATAAGACTTTGTGAGCTAAATTCTTTGAAATTTGGTACACATTGACAGGTGTCAACAGGAGTTGCGCATAAAGAAAAAAACAGGAGAATAGAAGGAATAACGCTTGGTGCATGAAGGTTCTTCAGAGATCATCCTTCCTGCAGAGATCAGTAAAAAAATAAATAAACATGGAAGAAATTATGAAAGTGGACCAAACTACTCTTATTAATAGACTGAAATATTAAGATGTGTGAGTAGTAGCAGTTCATTTGCTGGGTTGCTTTGTACCTGTGTCGCGAACTACCTGAATGAAGAAGCCATCTCGTACTAGATTTCAACCACTAAACTTAAAGATCGCTGGAATACTGGACAGCAGATCCATTCTAAAGAAATCCATGCATGGTCAACATTAGAAATCCTGCATGTTAACATTCAAACTTACCGGTAAGTAACTTATTAAATCAAATATTAGTGATCACTTTCTTGAACTCTTAACCATGATGAACTGTCACCATGA
Organism: Epiperipatus broadwayi; assembly: GCA_028023455.1. NCBI lineage: Eukaryota > Metazoa > Onychophora > Udeonychophora > Euonychophora > Peripatidae > Epiperipatus > Epiperipatus broadwayi. The sequence goes on along the minus strand of JAQFVV010006603.1, from coordinate 501,845 downwards.
GTCGTACAAATAAAAGAAACAAATATTAGCTGTAGTTTTAATCTTTGTCTTTTTATATTTTATTCTCTCGATCATATTAATGTTTTATTTCATATTAATAAAGTAAAATATGACTTACATTGTTATTGATTCTTATAGTTCTAAATTCATTATAACTTAGACATTATTATAATTCAAATAAATTGCCAGTGCTGTACTGAAATACAACCCTCCGGAGATTCCAAAATGTCATCATAGCTAAATAAATAAATGGGTTAGCCAGCGGATTTAGATATTATTCTGATACAGAATCCTGGCGCCTTTCAAATAAATTAAAAGCTGGCTTATGTGATCCCATTATTTTAATAGTTACATTAGTTAAATGGGTGTTGTGTGACCAGGAAAAATAATTGCATCCATTAAATCTTACCGAATTGTCTGATGAAACAAATGTAATAGATAGGATGTAATTTGGTCACCGAATATGGTTATTTAACCATTAAAAACACAAATAATGTAGTGGACATTACACTAAATTTATTGCTTTTTCTACATAAAAATTTGTATAATGTCCATTTTTATAAATGTTAAATTTCTATATTCATATTATTAAAATATGTCATTAATTTTGTTTATTAAGATTTTATTATTTTTAATTTTGGAATTTTTATACTCTTTAGTATATTTCATAAAAATTTTATTCCATAACCATTTTGAAACTTTTTATAAGTAAGGACCTTTACAATCAATAATTTATCTTAGTGGTATATTTTCTTTGTTAATTTTTGGCCCATATATTCTAGATGAAGTACACTCTTTACTTGCTATTCTTTCAAATGTTGATCTATCTATTAAACTTTCTTTACAATTATATTTAACTATTGTATTTATTTTTTTACTTTTTAAATCACTGTCATTCTTAACCTTTTCAAGTACTTTATCATTCAGCATAACATTTATTTTCTCTAAATAATCATTTTTATCTAAAATCACTAATTTATTTTCTTTATCTGATTTTAGGAAAACTACTTCTTTATCATATTTATCTTTAATCTTTCTGACTTCTTTCTTTTCTATTAATTTTTTATTTTTTTTATATATTCCCCTTTCTAATCTCAAAATTATTTTTTATTTTATATATCAAATTATTCATTTCTTTTTTATATTCATCAAACCAGATTTTCTCTTCATTATTTATCAACTTTGTAATATCTTTGTCATCATAATAATGGACTCCATTTTTTTTACTGCAAAATCTTGTGCTATTTTTCCCATTGTTGCTTCTATTTCTATCACAACTTTCTTAATGTCATTTCCAATTAGTACATATTTAATTCCTCTATCAATATATATTTTTCTTCTATTTATCCATTTTGTCATCTGTTATAATGGATTGTTTTATTTTATATTCTATCAATATTTTAAATTTTTTAACATGTCTCTCATTTGTTTTTTTATTTATAATTTTTTTTTATTTCATGTAACTTTCTAATTTTTTTCTTTTTCATCCTTTGTTACTTTATCCCTCAATATGAATTCTATATTATTATTTTTTTTATATAAATCTCTTTTTTTTTTACAACTTTTAATATACTTCTATAGTACAATCTTTTCCATATTCATTGTGGATATTTCATGGTTTATTAGTGTTCTTCTTAAGTTTTCCATCTTAATAAGTTTAGTTATATTATTACTATCATCACAATTTTTAGGTATTTTATATTATTATTATTTTTATATAATTTTATTATACTGTTCCACTATATATTCATTAAAGTTACTTATTCCATTTTTTTTTTAAATTGTCCAACAAATTCTTAATAATTCCTATTTGTTTCATTGTCATCCATGAATTTAAATGTATAAGTCCAAAAATACCCATATATATCTTATTTGCTCCAGTCCTTTTCTTTGTGTTATTCAAATTCTTCAGAAATATTACCAAATTCACCACTTTCTTTATTTTTCTGTAATATCTTATATAAATGCAATCCATCCACAGAACATTTTTTAGCAAATTTTTATTGTACTTATATGTACACACAATTTTATGTTTTGACTGTCCTGCAGCCTTCTTCAAAGCTATGATATAATGAAACAAAATAAAATAGATAACTGTATAAATAATACTATAAAATATAAATAATAAAATTATAAAAGAATAAAAAATAAAATATAACAAAACATAATAAAACTGAAATAAATCTAATCAAAACCAAATAACATAATCCAGGTAAAATAAAATGAAATATAAAATATGAAAATATAAAATAAATATAAATTATACATGAGTATTTCTGACTGTATATATACTTATTCATGAACAATTATTAATTTAAATATATTATTCATTTTTATTATTTTTAATAATCTCCTAATTATTTCTATTCCTTATAAACTTAAACTTTAATTTTATTATTTTTATATTTCATATTGTATATTTTATTCTATATTACCTGGATTATGTTATTTGGTTTTAACAACATTTCACTCTTCTTACACTTTAAAGCAAAATATATTTATTTATTCTTTACAGTTTCGACTGTTCCTAGCAGTCTTCGTCAGATCTACAAAATTTAAACATTATATTAATACTAACATATTTCATACATATATCTATTATAATCTTACAGTTTTATCAGCTTAATTATTAACATCACTTTATTCATTAAACTTACTATTCTATTACTTTTAACTTTTTAATTCTATTTTATCCTTTATTTTTCTTATTTATTTTTAATCTTAATTATTATCATATTTATATTTCGTCACTTTTTACCTTTGCCATAATTTTAGAAATTCAATGTAATATTTATGAAATCTTTCCTATATTACTATATTCATATATTTAATCTTATTTTTCATTTCACTTATTTCCACATATTATCTTAATTTTTTTATCATCTTATTCCATTCCTTAATTCATTTTTTATCAATATTTTATTCCTGCTTCTTTCATTTACTTAAGTTTTATAAAATTATTAAAAAGTTAAAAATTATAGAATAGTAAGTTTAATGAATAAATTGATGTTAATAATTAAGTTGATAAAATTGTAAGATTATAATAGATATATGGTTGTTTTGATATAATGTTTAAATTTTGTAGATCTGACAAAAACCGCTAGGAACAGTCAAAACTGTAAAGAATAAATAAATATATTTTGGTTTAAAGTTTAAGAAGAGTGAAATGATGTTATTATATGTTATATAAAAAAAGCAAAAATAAAGAAGGAAAGGGTGAAGAGAAAGTATTGAAGATTATTTGGTTTTGATCAGATTTATTTGTTTTATTATGTTCTGTTGTATTTTATTTTGTTGTTTTTTATTATTTTATTAATTTTATTGGTTATACTTTTATGGTATTATTTATATAGTTATATATTTTATTTTGTTTTATTATATCATAGCTCTGAAAAAAACTGCAGGACAATCGAAATGTGTGTACATATAAGTACAATAAGTTTTTTTGCTAAAAAGTGTTCAAAGTAGAGTGAATAAATTGAATTTATATAAGATTTTGCAGCAAAATAAAGGAAATGATGAATTTGGTAATAATCAGTACATATTATTTTAAACAATTTTATATTATTCAAGAAAAAATGAATGGTTTTCTTATTTTAGATAAACAAACTGAATGTTCTCTGGCATGAAGACATTATTGGTGGAATGAAATCTACGGATTATTATTTCTAATTGAAGAGGTGAGTTCAAAAATAAGTTAATAATATATATTTTCTAAAGATTTAAATAGAAATAAAATAGCATAAATTAAGAGAAATTTGCAAGATTAATATTATTCTTATAAACTCGATGTAATCGAGTACTACAAAAAAGTAAAAGCTGAAATTCAAGATTTTTATAATACACTAAGCATGCTTTCATCAGACCACTGCCAGAATCAAAGTGCTATATTATTTAGCAATTGAAAATTATGTCTATATATGGACGTAATTTATTATGTAAATGAGCTTAATATGTAGATGTGGCATTTAAAAGTTTCATTTTTTCAACAAAGGAATGCATGAATCCTTTTTGTTGATTGCATTTTAGATCTTTTGCAATTACCCAAGACATCTTATATTTTCCTTTCCTATATTCTCTCTCGACACAAATCGTCCTCACACTAGTGGGGCTGAAAGTATTACCTGTAGCAAGCTTATGATCAAGGAAAATCTATTTATATTCATTATTCTATGCATTATAAAAGTCTTGAATTTCAATTTTTATCTTTTTGTAATTACTCTATTACTACGAGTTTATAAGAATTACATTTATTTAACGAAACGAGAATTACATATTTAGAATTAAAGATTGATATAAAATAAAATCATTTTATGACAAGTGGGAATTAATATATATATATATGTATATACCCAAATCTAAAACCAGTTACTAAAAAATGGATATGTAAATAAATATATTTGTTGATAAAATAGTCGATATTATCTTATTATATATATGGCTTTTATTTAATTTGTTGTGTTAATAAGAAACTCATTGTTAAACAAAAAAAAAAAAAGATGATATAAATCAAAATACCAATAATCAATAACAGTCCAATAGCTGAAATGTTTATAAACATATTTTTCAGAATATGACCTAAAACTTTTGTATTTAAATTAATAGTTAAATATTGATTTTGATTTTCCATTTGTAATCAATATATTTATTTTTATTTAAATTCTAAAAATTTAGTACATTAATTGTAGAGCATTTTTATTTTAAACATTTAACTTTCAAATTCGTTTTCATTGTCTACCATTATCGTTAATATTAAAGCAGCGATGTTCCACTGGATTAACCATAGTCCACCCTTTTTTTTTTCCTGGGCCACATTTATTTGTGTGCCACATCTAGCAGGCCACAACATGCTATATAAGCAATCTGCAAACAATTGGTGTCACATGAAAAAATGTCTGACTTCTCATTTCATGCATGCCATGGGTTGTGGATCACTTTACCATATCTTAATATTAACATATTAATAAAACGCAAACACTTTTATTTAATACAAATTTATTTAAATATCAATGTGATTTTTTATATTGGGATAAACTTTTAACAATTTTAGATTAATCTGGTTTATAATTGCTATATGCTACTCTTAATATATCATCAAGGTCTGAATCAGTAAGTCTGTTTCTATACACATTCTCATCATTTTCGAATAAGATAATTCATAAAGATATATCGATGTAAACAATGTGAGCAACATTTGTGCACACTTTTTGAGTGTTATATTTTTCAGGCACTAATTTCCAAAATTCCATATACTTCTTTTCCTTTCTTTTTTCTTTAAAAATGGCTGCCTAATTTGTGTCAGTTTTAAATTCAACAAATTCGTCAAATAGCTTAACATAATTATATCCAAATGCAGCCACTTGTGTAATAGTTGCTATTTCTAAGTGCTAGGGATTTTCTATAAGTAAGAGACAATTCTTAATATTTCTTAAATCTTGAAATCTACTTTTAAATTCTTTCAATAAGATAGCTACATAACTTGAAATAATTACATAGGTTTCTGAAGAAATCCTCAGTACCATCTTGCTTAGCATTTATCAATGTTGGAAAATGGTGTAGTATTTGGTTTTGTATATCTTGGAAATAAATATTTAGTTTTTCTTCAAACGTCAATACTTTATTTCCAATTGTGAAATAATTTTATTTTTGCCTTGCAAACTAATATTAGATAACAAAGTTTTTCTGTGCTGTCAAATAAAAAAAGCTAAAAGACACCACCATCCATCACTGGTCAAGCTCATTATAAATTTTAATTTCATGACGTAATAAAAAAGAAGCAATCCAAAACTTTATCTCTGCTTAGCCATCACACTGAAATATGCAAAAATACATAATTATTATTTATTTCTTCCAAACGATTTTTAAATTTTCTGTAATTCAATTTCAGGATTGAATATAATTCACAATGTTTATGAAGATTTATCATCACAGCATCTACTTCTTCAATGGATATATGCCCCTCCCCCATGTTTTTATTGTGAATTAAAAAATGAAATGATAAGATATTTGTTAGATTATATTTCTTTTTTAATAGAAAAACAAATCCCTTTTTGGATCCAATCATTTAAGGTCATCCATCAGTGCACACAGAAACCAATGGGTTTTTTTTAAGTGTCATAGCATCGGCCGGGACACGAACCTGCAACCCGGGCAACTGCCTGCAAGTGCAAGGCAGTTGCACTGACCTCTCGACCACCAATGCAAGACATTTATTTCAATATTATTCTTTTTCAGAAAAGTACAAATACTATTGAGAAAATAATTATCTCTAATTTGATCCTTCATAGGAAGAAATTTCGAAAAAATCTTCATAAATTGAATTCTGTTCCATACAGTATGATGAAAATAGCACATTGTGATGTTGCTGAAATGTCAATACTAGAATCAACAGTTAAATTAAAATATTTGTAGTTTTTCAAATATTCTATTATAATATCAAAAATATATTTTGCAATATCTTCAATATGTGTAATGCAGATAGAATCTGACAGTAATAATATTTGACTTTTATTATTAAATTTATCAAATAATATATTCCAAGTATTTAGGGAAACATTCTTTCACAACTTCAGCAACTATAAACAGTTTCATATTTTTGCCAAGTATATAACAAACTTTATATGATGTTCATGTCACTGCTGCTTTTTATGAGATTGCCATTGACATAACATTTTGTTGTTGCAATGATTTTTTGAAGAAAGCTAATTTTTCACTTCTTATTAAAGACCCATGAGCAAAAGTGTCATTAAACAATTTATGTTTCATGCTGTAATGACGATCAGTGTTAGATTTTTTTAATGTGACACTTTTTCTACCAATCAAACATGTTACTGAACTTTTGTTATGTAACACAACAAAATATTCATCTTCATGGTTGTCTTGAGATATTCTATTTTCATCCGATAATTTTTGTTTGTTGCTTGAAGACATAATTATGGTGTTTAAATTATAGCTTGATATAAAATACTATTCGCTTATGTTCATATTAATTCATGTATAAAACTAACCTTGCCTTCAAAAACACTGACTAATGGCAGATTGAATTAATGTTTCAAACTTCTGATTGGTCAATTATACAATCTGCAATAAATATATTTGTCTTTTTAAAATTACATTTGTTTTAGTTTAGTATCTAAAATACAAATTCATAATTTGTCAGATTACAACAAGGTTTTTACAAAATAAATTTTTATTTATAATTGATGATAATAATCTAATGCAGTCAAATTAAAATAAACGCGTAGCAGCCAATTATAAATTCCAGCCGTAATTCATTGAATTCCTTATCAATATATTTTAGTGTAAAAGTAAATATTTTTGACTAAAACCTGAAAAACAAAGAAGTGAGTAAAAAAAAATTTAGCAAATTATATTTTCATTTTCGAATTCAAAACATAAAAATACAATTGTCAAATTATGGATTGGAGTTCCCTTACGGTGAAAAAAAAACAATTAATCAGAGCTTTGAAAAGGCAGATTTGCATCATTGTTATACCATAAATATTATTGATTTTTTACTTGTTAAAAAAATACTGAAGGTGCTAAAGATAGTGACTTGAGAGTGAGTACAAGCCATATATGAAGATACATGGGCACTTCTGGTGTAGACTGGATATGTTCTTCAGATCTGTGAAATTAAAAAAAAATGACAGATAACATTATTAGTGCTTCAATAAAAAAAATCAATCACACATGGTTATTCATTAATTAACAAGAGTGTTTCAAATCTGTTAATCATCAGTCTATTCCTGGGCTGCAAATAAAATCTTTGGTGGGCTGCATGCGGGCTACAGGTTGAGTATGGTTGCACTAGATGTTTAGCATGTGGTTTACTGCTTCATATATTATTGACAAATTACTATATGCTGTTTTCAAAGAATAGTAATTTGGATAATCAAGCTTGAACAGCTTCTACATTATTGTTCGAAATTTATATATATACAATACTGATAAATGAGTTTAAACATTTCATTGCATTAAAATAAAGTATGTTAATATTTTACTTTAATAACAAACACATATCAAACTAAAAATATTTGTAATGTTCCTTTTTTTTTGAAAATATACAAATAAAGAAAAAATAAAATAAAAAGAATTGTTTAAAAATCAGGGCATGTTATTAATCAAGTATATACGCTTTATAACAATAAGATATTGTGTACATATATTTGTTTATATTTTTCGTAGCAACGATATTTGTTTATTTTTAAGGCTGTATTTAAATATTTCCAATTAAGACAACATTATTCAATTATAGTAATAAAAACTAAATCAGCCTTTAAATAGCTCACTCCAGAACAAAAGCTCCTTCACCAATCTCTTACAGAGGAACAATGAAGGCAGTAATCAGCACATTGGTCAGGGTAGTGATAATTTGGTTGTTTTTTAATCTTTGTTTTATTCTTAAGAAAAGTGTAGTGAGATAAGTTTTTAATAACTAATAAAGGATGGTTGACTGAATGAATGGCTGTGGACTGTTTGCCTGAAAAAAAATTTTAAACCTATTGAAATAACTTACAAGTTGCTTGGCCTGTATTTGAATCCCAATTATAGATATAGCAAAAAATGCACTAGATTTATATTGGGAGACCTTAATAACAAAAGACCTGAAATTAATGTTTTTAATAAAGGCAGAATCAAATACAAACATCAGACTATGCTATCTTAAATACACATTCAAAAGTTTAATTTTAGAGAAGCATCTATTTTAGCTTTTCAGACTCTAGAAGCTCTTGCTAAACATTTAACATTATTGTTTGGGTAAGTGCATTAGATATATGTTAAATGTGAGTGTGAGTACATTAATGATATTAATATTCTAAATAAATTTTAATGTGGTTATCAAATCTAATACATAACTTCATTTATACACTTATGCAAAATCTACATAAAGCCCAATGTAGCTCAATATTAAAATATTTGAAATATTTTTATGCAACATATTTTAGATGCTGTGCATATGAATTTTGGCTTATTAATAATTGCTTCTGCTAAAAAGTATATTTATTTATTTGAAAAATCAATGTGATGAAACAATTGATCAGGATCAAGCAATTGATTGGGATTAATTGTGGATTGCCATTGCATTCTATAATATGTATGTTTACCATTTTTTGTAAGCTTACTGTTTAACAAAGATCTCTTCAGCAATTTATCTTACAGAAACAATTATAATAGTGTCACCGATCATGCCAGAAACACTTGAAGAAGAAAAGAGAATAATACCTCTCAAAACATTATACATATCCTAACCCCTGTGTGCTATTACTAACAGTTGAATGTATTTTGAAAATGTAAATAAAGTTAAATATTTCTAAAGACATTCAATACTCAATACTAGATCATGGAAATAGCCCAATATATAAGTACAATTACTCCCCAGATTTGTAAGCTGCTGGAAAATAAGAGTTCAAATGTTTTTCCATCTTTGATTTATCATTTAACTTTGAATATCTATTTATTAACCATTATTAAATGATTGGTTATGTTAACTATGTTATAACTACCTTGTGAAAGGTCTTTAGCCTGTTGAAAGTATTTTAACATTTATCCAATATTGTTTTAAACTCAGGTTATAGACGTAGCAGATCAATAGACTACCATTACACCAGGTGACATTTTAGTTGCTTGTTCTATTAATTAATTAAATATATGCTTTTTATATGCAAAAAAATATTAAGAGCATTAAATATAACTTTAATACATCTATTTGTGCAAAGTGCTCCACTTAAAAACAAAAATTGTACTCAGAATGAAAAAGGAAATGAGAATTTGTAGATATCATTAAGTGATGGTTATACATCTCTATTAATTATTAAGCAGGATTATTAAATCATGGTACACTATTGCCTAGTATTTTAACCTAACTTCATAAAAAAAAACTTAACATTCAAAAAGCAGTGATTGTGCATGCACACACATTCTCTCTCTCTCTCTACTCTAAAACTAATTTGATGTAAATTTGTCAAATATTTCACCATAAACAGTAAACGTTTGGTTTGATTATCCAAGCCAGAAAGTCCTTTTATGATTAAAGCACAACCCTATATGTTTTGTGCTGGTTTGTTTCTTGGCTATGCTATTGTGGTTTTTAACTATGGTCACCATTTTAATTATGTCAATGGAGTTGTTATAATTTATTACAAGATTAATTAAAACAAAATTATAAAAAAATTAGTGTAAAGAAAAACTGAAATAAATATTTACTTTTTCTGTTGTATTTTTATTATGACACTTTATTTACAGTACATTTAGTTTTAATTTATTTCCTCATGATATTTCATTAACATCCATTTTATTTTGAAGTCATTAAGCTTTCCATTTTAATTATCATTTGTGAACATATTTAAAATACTATCTACATGAAATTAATGACTGGTGCCAACAAAGATTTTGACTTCTCAAGAGGATTTATAAAAAATTAAGCTGAAGTCTAAATTAACATCTGTTTCTTTAAATTATGGCTATGTTTAATATATATTTACACTGTAGTTTTTTATTATCATTTTAGTTCTCCATGGATTGTGGTCCATATGCTATAGAATATTGAAGTTTGTTGTACATATGCTCTATTATATGCAAATATCTGCATTTAATAAGACAAACAGTTGAAAGTGTATATTAAATCATGTTATGTATGTGCATATACATATATCATATGAGAAGAAAGCAATTTTTTGACATGCTCTATTGGTATTAATTTGCTTGCACTCACCCATCAATAAGTGTTTTAATGACATAGATAAATCACCTATGCTTAGGGCTTATTTTTATATAAACTAGCACCTATTGACCATACTTAATTCAGGGCTTGATTCTATTATGAGCCTGATAATTTAAATGATAAATTTATTTGTACAAATTTAATTCTATATATCTTAGGGAATAGACAGTATCTCATTTTTAACTACCCATGATTTTGAATTATATTAATTTTGAATATTTGTAATTAATGTATTAGTGATCTGTATATGTAAATCATATGAGAGGAAACCAATCTTTGAACCATGTACTGACAGGTGAGAGCAAGAAAATTAATATCAATAGCATATGTCTGAATGTTGACTTCCTCTCACATGATTTGCATACATAAATTGCTAATACATTAATTATATATATAGCAATAAAAATACTAGTTTTCTTTACAATCATGATTTTACCTATTAAATAAACAGATTTAGTCAAGTGAAAAACTATCAACATACATATATATAATTATTCTCAATTCACTGCAAATACCATTCACTTTTAATGGTTGGCATTGCAAATTGTGGGTAGTTTATGAATGTATTTATATCTTATGTATTGTTAATAAATGTTCCACTTATCAAAGTCTATTTGTTTAATAAGTAAAACCACGATTGTGAAGATTTTTTTTTTTAGAAATTTTACTAGTGTTTTCATTGTTATATGTTTATTCTGTTTTGCTTAATAATTACTAGTATAAAATTTATTAGTATTGTGTGTGTATATATAATAATTAATAAAACAAGACACAAATTGTGTAACTTGCTTTTAAGCTTGTACTAAAATGTTCACTAGATGGAGGTTACCACTAGCTCCAAACAAACTTTAATTGCAAGTGCCGAAAGAGAAAAAATTCAAAATCTCTATGAGGATTTTCGGATAGAGATTTTGAATTCTTTCTCTTTCGACACTTATAATTAAAGTTTGTTTGGAGCTAGTGGTAAGCTCCATCTAGTGAACATATATATATATATATATATATGTGTGTGTGTGTGTGTGTGTGTCTTTAAATAACCTACTTCATGGCATAGACAAAGATAGAATAAAAAGCAATTCAATACTTATATACTTTCCAATTGCTGGATGGTAAGAGTTTGAACAGCTTTCCATTCTTGTTTATTCTTTAATTAAGAATAGATGTCCATTGATTAACCAGTATTAGATGGTTAACCGAACTGTCTATGTACTGGATATCTAAAGAAAACTCTCAAGCCTATTGAAAATATTTTAAAGATACTCAGCCTAAATCCAAACCCATGCTATAATGTGACAAGGAAATATGAGACCATTGCATTATGAGGTTCTTTATATACACGCATATTTATATATACACACAAAAACAATATGCATAAAATGAAATTAGAGTTAACTTTATTAAAGTTGATTATTACAGTGTTAATTAAATAAATAAAATATTAAACTATAACTAGTTTAAGGCATATTTCTTATCTCCAATAGCCTAAATATTTTCCATTTTATAAATTATCAAATGAATATATATTAATCTTTTTTATACTTGCATACCTTCTAAAATATTATCATGTTTGTTGCAACATCTTAAGCATCCTGAAGATTATTCATATAAATTACAGTTGGTATTATGATTAACTTTATTAAGTTAATACATTTAATTTTTCAACACTTATAACTATCATTAAAATTTAATTGAGTTCTGAATTTAGACTATGTTATTTGTAAAATCTTGTTTATTAATATTGATTTATTTTTAATATGGCTTTTGTTTTAAGTAATTGTCAACTTGGTCAAAAAATATTTTAATTACCAATAGTCATGAAAAATTATAAAAATCTATCCTTATAAAAATAATTTCCATAATTATGCACATAATTGTAGACATGAAACATATAAATATATCCCAACTAAAATAGCCATATTTTTTTAAATGTCTACAGCTGTGTGTTAAAAATAATACACGTAAGGAGAAAAATTATTTCTAAGATAAAAACTTATTCTGTATGAGTAGTGTGAGATGACTCTCATTTAAGTTTACAAAAAATAAAAGATACTTATATATTATTAGTGCATTATTAGTTAATCCGGTGGTGAAATTTTACATTACTTATTTATGATTGTTAAATATCTGATAATACGTTTTATTTAATTAATTATGTAAATTTAACTTTCAAAGATTTAAAGAATCATTTTAACAAAGTTATAAATTACAACTCCACTTTCTGTATTAATTAATGTTAATTTATTAACGTGCCAAAGATGGCTATATTTAAAGCATAAGTCGGTCATTTGTAACTAGAAGTTAATAAAAAATGTATAATAGATATAAAAATACTCTAGAGATCTTAAACAACTTAACTTTGAAAGTTAAATGCATTTAATTAACCTATATTTAGCAATCACAGATAATCATAATGATTTTAATGAAGACTAAAATTTCATGCCGGACTAATACACGTAAGTATCCCCTCCCCCAATTAAATTTTATTTTTAATAAAGTTTAAAATTGAATCTACATTAAAGAAATATAATTTCTAACAATGGCTAATGATTTCTCTATTAAATTTAACATTTTCCAAATATCCTGTTTTTATCAATTTAATTGAACAGCCGATATTGGTCAATAAACAGATATCTAGTTATGTTTAGCTGTATAAAGTAAGTATCAGCTAATTTGGATTAATGGTATGCTCATTGTAAAAAAAATAATTTAACATAACAAAATTGTACTATTTGGAAAGTAACATTGAGATTATTAAGCACATAGATCTTATGAAATTAAAGAGAAAGGATTTCATCTTTTTAACATATGCAACTTACTGATTTTATAATAACTCATGCTGTCCATTGAGTATAGAGGAAATTCTCAAACTCAAACACAAGATAGAAACTTTATAAAGATAAGGCACCCATCTTATTTTTAACCTAAATTCTGATTTATATAGGCCAATCTGAAGTGTCTTAGTTTGAGAGAATAAAGATGTTACTCTGTTCACTTTTAAATTCATTATTTTCTTTCACACATTAACATTTATTAAATCTTTTGATTGACTTCATGTTAATATTAAGAATTAATAGAAATTATATAATGTTTAGATTTATTTATTAAGTGCATATATCAGTGAAATACTTTCTTTTTAATTTCATATAATCTATGTGTTTAAAAAAAAAATCTGAACATTACATAATTTCTATTAATTCGCAATATTAACACATAGTAAAATGAAAGATTTTGTGAATTTTAATGCATGTAAGAAAGTAATTGGTTTAAAAATGAACAGAATCACATCTTCACTCTCTCAACCCAATATGCATTAAATTGGCCTATATAAATCAGAATTTAGGTTAAAGATAAGATGGCTGATCTTATCTTTATAAAGTCTCTATCTTGTGTTTGGGTTTGAGAATTTTTTCTATACTCAACACATAAATTATTATAAAGTCAGTAAGCCACATATATTAAGAAGGTAAAATCCTTTCTCTTCTATTTGTAAAGTAATATTTAACTTCAAAGCTAAGATTAACTTTAAAATCATAACTAAATGAAAAGATATTACTTCTGACAACAATAAGTCTAATGAAACTATGAAATAGCTGAATGAAGTTTATTTCTTTGCTTTAGAATATAAACTAAAATATGTTTTCACTTTATAGTAATAATAATATTCAATTATTAAAGATTTTCTTAAAGTAATGGATTGAGAATCATGAAAAAATATCAATCCAGATATTTGGTTACTGAACTAAAATAGATGTCAATGGTAGCCTGTTTGATAGTAATTTCACATAAACACACACTAGCCAAATCTTAAAACAATAAAAGGCAAATTATTCAAAATGGTAAAAACATTAACAGTAACAATGGCCTAATAATATCTAGGTAAAATTTATTCTTAAATCTAATGAGAATAGTCGTAACTTATTTGCTTCTCTACATAGGTAAAATTTTAATAGTTAAATAATGAAATCTTTATTACTAAACTTAAACAATGTATTATGTTTAAAGCTTCATGCTAAACTTTTGCTGTAATTCTATGTTATTTTTATTTTTGTAATATTTAAAGCATTTTATGTAATTAATATTTAATTTAAGAGTTTGTGAAAATGTTCAATGCATCTGCCTAATATATATACAGGCCTAATTTCGAATATGAATAAAATTTGACTAATTTTAGATTTCAAGCCATGTCCAGTTATTAATTAATAAATGGATATCTAGCCATCAGTAATTAGGATGTAATAATCAGATGTTATATGTTAACTTAAAATAAAAATACTTTTTTAAAAAAATAATACATCCTTCATACAGGAGAGTAAGTCAACAAATTTAATAGCAATGGTACTTAAAAGTAAATCAAAATTCTTGTATTTTTTTTTCTTTAAAATCTTTGCTGCATTAGATAATACTAAAAATTTAATATAAAAGTAATCTTGCCCTTGGTGTATATAGGAGTATGATATGTTACAATTGGTGATAGATACATGCTATAGTCATGTATTTTTTTATTTTGACAGTCAATACAGAATCATTATTATCTAGCTAAGAATACCTATACACTCACTTTTTAATAACATTGAATTACTAGCTATGATGAAAATGAGTTTAACATCAAACATTGTAAAAGAAACAAATTTCAATATATAACTAAGAAAAAGAAAAGACTTTTAATTTAATTCTGATATAACAAAAAATATTAATAATAATTCAGAGCAATAAGAAATATACTTACAATAAATATATTATATTTTTACAATTCACCAATCAAATAATTTATAAAAGATCATAAAATTATATTCTATAAAATCGTGCAAGATATTTTATGAAAAAAAATCTCAGATAAATTTTAAAAATGATTTCTTTATCAATAATAGTGAAAAAATTAATACATAAAACTTAATATAATAAATTACATGATATTATTCAAGAAAATATTCAAACTATAATTTAGAACTATAATTAGATTATCTAATAAGCTGGCATGTATAACTAAAAAACATTCTCAGATAAGATTCATATTACCAGAGAGCAATTTCCACATTAAAAGAATAAGATTATAACATTCCAGTGTGAAATCAGCTGGATTATGCAATTGAAATATATTTCAAATATATGTTTTCAAATTTAACCATCATAATGTTACTATGTGAAAAGAGGAAATTTATCAAAACTTTCTCTGATATCTCTTAAAAGTGATTTAACAAATAGAGAGAAACTACAATCTACAATAACATTAGAACTTTTAAATACTATACCTTTTTTATATAAATCCATGAAATATTGGATAGCTAATTATTTAACAAGTTTCTTCAACTTATTAGCTATGGGGTATATAAAGAAAAATCCTAAGATTGAACTCAAATCTCAAGCCATAGTATAAGCATAATAAATGCACCATCTATTACTATTTCAATTGGTCTATTTACTAATTTGGATTCTAATATAATTTAAAAACAAAACTTTTACTCTGTAATTTTTCCAACATACTGGCAAGATTCTTCACGAAAATTTTAAAAAATTCTAGTTTTCACTGATATCATCACTAAAACTGTAATATGGAGTTTCTTTTAAATTATTATAATGCAATAATATCGTTAAAAAATTAGGAGTAATTTGTGTAATTACTTACTTTTTTGTAGCGATATTTTGTTAGAATATCTCTTAAATTTTCTTGCAATAATTAAGAAAAAAAAATGCATAGCTGATCTGTAATATTTTATGAATAGAATTGATTTTTAATCTTGATTTTTATTTATTAATAAGCTTAAAATGGATAGTTAAAATTTAAAAATGTTAAAAACAAATCTGCATTATTATCATAAATCAAGTCACCACCCTTATGTGTAGATGTGATAAATTTGAACACATGATCTTTTTTATTCCAGTAGTAGTCCTTTGTACTGCCCTCAATTTAAATTAAAAGAAAAATTATTTCTATATAAAAGCATATTTATTGGAAATTTCTTTTAAAAAATAAAATAATGCTAACTATAATTTGACAATTGTTGCTATCCACCATTTAATCTTCAAAATCTATTTTTTAATAAAATATTTATCTCTTTGAAAGTAAAAATGCCTAAATTATTTTTATGAAGTTACGTTGGATCTAAAACTATTTATTTGTTTGATTATTCATCACAAAAATTATTGAAAATTGTTTACTGATAACATATACATTTAATCCTGATGTTTCATTCACTCTTAACTTTTAGGATATTAAATGTGTTGAAAGGAAAATAACATTCTTTACGCTATGAATCACTCGTCAGTCGATCCTAAGTTATACAGATTAAACTATAAAAGGATAATTTATATTGATTATTCTAGACTATATATATTTTAAAACTCATAAATTCAAAACCCTCCATGTTTACATAAGATATTGTAAGATTGCAAAAATATACACATATGGTACAATGTTCATAATGTACACTATTAATGAAAAGGTTGAATCAGTTCAAAATTATTCCTTTTCTAAATGAATATCCCTATCAGGTACAGATGGGCACAGTTAATAGTTGGTGGAATGGCCTTCAGATATGAAGATGAACTATGAATAACAAATAAATAGTGCTGACTAAGAGTTCCTGCTGCCTTGTAGTATAGGATGTTGGTTCAACAAAGGGTATGTATTATTTCCAATACAAAGTCTTTTCTATCTTTTCTTCTTCTTCAGTCATTTAAATTATTGTAGGGCCTTCTTATGGGCCTCACATGCCATTGAATATTTTTTGTAATAGCTGTGACAATGGAATTGTGTATTTGTGCAACAACATTTCCATCATTTAATGTACACTCTCACCATTTATGAATCCAATATCCTCTTTTGGCTCCTTTTTTAGCTCATCTCAAGAGTTAAAAAAGCAATAGAATCACTAATGAGTCAATTTGGAACTGAATTTAAGTGAGGTATAGGACTTTTGGATAGCAGAGATTGTATGTTTAGATAGCCCTATTAGGGATCACCCTGCCTACTATAGAAGCAAAAGAACCTAGAAAATGTAATCAAAAAATGAGTTGTCTCACATGGTCTGGCTAGGTTTATCACATATGGAAGATTACTCATTTCAGTGATAGAAATAATAAGAATAGTGATAACAATATCAACCATGAAGGTGAAGCAAGAGGCAGTGGTAATACTAAAAGATAAGTATCATAAATCTATTTTTTTAAATGTAAATATATGGAATGTGTAAATTTTACGTGATTTGTACTCTTCAAAACCAGAACAAAATGTTGCACTTGTGGCTAAGGAGCTGTCAAGATTTAAGATTAATATAGCTGCTTTTAGTGAAAACCATCTTTTAGAGGAAAGAACAGATGGAAGGATATAAGTTTTTTTTGAAAAGAAAGAATGGTCAGTGAAAGAAGAATGCATGTGGCAGATTGAATTTGCAAAATAAATGAAATTTTTTTTGTTCGACATTTGTTTCTAAAATGTGACTGAATAATTATTAAAATCTAATAAATCTATCAACTTATGCTTTAAAAGTTTTAATTTTTTTAGTAATTTTTATGATATTACTATATTTTCCACCACTGTAATTTCCATAATAACGTTACTAAATATATATATTATATTTAAAAATGAAACACTTCTGTAGAAAATAAATATGTAATAATATATCTTCTTAATTTCTAATAATTATCATATAATTATTATGCAAAAATAATGATAAACTTTCCAAAAATCCAAGTTTTTTAATCATTGGTAACATTGTTTCAAAATAATTTTGAAACTGCCAAGAATACAATGGCTTCTCATCATTTTGGAGATTATCAAGCTTTGAAATTCTCATTTTTTTAATTAACCTGACATTTTCTGATTTTTATTTTTTTTTTGGAATTAAAATATTAAAAAAAAATATGCAAAATTTAAAGTTTGAAAAAAAAAGTTAGCAAAATCTCTCAATAGGGGGCCAAAGACAAACTGAATTTTTTGACTTCTAGCCTGAATAATCCTTGGAATTAAATGCTTTTGACGATGCCAGGAGTTGGTCTCTCTTCTGGATTTTAATCATTGTTTTGGAAAAAGCCTGTGTTATAAGAGGTTATGGGTGTTCCATGATTAGTTTACAATGTGTAACCCATATGGCATAGTTCAAAAATATTGAGAGACGTATTATTGAATAGGTTTTAGTATTGATACTATCCTTCAGAGATGAGATCAGCTGGAAATCTATCTTGGTGTTGGAGAGTATGATTTCTCGGATCACTCTGAGTCCCGTACATTGTGAGAAGAGGTGATCCGATGTCTCATTGCCATTCATGCAAATGCTGCAAGTAGGGTCTATGTTGTTGTGACCTTGTTTGTAAAAGAGGAAGTGATTAGTAGGTAGTCCGTTAATGTTGTATTTAATGAGGAAGTCTAGGTATTTGGCCTCTAGACTCCATCTTTTAAAGTTGGATACCAGTTTCTGATTATTGTAATAAAGTGTGTTGATTATAGGATGTAAGATTGAATGGAGGATTGTGTATGCTTGCCATAATGATATTTTAGAATTGAATGTGGAGTTGGTTATTGGACAGTGCTGTTTGATAAGACCTGTGATTCTAGTGATCCATGTTTGTCTGCCTGGTGGGGGTAGGTTGGTGGGTGTTACCTTTTGAAGCAAAGCTTTTTGAAGAATTGTGTTAAAACCATATGATGCTACCAAACTAACAATGTGGCAAAAAGGGGGGGCTAACAATCAGATAACAAATATGTGAAAGATTTAATGTTCACACCATCTTGTGCAACATAGACTCATCAGAACTTCAAATGGAAATAACAAGATAGAACAACAATGTAAACCTCATATGTTTGGTTACACACACTGTATACATTAGAAATAATAAATTATTATTGAAACTAATTCTTGGAATTAAAAAGTAGATGGTTAATTCCCAATTTTAAACAACTTTTAAAAATAAGAGGTTCAAAATTTATGATATACTTTAAATCTATGATAATGACTTAAATTTTTTTTACAAGAAATCACTAGTAATGCTTATTTTTTTGTTTGAAATTTTTGATTTACAATAAGTTTTGGAAAACCTATTGTCCCCTCTATATATAGGGATGGAGATTAACTTTTTAAAGCATTTTCCTTTTCATTTCATTATTATAATAATTGCATTTGAGAGTTTGTGTAAGATGGATTGTCTTATGACTATAACACAATAAATGAGTAATCTTGAGATTACTCAGGGGTACCCAAAAATAATCAGAATTTTATAATAAAAAATTGTTTATTTAATTTTTAAGTGTTATAAATTTAATCTCTTTAAAAAGACTATCCATTTGATACAATACATTAGTCTAAATATTTTATTCATTTTTCAAAGTAGACCAGAAGTACTTGCAGTGATACCTTTTATTGTCTCTCTTATTTTTTCCACCACTTCTAAGTCTGCCAAAAAAAATTGAAACATTTTTTTCATTTGAGAGATTAAAAAAATAGCAAGAAGTGAGATCAAGTAAATGTGACTGATCGATAAGTTGGATTGTGCTCAATTTCCTTTAAAATGCTCAAGGCATTGAAAGATTACACTTTGTGGGGGTGAAGCTTGCACTCTTTTCTTTGTCATAAAACAATGTTTTACCACATATAAATGTTTTAGAACTTTCAGATAAAATGCCATTTGCATCAAAAGGAAAAAATCAGTGTTGTTTTGACTTTGGACTGTACTTGCAATGCTTTTTATGGATGTGGTAAATTTAACATTCCAATTAATTTACTCATAAACTTGTGATTTTATCAGATCAGTTTCCTTGCGATCTGTTTCAAGTGTTTTACAACTTTTTTGTAGTTTTCTGTAAATGAAAACAGAATTTCGCATTTTCAAATTTTTCAGACATTATAATAAAAATTAATAAAAATGCAACATGTACTTTACAAAACAATGTGTTACATGGTCTCACAATTTCACACAGTGATGTCACTTGAGAGATTGATGCAGAAGTGTTTATGCAAGATGTAAATAACAGTACGAGCATATATATTACAACAGGTGTGCAAATCAGAGAACAATTCCAGTTATTTTTGGATCACCCCTTGTGTATTTAAAGTTTATAATAAAAAGAAAAAATGAATTTATACAAAAGTTATTTGTATAAATTGTTAAAATAATTTAAAATGACTAAAATATTGATTAAATAGATAATTTTTGATATTTTAAAATAATTTAAAATTAAATAAAAAGACATCTCTGATATAGATAATTATTTAACTTACTTTCAAGTTCTGACAAAAATTTATTAATATAATAAAAAATAATTTTATATAAACATCTTTTAATGGTATATAAAATTATAAAAATTAGTTTTAATATGTGTATACTTATAAGGAGATTAAGAAAAAATTTTAATTAAGAAATTATTGTTAAATCTATTTTGTTTTGATAATTGTATATTAATCTCTCTACTTTGCATTTTGAAAAATTATGCTAGTAAATTAAAGTTGTAATTATAAATTTATTAAACGCACATTGATTATGTAAGTAATATTTACTGAGGCTATAACCTCGATAATATGCATGTAAAAATGTGATAGTAGGGACCTCTACAGGTGTTTTGACCACAAGCTTATGCTCCGTAGTGTAAGCTTGTGGTTAAAACACCTGTAGAGGTCCCTACTATCGCATTTTTACATGCATATTATCAAGGTTATAGCCTCAGTAAATATTGCTAGTAAATTAAATAAATATTTTTCATGTTTTTTATTTTAGCAATTTAAACTTTATTCATTGTTTATTTTTTATATTATTTAAAAAATTTGTTTTGAATTTAAGTTTATAAATTAATAATCATAAAATAATAATTATTTACAACAGCTATGTAATCAAATAATAATTGTATACATAAAAAGCTTTTTTCAGCACCTGCTTTGGTGCCCTTTTCAAATGTTACTAATCTATTTAACATTAATGAATCACCTGACATAAAACCATCCAGTGTCCAATAATGGAATTAAAACAAACAATAATAATATAAATAATTAAAACAAATCAAAACCCTCATATACAAATTCAATAATTACAAAACAATTAACTATATCATAACAATATATTCAACAATATTACCTGCATTTTTAATACAATTATATATATTATATTATATAATTTTCCATTCATTTTTAATCAACCAATTATTAACCAAATTTGTATTAAGTCTTATAAATATTCATACAATTCATCAAATTATTTTTAATATAATTTGTTTCATATATTTGTTTTCTTTTCAGATCTTTGATGAAATTTAAATATTTAATATTTTTGTAGCATCTATTCTAGGACCATATTTTAAGTAGTGAATATATAATGCAGACCTATCATTTCTTCTTTTAATAGCATTGTTATATTCTTTGGCTCTTACCTCTAATTGTTTTCCAGTATGCCCAAAGTAAATCATTTTACAATATTGCATGTAATTTTATATACAATTCCTTTTTTGAACTGTAAATCATCCCTTAACCTATAATTGCCTATTAATTGATCAAGATTTTTACTATTTGACCAGACAATATTTATATTCTCATCAATATAATCTTTATTATACCTTAAAGTATTATAAATCCTAGGATAATATGAAAGTTTAATCCATTTTTACTTGATTCATTATTACCATTATCAATACCATCATTATTCTCAAAAATTTTATTAACTACCATGGATTTTTTAGAAGTAAAAAATATATTGCTAATAGTTTCAGGATTATATCCATAATCTTTATATAATTTAATTAATTGTTTTTTTTTGTAATTGAGATACACTTTTATTCATATTGTATTTATGATTCCTATATTTAAAATTTGTAATTACTGCTCATTTTTACACCTATACTTATTGTGAATCTATATGAATAAATTTTCTTAATTTGTGTTTTTTAATAAAATGTTTTAAAGTAATTTTATTATCTTTATCTATATTAATTTCTATATCTAAATATTTAATCTTATCTTCAAATTCTACCTTAGTAAATTTAATTTTATATATTGTGCTGGTCAAAATATGCTTATTCATCTAACATGAGCTGGGACTCACAAAATGTACTTCAAACCCAGTCGAGCCTGAGATTTTGGTCAGGGACCAGCCTGGATTTGAACCCACTCTCCAAGCCCCAGGTCAAACACCTAACGGACAACATAACAATGATGGCACATGAGAATTAATTCTTAATCCAGCCCGCTAGCAAATCGGAGAAACAATAAGACTCATGGACTTAAACATATATATAAACAACTTAAATACTAGACATTCCAAAAATAAAATCTAATATAATTAGTTAATAGGGGTTTTACTAATGAAAAACTATGGGCAATTAGTGAATTGGATTGATTTAATAATGAGACAGAAACTAAGAGATAATGAATTATAAAATATATTTATTAACAAATTTCATATATATCTTGATATAACATTATTTAGCACCAGGCATTTTATTTATTAAGTGACATTACTCTAGGCCATTTAAACAATAATTGATAGTTGGAAAATAGATTTGTGGCCATTATTTAATGGAAACAAATATCACACTATACAACTAATCACTACATTAACTTATTAGTTATGTCCTTTTATAATCAGTTCGAGTGGCTATTCTACATGAAATCAAACCAAGTCTGGAGTGAAATTTAATAATACCTGTGATTATAATAAGTTTTTATATTAAATATGGGCATATAAAGCATCCAGATAGCTTTAGATCGAAGGGGTTTTCAAGAATGCTTCAGTTTAATGCTGAAGATTGCATATTAGTGAGGAAAGAGTTGGCTATAACGATTTTACTAATATGCTAGGCACAAGTAAAATATAATAATAAAGTTGCTCTGCGGATGGAAAAAAATAGTTTTAGGGTTTTTGTGACAAACAACGGTTTACCTAATAACCGGTGTCATGCTGCTAAAAAGGGAACCTTTATTGGTTCAGAAGAGGCGGGGAACTTATGTGCTAATCTGGCCCGTAGCTCAGACTTCGCTACTGCACTACCCATAAAAGAGGAAGATGGGCTGGACTTACCGTGGCTCCATGTTATATATATAAAACAGCACAACGAGAAAATATTAATAAGTTTCAAATCCGCCAAGCCGAAGGATATTATAAATTAAATATCATATATTAAATGAACACCAGTTCATCAGCTTGATCAAAAGAGCCAACTCTTCTGTAGCATGAGAAATACGATATGTTACTGATGGGAATATATATATATAAACTTTACTTTATCCCGTTCAATCTCTTTAGTTATCTATAACTACTAAACTTTAAAAAGGGGGGAAAGTATATTTAATAAGGGACTTACGAATACTTTACTAAAAAAAATATACTTATGATTGCACTCCAGGCTACTTTAATCTTTAGTAACATAAAATTTAACGATTGCAAATTTGGATTTATCAGCCACTTTTATATTTATATTAATTAATTTACAAATGACAAAATACTAATGAGCACAAAGGGTCGCTATTATTTAGAAATAGGTTTTGAGACAGCGTGCAAAGTGACATTATAATAACTAATAATTCGAAGATTTTAAATTATATCTTTAAAAACATATTCTATAATTAACTGCATGCCGTTTCGAAACATAGGCATAATTAATAATTATTAAAATAAGCAACAGAAAGGTAAATATACTGCAGTGATTAATTTATATAGCAAAATATTAATTAACAAAGAAATTTAGCAAACGCATTTCATTTATAGATTTCAAATACTATTTAGAAAGAGTTTACAATATTGAATTAATAAAGAAATTTGCAAAAGTATTTCATTTATAGATTTTAAATAATATTTGGAAAACAATTCAGAAAGAGTTTACAATAATATGGTTAGCTAACCTGATTTTGAAGAAATAATGATTGTTTTTGAAATTCACACAGAGCTCTGCTATTTTAGTAATATTAAAACAGTTCTCCTGTAGATAGACTGGAGATATTCGAACTGGAACGAAGGTGATTTCTTTGGCGGCTTGTAGCATCTTCAATTTAGTTGGGAGACGATTTTAAAATGGTGTTGGAATGAAAGCAAGTCCCTTTTAGCGGCGTACGGCATCTTTCATTTGGTATAAGCTTTTTGGTTGTTGCTTCGGCATTGGATGGATTGAACTGCGGCGTTCCATCATGGGAATGGCAGCAAAATTTTGCCTGACTTTAGCCGGACATGGTAAAATTAACCAATTTATAACTTGGATAGTAATAGCTCTTCAAAAGCAAGATGGAGTATCTCTTCCTGCTTAAAATAAGCCCTATTTATACATTTCGACTAAACTTTAACACCTTTTTGGAATTTTGTTTGCCTGGGGACCAATTGACTTTTAATTAAACAAAATAATATAATCCAATTTCTACAACAGATAACATCTCCGAGGTGTTACATTTAATTTACTTAAAATTTATTAAAATATATAAATTATATAATTCGATTCAGATTTCACTAATTAAATTCCTTTCTAGGTGTTATAGAATGTTAAAGCTTAGCAGAAGTAACGGTATTCTGATTTAATGATAAAGTCTTTTGTTGCAAACAAAAATCAATCAATAAACTAGATTTTACTTTTTACCCAGGGTGCAGTCACTAAATGATTTCTTGTTTACACAAAATTCTCATTTTTAATTACAAACGGATGATTTTTATTTTACTGAAATAAATAACTTTTAACATATTTGTTTTTACAATATTATTTGTTTATTAAAAAAAAGCAAATTTAAAGAAAATACTTTAGTTTCAATTATATATGTAAAACATTAAATCAGAAAACCGTTAAATATATTTTAAAGAAAATGTTTTACATTATTTTTATTTAAACTTAAATATATATATACGAATCATTTTGCCATTATTCCAATGTTTAACTTATCCATCCACATACGAATATAATAGCAAATATAATTAAGAATTGACTGAAAATTAATAAAACATTTTATAATAATTTATGAGCATTTCTCCGCTATAATTTTATCGAACCTGTCTAATTATAGCATGTTTTCATATGTAAATGAGTGATGCAATTCAAGCGGCCATTATAGCAAAGTTTTCCCGCTCGACTTATATATAACATTTTTACATATGACATTTTTACATTTAAGATAGGTTCGAAACTAGTTCAGATGAGTAGGTCATTAGGTTGATGGTGAAACGGAAAGAGATTGGAAGGTTTACGTTTCATATCAGTAAACTTAGTAAAAAAAAAACAAAAAAAAAAGACTTTACTTATATAAACGCGGAGCTAAATTATGGCTTCTTTCAAAATATAAACTCATGGCCTAATCCTACGCTAAACTTATGATAATACATCATACTAGATTACACTATATAATAAATTTAATGCTTCTCAAAATTATCAATACACATAATGAAATTATCGGTTAGTAGTAAATATTTTAAACTTTAGACATTCGGATAGATTTAATTACAGCAGATAAGTCCGATATAGTTTTGTAACGCTCCATGGCAATTCTATTGTTAAATTCTACTATAAAAAGGAGGGTTTTCTTTTGTTCTCCATTCTAATGTTTCTAAGAGAAATCATTCTGAGGTCTAATGTTTCTAACCAAAATTATTGTAGTAATTTGTAAATCTTGACATGACTGTGTAAAGCACAAGAAGGCTATTTCTCTCCAGAATGGTCATATGCTGCCGTAGACCATCGGAAGTTATCGCACAAGGAACCCCGGAACTGCTGCTGCCGCTGCCAAAAATATGAACATTTCCAGATTTTGCTGTTAAATTATATAAAAACCTGCTGACCATCAATCTGCCTAAAAATGCTTCTCCAGAGGTAACCCTAAATTAACCCAAGAGCTCTTGTGATAACTAACATGCTATAGCTATTTTAATTTGTTTTCTGATATTTCACATAACTTCATTATGTATTTCTTTAACGTGTTTAAATATACTCAACATTTTGCTCTCAATATTTTCTATTTATTAAGCTTTCTGTTATTTTATTATGATAATGTGTCAGAATCATCTTTGACCGAGTGAATTATTCCTTTTGTTGAAAATAAGACGTCACTATGAGGGCATATTTTAAATTTCTAAATAATTTCCAGTCACTCGTTTGAGGGCGATTCTTTTCTTTAATATATAATATAATCACATAGTTTAAAATCTACATGTTATTGATTTTAATCTAATATGAGAGTATGTGCGAGGCCAATGATTAAATGTGTCCCCTAATGCATGATTGCGTATATAAATCTATACTTACTTTTCAAACCCGCAAGCATGCATTTTCCTATTTTAATTACCGTGTTCTACTTTAATTACAAAGTTCATCATTGACGTCGAGAATGTGTGGACCCTTTTAAATGAATTTTGGGGAATTTGATTGGGAATTTCTCTTAATCCAAGTAAAACCCATTCAGTATGTTTTATATACACTAGTCTCGTATTGCTGGTAAGTGAATTGGTTGTTGAGACCGCTTTGTTTTACTTTTCCAAGGATTCTTTACACGGCCAAGTCCATTCTCTTCGCTTATTGCAGTTTCCAGGCAGAGTGTGTCCATAAATGACACACCTGGGAATTAAACGCAATCGTCACACAGTCACTAAGTTTTGGCTGTTCATAAAATACTTTCCTACGAGTTAGCGGCGAGATGCCCTCCATAATCATTCCGGATATTCAATATTGTTTTATTTTTATATTTATTTTACAAAGCATCTGTGACTTAAACGTGTCACACCCTCCAATTTTAATAAATTCATTATCAGCAATACTGACCTCCCAATGCAACTCTATTATTATTATTCTCAAATAAATGCCTTGATCACATTCCCACTTTGTTGCTTAGTAAACTTTTGTCCGTGCTATCTCGAAATCAATAAATATTTTAGAACACTTAATTTTCAAATATTTTCTTAAACTTGTATAATTGCTCAAAGCACCTTGCACATGTTCCTATCTCATCAAGCACATTATCGTAATGCTATTAGCTCGAGGAATAGAATATATCACTTTGCTTTAAAACCCTTTTGTCATATAATGCCAACAATTATTTAATACGCACCCTGTCTCATATAAGCAGACAGTGGCATTATATATATAATTTATATAAATAAATTTTGTGAAATTATTTAAAACTAAATTTGATATCTTATTTTATTTGATTCCTTTCACTGTCTCGGTCTATATATATATTTTCTGCATTTCTTTTGTAAATCCATAGATGTTAATTAGCCACCCAAACTTTTTTTAGTATAGAGTCTTTTGTTTCTCCCTGACCACCAGGCACCGGTCAAAGGTTATACTAGTAGTGGCATCTGATGTGTTATCATGTAGATGGGTTGTGAAATTTGGACTTTAGATTCGAACTTAGTATATCTAGAAGGCAACCCCTCCTAGAATGTTCAGTTTCGTGTCTGGGGTTTGAATTCTGCAGTGTGTTAGCGAGATAGACGATTCTGACTGTTACAATATATTATTATTAAACTCATTATAAATATTATTTATTACTCTTTTATTACCAATAATTAAAATATCATCAACATATCTAGAATAAATTCTAGATATGTTGATGATATTTTAATTAATTACTCGATATTACAATAGGTTGCTCTGGAGTGGAATGAAGAGAACAGCTTCTGAAAAAATATATTAAGAATAAATAAAGTCACTTGATATTTTGTATGAATAAATATTCACTGTACTGCAAGTAATTGAAGCTTTCACTACATATTAAGGTATATATTAAAAGATAATTAGCATAAACTTACTTTTTCATTCTGTCTATATTAAATAATTGATGCTGTTTGAACTTCCACTTTATATTCATTTTGCATGAA
Organism: Epiperipatus broadwayi; assembly: GCA_028023455.1. Lineage (NCBI taxonomy): Eukaryota > Metazoa > Onychophora > Udeonychophora > Euonychophora > Peripatidae > Epiperipatus > Epiperipatus broadwayi. The sequence continues at coordinate 473,362 of JAQFVV010006603.1, read as the reverse complement.
ATAAGACAGTTTGAATTTTAAACTGCTCCAATGGTTATTTTACTTGACTTAATCAAAAAAATTTGAACTATTGGATTTGAGAATTTAAGAAAAATGAACGTATACAAGGATGATGATGATTAATAAATCATAAGTATTTTGCATATTTAACAAAAATAACTTGAAAATTACTACTAATGTGATTACTGTTTATTTATATATACTTCATGTGTTTTTTAACAAAGTGGTGGATTCAATAAGTCTCTGTAATTCTCAGTTGAAAAAAGGAAAGTGTAATCAATAAAATATATATATAAAACTCAAGTGGCTTGCATGCTTGATTGTCAGCCACATGATCTTTCAAACAGCTGTCTATAAAATTTATTTTTCTTCTGAATGTTTTGATAACTTGAGAGTTAAATATTTCTAAAAGTTCCACCTGCTTTGATCTTTCTGAATCACAGCCATTCGATCGTTGTTGTTTTCATGTTTATGTTAGTTGATTCTCCCAATTTATATTTATCCGTGTGATTACAATTTGGCACTAAGAAAATAATGCAATTTTCTTAGCCCATCTTAGAAGTGAATTTCTTCTGCTAACTTTAGAAATAATAGTTACATTATCAACATAAGTCTTGATAGTCAAAATATAGATATAACATACTAACTATTTTTACAAAAAAATTGTCCAGTTATAAACTGTTATGTTACACTATCAAAACTAATATGCATGTAAAGTGGGGACAAAATTGTTAGTTTTTAATTTATTATCAAAAAATATAAAATATTATTTGTTTTATTAATTCACATCTTCATAAAGAGTGAATATGGTAGATAGATAAGATAACAAGGTAAAATTATCTTTTTTTAAAAAAACCTGCATTATAGTAAAAAAATTTAATAACCCACAGATAAAATAAAAAAGCTTGTTAGCCATCAAATGGTGAGAATTCATTCTGCCCTCTCTGTTTCACTCTTTACAAAAGCATAACAATTTATCTATTTACTAGAAAATTTTAGGTGATTAGTTGAGTTGTTTATAGGGCAGCTACCTGAAAGAAAAACTTCCAAGCCTTGAAAAAAATTTCGTGTTTTCCTTGCTCTTATTCAAACTTCACATTAGAGTATGAATTTCTCTATTATTTTTAGGTATATTTAATTGTTATAATACAATCGTTTGTTTATATCCTAGACCTATGCAAAAATAATTATACATTACAATTTGCTTCAAAATTACTATACTAGTAATGTGGAATTTTATCTTTTAAATAAAAATGTTATTTTAATTCATTTATGAGACTTCTAAATGCAGGTCATAATTTCTAGTTTCCAAAATTATATGTTTAGCTGCTACAAGTATATATATCTTCCCTCTTATGCTAGATAGAGATTAAATCATATTTCAAACATGTCTGCCTTTATATTTTATGCACCTTTGATTATATGACCTGCTGAAACTTTCCCCAACAAAAATGGCTTATGCATCAGCTAGTGTTGATTCGTGACCAGCTAGTCCTATGATAAAATTTGCACTTACGTGATAAACCTTTAGTCTCCCTCCCTTCCATCTATCTGCTATATTTTGTATTTAAATCCTAGTACTAGCTATGTTAGTTACATATGATAATGAATTGCCCTCATAAATGATTCTGTGAAGCCTATACTACTTCATTATCAGATAGATATTTTATCGTCTCCATCATAACGCACTAACCCTTTATATATACTTCGAGTGTTTTAAAATTAAAACATAACCTTAAAATTAAACTCTTAGTTATCTTTTAAAAACTACCTTCTAATTAATTCCCTTTTTGTTTTGTATCTATCTACCGTCTATCATTCGTAGCAGGGAAAAAAATGTAGTTTTAATCGCAGTATATAGATACGTAAAGGTATATTGTATCGTATTAAATATTTATTTAAAAATTGGATTTATGAAAAAGAACGTATAGTTTTAACTTTATTTTAAATGAATGTATAATGTACCATAAATAATGTTTAATTCTATTAATGATTTTGGGTTTAAAAGGTCCATGCTGTTCCTAAAATGGATTTTTGATTAGTACAGCCTTTTCATTTTTAAGTAATTATGAATTATGGTTCGTAGAATCATTTAAGATTAATTATTACTAAAAATATAAAACTCATTTTCATAACTTGCAAGTAAAATAATAGCAGACATTTTCTATTCAGAAAAAAAATTGTTTTAATTTATTCCAAATTAACATACAGAGTTAAGTCTCTTTTTCTTTTTCAATCTCTTTTGCTTTCTTTTTATTTTTTGATCTAATGTACTTTATATTTCAAAATAATAGTTTTCTTTTTATATTTTTGATCACATGATTTTGAAACTGAATCCCCTCTCCCATCTTTCATACTCAATGTTTGAAAAGCTGAATTGAGAAGTGGCTTTTTTGCGTTTTCAAAAAAAAAAAAAATGAAATAAATTTGAAGAGTGGTTTCTACTCAAAGGTTTCTTTTCTCTCCTTCATATGTGGTAAATCAGAGCAGTTCATTTTAATTCCATGGGGAATCAGCTTATCAGGGCAACCACTTAGTTATGTAATTTATATTTAAAAAAAAAAAAAAACTTCAAGATGCGATATTATAGAGTGAAAAAAGAGCTTTCTTTCAGGTTTTATCACTTCATATTAAAATATATTTATGTTTATCTTTTATTAGAATAATTACTCTCTCCTTTATATTTATTTAACACTTTACCCTTCACGTTAAAAACATTTTAAATTAGAAAGTTTTTAAATAATAATTTAGAAAAAAAGTAATTTTAATGCTGTAATTTGAATATTATATTGTACGTTATTTTTATACGGTTGTATTTCTCTCAAATTTATTTTGGAAAAATATACGATGTATACAAAAATATTTATCAGAGAATAAATCTTTTATAGTTAATTTATTCTTTGAAGTATTATAGGAATGGATTATAGTTAATTTATCCAAGCTCAAAACAAGAACAAATAGTAGATATAAGAGCCACAAGAGGAGCTTATATTGCACATCATTTGCAAATGTAGTTAATATATCCAAGCTCAAACAAGGACAAATAGTAGATATAAGAGCCACAAGAGAAGCTTATATTGCACAGCATTTGCAAATGTAGGTAATATATCCAAGCTCAAAACAAGGACAAATAGTAGATATAAGAGCCACAAGAGAAGCTTATATTGCACAGCATTTGCAAATGTACTTTGTTAGACATTACAGATTAAAAGTAGATCTTATTTCAATTATATTCTCGAAAAGGGGATATTCATTATTAAAAGCATCTACAGTACTAGTCATGCTAAATTTCAACTGTAATTAAACGTTTAAATTGCTAATTTGGACTTCCAGAATTGTCAAGTTATCAAGGCAGGGAATTCTCTTGAAAATGGTGTTATAAATAAACCTATTCTTGAATTCATTAAAAAGAAGAAACGTGACTGTTTTTTGACAATGATCTTATAATTAGTTACTTGATTAAAAAACATTTTCCAACATTTTCTCCTGAGCAGAATAATAAATTGAATAAGCGCTTCATAATCAATATAGTGGCTTTTTTTCTCTCATATGTCTTAGCATCGGCCGGGACGCGAATCCTCAACCGTTTGCAACCAACTACTTGTTTGCAAGGTGGCTGCAATGACCTCTCAGTAGAAATTCAACTATTGACAAGAAGGCTTAGCAATGATCTACTGATAATCTTATATTGAAAACAATATGTAGACTATAAAAAAAATGGTTTTATAATCCCATTAAATCCATCAATGGTCTTTTCGTATATGATAACAATGATATATCAAAGAGATGAAAGGAATATTTTGATCAATATTTACATAATAATATAAGAATTGAGAATACAATAGTAATAATATATCCATTTCATCTAGCCATTTGGATTTGAATAAATATATCAAGCTTAGTGAAGTTAAATTGGCTTTTTGTAAATCTTAAAAATGAAAAAGTTACAGGTCTTGGTCAGATATCTGGAAAAGGCTTTAAATATGATGGAACTATGTTTGCTTCAAAAATACTGGATTTTTTAATGAACATATGAACTCAAGAAGTTGTGCTGTCTGATCTTATGGAAGCTTCTATTGCTACAATTTTTAAAAATAAAGGAAATAAATAAGATTATAGTAATTATCATAGAATGTCATTATTATTTACAACAGCAAATATACTTTAAAAAATTTTGTTGAATCATTTCCTTCCGGTCATGGATGAATAGTTATAGGAGAATCTCAGTGATTTTACAGAATCAAAAAGCAAGATAAACATGTTTTATTGTCAGATAAGTAACTGACACAAAAGAATGATTTGTATATTTCTTTTACTGATTTGAACAAGACATTTGATTCAATTAATTAAATAAGTCTTTATTTAAAATTATGTTACTGTCACACAAAGTTCAGACTCCTACATAATGGAATCGGGGAAATCCTATTATTACTAGTAAAAGAATTTGAGGTGTTTTAAATGATGTTAAACAAAGGTGTATAATTTCTCCAATATTGTATTCAATTTTTATGACAGTGGTCTTTGAAACTTTTATATGCAGCTTTATAGAACAAAGATCAAGATGTGATGTGGGGTTGTTGATGGAATTTTAATTTGAATTGATTAAAAATGAAAACAAGAACTTCACCTTTTTGGATTATGGATTATGTTATTTTTGGCAGTTCAAAAAATGATCTACAGAATGTACTTAATGTTTTTAATGTAATGTATAAAGACTTTGTTTCAAAAAAATATTAAGTTCCCTAAGCCATTAGATAATATTTTAATTTGCGAAGCGCAGATAGTTGAAAATTGAAATAAATTGAGATACTTCAAATCTCTAGCGCTCGTTATAATACTTAACTGACAGCCAATCAGATGTCAGGGATAGCTGTCCAAAGGACATCCAAACCTAAACACCCAACAAAGATTTTTCTAAGCCATTTGAAAAAAATATTCAGCACCTTTTAGCTTTGGTGGTTATCAACTTTGAGAGTATTACTAGTTTAAATATTTTATTGGCTTTTAATAGATTGCTAGACTTCAATGTGCTTCTGTTTTTAACATGTTAAAGATAAGGGTATTTCATCACATTGAAATAACTAAGCGTATAAATTTGCTGTATACATATCTGTTACTTTTCCTAAAAGTGATGCTTAGATGCCATATTGATGTAACCTAAGATCATTAGAAAATTTTCAATTAAGAATGCTCTGTAAAATTCTAAAAATATAATGGCAATATCATAGAATGAAGAATACTATATTTTCTGAAAGAGTGATTTTGTAGTGACCTTTAACATTGTTCTGATAAAGATGGACTATTTATATTATAAAGATGAGATCTCAAATACATTCTAAAGAGGTGCAATGTTGCTTGTTTCCATTAGGAAGATAAGGCTAAGTCCAGAACACATTGGAGATCTACAATTAGACATGGTGTTAAAGAAGTATTTCAGGATAAAGATTATTGCTAAACAAATTAAAATAAAGCATCACAAAATACCAACAAAATAATGGACCAGTATGTTCTATATGTGGAAGGATTTACAGTTCACAGCTTGGTTTGTACAGTTATCATAAAAGTCATTATCTTGGAGTTGGAATGGCCATACTCTTTTGTCAATGGTTCATGATGATGACAATGTAGAGGATCATCAGAAACCATTAAAATGTGCATATGATAAAGTTTAAAGCCTTTGTCTAAAAATATTTACTTACTTCCTGTGCACTTAATAAATAATCACAACTTTACATTAGTTTATATATTTCCAGTATAAAGATCATAATATTAACTCATTGTAAATCGTAAGATTTTGTGAAGGTTAATTTATAAAATGGACTTAAAAAGTGAAGAGATTAACACCTTCACACTCCCAAATCAAGATGCTTCAGATTTGGCCTATTTAAGTGGGAATTTAGGTTAAAGATAAGATGGCTGACCTTATCTTTTGAAAGTCACTATTTTGTGTTGAGGTTTGAGAAGTCCCTCTATAGTCAAAAAAAGACATTATTTGAATATTATAAACATTCAAGGCACATATGATAAATATTAAAACCTTTCTCTAAAAGCATGTAATTATTCTTGTAAATGCAAAATAAATTGCATTAAGGCAATAGATAACAATAGCCAATTTTCTCTAATGATAATTATATGGGCATTTGGACTTATCTTAATTAGAGAACTTGGAGATGACATTAAGTAGTTGTTTTATATAATTATTATTGTTTTTTAATTTATTTGCTAAAACTTTACAAAAAGTTTTATTATTACCTTCATAGTATTGTTTATTGAACAGTACAGTCAGATTAATGGCAAGTATTCTATCTTCTTATAGTTCTATGGAATAGTTGAAAAACTCCATGTGAATCGGTAACTTTCATTGCTTTATGCTACAATTCTTACTAAACTGCCTTTACTATTTTTTGTGTACAGCTATTTTGTCTATTTCAAACTGATACTATTCAGATTAGGAAGTGAGAATATTTGATGTGTAATTATTGTTGCAGAAACTGGTGCATCATGCAGAAATTAACTTGGATGTATTAATAAAATCCATAATTAGATAATGGAAGTATCATGAAATAAAATGGTAGAATAGTCTATTTAAATATTCTTTTTGTTAGATAACTGGAAACTGTTTTTTCTTTTCTTTATTACATTTCTATAAATTTGGAAGTAAACCATGTCTTCTTGTTTGTTTTTCTGTCATTGTACTCTACATACACTAAGTTAATCTGTTGGTCAAATCTATGACCAAATTGTTTTTTGTGGTCCCAAAAAACATGCATATTTTCGTTATATAAGTATTTGTGCAGAAGATAAAACAGTGATCAATTACCTAACAAATGTAATATTCAAATGAACTAAATTTAAATAAAAATGCATGCATAATTACATCACAGTATAAACAAAGCAGCAATAATAATTAATTTAAAAGAGCTATGATTATTGTGAACTTCACCTAAAATGCATTCAGCTTTAGGTTATAAAGAAGAAATAGCTTCTTTATGCAAATGAATAAATGTATGCTAATTTGAATTGCAAATACAAACAAAGGAAAAAAATCAATATTAGATAGAGAATATATATATATATATATATATAATAGTAGAAAATTATGAAGAGTCTCATATCTGTCTTTTTCATAACATGATATATGAGCTATGGACAGATGAACATTAAAAAAATTTAGGTTACAGAAAGGCTTAAGATTTTTCTTCACATAGCTAATTCATCTTCAACCTATTCATTAGTGATCAGTAAATGGATATTTAGTTGGTCTTCACTAAAAGATAGTGATCCCAAATTACTCCACAGTGTCAATTGCCAAATGAGTATCAATGTATTAGCAGTATACATAAAATTCAATTGTAATATGAGGCTGTGATTGCCACTATTTAGTAAGGGGTCATAATTCTACAGTTGCTGAACTCATGGCTACTTTTATTTTTAACAGATTTATGATGATGAAAATAGATTAGAATAATTCAATAACCATCTGACAATTTTATGATCTGATTCAGATTTTATCTGTGAGTTGCATACTGCTTTCTTGCCAAATATTCTTATAAGCATCTATAAGTTGTGATAAAGAATCACCTAAGACAAAACATGCTATCAGATCAACAATAAGTATTTGAAGTATTAAAGATCATGTGATTACCTTTTCAGAGGAAAAATTCTCAGAGGATCTTATAGATAACTTTTCTCCAATGATAAATACAAAGAATTTAGATTGAAGTGCAAATTTTACACTAAATTTCTTTTTAAAAATATTACAATACTTCAAAAATATGCACTATAGTAAATGTTAAATGGTCTCACATTCTTCAGTATTCAATTAAAAATTATTTTTACCTTTAACTTTGTTATGTCTCTGATTTCTTTACACTTACTGAAAATTATACAACATGTTAACTGCTACAATATGGCTCTGCTTTTATTCATGTAGTTAATATATTGCTCTGGAAATTAAATAATGTAATTCATACAGCTTACTACCTGAAATTTTCAAATTATTTGCATCTTATCTTTCCAAGGAGTATTTTTTGCAATGTGTTTATGAATATATAAATATATGTGAAAATATCACAGTTTTAGCGAATTGTGTTTCACAGTGCTCAAATAATGCTGAGAAATTTCTATGATCAGTAATGAAAATGTTCGGTAGTTTAAAATTTTTGAAAGATTTTTGCTGCTTAAAGTCCTTAAAAAAATTATCCACAAACATATAAAAATTCTCTGCAGAAATATGCAGCCAAAGTCTCGATAAAATGTTATCCATTGTTTTCAAAACAAACATGTCCTATATTGATATGATGATTTTTAAAATAATGACATGAGTGTCCATAAACTGAAGTCATTTCTTTAGTTTTTTTAAATCAGAAAGTCAACCAATCACAGCCAAAAAAACTTTAAAACAAGTTTTTTTTTTTTTTGATCAGCTAACTTAATAAAATTTTGGCTGGTAAATATGGTAAAATTAAATAATAGATCTACATAAATGAATTGAACTTCTGCACATTTGTTCTCTCATACCACAGAAAGCATATTTTTCAATCTAATTAATATTTTAATATTACCACATTATAGATGTGGTTACTATATCAGGTGCATCTGATTAAGTCCAAAAGTACACTAGATATAGCCCAAACATTTTTGGCTAAAGGCTATAATTTAACAGTTAGTCAGAAGATATGAGTAAATAGCACCAGATATCATCCTTTTAATATATGAGAGCAGATCAATAAAATAAACAGAGTCATCAGTTTTGTTTGAAATCAATGAAGTATTTTTTGGATGTTGTTTAGATTAAAATAAATATTTCATTCATTTGTAAAATTATCTGCAATTTGAGATGCAATGATGTAATATAAAATAGTTTCTGTTTAGAGGAAGTCAGAAGTTTCTATCTATTAGTTCAGGATTTCACTTTCTGAAATCATTATATTCCTCTGATAACCTATCTTTTTCTTTTTTTCTAATACACCTTTTCACTATACAATTACTAAATCATCCTCTGAGCTGATCTTTTATATTATATTAATAAAAGATACTTTGTTAGTTGCAATGTAGCATTTGTATATTTGTTCTTAAAACAGATGTGATGATGTGATGTGATGTATTATGGCTTCTCCTTAAACGAAGTCAAGAATATCTCAGCAATTATGCCCAGATAAACCTGTTAGCCACTTTTTTTTACATTCCCCACTCTAAATTTACCCATAATCTGCTCTATCCCATTTCCACAACATAATTTTTGTCAACTCTATAACCTTTATATCTAAATCCCCCTTATCTTTTCCCAAACCCAGCATAAAAACCAATAATTCACTTTCTGTATAATCACTCTTTTCATATTTATTTTTCCACAACTTCATTATATGTACCCTTTCTGTTTTCAAACATTTACATTCAATTAACAAATGCCTAATATTTTCAATTCCTTCCTTGCATAATTTACAAAATAAATCACCCATATTTTTCCATTTACATGTATATTCTTTTGTAGCTAAAGATCCCGTTCGAGCCTTAAACAATAAACTACTTTCCTTACTATTATCATATATTAACTCACACCTAATATTCTGTTTATTTCTATATATATTTAAACTCTTTTTACTCTCCATACTATTTCTCCATCTCTCTAACTCCCTAGTCTTTATTAATAAATTTATTCTTTTATCCCATTCCTTACTACTATAACACTCAATAATCCTCTTAACACAATCATCCCATCTTTTGTACAAATATACTGATATAAATTCTTTATCCAAATCTTTTGCATACCGCATTACCTTTCTCACCCATCTTGTTACCTGCCCTTTAGGCAAACTCTCCATACAGTAGTGCCACCCTGTGTCAACCAGAGTAATCAATGAGTGTCAGAAGGCTTGTGCATAAAATCCTCATCTAGTGTCTACTCATCCAATATCTCCAGACTAATTTCTGGCTTGTAACCTTCATCAGTGAGAAGCTTTGGATCTGAGAGCACTGCACCTAGATCTTAGGAACTAATGCAACCCTCCAGCAGTCACCTTTTATCTCTACTTAACTACAAAACTATGAGAATAAAATTGAAAACACAATAATATTTGTAAGCTCAATAGCTTATATAGTCATATAGGTCTGAACCCAGTTCAATACTATATATTTTGATGTGTTTGGCTCTTTAGCAACTATAGCCACCACTATCCTATTAGGCAGGATTGGTGTTAAACCATTAAACATCACATAATCACCATTTCTTATACTAGCACATAACTGTTATTAAAACAGGCAAAACTCTCCATACATTAATGCCATTCAGACCCATATGACTATATATGCTATTGAGCTTAGATTGAAAATATTATTGTGTTTTCAATTTTATTCTCATAGTTTTGTAGTTTAAGTAGAGATAAAAGGTGGACGCTGGAGGGTTGCATTAGAACCTAAGATCTAGGTGCAGTACTTTCAGATCAAAAGTTCCTCACTGATGAAGGCCACAAGCCAGAAACTAGTCTGTGGATATTGGATGAGTAGACACAAGATAGGGATTTTATGCACAAGCCTTCTGTCATTCATTGATTACTCTGGTTGGCAGTGAGTGGCACTACTGTATGGAGAGTTTTGCCTGTTTTAATAACAGTTGTGTGCTAGCATAAGAAATGGTGATCATGTGTGTATATTTGTTCTTGTCATAGATTTCTAATAAAAAAAATCTCTTTTGCTTCCTTCATATTTGTTTATCTTTACAATAGTGACGTAGAACTCATCATGTTATTAAATGATTTACCCCAGTAGTTGTTTATTTTTACAAATGTATCCACAATGAGAATAATTTGGGGTTTCTTTTGTATCTTACACTGGGTATGGCTGGTCTGAGAGTGTTAATCAGTTTTTCTTTCCCATCATTTTATTATCATGAGAGCTGTATATAATTCTGTTTCATTATTAATATTTTAAAGAAATAATTATTTGTGTGTATTCAGTCTTTTCAGATGTTTTTTTAAATATTCTGTGATTTTTAGTTGTTTACAAGCATTTTTTTCATGAATATAGTTATTACTCATCTTCAGTTTTTGCATTTTTTAGATATAAGGCAGGGGTCCCCAATCCTATGCCCGTGGGCACCATGGCCCCCGCAGACCATTTTACTTGTGCCTGCTGCTATCCGAACACGATAAAAAATTATTTATCTGATACAAATAAATTTAATTTTTAAAATTTCTTATAAATTATTGAATTATATTTTAATCAAATTGTAGGGCATACTATACTTTTATAGCGTAAAAATATAAACATTAATTATATGTTAGAATTTTATTTTTGGAATAAATATTTTTTGTTTGTACATTATGTGTATTATCAACAATATCCAACTATAAATTTACATTGAAAAAATAAATGGTGCCCACCACCTGGTTGAAAAAATAAATGGTGCCCCCACCTGGCCGGTATTATAGAATGTGCTCTTAAGTGCAAAAATGTTGGGGACCCCTGATATAAGGGATAATTGCAAATAATCAATAAACAGTATCTAACAAGAATATTTCCTACTGTATTGTAGAATAATCTTTGTTTTGTCAAAGTTTAGATATTGTTTCTGTTACAAACAATTTTTTTCTATTTCTGATCACTTTATAACTTGTAGTCAAAAAAATTTAATGCAGAATCTAATCATTATAAGCCTATTACAGCATTGATCACTTTTTATATACTGGGTGAATGGGATTACACATTTGTGTACCACATTTTTTATTTATTTTTTACATGCACAGAATTATTCCTCTATTACTGATGATAAAATTAAGTTTAGAAGACCAGGAGTGTTTTTTTGATCATGTGCTAGGCAGTTCAGTTAATGATATCATTTAGAAGAGGATTTGAGCCAGGAATTTCCAAGTCAAAATATGACTACCTGTTTAGAAGCTCTATTTAAAGTTCCTTCTGCCTAGTGTGAAAATTGATGGATCTAGAAAAGTTTCAAAAAATGACCTGTTTCACACAAAATTGCTAGGTTATTTGGATTCCTCAGTATTCTAAAAATATTTCCAATATATGTCATTCTTTCTTTGATCTTTCCTAAGGTTTATATATGCATTTACATATGACTACTAATGATGATGATCTATATACATAATAAGCAAAAGATAAATAACTTTTAAATTAGCCCATTACAACACCGAAGCTTTCCAACAATTCAGCAAAGCTGATCAGAGAAGCAAAAACCTAAATTTAGTTAATTTTTAGCCATGTTTCAGCCTCTAGATAAGATATTTATTATCAGCCAAACTAGAAAAAATATTCAGATTTTATGCAGCTACAGATTCAAACCCTATTTATAAATACACAAGTAGATATGGTAATTACTGTTCCACACAAATCAGCAATCCTTTGTTGAAAACAACTTATAATTTCTTTTATGGCTTTAGATAAAAAAAACTTTATGAGTAAATATATACTTTGAAGATTCTGTATTCATCTGCCGTGAGATTTATAATAGTTAAAACATTTTTCAAAAGGTAATACTTTCCAAAATCTTCAAACTGATATTTCATTAAAAGTCTTAAAATCTAATGAAATAAAAAGAACACCAAAAGCTACAGGCTGACCTTACTTTCTTTTGAATTATTTCTCTATTATTGTTTTTCTTGAATATATATCCAAGTCATCAATTATAATAAGTTTCAGTCATTCTTTTTACTGTTTGATAGAAATCATTATAAACATAATTTAACCTTTAAAAAGAAAAATGTTGAAATTAAACTAATTTCAAATATTTCTAAAGTCTGTTATCAAGCATTAATGAGTTTTAAAATAATTACAGTATGTATAAGCTAAAGTCTTGAACATCTTCACAATAATCTTTTAAGATGACTGTAATAACAACAAAAAACATTTGAAAACTCTATTACAACTTAAATAATATTTTTTGTTCAATAATGAATAAAGTTTTATATTTGTTAATGAAGTCTGTAGGTCTCTGTTTTCTTTATAGTGAGAAATAATTAAAATTATGTCTCATAATATTGGGCTACTTGTACAATAAAAAGGAAAAAGGTGACTAGTAAAGAGATGGGTCCACTCCATCATTATAATAATGAGTCATTGAGAGCTTGAAAAACCAGACAAATAATAGGTCATTCTGTAGAAATGTTAGTTATATTATTACCATGATTTGATTTCACTTTAACAGCATTTAATGATAATAATAGAAAACACAAACAAGCTATAATTGGTGATAACCAAATGCGTGAAGACATTCGAGAACGCCCAGTGGGCATGTATGTACATACCTGGAGGAATCTCTTTGATTAAGGAAAATTATTAATTTTAATTAGATTGTTTTATTCAATAAAATAATGCTTAGATTGATTTGATTTTTTTAAATGTATCATCAGTTGCTATGAAGGTCAAATGATGTTTAGTCTGTCATATACACATTTCCTCAGTTGATAGGCTAACCACTCAGAAAAAAGACTATTTAATATTAGTATATTCATATTATTATTTCTAATATGCATTATAAATTGAAATATTTATAAATTATTAATTATTAATAAATGTTTATGATTTATTAAATCAATATATATATATATTGCTTACAATAACTCCCCTCATATACACTTTGATGTAATTTTTTTTTAATGATTCCTTTATTTTCCTGACAGTTTTGACTGTCCTGCAGTCTACATCAGAAATATAAAAAATATCAACAATTTAAGTTTACGAAACTAATACATTCTAGCACATTTTATTGATATCTCAATTTTAAAAATAAGAATGGCAATAAATCTAATTTAAATTATGAAATAGTTATCTAGTGATTATAACTATACCAAATATAAACAAAAGATATAAGGGTCATCTGAAGTTAAAATTTGGGCTAAAAATTCAAAATCAGGCAGAAATTTTCTATCAAATAGGAAGTCTAAACTAATTAGTTATCCATGCACTTATTAATCCATAAATGAATTAGCTTCCTCAATTACAGAAGAGTTCAGCATTCCAACTCCAAAATAATAATAAACAAATAAATAAACAAAACAATAATAATCAAAATGAATCTTATGATGACTATACAAATGAATCCATGAACCACTTAATATATCACTCAAAGAACATGCTAGTCCAATAATTCTGTTTATTTGGTAATGTATGTATAGTTCTTTTTAACTTATACAAAACCTTTTCTTTTTCCTAAAAGACTTTTGACACCATATCATGGTAGTTTTCCATTGTATTTTATTCTCATCATATTTATCAATATTATATTGCCTTAGAGAATCTGAGAGATAATATTTATAATGAAATAGAGTCTTCATAGCTGCAGACAAGAAGACCTTGTCAATCTCCTTTGGGACTTTAAAGGAATCAAATTAGGATAATAATATATGTTCATGTCAATGCAGATGTTTTTTCTATATTATTATTCATATAATAAATGAACATGGATGGCCTTCTCATTAATATGCATCAGTCAGTGAGGTGCATTCTTTGTAGTATTATATCTAAGTTTAAGATCAAGGGAACTTGTGGTCTTATTTCTCAATTGTCTGATAGTTTGTGTGTGTGAATTTTCTTTTTTTAATAGATGTTTAAAATTATGCCAGAAAAAAAGGTAAATTTATGGTCCTTAATCAGCCAAAGCAGGAGTTGGTGATCAAAAGCAAATTCCATGTGGATCAAAGTTTCCATTCAATGATGAACTTTTGTTTAGATATTTATAAAGTAACAAATTTATTTTAAATAAAGAAAAATTGCTTGATTTGAGGAACTGTCACTTATCAAATGGGACATTGTTGGACCTTGTGAAATTAGAAGAAAAGATATAAAATATGGACATGTATTTTTACTGTAAAGATCTAAATATTGGAAGCACATGTGGAATTGAGCACATTATAAAGAAAAAGTAAAACAACAATATGGATATTGATGTTGTATAAGACAGAGTGGCAAGACTAATTATTCAATTAAATGGAAGATACCAAATGTAGATAATTTTGATATACACCAACAAGTTCTCATTGGGATGAAGAAGGAGGGGATATTTATATAAATCTACAAAATGTTTGGATCAGACCAAACAATATTTTAGATTTCCATGAAAGTGATGTAGATCAATTTAATTTTAGTGATAAAAATAAGAGAGGCCACAGATTTGTGGAGTTTCCAGAAAAAGAAAACTCTATATTATGAATTATTTTTTCAAAAGAAGTGCTAAGCAGAAATGGATATAAAAGCACCAAATGAAGTTAGAGTGGAATTAGATTATATTTTGACTAACTGAAAGTATTTATTTGAAGATAGTAATGTTTATAAAAGATTCAACACAAGAAATTATCATCAAATTGATTCGATGTTAAATGTGTGTTAATGCAAAACTAGAGATATGATAACAATTAAAAAAGTCAGTATTAACAGTTAATATTACTAATCGTCAGAAACACCCCAATAAATTTAAATAAGTACTTGCAAATCATTTTTAAATATGAACATATTTTGAAGGTAGTATTAAAAAGCAGCAATTTTCCAGTAATATTTTTACTAAGTCAAGAGAATAAAATATATATGAAATTTTTTTAAAATGATACATTAGAAAAAATTAAATGTATAGGTTCGTAAAATAATATTTAAAAGGATTAATAATGATGTAAGAAACTAAAATTGTAAATTAGCAAGGGAAGCTATAGAAGAAAATAAAAGTCTCAAAATTGTAAAACATCTTGGTATTGAAAGAAAAGTTATTTTTGAAACAAAAAGAAAATATGAACTATTTCTAAAAAGAGAAATGACATCATAAAATTCTTTAAACATATATGTAAGAATAAAAACCAAGAAAATAAAGTATCTCCCAAAATTATTGCATAATCCAAATTACCCTCAATATTTTAAATGAAGAAATGAGATATGTAGTTAAATCTATAAAGATGGAAAGAGATCTAGGAAATTATGAAATTGTAATTAATGTTTTTAAAAAAACAGGTGAAGAAATAGAAAAAATGTTGGCAAAACAGTACATCAAAGAGTCCACTAGAGGGAGCCAAGGACTCCAGATTACTCTGTTTCTGGTCCCTAATTTTAAGTCATATTACCCTAGTTTAGGGTATAGGATTGGTTTAAAAGTATATCAAGTTAAAATGTTTGACTAAATGCCAGAAGCATTATAAAGAAGCTAAAAGGAAGATAGCACAAAAGGTACCAGATGTCTCATTCCCTGATTGCAACATGGATGCTTCATATAAATCACTGAAGTCTAATACTTTTGGATATTATTATTGCATTGATTTGGATGGAAATTCTTTGCCTAATCAAGGTTTGACTAAATACCAGGAGGAGGTTAAAAAAGCTAAAAGAATGATAACACAAGGGTTACAAGATATTGTATGTCCAAATTGCAATGTGGATGGTTTTTATAACCCACTGCAGTATTCCGGTTTGGAATTCCACCCTTATTGTATTGATCCTAATGGAAATCCTTTGCCTAATCAATGTTTGTCTGCATAGAGAAAGAATAAAGTGCTGCTGAAATTTAAAAAAACAACAACTGTACATCAAATGTCTAAATAATAATGATATATTTGATGATTGGAAGAATGTAATAGTAAAATTGTTATTTAAGAAAGGTGTTTAAAAAGTTATTGGGAATTACAAACAGTTTATTATCAGCCTGTTATAAAATCTTTATCATGACAATAACAATTCATTTCCAGTGAACTTTGGATTTTAATCATCCATAAGGACAAGATCAATTTAAAAGTGGTTTTAGGATAGTGGATCGCATCCATCTATTAAGAGAAGTTATAGAAAGGGTCTTTGCATATTAGTTTTTATTATGAATTGGATTTAATAGTAATTATATGTTGGACAAATCCATAATCTAATATTTAAATGTTGAATATCTTTAGAAAAATTTGAACTTTATTTAAACTTTCCACATGATTCAACTGTTAGTAATAATTTACAGGTTATTAATATAAAACACAATATTTCAAGTAATATTATCTTCTTCATGCATTGTTTTTGGCCTGAGAAATGATAGAACTACCATGGGAATTGAACCTGGACTTTTACATTCATGAATATCGAATTTTAAGATAATGATGTAACCAATTAAACTACTCTGCCAATGTCAATTTTATATACTTATCTATGAAGATCTTGATTTCTTCACTTTTTCCTAAGAGCAAAGGTCATTATGCATTGGCATGCTAAGGTTGACTTGTAGAATTATTTGCCATTATCATATGAGTTTATGAAAAAACGTTTGATTCTGTAAGCATTTTTATAGTAATCATTAAGATATAGATCCAGGATATCATCATATTTCAAAAACATCAAAATGCAACATCAATGCATAATGACACTAAGAAGATGAACCTTGATAAAAGTATGCATTAACAGGAATCTGTTTCTTTAGAAATATTTTGTGGAATGAAATGGGAAACCAAGGGAATGAAAAAAAAGATTATTTAAGCTAATTAGACTTTGCCAATGTTATGTTATTTTTGAAAATAATGTTTCAGAGCTTCAGGAAATATTACAAAAGTTATCAGATGAAAGTAAAAAAAAATGATTTTATGTTCCCTGATTGTTTTCAGAAAAAGAAAATTAAGATTGATAATCATAAATTAGAAAGAGTTAAAGTACTACTAATATCTTGGATATATTACTTATACATACAAAAACATAAATAAACTTGATAAATAATTATAGGAGAAATAACTTTATATTAAAAGGAATATGCTTATGTATTGCAAAATATAGTTTTTAATCAATCATATCTTATATATGGATCTAGAAAACACTTAATAGAAAAGCAATATAGAAACTTAAAACCATTTTTTTAGGTATGGAGAGAATTGTACTAGGAATAACAAGAAAAGGTTGAAAATGAAATACATGAGTGAGAGAAGAAATAAATAATACTGACATTACTGAAAGAATTGAGACACTGAAATGGAGCCAGGCTGGACATATTTCTATAAGGCATGATAATAGAAAGTTGAAATTTTAAATTGGATCCCAAAAAGATCTAAAAAGAGACTACAAGTGAGATGGATAGATGAATAAAAGAGTTTACTAATATCTTGTGAAAAAGAGAAACTAGAAATCAGGCTAACTGGATTAAACTGGGAGAGATTCTCTTGCAGATGACTGGCAGTTATAATGATGATTAGCATCTGTTGCTTCCACATAAGTGTAATCAAATCACCAATTTTTAAAAAAATGTGTCTATTGTTCATTCAGTTAACATTGCTAATCTAATGAAGATATTATTTTGTGATAGTAGACTGTATAATATAATATTCAGTAAACTGAAGAACATTGATTGATTTGATGATTTTACTAATGGATTTTTAGAAATTTTACAAAGCATCCTTAAATAAAATTTGTCTAATGTATTTATTTTACATTGATAAGAGCTTCCATACAATAATTCTGAGCCAAATAATAATTCTATATACAACTAATTTAATTACAATGAAATAGCCTAATTTTTGTAATTTGTTAAAAGCGCAGTCACAATGGAATATGTATAGTAGTTTAACATCTAAGTTTACCTTTCTTCTTAAACAAATAATAAAGTATAAATGTGCTGCTCTTGCTTTTAACAAGTTACAAGATGGTATATTCTATGATAATGAATAGCTACTGCAATTAATTAACTCTATACAAAACTGTTGTTTTATCTAATCTACTGTAAGGAAACAAAACTTGTATATTCTATCAACATAACAAAAAAGCTTTTTTGTTGAGATTCTCCATAAAATCTTAAAAATACAATAACAAGATCAAAAAATTAATCAATGTGTTTTTTAACTTTCTGAATGTGATATTATTACATCTACACTAGATTGAATATGTGAAATGAATGAACAATACAAAGACTCTTAAAATAATGTTTTATAGAAAATTCTGTGAGGCTTTTGGGAGAAGTGGACAGTTATAAAAATTATCGTAAAGACATTCTAAAGAAATACAATTTTCATTGAGAATATATTGCATAGAATAAAATCTACTGAAGAGCTAAATGTAGCATTGAAGTATTTCAGAAAGAAACGTTTTTTGTAGAAGCTAACAAAATATCAAATAAATAGATTAATGAATTAGCAAATTTTATATTTGGACATATTTATGTTTCACAGATTGTTTATATAGTCATAACAGAACTTATATTTTGTGTATTATTATTTATTTCTTATAATAATTTAATGTGCAACTTGCTGTTGTTTAGCCCTTAAGTAAAGAATTATTATTATTATTATTATCATCATCAAAGGGAAGTAAAACTGTATTTATTATTATTGTTGTTGTTGTTGTTTATTATGATTATGATAATGATGATTTGACTTGACTTTGAAATCTCTCCCTTTGTGTAATATTATAATTATTATTATTATGATGATGATGATGATGTTTCAGTGATAAACTTTATTTGTCTTAGAGAGTTACAAGAAAGAGTTTTACATTGCTTAGATTGTGTGTTTACATAGACAATCTGTAGTTGTAGGTTTACATATATAAAAATTGTTTTATTGGTTTATTCAGGATTGCAGGAATTTTTACATACTGTGGATTAGTTACAAGGGTTTTACATAGTTTGATTGCTGTGGTTACATGGGCAGTCCATGGATATAAGTTTATGCATGTAAAAGTTGATTTATTGATTTACATGAGATTACAATAATTTTTTCATGCTGCAAATAAGTTACAAGGGTTTTACATCGCATTGATTGCTATGGTTACATGGACAATCTTTAGTTGTAGGTTTATGTGTGTACAAATTGATTTATTTATTTACATAAGAATCCATGAATTTTTTATATGCTGTGGATTAATTGCAAGGGTTTTACATAGCATGGATTTCCATGGTCATATGAGCAATCTGTAATTGTAGATTTACATATATAAAAGTTGTTTTATTGATTTACACAAGATTACATGAATTTTATATCCTCTGGAGTGCTGTATCTACAGATACATATGTAATTGAGTTTCCTGGGTAACATAGAAGAGAATCTAGCAATTTCCATGGTAGTATGGCAATTGCCTGTGAAATCCCATTTATGCTGGCTTAGTCTCCATATTGTTTTTTTTTGTCAAGCTTAGGTTTTGAGTACTTTTGTAGCATAAAAAATTAGTATTCTTTAACTTGGTTGTGAACAAATAAACTGTTGCTGCTTTAGACTTGAAACTTTGCACTGGTATTACAGTTGACTGACACTGGTCATGGTTGAGTGTATTTGTTGTTTATGGGAAGTAGGAGTATATTAACCTATAGAGTCAGGTAATGGGCATTCAGTTTGCATGAGGGTATGGCTAGTTTTTACAGAGTCCATACCCAGCATCAACAGATCAACCACATTTGTTTTTGGTTTTTTAAGTTTCTGAGTCTTTGGGGGGGGAGGGGCATTCAGGTTTTCTTTTTGTTTAATTAGCAAGTGTTGGGGGAAGATGGCTGGTATAGGTGGTAAACATGAAGAAATTGTCTCCATGATATGTGTTGAGGTTTTATTATGAATAGCCTGGTCATTGTCATGTGTAATTTGTGAAATTGTTGGCTTCAATTATTGCATTGGGAGAAGTTTTGGAAACAATATTATCTAAGTCAAGAGTTGTTTGTACATCAATTAAGTTGTCACAATTATCATTATTATTATCTGGCACATAGAGTATCAAATATGTCCATGGATAAACTCTTGGCTATTTTTGGATGTAATCATGGAAAGATTTGATATTGACTGTTCTTTGTTGACTTGGGGATTTAGATGATCATCTCATTTTCCTGAAAGTGAAGTTTGGAGATTAATAAATTGCAGTGCTAAATGGCCCTGCTGGTGACCGAAGTAGCACTGATGTTTCAATCCTCTGATATATAGGCATAGGGTAGATTCCTTATGAAGGATTTGTGTTTAATTATGTTCGGATCAATATCATGATGCAGTTGTAATTTGAATTCATGGCTGTTACTTGGGATGGGTATAGGAGTATTCTTTATATATATGGGGTGAAAAGACATAAATTTTCCAAATGGTTACATCATATGCAGGAAATCTTGAATATTGTATCCCAAGTATATGATTTTGAGTGTGCCTGTGATATAGTTGTAGTGATTTGAATCCACTGTATTTAGAACAAAGTTTTCAAGTGTTTTTATTTGTGTTTGAAATTGGTCTCTGAAAGAACTCGATTATCAAATACCTGGGATTTGGATGGTTAGCAATACATGCAATGGTATACCACAACCCATACAAGGATATTGCATCAAATAGTAATTTCTAGAAAATTTATATAGAGAAATGTTGATGTCTGTGGCAGATAGAATTATGGATCTAGTAGAAAAAAATCTTTTAAATTACAAATAATCCTATCGGAATTGAATTGTTGAACCTTTCATTGGTTATTATAAGAGCATCTGTGTTCCAAACTGTCAAAAGGGGGGAGGGCATTATGCTTCTTGGATATTAAGGTCCAGTTCTCTGATGTCACTAGGGGTGATTTTTCTATATCTTGGAACTGACTTGAGAATAATTGACATATTGTTACTTTTATTATTAATATCTATTGGATTAGTAACATTAGCATGACTTTGGAATTCAGTGCTAGTGAAATTAGAAGTGGATCAAATCTTTTATCATGTATGATTATTGGATTACTATTTGCTTTTGCTACTGTTCTGTTGAGTATTATTTTTAGCATCTGTTGTATTATCTTTGAACTTTGGAATTCGGTGTTAATGAAATTGGTGCCAACCATCTGGTCATGTGACAGTTCAGTCACCATATTAATCACCAAATTATCGTTAGACAAATTATTTATTTTGTAAATTTTGGATGGCAAATTGAAACAAATTTAATAAATGAGGTATGAAGCAATTGAAGACAAAATTTTGTTCTTAGAGATAAGAATTTTATCTTGTCAAATGAAAACTTTAAATGAATTTTAAGCAAACAAAACTGGAGCTTTTTACCTGCGTTGTCAGTTGTAGAATACCTGTGGAGCTATATATATTATTATTATTATTATTATTGTTGTTGTTATTGTTTTTCTTGGAGTTGAAATAATCACATTCATTTGCAAGTGTTTATTATACATGATGTTGAACAAAAAAAAATGTTAGAATATAGCTTCAAGAAAAAAGTAATACCTAAGCTAGAGAGCAGAAGTTTTGAATATGATATGACTAAATCGACAATTTTTAAATTTTTATTATGATAAGTTTGTTTACATTTTTATTTTATTAACTAAAGTAGCGATTTTTCTTATCCTACTGTAAATTCAACTTTCGGGCACTTGTCTGCTGTGTTAAGAAAAGTTTATAATAAACGTGCTTTGAATGAAGCCTCAAAAGTGCTAAACTTGATTCAAAACACATTTATTATAAACTTACAACATCCAAGCACTCGAAAGTTGAATTTTTATTTTATGTTTTCAAAAGTTTGTTTTTAATATATTGAATTTATAGCATGAACAGTAATTAATTTTATATATATTTTTATATGCAAAGGAATGTTTCCTGATTATAATAACAGTATTATAATAATAATAATAATATTAAATAATAGTAATAATATTTTAAGCAGAAGTACTTTAGATTATGTTGAAAACATTATCAACTGAATTTATGCAAGCAAAATGTAGATGTCACATGATTGTCCAAGAGTAGATCAGTATTAGCAAATTGTCTATTGTTTTTACATTTATATTTTTGTCTTACATTTTTTATGTTTAAATGGTTATTTTACATGTTAATGTTGCTTTAGATTTGTGGAAGCTGGAAGTTATGAGCTCTACATATATGTATTCTAATATAAACTAGCAATAGGTGAATGATATAAGAAACTATGGCAACCCCCACTGCATGTTAAAAAAATAAGATTCTTAAAAAAAGATGTTTTTGTTTGTTTAAAAATTAATAATATTTTGATAAAAGATTTTTAATCGTAAATGTATTAAATGTTCTTTAGGTTTATTCAAAATCTGAATCAATTTTTACCTCCAAGAATTATATCATCACATTACTCTTATGAGTCTATATTGTTTTCTGAAAATAGTATTTAATTAAGCAAAAATATAGATCTAAATGGATTTACTTGCAAAAAAGAAATCAGATGGTGCTTCTAAATAGCATTTTTGTAAAATGATCTATCAACTGTCTGATTTTTTTAGATGGTTCAAAGGCACATTTATAATTATGATAGAATCCAATTCATTTTATTGCTGCTTGTTCTCTTTCACTAATAATTATTTTAAACCGTACACACATCTTTGATAAATTAGTTAATTTGTGATTGGACCAAAATAAGATAATTTCAATTTATTTTTATTTGTGATATTTTATTTCATATTGGGTTTTTTTAAAAAAGATCTTAATAATTAAAGCTTGACAAATTTTCTATCAGAATTCTGTAAACAGAAGCAATATATTATTGAATTGCACATTCTGCAATATGAATAAAAATGAAAGAGTAATACAGATGGAAGCAAAAATGATGATCTCATTTTACAGATGTGCCAAAGTTTATGTTAATAACTAAAAATCATTTTATTTATTATTCTTGTTTTATTATCCAGCTCTGGTTTCTGATTAAATGAATTTAAAAAAAATTATTGCAGCGTTTTCTAAGTTTTCAAATCTAGTTTTCAATTCATTGCTCAACTGCTTTAATATAATTTCCAACTCGATTATTTTTATACTAAAGTCAATTTAAAAATTCTTTTCCTTGGAGTTTCACAAATGTAAGTTTTTTTTTCATTTAATTTAACTTTATAGTTCTGTTCTGTGGAAACTGTTCAAATATAAACACTCGTAGAAAATTTATTTATTTATCTGCTTCCCCTTTATTATATGATTTGCTTTTTTATTTAACTTTCCATGTCTGGGTATGTTTCTGCATGTCCACATTTTTTAAATTTGCTCTGGCTGAGACTTTTTTGGGGGGGCTTTAACAAAATATGTAAAAAAAAAAAAAAAATTTGAATAATGCTTTTATGTAAACAGTATTAGCCAACTAAAAAATAGAAAAATAACACAGTAATCTGACTAAAAAATTGTAAGTAACTGAATCTTGATTGATTTGCCATTCGTGGAAAATATCAGAGATCTTACGAATCTAGACTTGTTTTAAAAACATTGGATATTGCAAGAATATTGTCATTTCAGAAAGGCATTTGATGCTCAAATAAATCATAAAAATCAAAAAGCATCAAATGCGTTTATGAAGTGACAATATTTCTGCAATTTCTAATTGTTTTATAACTAGTGTAGATTCTTAAGATCTCTGATATTTTCCAAGAGTGACAAATTAACAAAGAAGCAAATTACTTTGTTGATTATTATTTTGTACTTTTTAGTTGACTATTTATACAAAAGCATTATTTAAAAAAAGATTTATATATATATTATTTTTACTAAACTGATTTCTTTATATATATATTCTTACATAAATGAAAATTCTTTAAAATTTTAATAATTAAATATGATAAAAGCATCATCTGCACTAGTAAGTAACTAATAAGTGTGCTTCCTACTGTAGTATTTACCTTTTTTGGATTAAACTTGTTATATAATAGACATTGCAAAGTCGTAAGAAATTTCTCACAAATCTCTCAGCTTACTTGCATAGGCAGTAAAACAAGATATTTAGTCTATTCCAAAGTTATTTATTTAAGCTTGAATAATCAGTGGCCAATTAGATCATAGTTTCACTTCTAAATGCTCCACATTGATGATATTCAACTACTAGAAATTAATCTGGATTTGATGAGCCAATCCTATCTGCTGTTTATTGATTACTTAAGCTTAAATAGGTAGAATCACTATAAATATAGTGGATTACTATCTTAATGCAAAAAAAAAAAAAAAAAAACATAAAATTTATAAACAATGAGGATTGCCAATTTCTCAACAAGCTTTGTGATAAATGCTTAGCCAGAGAAAGCATTTAAAATATCTCTGTCAGGATATTTTAAATGCTTTCTCTGGCTAAGCATTTATGACAAAGCTTGTTGAGGAATTGGCAATCCTCATTGTTTATAACTTACAAGCTTAAGAGAATAGGGTCATGTGATCTATAACTCTTATTTTGACTTTTAACATAAAATTTATTTTATATCTAATATTTTATCAGTTTTTTTAATTATTAAAGTTTTTTTTTTTAATTTTAAAAATATATCTCAATGGATTAGTTAATATTTCTTAAAAAAATATTTCTTCCTAAATGGAAACATTAGAATAAAATATCTAACAATAGAATTAAAAATAAAAAAGATTGTGATGAGATAAAAACAGAATACAAAGATATGAAAAGCACTCATGAAATTAGAATAAGCACTCAGCAGAGTAAAAAGTTGAACATTTACAAAAGTAAAACAGAACTTGATTAATAAAAAGCAACATATATTGTACTGGTATAAATATGGCTAATATAGGCTGCCCATGAAATAGAGACTCTATTGAAATTAAGTTAAATCCTATCATAAATAAGATTGTCCAAGTAGAGTAAGGAGATTTTATGCATTTTATCAGAATTTCCCCACTTATACCAATACAATATTTTAGACAAATTAGTTAGTAATAAATGTTAGCTCTTAAAATATAGAAGTATGACTAATGATTTGGATACTAAGTAATTTATACTTTTATAATGGATATATTGGTTGATAGAGTAATCAATTCCCAATTCAGTAGTGTGTAAAATTAATAATAATAATTTATTTGTAATTAATAAGCAAACTAAGAATATATAAAGAATATAACAATGAAATAAATTTCTTATGGTATATTAATATCAAATGATCATACTTATGATGGTACAAAACAATAGACATATCTGTAACTAAGGGAAAACATAGATGTGCTTGTAATTACACCTTAATAATAAAGAAATATAGATGAATATTTAACTTATTGTGATTTAATTAATCTAATACATATAAGAAATTTAAATAAGTTATTTATACCTGCCTAAATTGATGAGGTTATAATTTGGATATATTATAATTATTTTCCCTTAATTCTACTTATATTTATATTATTCATCCTTAAAACAAAATAACTATTATAAATAAACATAAGTAAATTCTGAAATAGGACTTAGTAATCTGTGATGGGCATGAATTGTTTGATAAATAAATGTCTCTTAAATGTTTCACACTTAACAAAATATTCCATATTATAAAAGCACAAGAATATAAAATATTGTTGAGAGATTTTTTATTTATAGATAACATAGTTTTGTATCAGGATCCTGTGAGAATCTTTTGATAATAATAATCTTTTTATTAGTTACTATGCAGCCTGCATTCCTATGGTATGTTGAATATGATTGAGCTGTAACTTAAATACTCACATAACTTTGTTATTTCCTTTTTTTTTTCTTATGTTATATGATGATTCTTAAATATAAGAAATTGCATTCAAGCTGAATGTCTATTTATGACAAATCCAGTTGATTGGTATGAAATAATGTAATAAGTGATGTTGCGATATTATAATGACATTAAATAGAATCAAAAGATCGATATTTCTTTTCAGATAATCCTCTTATTTTACATATATATTTTAGTATTATTGCTTAACTTCTTTATTAATATTAGCTGTTAAAATTTTATATTAGAGATTCCTTTATATTTATTTGGAGCCAAATAAACATTCCTTGAATATATTGGTGAAATAAAAATTATTTAGAATATAGATTCTAAAATGATTGGGTTATTACTATGCCATCAATTTACAGTTTCATTTCCTTGGAGAATATATATTAAACTCCTTTGTATTTCCATGAAGTATATTTTTATATACAGTTTTATAAATATATACATTGTTGCTCTTGTGATGAAATAAAGTTTGTTAAAAGTTCAACTTTCCTTTGTAGCAAATGAGTATATAAAAAAAGCAAATACCCTTTAAAAGAAAAAAAGCAATATCCTTTTATTTTTCTGATGATGAGTCATTAGTTGTTTTTATATCATTTAGTTGAATAATGTAATCTGCTGTGGTGGTTACATATAACTTTTTTGTGATTTCCTTATAAGATTTTTATCAACAATTATTATTGGTGCTAAACATTAATCATACTCACACACAACAGATTTACATACAAAATTGTTGCTATTTTTTTGTTCTCAGTGTTCTTGTTAGAATGTATAGGTGTACTAATGAATGCATATATATAGATGATGGTTTTTATCTCCAGAATAATGAGCTAATTTTTTTTAAATATATAAAAAAAATTGAATGGTGTATGATGTTGTTTTGGATTTGGTATTTTTTGGAGGGGTCTACCCATATGGTACAATATATATATGGTACTTATGTGCTAGTCTGATCTCACATACATACCATATGGTATATATATATATATGGTACTTATGTGCTAGTCTGATCTCACATACATATTAGTCATTGATAGATGATAAGAGAAAATAACATTTTGTACATGGAGAAAATTATGCTCTTGTATTATAATGCCAGCTCAGAACAAATATATAAATAAAGACCAAATTAAACACATTTATAATCTTCTAAAAATGAAAACAATTAATTTTTTTAAATGAATATTAGATAATAAATCAACATTTTGACTAACAATTTTCTTTGATTGGGATATTATCTAATATTCATTTTAAAAATTGTTTTCATTTTTAGAAGATTATAAATATGTTTAATTTAATTTTTATTTACACATATGTCTGTACCAGCATTTTTCATAACCATTGGACTAATACTTAAATACCATATATATATATACACTTAGACAATCTCAATATAGATAACAATCAAGAATTTCAAACTGTTGTCAAGGCAACCTCCTTTTAGCAATAGAGATGGAATCCCACTTCTGTTAATGGTCCCATATATTTATATAGACACTAAATATTGCAGCTTGACCATAGAGATTGAAGTTATTCAATATATATTGGAAAAAATAAATATAAGAAAAAATTTAATGATTTTAAATATAGTGTTAGAAATAAATGAAGTAGGAGATTATTTAAAAGATATGAATATAATGAAAATAATGATTGAATGATCATACTTAATTATAATACTCTATTTTATATTTACCACAAACTGACTTTGGAATGAAACTTTAATATGCAATGAAAAATGATCATTTTCATTCCTTATCTGAGTTTAATCCAGTTTTCTGATTTATTCTTTCTTATCTCTTTTAAATAGGATTTGTTTTTAAATCTTTTTTGGATAATTTAAATTTTACTTATCTGGTTTCTACCAGCATTTTCAAGAATCTAACCCAGACCCCTTTCAACCTTTTAATTCTTTCAATGACAACAGTGATACTTGTTTGTTTTTAACCAAGTATTTCATTTTTGATGACTTCTCTGCATGTTTATTTTTATATAGGTATGGAATATTTCTTGTAATAGAGTTCCCCCAGAAATCATTTTACTAAAATTTAATTATATGACATATGTTTTTTTTTTGTATGTTATAAATTTGATCAGAGCATTTATACCAACTAAATTCTTTTTCTTTGCTATTAATATTTTAAAAAGATCATAAATCTTTTTATTTTTTAAGTATTTATTTTTAGTTATATTTCAATGCTTTTATTAAATGATTAGCTATAAAATCTACATAGTTTAAATAACCTCCATTTATTTTTAAATAGTTTTATATCAACTTGTTTTGTCTGTGTTTCTGTTGGGATGTCCAAATTTTTGAATTTTTAACAGTGAAAAAAAATCAGGTCCCATTTAGACTCAAACCCACATCCTTACACTTCCCAGGAAAACTTCTTACCAACTATCCAATGGGAATGTTGTTTATAGAGTAAAATTTTGTTAATATTGAATTAATTAATTAAAAGTAAATATTTCCTACTACAATATGAATTATTCTTCTGAAATAATTAATATTTCATAAATATTTTGTGAAAAAAATAATAAATGTGTAAAACAAGGTTAGAGTATTATGTTATTTTTTTCATATCCAAAATCAAAATGAATACAACTGTCAAAATTGTTGACCATGGACACTCTCTTGTGGAAAGAAAATGAAGCATAATAAAAAAGATGAAGAAAATTATTTTATTTAAATTAAAATTATATATTTTATTTATAACTAAAAACTAAAAAATTAAATAATATTTAAAAAAATATTTTTTTGAAATAAAGCTTTTATGTAAATAGCCCACTAAAAAATAGAAAAATAAAACAATCCCTGCATAAAATCATTTGAGAACTTTTTAATTTTTATGATTTATTTGATCCTCAAATGTTTTTATGATATGGATTAATACTTCTTTTTTTTTTACTTTTTAGTGGGTTATTTACATAAAAGCATTACTTTTAAAAAATCTTTTTTTAATATTATTTTATTGCTTTCTTTGCCTCCTAACACTTCAAATAAAACTGTAATTTGAATTTTGGGAAGATAAAATCATCATGTTGTACTCTTAACAATGTTATAAATCTTCTGAATATGATATATAGTATAATAATTTCTGCATTTTTATAAGTAATCTTCAAAATCTTTCATTATCTTGGGTCTGTGTCATGATTCCCACTATCAATTCCATTTTTTTTGATTAGATTCAATCCAAAATTGTCCATAGATTATTTTTATTTATAGTAGTAAATGTCATATATAGAACTGGTGGAATATTGACAGCTGTATAATATTTAGGATGCCTTTTTTCATCTTTCTTAAATATAAGTGTCATCATTGTTATGTTATTGAATTTTGCAAAATATTCTTAGCATTTATAACTTTACTAACAATTAATTTATTTATTCATCTGTTTCTTTTAGAATATCTATAATAATTCCATCAATACTGGGACTCAAGTTATAACAGCTGCATTTATATATGAAATACTGCAGCTAATAAATAATAAAACATAAGATATTATATATATATATATATATATATATATATATATATATATATATATATATATATATATATATATATATATATATATATATATATATATATATATATATATATATATATATAGAGAGAGAGAGAGAGAGAGAGAGAGAGAGAGAATAAAATGTGCATGTTGGATTTAGTGCAGACACAAGAACTATCAAATGGTACTGTTTGGTATGCTGTACTGTGGCACTAGGTGATGCTGCAGTATCCATCAAGAACCATACAAGTGATAAATTTCTATTGAAGAAATTGCTGTAAAATACAAATTACCAAAACATAAATTGGTGAATACATAAAACACAGTATAGGGCACCAAACAGTACCTATTATATTTATGAATGCAGAAATGAAATTTTAAAATGTTAGAAATAGATGAAATCTTAATAATGTATATATTTCTAGCAATACTATTTCCAAAGTTGCAAAAAAAACTATATCTTAATATTATGAAAATAACATTAAATTTTCTCCCAGTAGATATACAGATGTATTTACTTCAAGTGAATGCTATGAAAAAAATATTATGATTATGAAAAAACTTTAATTCAAGTAATACACACTTAATAATCATCAGTAACATTGGATCATTGATTTACATCAATTTTAAAGGATTCATTAAATTTTAATGCATTTCTAAGATTTAAAAAATATTTGAATGGTTATTGCTCAGAAAAATCATATAATGTTCAAGCATCAATGCATCAATTAAATTAAAGTCTTACCTCTAGAATTTGTTATGCCATCTTTGTACTAAACCATATAAAAAAGCTATACAATTTGAAATAGTACAAGTTGTTTTAAGATGGTAGCAATAATGGCAGACTTTCACCAATGATTATTAAACAATATCATTTGATCATAATATTATACTAATTCTCAATTCATTTTCATGATAGTATATATATATATAATAAAGTGTCCATTAATTAAAAACAAAATTGTTAATTATAATTGAAATAATAAATTTAACGGTTTACAAGCTATTTCAAACAATCTTTAAATCTGCAGAAGTACTTTCGGTTAATTTCTTAAACCTGCCTCAACTACCATTAAATTTTAAAAAAAGCAGAAGCAAACACCATCAATTCAAATCCCACAAATCTCATATTTTAATGTTAGCAGCTTGTCGATTTATTAAATGCATTTTATTCCTGTTTATAAAAATTGGCTCTTTAATTTTTCTTTTATTATAGTTTCTCTCTTCATGAAGAATTTTCACATTTTCAAAATCAAATTTAAATTTATATTTACATGTTTTTTCATGATCAAAGAAAACTGAAGGAGACATTAAACCACCATTATTTTTACTTTTTACATGCTTATATAACAATTCATGCTCCCTCAATCTCTTCTCAATACTGCACCTAGATTCACCTATATATAATAGCATACAATCACAAAAAAATTGATATATGACATTACTTTTCTGCTTAACAGGTATGACAACTTTAGAATTATTGACTAATTTATTAATATTGTTTGGAATGTAGAATGAAACATTAAACCCATTCTTATATATATATTCTTAAAAAATTTCACTTGTGGATTTGAAATAAATGGAATAGATATTGATTGTTTACTATTAATCTTCATATCCTTTAAATCATTATAATTTTTTTTAAATTGACATAAAATATTGTTTATTTGTTACATTTTATAACCAACATCAAGCAATTCTTTGGCAAATATTTCAATATTTTTCAGTTTATCACTTTGGTAATGACATAATTTTTCATTCTTTAGCAAAAAAGATCTAAAACTTGCCATCTTATGCATCATTGGTAATTTTGATTTACAATTTATATATCCTCTTTTTTGCAGTGGCTTAATTATTAATTTATAATTTAATATACTGTTATCTCTTGTTAAAAAAAATTAAATATTTAGATTTAATGATTACAAGAGATAACAGTATATTAAATTATAAACTAATAATTAAGCCACTGCAAAAAAGATGATACATAAATTGTAAATCAAAAGTACCAATGATGCATAAGATGGCAAGTTTTAGATCTTTTTTGTTTCGGAATGAAAAATTATATCATTACCAAAGTGATAAACTGAAAAATATTGAAATATTTGCCAAGGAATTGCTTGATGTTGGTTATAAAATGTAACAAATAAACAATACTTTATGTCAATTTAAAAAAAGTTATAATGATTTAAAGGATATGAAGATTAATAGTAAACAATGGATATCTATTCCATTTATTTCAAATCCATAAGTGAAAAATTTTTAATGATATATATAAGAATGTGTTTAATGTTTCAATCTACATTCCAAACAATATTAATAAATTAGTCAATAATTCTAAAGATATCATACTTCTAAAGCAGAAAGTAATGTCATATATCAAATTTTTTGTGATTGTATGCTATCATATATAGGTGAATCTAGGTGCAGTATTGAGAAGAGATTGAGGAAGCATGAATTGTTATATAAGCATGTAAAAAGTAAAAATAATGGTGATTTAATGTCTCCTTCAGTTTTCTTTTGATCATGAAAAAATATGTAAATATAAATTTAAATTTGATTTTGAAAATGTGAAAATTCTTCATGAAGAGAGAAACCATAGTAAAAGAAAAATTAAAGAGGCAATTTTATAAACAGGAATAAAATGCATTTAATAAATCGACAAGCTGCTAACATTAAAATATGAGATTCATGGGATTTGAATTGATGATGTTTAATACATTGAATATAAGAACAATAAATTTCTTAGGATACTCTTATAAATGTATGGTAATAATCTTGCTGTATTAAATACATATACTCTTTTGTGACATCTATGGTGTGAAGAACTACTCTGATACAAATTAGTATGTCCTTTTAAGTAAAGCTAAAAAATTAACTTTCTCTCATTCCTAAATTAAATATAATGTTCAATTAATTAATTATTTCAGGGTTCTTAATTAAATCAATCTTAATAATTCAATTAAAGATGTATATATTTAAAGTTTATTAAATTATTCTAGGTTTAATGCTAAAAAGAATTTTATTGTATATCACCCTACCCAAAAATTTGTATTCCAGATAGTAATAGTAATAATAAATGGTGTATATAAATTTAATAAATGAATAGGTAATTTAATAGCTTAGAAGTACGCCCTTTTATTTCAACAATATGTAAAGATGATGATATCAAAATGGCAAACAGATGTATTTAAATATAATAGTTTTATTATAAATAACAAATATATAAACAAAATAATAAAATTATAAGTGAATAATAAACATATTTAATAATAAAATTCTATAACAATATTAGTAAATATTATTGTGTGTTCTCTGTAAATATATTAATCTTGGGTTATGATTGTGTATGTGATTCTAAAGTGTTGCAAAGACAAGACATTCTATTGGAGAGGGTTGAACAAGATTAAGTCAAAACCTAATTTCACTAAGAGGATAAAAATGTTTTATAATGTCCTTAATTATCTTTATAACAATAATTAATAGATTAACAACCTCAACCTCACTGAAGAAAGCCATAAGTTAGAAACTAGTCTAGAGGTATTGGATGAGTAGATACTAGATATGAATTTTATGCACAATTCTTTTGACATCCATTGATTACTCTAGTTTTTATTGAGTAGCACTACTGTATGGAGAGTTTTGCCTGTTTTAATAACAGTTATGAGCAAACATAAGAAATGGTGACAATGTGATGTGTGTTTTCTGTTAGTATATATATAAAAAAATTCAGTTGCACTTTTAAAAAAAACACACAAATGCACATATTTTAGATATGCATTGATCATTAAAATCTGTTCAGAAGATATTTTAAATACTCTCTGAAAATTTGTATTATTTAAGATAATACTATGACAGACTTTTATATTTCATTTTTGATCATATTACTTGCCATCTGACCAATAATAGTGGTGGAATTACTTTGTTTAACTAGAAAAAGAAGGCAATAAACTTTTATAATTTTTTGACTATATTAATTAATTATGATGATAAATAATAGCTTAATATAAATATTCATTTAAATAGTAAATGCTGTTGTAGTAAATGACGTACTCTTTTACATAGATTCAACAATATATATAATAAAGTCGACCACTTTCTTAACTAAATTTTTTTTAATTATACTGAACAACTAAATCAGAAGGAAGGAATTTTAAATCAAGCTAGATATTTATTGTAAGATATTTATTAAAGAGATTGTTTTTTATTAACAATGTAAAGAAATTCCTTCTTATTTCAAAACTTTATGGGAAACATGTAAATAATAAATATGCTAATAAAAGCAATCCTAATGCTTTTTATTATGCATATTAACAAATCTGAGCAGGAGTCTATGTCATATTCTACAGCACTATTTACTATTTAAAGAACTGTATAGAATGTTATATATTTACATTGTGAAGATCGCGCGTTTAAAAAACTCACAGAGTTTGATTTTAGGCATTTAATGTTATTTAACAATAAAAATATCCCAAATAATGTATGGATTTAGTTAAATAAATGAATTATTTGATGACTAGTTTGTTCAGAAGGTTATATAATATTTGAACGGAAGTGATAGGTTGACCAGAAATATTTTTCTCTGGAGTTTATTACACTCTCCATTAGGTTTAAACTTCAAAGAGCAGTGAATCTGTCTGATAGTTGTGCAACCAAGATATGACTATCAATTCAAATGTCAATAATGTTTAGTCACATCTATCCCAAGATTCTCATATCCTAGGAAGTTATTTTTAAAAAAAGAAATTAATTTGTTAGTAAAGACGTATGCACATTTAGTTATGGGAGCTGTTACACCATCTCTTGCATGCCAGTGAATTTAAACTTTGTTTTCTTTAAAGTCAGTGAAAATTCTTTATAGTAAGAATATCAAGCCCCATTTTTTCAAATCAAAAAAATCCTTAAAATGATGATGATAATAATATGAATAAAATTATTCCATATGCTATTCAATGCATTGGTTTGACTGATATATTGAAGAGTGAACGTTTTCCATGTTATCTGTTATTTTGTTGTTTGAGCATCATATGACCCATCGAGCAATTAACTATCCAATTAATTTTAACAAGAGTATTAATTAAAAGTACATTGTGATGAAAATATCGATGAAATAGTCAACTGATTATTTTTATCACTGTTCTATGTAAACTGATAAGCAAATCAATTATTATCAAAATATAATTTTATTTCTCAAGTTTCTGTAAAAATCCAATAAAAATGAGTGACGCTCATTCAGAACAAAGCTGTCACAGTTGCGGGTCTGTCAGCAGACTGTGAAAATTAATCAGAATTACAGCATAATCTAATATTGAGTTTAGACAGAAATTATAATAATTCAGAACTGTCAAAGAGTTTAAAACTTACATTTTAATATAATGTAATAAAAAAAGATAAACTGGAAAAAAAAAAAACGGTCAAATCCATAAATATAAAAATATTGCATTTATAACAAATAGTTTAATTAATACTAATTCAGTGAAGTCAAAATAAATTTACAAAAATATATTATTCTGAGAAATGATATAGTAAATTTACTTTTCATTATGTGATCAAAAAATTAAAGTAATATTCAAGCACCAGATTTAGATTTAATACAATAAATCTAATTATTATGGAAGATTAAGAATCTTCTATGATTATAATAAAAGAAGTTTAACACTTTTTTTACCAGAGTTGCCTTATTATTTTCTTTCTATTTTTTGATTTATGGCTTTATTTATGTGGTAAAAAGTTAAAATTTTTATACATGACCTTCTGCATTTGTATAATTATAAATAAACACAATTTAGTGATATGGGTCTAAAACAAAAATAATCCCAAAGAACTAATTTACAGATTTCATTCTCTGATTTATGAGAATATGAATAAACTAAACTTAAATGCCAGCAAAGTTAAAAGGATATATTGGTATCATTCTATTCTTTCCGCTATTGATAGACGTTTGATTGTTAGTTTATAAATAACCTTTGGAAGATTCACTTAACTTTGCTTCATGTTCATCTGTATTCATAAGTATATATTTATATGTACACATATGTGTGTGTACATATTTATGCATGTGCATTTATGGATTTATATATTAAAAGCATAAAGCTAAACTAGTCAATAATAATCAAAATTACACCATATTTCCAACTCAGTCAGACTAACCAAGAAAATAAAATCTAAAAGACTACCAATGATTTCACTGCTACAAGTAGACTTCTCAAGTGTATAAAACTACGAAATAACAATATACAGTATTTAAACTAAACATTACCCACAATTCCACCTATCTCCAATTCACCTTTGATATTAAAAAAACTTTTTAATAAATTAACTGCTTCAGAATCATAAATTTTTAATAATAAAGATTCTTTATTTCATTACTGTCAAAGAAGACAATATTAGCTTCATCAAAATTAATAATGTGGCCTGTATCTTTTACTTGGATATATATGGCAAAACGAAAATATGGATTTATTTGTATCTTAATGATTTAGAAGCTAAATATAAGTGTTTAAAATATTTTATCACAAAATTGTATCTCATTTAAACAATAAAGTATTGTCATTTCTAGCCCTGCATAAAAGTGAATAAGATTATGAGACAGTTGAAATTTAGAAAGTAGATAATAAAACTGCATTGATAAAACATATGAAATAGATTGCCTGATCACCATTTTTTATGCTTGTTCATAATTATTGCACTGAGTGGCACTTTTGTATGGAGAATTTTGCCTGTTTTTATATTAAATAGATCATTTATCTGAAAGTTTGTAATGATGGTATATTATACAATGTGATATGTTGGACTATTTTCATCATTTATGAGTGGATGTTGAATGTATAGAAATTTTTAAACTTTATTTAAACTTTCCAAATACAAACAACTTGTTAGTAATAACACACAAATAGACAATATAGGTTAGTACTTACACAACATTTCGAGTAGTAGTATTCTCCACTCTTCTTCAGGTGATGCTGGCCTATATGCACAGTGACAATATTCACTTAGAAGTTGAACTCACATCTTTAGATTCTTGAATATTAAATTTAAGGCAAACACTCTACCAATTGTAAGTTGGTAAAGTGTTTGCCTTAAATTCAATATTCAAGAATTCACAGTGACAATATTTGCTTAGAAGTTGAACTCACACCTTTAGATTCTTGAATATTGAATTTAAGGCAAATACCCTACCAACTGTAAGTTGGTAGAGTGTTTGCCTTAAATTCAATATTCAAGAATGCATAATGACAATATTCACTTAGAAGTTGAACTCACACCTTTAGATTTTTGAATATTGAGTTTAAGGCAATCACTCTATCAGTTGGTAGAGTGTCTGCCTTAAATTCAATATTCAAGAATCTAAAGGTGTGAGTTCAACTTCTAAGCAAATATTGTCACTGTGCATATAGGCCAGCAACACCTGAAGAAGAGTGGAGAATACTATTACTCAAAACATTGTATAATTACTAACCTGTATTATCCATTTGTGTGTTATTACTAACAAGTTGTTTGTATTTGGAAAGTTTAAATAAAGTTTAAAATTTTCTATACATTCAACATTCACTCATAAATGATGGAAATAGTCCAACATATCACCTCTTTTAAATAGATCAGGTATTGTATTTTTAAATCATATAAAAACACTAAAGTACTAAATAGAAAGAGGAATCTGTAATAAAATATTTGCAATAAAACAGACATTTTTCATTTTTCTTATTTGAAAATAGATATAAATTTGGACATCTTATATATATTTAAATTATTTGAATTTATTAATAATTTATACAGAGGCTACATGACATTAAACATCTGAAAATAGAATACATTTAAACATTTACTATCAAGTATATTTGCCATAGAGTAAACCCTAGCTTTTAATTATACCCTTGGCAAAATCCTATACATGGCTTATCCTTACAAATATAATACATTTATTTATAATCATATGCATATATTTAATAAGGGATAATTATAACTGCAGTACCTTTATTACAACAATAATTCTAGGGAATGGCCATTTCAGGTCTAAATCCCAATTTAATAATACTACAACTTCTTTGAGTCTAATCCCTAATTTAATTAAACAAAATTTCAAATGAGTTTGCCATATCAATACATAATATTTTAACTGTTGGACAATGGCCAAACAACTGTATATGTATTATAAGCTCTCTATATATATATATAAAATCCCATTCATATCAAGCAAAAGTAGGATTAAATTATGTACAAATGAATTTATTGGAATTCTAATAAATATTTAATACCAAAAATCATGTGCTTTTACCCTTGTTAGAGAAGTTATGTCTATCAATATTTATTTACACTTAGCGCTTTCAAAGCTCTATGGCTTCATATTCATAGCTGAGTGCAGCTGATAGTAATGAGGGGGAGTATTCTAATTTATGCTAATTGGTTAGATGCTGTGTTTTAGTATTTTATTTTGTTTAAATTTTGTTAGGATTAATTTGTCCATCTTTTTGAAATGGCAAAACAAGTATCTTGTCTATTGATAGATTGAGTGTCATTATTTATGAAGTATGCTTTCTTTATTTTCTGCCTATGATCATTTTTCTCTCTGCACACCATTTTGGGGTTGGCAGGTTTAAATTTATGACCGGTGGTCTTTTCATGCTCCAAGAATGCCGAAGTAGTCTCTTTGTTATTCAGTGCCTTTTTATACATATATATATATGCTGGGATACTCTGTTTGTGATGATTGTAATAATTATATTACTTTTGTTATTTAACCTTGGATACCTTACTTTACATATTGTATAAGTGTAAACACTTTGCATTTGAATGGATATTACATCTTTGATTTTTAACTGACAATTTCTGCAACAAAAAATTTTTTTCACAAAAAAAAACTTTTAGTTAACATGTATATATTAAAGAAAAAGAAATTTAATTTTGATCTTAAAATGTAGTCACAATATCCTGCTTTATATATATATGAGGTTTATTCCAATCAATTAAATAACAACATAAAGTTTGTTAAGATTAAATATACTAAAATAAACTTATACTGGTTAATATGTTAGGATAAAGTCTAAACAGTTTTTTTTTTAATTTACAAAGCAAACATTTTATAGTTCTAGTGCAATTTCTACATAATCGCAAATATTAATAAATTCCATTTGTAAATTTCCATAATGTCCTTTAACAATCTGTGATTTGAAGTAACTATTGTTTCTTCATTTTAATTAGAAATTTGTTCAAAACTAATGTGTCAAGTCTCAGGGATCCAGAGTAGATTTCAGCAGTTGTCAGTTTTTCCTCTTCTCTTTTTGTCCATCATAATGATATTCCTTGCAGTTTGATTAAAATAAGAACTGAAACCGATTGTAGTTTGGTCAAATTGTTTCCAGATTTGCTGCTTTCCAGAGAAGCTGCTCACATACGTTTTAATTCTTGTTTTTAAACACCCTTGGGTTTTTTGTTTTTGAGATCTCAATAATACTTTGATTATTTAATTCACTGAACTTGCAAAAGACTGTAATTATTAAATTGCCTGAATTATTTTCATGTTTTCAAGTATCATATCAAAACAGGTTTAATCTTTTTTTAATTTAATTATTTAAAATCTAATTTCTAATTGAATTGTTTTGCAATGCATTCCATACATTCATTGATAAGAAAAAGTTTTAACATAATTTTCATTTCTATCTTATATAGAGAGCTTGCAAATGAGCTCTTAACAAGCTTTGCATAATATCCCCAACCCCAGACCAGTTTCTGCTAGTGGCTTCCTCAGTGAGATGCTAGGATATTCAAGCAAAGCTTGATAAGAGCTTATTTGTGAGCTCTATATATAATATTTGTAATACAAGCTTGTTAAATTAGGTCATGTGACATATAACTTGATTTCTTTGAAATTTTATTTCTGTCATGTACTGATGACTGATCTATTTGATGCACCAGCCATTGCTCCAATAATGCTTTATTTTCTTGCTGCTTAATATGATTTATTTTTATATTCTGATATAGAACTTGTAATTCTTTTGCCATTAACTCGGGTATTTTATTCATTTTTTTTTTGTTTTACTTTGTTTTCTAGAAATTTCGCCTTTTTTTCCATATGTCATAGCACCGGCTGGGCAGTGAACCCACAACAACCATCTGCAATCAACTGCTTGCTTGCAAGGCAGCTGCACTGACCCCTTGGCTAACCATGCTTGATTTGGTTACCATGACTTCATAAATTTCTTCATGTCTTTTGTCTGTATCTTCTTTGCTTTTCAGAATTTTAACCTGCATATTATTTTTTTATAT
This sequence comes from Epiperipatus broadwayi, assembly GCA_028023455.1. Taxonomy (NCBI): domain Eukaryota; kingdom Metazoa; phylum Onychophora; class Udeonychophora; order Euonychophora; family Peripatidae; genus Epiperipatus; species Epiperipatus broadwayi. The sequence continues at coordinate 433,250 of JAQFVV010006603.1, read as the reverse complement.
GTAGATGGTTTTTTCTATACTTCTGTTTATTTGCTCCATTTGTTCATCCATCTTTAGGACCACTTATGTCATCTCATGATGTTCTTCTTCAAGTTTTTGGTTAAGTAACTAAAACTGCAAATGTTCTTCATCTATCTTTTAATTCATTTACTCAAATTGCAAATTCATCTTCAAGATTTTGTTTTTAATTTTATTTAAATTATGTTTTATACCAGTGGATTTCATGTGTAGTGTTATACAAAGTAGACAATCATATTTACACATTCAATTAAAATTCCCTAAAACTACTAAAGGATAAATAATTATTGAATGAGGCCTTTCAAGATAACTTATTTAGGTTTAATCCCTAATATAGATCATAATAAGTTAATGATTTCAGTATTAAATTAGTAGCAGCAAAATTAAGCTAAATGTATATCTTCTTTTAATTCCAGCTAAGTACCTTGTTTAATATCACCCATACTGTCAATACACACTCATTAGTTATTATAAGCTAATGTCAATTTAATATGCAATTTTATGGCCTACATTCTAATTACTAATGTAAATAAAATATTTATCTATTAAATTAAAATCCTAGCTTTACTTATTTCATTTTATATTACTCAGATAGGTCAACATGGGTGTGACAAGAATCTCGGCCTCAGGGTGGCCTCTGAGCATTCCATCATCAGATTTTCAATCGGATGGATGGTTGAAGAGTTGGAGTGTGGAGTAGATTGAAGCCTGTTTATTAAAGTATGAGGATTGTCTATCTTAATATATATCTGAGCACTTATAGTATATATGTGTAGAGATGATAATCTGGACCAACTGATGATTGCTGGTTTAGCATGAAATACGTATATTGGTGATTATTTATCTTTTCAACATATATGTGTTTAAGTGTATCAGTATTATTAGATGGAGTGGAGAGTGGTGGGTCATGTGAAAGTCTGTGCTCATACCCTAATATTACATATATATAGACACAGGTATAAATAAGCCTGTCTTTCAGTTATCAGATAGGTTTATATAAGTGAATACCAATTCATATCACCAGATGTATTTATCGATTGTAGATTTAGTCATAGGAGTTAGCAATATTTACTAAAACAGGCAAAACTCTCCATACAGTAGTGCCACTCAGTGCCAGGCAGAGTAATCAATTGATGCCAGAAGGCTTATGCTTTCTGGCTTATGCCTTCTGGCATCCATTGATTACTCTGGTTGGCATTGAGTGGCACTACTGTATGGAGAGTTTTGCCTATTTTAATAACAGTTATGTGTTAGTGTAAGAAATAGTGATTGTGTAATATTTACTAATCAAATAAATTCAGGTTGTGATAGTGTGAGCGGGGAAATTAGGTTTTTTTACATATGTGTATGACTTTATTGTCATCGAGCATAACTCTGTAGTCTTAAATTACAAATCCCATTAATATTAATAGTCTCTAGAACCATATAAATTATAGATTCCTCATATAGATATCTCATTTTGATATACATGAAGTAGATGTTTTTAAATCAACTCTATAGTCATCTCATACCTACTTCACCAAATCATACCGTTACAATATATATATATATATAAATGCATGTCTCTCCGAGATGTATTTTTTATTTATGACAATCATTAATGTATACTCTATTTTATTTACTGATTTCTGCTATCAGGGATTGTTATTATTATCTGCCATAAAGTTTGTTTTGAATTCCTACTTTTCTTTTACTTAGATCTAAAAAAGTTAAAAAGAAAAGTATATCTGAAAACTATTTTTATTTACTCTTTTTTAAACATTTGAAATAGGATTTGAAATGATGACTTTACTAGATTGAAAGTAAATAAGAAATTTACTAAAAGCCATTAGATTTTTTAAAAAATGATGTTTGTTATTTTTAATCTTTTCTTTTTATAGTAAATTTATCGTATATATATATATTCAAATGCACATGTAAAAATCAAGTGTAACTGTATAACGTTCATAGGCAGTGACTCTACTCTTTCTATATAGATTTTTAACAAAGATTACTTGATATGGAGATTATGCATCTATTGAAAATCTCATGGCCTGAGTCTTCAGGTTATAAATCAGATTTAAGGTATTTTTCCAGATAGTTAGTTCGTATAAAATCCGGGCAATCATTCATTATTGGTTAGTAAAAGGTTATCCAACTATTCTTAGGTAGAGATGATGGTAGAATACTGTTCAAACTCTCACTACCCAATAATTATTAATCTGATTAGGAATGTTTTGTTCTTTGTTTTTCCTCAAAATGTAGGTTCTTTAAAGGGTGTTGTATTATTCTTCTGTAGTTTTTAATAATTTATTTAGTCGTGTAAATATTTTTTGCCTGATAGGAAGTTAGCATGTCTCTATTTTCCTTTTATTAATATTTATTATGAATTGCGTGGTTTAAAAATAATTATTTTAAAATTCATAAGAATTTATAAAATTGTATGGTATATAACATCTCATTGTTTAAATATATGTTATACTAACAGTACATTTAAAAAATACTGAAACTTGCTTATTTTTGTCAAGCGTTGGTGGGCAAGTGGTTAGCATAGCTGCCTTACAAGCAATTGTCCTGGGGTTCACCGACGCTTTGACGCATAAACAAAAAAAAAAAAAACTTGCTTATTTTTCTATATCAAGGATTAAACAAAGAACCGTTAAACCGATGCAACTCAAGGTTTGAATTTTTTTAAAAAAATTACATTTATTTAGTCATAAAATGGTGTTCATTCATTAAAGATTTAACACCTTAATATTATGTAGAGCTAAAACTATTTCTGTAAAAAAAATTAATTATTTAATAAAAATTTATAACAAAATATTTTTAGCAAAAGACAGCTGAAAAAATATATTTTATAAACTGCAAAAATGATAAATTGATATCATAAATTATGCATTTCATTTTTAATACTTGAATTTTTAGTTTTATTTATTATTTATAAAATTTTAAGATGACAATTATTTTTTTTGTTTTGACATTTGTTAGCCTTCTCAGCATTTTTATTGCCATCTCACTGATTTTTGTTAATCTTACTAAACATAAGTTAACATTTTAATTTTGACTGATAAATATTAGAGTAAACTCTTCCAAGATGCTAAATTAAATCAATTCTTTTATTGTGTCTAAAACTCAATTAATACACACATTCAATGCCTAAATTCATAATATAAGCATAGTTTCTTTTTAAAAAAGTTTACTACTGTTTTAAATATGTGATGTTCAGGATTATAAATATATCACAAAACACTCTCATTCCAAATATGTCACTCTGAATTATTTGTAAGCAGTCTCATAATGAATCATTTTAATAAACTGGCAAAATACAATTTTACTTTTCGTTTATCAATACCCATTCATTCAGTCTGATAAAAGAAGAATTTTTATTTCATCTGACTTCCAACTATATATATTGTAAATAAATACCATCTATATTCTTTATTACTTTTGCAATGCTTTTTTACAATCCAGACAGTTTTGATTGCCCAGCAATCTTCTTCAGAACTTTTATTTATATTTCCAAATCTCAACTTCTACTTATATTTCCAAATCTCAACTGCTAGATTTGGGAATATAAATAGAAGTTCTGAAGAAAATTGTTGGGCAATTGAAATTGTATGGATTGTAAAAAAGCATTGTAAAAAGTAATAAAGAATATAGTTGGTATTAATATTATATGGATTTGGCAATGCAGTAAGAAAGATATGGTTATACTACTTCATAAACAAGATATTGTAAATAAATCAACATTAAATTGGTTTGATTAATTTATACACTAACATTGATGCTAATAGTAAGCTTTAACCTTTTCACATATCAATATAGATTTATTTACAATATATATATACAATCAATAGATGGCATTTTACCAAAAACACCGTCAAAGCGTATGTTTGTTTACATAAACATCAGAGTAAGCATTCACTATCTCTTTCATTAGTTCCACCTTCGGATCATGATTTTAAGCTGATTTGCTATCATCAGTGAAGGATAGGAATAATAAACTAGATCTAAACACTAACTCCGAGCGTTTATGAAACAATTTCTATTCAGCTTGCAAGTGTGAATCTTTTAGACACGTAATGTCTTCAAACTCAGCATAGCAAGCCAGATAGCTATATGGGTCTGATATCAGTTCAGTATCACCACATAGTAGAAGCCTCTGCAATATATATCATTGCAAGAAAACCTCAAAGGTACATTTATGAAAAACAAAAAAAAACAAGTTAAACTTGCTAATGCTTGTATTTATGATCAATAGATGGTGTTTTACCAAAAACACTGTCAAAGCGTATGTTTGTTTACATAAATGTCAGAGTAAGCATTCACTATCTCTTTCGTTAGTTCCACCATCAGATCATGATTTCAAGCTGATTTGCTATTATCAGTGAAGGATAGGATTCTTCCTATCCTTCACTGATGATAGCAAATAGCTTGAAATCATGATTTGAAGGTGGAACTAACGATAGAGATAGTGAATGCTTACTCTGACGTTTATGTAAAAAAACATATGCTTTGATGGTGTTTTTAGTAAAACGTCATCTATTGATCATAAATACAAGTGTTAGCAAGTTTAACTTGTTTTTTGTTTTTCATATATATATGTGTGCGTGTATAATTGGAGGTCAGATGAAAGATTATTTTTTCTTTTACCAGACTGAATGAAAGGGCATTGATAAATGAAAAGTAAAATTGTATTTGAAATTTTATTAAAATGATTTATTATGAGTCTACTTACAAATAATTCTGAGTAATGTATTGAACAAGAATTCCGCATAAAATTTTAAAAAGTTATGAGTTATCTGAGAATTTGTAAGTTAAAGGACTTTATGACATTATGGTTAAGATATTTATCTTCAAGACCATGATTTGGGATATGATTACAGGCAGAAGGAATCTTGAAATCTTTTCAGATAACAAACAGATTTAGAATTTTTAAGTAATAGAGCCCATGAAAGTGGTTGATAAGTAAGTATCTAACTATTCTTAATTAAAAAATAAAAATCCTAGCATAATCTAGATTGGTTAAATGAAAATCAATGGGATGATTATAAACTTAAAGAAATACTATTGAAATATGGTGTTACTTTCATTACTTGTGCTTGAGTGTGTGTTGTATTTATATAGATGATGAACTTTTGATTACTTTTATCTCAATGTGAGATAACACATGAACTTTCAAGCAAATTAAACTGTAAAATAAATTGCTAATCTTTTATCTTATTTATTCATAATAAATAAATAAAATATTTTATATATAAATGATTTATATAAATAAATAAATGATTTATTTTAATATGCTTAAAATAAAAATTCCATAAAGATATCTTTTAAAATTTGTTACCTAAGGCAGAAATATGCAATAAAATAATTTTATATTTATTTATAAATAATAATGTTTATTTATTTATAAATAAATATTGCACTTTTTTTTCATTTAGTAGTAGATAAAATCTCTTAATTGTTTATTAGCTAACTCATAAAGTGACTGAAACTAATTATTATATTTCTATAATAAACATTTACTTTGTATATGTCAAAGATAATTTTATTATTATATTATATGCAACCTATTTATATTTACATATACACACATAATATTTATTTAGGTTTATGTAGTATAATAGTAGGAGTAGTAGTAGTAGTAATAGTACATTACTTGATGGGAATACATTTGTTATCAAAACATAAAAATGAAATATAATTATTTACCTCTAAATGATAGATATACATAAAACAAACATGTGAGAAACTTCTTCCAATATCAGTTGTCTATGAAATAAATTTAATTTTTCTTTATAAGCATTATTTGCAATATATATATATATATAAAGTAGAAAATAATTGTAGAGTGAAAAAAAATGTAGATACAAAATTACATTTTGATTATTATTTTAAAGCACAAAATGGACCTATTCTAAATTGCAAAATGGTCCTATTCTAATGCATAAAATGGACCATTATTCTGTAGCATTACAAATTATTTTTATAAAAAATATATAAAAAATTATATCCTTACAGCTAGTACAAAACTATATCTCTCAGAGTAAATTATATACCAATACATCTTTCAGTGGAAAAATGAATCCACATTTATTCTTTTCCAAGAAATATAAATACGAAAAGAAAAAAAAATTAAAAATCTCTTTTTACAAAACTTTCATAAGAAATGCAAATATCATTTTAGAGAAAAGAAAATTACACTGTTTGAAAAATAATGCAATGTATCTCATGTGTTTCTAGACCTTACCGATTATGCGCTAGTGTGATTTAAATCTATGATTGATGAAAATTCTTGAAAAATAATCATTGTGATCAAGTTTATAAGTCAATCATTAGGAAACCATTGAAGATCATAATCAAACATAGCAACTCAGTCTCTGTTTAAATAGAATTGCCTTTTGTGTGCAAATTTTGATTATAAGGACTATGTTTCGTTTTGTGCCCCCTTCCGAATATAAACAAATTAATTAATAATTCCCAAAATACTTGATCAAAAAAAAAAATAGTTATATTATATAGCAAACATCATATATAGACAAATCAAAATGTTCTTCAGAATAAAAATTAAGTGAACATTAGCTATACTATAATCATACAAAAAAAAATGTAGCACAAGATTGTTCCAATAGTGTTTAATTATTTATTGATCATGAAAAAAGGTTTGTAACTTTAAATTTAAGTTCAATTTAGATAAGATAAGAATATTGCTAGAAGTAGTATTGACAGAGAAGAATTAAAGAGACAATATTTATAAATTAATTTAAAGAATGTAATTTTAAAAAAACAATAATCAATTCACAATTCCTGGAAAATCACGTGACATTTACTTAAATTCAATTATTAATGATTGGGTCATAGGTAATCAAAAGTATTTCTGTATAAAATCTTATACTATCGTTGCTTATTTATACAATTGTTGTAAATATAACTTTTTAATCGCCGAATATAGATGAAATAATGCAGATGTACTGAAACCCTCAGCCAGTTGTATATAAACTAACTGTCAGTAAACTTAAAAATTTAGAATTGTTGTTACATATAGTATATTTTTAGTAGGGTATATTTAAAATGTTCTTTCATTGGAAAGTCTTGAAACATAAAGATATTTGAAAAAATATAAATGACCCTCAATACGCATTTTCAGTTGACCTATATCATACTTTTTGATACATGTCATCATTTGTCCAGTATTTTTAGTAATAATCATTAATGTAGTTATATGAAGTGGATGGCGCCAAAGATGTGAGTGCAGATAGTTTGACACTTATAAATGGAATTGTAATAATAATATAAATAAATTATGCAAGACATTATAAATATGTCATATCATTTAGGGTTAATAACAGCACGATTTAGAGATATAAAAAGAGAGTAAAAATATCTTTTATAGCAGCAAATTTATTTTACTTAGTATTAATAGTATTTCACCATTTAATGTGTTTTTGTAATAATTATTCTTTTCTTTTATCAAAAAAATTTATAAGAATATAATTTTCACTACAGCATTCTCATGCAAGCTTATCACTTTATGGAGAAGTAAGTATAGTCATAGACATGGGACCATGAATGTAAAGATGTGTGATTCTGAAGATGCACATTTCTTGCTGAACCACCATTCATCAGTTGTCCCAGATCACAATCTCTTACAGATATCTAGCATTGCTCAATATATATATAGCCAATTACTATAGTTTAATTGATAAGCGTCAAAGTTACTGCCCTCACAACTTTGACACAAACTACTTAATGGAAGTATATTAGTACCTTGTTGTTAATCATTCATAAGACTAGAGAGAGGTGTTGTGAAAATTACACTACAGAAATATTATTTAAATGGATAATATCTAGTATATTGAATAACTAATAAAAAGTATTAATACACTTCCATTAAATGGTTGTATCAAAGTTGTGAGATTAGTAAGTTTGACATGTATCAATTAAATTGTAGTAATTGTATGTATATATATACATATAATAAATAAAGTTTGATATCTGTATTCGTTCCACAATATATGTATTATACAAATCAATATATATATATCAAAATACAGTACAATTTACATAAATTATATTATTATTAGAAGTACTTTTGACTATACATTTTGTAGTCTTTATCAACTATATAACATTGAATAATCAAAATGAGACAATCTTTAACAATACCCATAGTTCAATTCAGATTTCCCACAATTCTTTTATCTTAACATTTGATGACTGACGATTCATTAACATTTGACGATTTCTTGAAATCAACATAGCCTCTTTTATTTTATGTTTATTATAACAATGTTCAATTTGAATAATTTTCATATTTTTATAATCAAATTTAAATCCATATTGACAAGATTTATTATGATCAAATATAATAGATGATGAAGGTTTATTTACATCTATTCCTTATACTTTTATATAATAGAATTCAAAAAGAGAAACAATCTGGAACTGATGTAAATAAACCTTCATCATCTGTTATATTTGATCATAATAAATCTTGTCAATATGGATTTAAATTTGATTGTAAAAATATGAAAATTATTCAAATTGAACGTTGTCATAATAAACGTAAAATAAAAGAGGCTATGTTGATTTCAAGAAATCGTCAAATGTTAATGAATCGTCAGTCATCAAATGTTAAGATAACAGAATTGTGGACAATCTGAATTGAACTATGGGTATTGTTAAAGGTTGTCTCGTTTTGATTATTCAATGTTATATAGTTGATAAAAACTACAAAATGTATAGTCGAAGGTACTTCTAATAATAATATAATTTATGTAAATTGTACTGTATTTTGATATATACATTGATTTGTATATTACATATATATATATATAATGAGAAGGATATATGTAAGATATTGTGATCTGGACCAACTGATGTTGCTGGTTCAATATGACATGCCCCCTTGGGAATTATACATCTTCACATGTCCTTTGTCATATATTTATGATTATAACCTCCATAGGGTGTTAAAAGTGGATAATAAAAAGTATACTTCAGAAGTATTATTCATTAAATGGATAATGTACAATTTTCAGAATTAATTTATTAGTTTTTTTTATTAATTGGAACAGAAATTAAAATGAAATGTAGTGAGAGAAAAATATGATAATAAGTAATTAGTATGCAGTATTCTTAATTTTACATATTGTGTTTGCCCACAAGTCTAAAATGTTGACTTTCTGCAATCTATATTAAAGATTTGACAATCTTTAGATTTACTCATGCATAAATAATATTATAAAATTAGTGAGTCATTTTTAATATTTTATATTTAATTTGTTGATCTAACTTCTAATAATAATCTAAATATTAATCATATTATACTAGAAAATATATTTTTATAACATTTATAATGTAGTGATTAGCAAATCTACCAGTCATGTCTTTGACAAGGCTTGAATTTAGATCAAGCAAACATTAAAAAGTTTCAAATCAGAAAAAAGATTTGGGACTATTTTTCCAAGAAACCATCTTATATCAAATCCAACTAGGCATCCTGTATTGGTCTGTAAATAATTTCTATTTATTATATTTTATCTGCATTATTAAATGGCTGTCAGCTCCAAACATACTTTGAGCTTGGGAAGTAACAACACTGATAAATGCAAAGATACTAAATATAAATGCATTTATATCCTTTCTGTATTCATCACAAAAATATTATCTAATGTCTATATATCATACAGATATTGTATATTATCCAGAGAAAAATTTCACCTTATTTAGCCAGTCATTGTTTGTATTGTCTTTAACTCCATTTATAGTAAAGTATAAGTTATTGAGTGTTAATGTTGATCACCTTGCAGTGGGGTCATTGTCATCTCTATATCCACTTAGTGCTGTAATCTATGTAAGTGAAAGGATCAGCATTAATTGACCATATGTATAACCTAATCAAACAACACCTAATGATGAAAGTCACAGGGTAGAAACTAATCTGTGAATATTGGATGAGTAGGCACTAGATATGGATTTTATACACAAACATTCCTGCATTGATAAAACTCTGGCTTGCACTAGGTGGTGCTACTGTATGAAGAGTTTTGCATCTATGAATAAATGTGTCATGCATAACCTTCTCTAACCATGTTTGTATAACACTGACAATAATTATACTGCAATACTGTATGCCTAAATATGATTATCCCAGCAAGAGCTGTTTCTGATATCTAAAATTAACTTTTGATAACATTTCTAATGTTACTATAGCATCCAATATAATCTGAGAGCCAATCAAATTTCTCCAAGAGAATCCTGGTTAATGTTTAAAGATCACATTAAATAACTTGTGCGAAATGCCACCACTAAATGACAACCAGATGATTTAGTAAGGCAATGTTTATATAATATTAATAACACCCTAAAAACTATAACAAATATAGAGGAGATAAAATCTTTTCACAAATTACTAAGAAACCTGATCATCTATATGTTTTTTATTCAGAATGTAATGGTATATAAATTAAGAAAGATCATACCAAAATTATCAAAACTGGAGTCAGCAATAAACTATGTCAGACAGTCATTGTCAATGCCAATGGAATTCCTTTCTCAATTCATGATAGTGATACTTTAACAGGTATCAACGTTTATAGAGTATTATTTAATGATGTAAAAAAAATCATACCATTAAACCACAGTCATCTGAAAACCAATATAGAATTCTTACTGAAAGTGAATTTGCTTATGAGATAAGCTGACTGAAATCACATATCAATGCTAGAAGCATATAAAATACCGAATGAAGTGTACAAAACTTGAATTACATCTTAATTCCAATATTGTACAAATGTTATAACCATTTCTGATCAGGTAATGTTGATATCTTTAATCTATCAACTAATATAATGTTTTATTGTGAAATATCTGAAAAATAGGTTCTATGGTTACTGACTTGAGACAAATAACAATTGAAGACATAAAATAAAAGATATTTGCAAGAATTATCCTCAAAAAAATTAATGCTTTGATTCTACTTAAACTATCCAAGTCACACCATGTTGTTAAAGGTTGTTGGGCATCCCAAGCCATATTACTCTAAGAGACCATTCTGAATGCAAAATGAAATAAGTACACAGACTACATAACCTTCCAGGTAGATTCTAATAATGAATTTGATGTATCAATTAGAATTACTTGTTCTTCACTCTTAAACAATTTTTTCCACATTCACCAATAATATCTAGTTAAGCTATCAAAATTATATTATGAGTAGATCCATTAAACCAAGAACTAACTGGATTTAAATCTAGTAGGGAGATGCCACAAGGATCACTATTAACAACATTTTTATAGAATTTATAAAGATCCATACTGAGGTCTTTACTTGTCTCACTTTTGAAGTCACAATAATAAACATTGTTTCATTTGTATATGATATTATAACAATTGTTTGAGATTTTGCTGATATTTTATTTGTTCTAGATATATAACTATTAGACAATAACTAGGTCCATCCTATAGCAAGGAAAATCATCTATGTGGTGGTTGTCTATAAATAGGTTCATTCCATCAAACTTTACAGAAGTGCCATTGGCATTTCTGGTTATTCCACTGATCTTATCCAAGGTTAAAATGAGTAACCAATTAATCAACTAGTGCTTAGAAAATTTTCCAATAGAATTAAGCTATTTCTCAAATCAAGTTATGCACCAAATTGTAAACATATGAATAAATTAATGCTCTTTTAGAAGAAATCCTGCATGTAAAGCCCCTGGGTGAAACTGTTGAATATCATAATAAATAAAACTAATGAAATAATTATATATTTGAGGCACATTCTCATAAGTGCAGTCAATTATACAATTTGCTACCCAATATTAGGTCTGAATTATATAATAAATTCATTGAATAACATGATACTTCCACAAATAAATTTACTAAACATATTTTCATATTCTGAAAGAATCTAACTCATTAAGCCTTTCAGCAACCATGCTGATCAAATAGATCTCTTACACATAAGCACATTTGACAGGATCTTATATAAGAGTATAAAAATCTTGGATATCACAACTTATAGCTAAGATCTTAGCCAAATTTTAGAATCTTTGTGTACCTCAATCTTGGTTTAAAATTATTGTTTACTCAAAATTTAACTTCTGTTTTGATTCAATCTGTAATTTATATGCAGATGACTTACTTACACAGTTTTCAATCATTTACTTATTTTACAGCACCAAGAATTTTAGTTTCCTTAGCTAAAACAATTAATTTCAAGCAAATGCTTCAAAAACACATCAGGAATTTTGAACCCTATAATGCATCAATTAATGTGGCTAGCACAATTCTCTTTATTCTTTCACAATAAAAAAATGCACTGTACTGAGAAACAAAGCAACAAAGCATGTTTCATCTTTATGTAAATCATATTAAGATTGGCCTAAGTAATACAATAAAAAAACATGGCCATTGGGAAAAACTTTACCAATTGTAGGACTACAATCTCCAAATAATGCCCTGAAAAATGAAACTAGTTCCATAAACATAAATACTCAACAGTCAAATCCAATAATATGAGAAAATCTAAACAAAAGGATATTAAATAAACAAAGGGACATTAAGAGAACTAGATCCACAATATAAAAAAAAAATGTATGTATATAAGTGAAACTATAAACAATTGTAAAAAAAAAAAAACCTATGTAAATAATTAGTTAATCCTAAATAAAAGGAAAAAACTGCAATTACCATATGTTATAGTTGTATTTATATATTGGGCTATTTCCATCAGCTAATATTGAGTAATAAATGTCTGTAAAAAAATTTAACTTTATTTAAATATTCCAAATACATTCAACTGTTAGTAATAGTACATCATACTGGTTAGTATGTGCACAATGTTTTGAGAGGTATTATTCTCCCCTCTTCATCAGGTGATGCTGGCCTGATCAGTGATAGTACTAGTAAGGCAATTGAACCTGGACTCTTAGATTTTTGAGTATTGAATTTTAAGGCAACATTCTAACCAATTGAGCCATCCTGCCAAAGGCAACAGTCAGTAGAAATTTCATATACTTATCTATGAGGTTCCTCCTGATTTCTTCACTTTTTCTTAAGAGAAAAGTTGATTAGTGGTTTCAGTACATTATGTATTGTAATGGTAACCAGAGGAGGGGGAACACATCTCACTATAATCAGACCTAGGGTCTTTGGATAGGATGCTGTGAATGAGCAATGAAGTAACTAATCAATGATCATATCCACATCTAATGGGCTATCTCTAAGTTTACTCATTAAATATAGATATAATTTAGGCCAGTTCATCCATACCTCACCCCTCTTTCAGATTCCATTATGCCTGTATTCAAACCTAGGGAGAATGTTGCCTTTGGCTCTCTTCAGGGCTGAATTTACTTTGTGTAGCAACTATTGCACCTCTATATAGGTTTTTATTGACTTAGGAGACATTCAACCTTATTGTGGTGTTATATATTATAAAAATATGTGGGTGTGCATATATACATATGTATTCAATTAAATTGATAAGAGAGTGTATAAATGAATTTGATAAACCAGAGACCAATTTGATTTAAAACATATTAACAAATTTTATTTATAACAAATAAAAAATCCAAACTATATTAACATGGTAAAAGATGTAATCATATGTGTCCATTATGCATCTCTACCATATCAATGATTAAAATTATCTATTACTTCAACCCACACCCATGGTAAATACGCATCAATAGACATTCATTATTTCCAAAGCAAATAAGATTGGCAAAAATAAAAACAAAAAGAAATAAGTTCATTGTCATAATGATCACAAAGCTGACTAACTATTTACAAGATTATTTCACTGTATTTACAATAGCTATGTTATCCAATTTCAACTGTAGAGATGTCATCTTCTTTGGGGGACCCCCTAACTATGTACAAGCTTCCTAACATTAATACAAAAGACCCTTCACACAAGTGCATATACTGAATAAATGAAGTATAATGATTATTAGTTAAATATAAACAAATAAACAAATAACACAAACTTTGTCCTGTTCTAGTGCATATAATTAATATGGAAGAGTAACAAAAATTCTTACCTCCCATATTATGTGCTGATGATGATGAGATGTCACATCACTAAGGAGGGAATTAACCTATATTTTATTTACAAAAAAGATTTTCTAATTTAATAAATCTTCCCCCTGTACTGTTACTTCTTATTGCAATGGTCTGTTCTGACTGCAAATACATTGAAACTTCCAAGTGTGAGAGAAAAATGAAGATAGAATTTAACAAACACACAAAGCAAAAAAAATACATAATAATTTTGATTTTATTCAAATCTTCATGATTGGAGTCTATCATTTTAACATTAATGTTTCTCATGGATACAGTCTATTTATCTCCTCATCAGTCCACTCTGATAAATCATCCATTACTCACTCAGATTCTCCAGCAATGCATTTGAACAAAGTTGTTTCCATTTTGGATGTTACTCTATTCCTGGATTCACTCAGACATGTCAGATTAGTTATTTGGCATTTTTCTAGGCATTATTTAATAAGTGAATTAAATCATCACACTTTCTGGCAATTACGGCAGCACCCCGGTCCTATGGCACATTTATCTAGCCAATATGCATTGTTTAATAATTTATAAAAGATTTAATTTTTATCAGCTTATTATTTGGTATTTAGTAAATTTATGTAAAGTCAAATGTTATCCCATCATTTATATGTATGTGCAGGCAATATAATATTCTCTTTTCTTCTTGTTTGATTAATAATGCAGTTTCTTGTCTTTGATTATCTATGTAAAATTATTTCATTTTTTAAGTTACGCTGCTAAAATTTCATCAACTTTTGCCATTTTAAATGTTGCCTATGATTTTTTTCAACTTTTAACACTATAAAATTTTATACAAATGATATGGTATTTTCAAACACATCTATTTTATCCTTCATTCTAATGTTTGATTTTAAGAGATTTACAGTCTGTAGTTATTATATCCTCTGATAAAATATGAAAGAGAATGGAAATGATCTGGGTTCATTTTTAAACTGGGTCTCGTTTTCCATTGTTTAGCAAATTCGCATTTTCAATTTCCTTTTCCATCGCTGTGTGTGCCTATTGTTAATTAGTGGTTGTTATTGAAATTACGTAATAAGATTATGTAATAAAATTACATAGTAAAGTTCTACTCTCATTTTCTAACACTTGGTTGCTTAGGTATTGACTTGACATCAGGTCATCACCATGTCTACTAAATTACTCTCTTACATCATGATATTTACACATTGAAAAATGAGTCATTATTATTATAGGTATATATGTATGAAAGGTTTCTATGATTAGGCTTTTATTTTACATTGAAATAAATTATTTACTTCATTTTAGCATTTCCTTGGTTTGGTATTTATTAAAATAAATATAGAGGGTATATATGTCTATATGTCTGTTTGCATAAAAAGAAATGACACTGTATACTTACCCTATTATCTCAGTGTATGTTTTTCATGTGTTTAGTTGACTTCTGCAGTAAGTGCTAATTTTTTACAATTGCATGAAAATCTGAAAAACTTCATTAATGACATGTCATTAGTAATTTTAAAAAAGAATATTTGTAGTTAACGTTTATAAATTGTAAACACATAGCCAGATTAAGGCACCGACTGACTAACCAACTATTTAAAAATGCAATCTTTTAGACTCACTAAGAATTAAAAAGTAAGAGAATTAGCATTTTTTTTTGTTAAGCCCATTACTTAAAATACTCCCCCCCCCCGTTTTTAAACCAATATTTGCGGCGTTATAAACATATATATACACACACACATACACAATGCTTAGAAAAATTTGTTTTCATTTTTTACTTGTTTTGGAAATGTTTCCTTATAGCAAATAAAACATTGTGATTATTCTTTTAATTTTTAAAATGTTTTTTATCGATAATATTATAAAATACTAATAACTCTCATAAACAATATCATAAAGAGAGGTTTGAGATTTGAAGAAAAACAATATGAATTTTTAAAAGTTGAAAAATATTTACAGCTAAAATGTTATTTTAAAAAAATCCCAAGTGAATATAGTTTATATACTTTTTTAGTATTACTTTGAACAAATTACTGATCTTAAATTTAATATTTGATTATGTTAAATTTTTATATTGCATGAGTGTATATTTAATTTACCATCAAGTGCATGCTTGTATGTCATGTGTCAAAAAAATATATTGAAAAAGTGAAAATATATATTTTCACGTATAGTTACTTTATTATTTAAAATTATATATACCCATTTTATACCTATTAACCAATAGTTTTTTTTAGTTTATTTTCCCAAATTATTTATTTTTAAAAAATTTGTTATATAATCAAAAGTAAAAAGAAAACTAAACTATGGATTTTCTCCATCATTTGACCAACTTAGAATGAACTGGTTTCTTTCCACTTGAACTGACCAATGTTGGATGATTAGCTGAGATGGTTAAAAGACAACTGTCTAAAAGAAAAATATTAAGCCTATTTGTGACCCAAGATTTACCAACTTGTGTCAAATCCCAATTGTAGATTGACAGGGAATGTACTAATTACTATGCTAAAGATGTTCTATATATAAATTAAAGTAAATAGTAATTTAAATAAATGACATCAGATGTTAATGTATTTGACTTAACAATTTTTTATTGATAAATCTGAAATATTCACACTCTGAATAGCCCATATATTTAAAGTTCATTTTTTTAAAAAAAGGATGCATCAGTTTGTGCAAAGTTACATAACTCTAATTCACTGTAGAAATATGTTCTCAGAATATATTTTCTTTTTATGAAAAAGTTAAATTGTTAAAAAATCATATCTGTTTATTCATTATTTATTTTCAACTATGTACAAAACATAAAATTAGCAAGTTTGAATTCTATCTTAAAATGCAAATAGAAAAACAACTTTTTATGAAAGAGTCACCTTTATGTTACACCAGTTTCTGATAAAGTTATACAAAGAAATTTAATATGAATTTCTATTGCTTACTAATGCAAAATTTCAAGTAAAAGTAAATAGGTAATGGATTTAAATATAAATTTTTACTTATTATTTTTTCAAAGTAACATATATTAACTATTAGATAAGTTTGTAAACATTTCTCTGTAGGGTATAAAAAAGTGACACAATTTACATATTCAAATTTCTGCTGCATATCATTGCATAATATCTTCGTAATCAAATAAACATAAGCAATGAACTTAAATTTATTTATTTTTTATTATTGATTTTTAAGATATAATTGCTAATAAGTTATGTTTAAGTTATGCTGCTATATTATATTTAATTTTTAAATGTTTTATATTTCACCTAAATAATAGGTGACTTAAAACATTTCTAAAAGAAATTCTCAAATTTAAATTCAATTTTTAACCTATGTTCTTCAGATTAATAAGTCTATTTATATTACATTTGATTTTCTTAGTAAAAAAATTAGTTTCATTCATTCATATATATATATATACATTCTTTTTGGTATATGTGTTAATCATTAATTATAAATTATTATGCTGTAAAAATCCTAAGGAGAAATTTTCAAAAATGTGTCAAATTATTTATTTCTAAATAAGTATTATTGAAAGAAAGAAATCCTTTAAGAGTGTGTTTGTAAAGTAAATGAATAGTGATCATACTTATTTTAAAGCATATAACAAATGAAACAAAGCTGTTTTAGATCTCCAAATGACTGCACATTAAATTAATTTTCTATCATTTTTACTAACTTTATTTAAAAAACTTTATTCTGTGGAAATAAATATTTTGATACTGTAGAATTAAAACAGGCAAAACTCTCCATACAGTAGTGATCATGTGATATCAAAGCATGAGAGGACCCTAAAGCCTGAGCAATTGAGAAAATAAATTTTTGCTAAGTTAAAGCTGTAAAATAAAGAAAATTTATTACTTAGTGTTTTATATGATTTCTCTGTTACATGCTTTTCTCTTTTTATGACTCATCTAGTTGGTCTTAGTGGCATATCACTATATCTTTTATAAAATTTCTATGAAAAAAATGATAATGTTTATTTTTTTTTTAGATATTTCTTCAGAATAAAAATTATAAATGGTAATTATATAATTAAAATGTTGTTAAATTTAAAATCTGTACCTTCTGTTTGAAAATAATAAGAATCAATACATAGAAAACATATTTAGACTTTATAATATTAATTACTATTTAGGTGGTCATTTTTATTTGCAGGTGAAAAGAAAGGATTTTTGTATGTCTGGATGTAAACTTTATCTTTAAGATGATTTATATATGTTTTTTCTTAAACATGCAGTTTCTCTATTGTTAATTTTGCCTTACAGTTTTTTTGTGAGAGTAAAATTGCTTTTAAGAAGGGAATATTTTTCTTAATCTACTTTATATTCTTTTTATTGTTTGTTATTTTTTACATAAGTAAATAATAATGTTTTTATCATGATGAAAAGCATGTCTGCAATAATTTATCTAAGGTAAAAATATATACATTTTATAATAAATTTAACATTTTTATGCAGTATAAAAGCATACAAAAATAATCTTAAAAACATATTACTGCTTTCACTGGATTACAAAGTAGATCATTATATATATATATTGTCACCTCAACTTTCTCCGTGCAATCTTTCACTTATTCAACCTCAATAAACTCTCATTTATTTCAAGTAGCTAGTCAATTGAATTTTATACTACTTTAAGATCTAATATACCGGGAGGGCGCCAAATTGCAGCTATAACTTGTAATGCCCACCAGACATCATCATCATTAGCCATATTTAGGACTATAGAAGATACTAGAGAAAGTAATTAAATTGTCTCTCAAAAAAAAAATAATAATAACCATAATATTGATTAAACCATTCAATCTATGTGGTCTTAATTTTAACTCGGATGAGTCATGCAAATATTTCATGATAAATTTATTATAAAAATTCATAATAATGAGACAACTTTCTTCCACCACTTTATTATAATTATCTGATCTCGAGTGGTAACTACAGAAAATACTATACACAGTTCTTACTTATATCTAACTGGAAAGAAATCAGTAATCAATGCAGAGAACTCATAATCTATGATCATAATATAAAATTATTATTTAATTTCACATTAGATAAAAATTATCACAAATAAATCCTCCCCATTTTATTCCATTACTTGTTCTCAGCATTTATCACTTTCAATAGCTACAATTATATAACATGGAATGTCTGTGTTATGTTCTCTAAACTGAGAATTCTAATCTTATTTCTCTAACACACCTATATTTTTTGATCAACTATCAATTCATGATCCCTACTTTTATAATAGTATAACAATTTTATTATAATATGCTACTTGACTTCCAAACTAGCTCTTAGACTAATAATTGAACTGCTCTTTCTCAAGGTCTAGATCTGTCAAAAAGTACACTTATAAGCGATTGCATTGTAATGGATATGATTCCAAATATGCTAAGTTGAATTTTGATATGAATTAATTATTGGTAATCACTCTAAACACCGAGAGCAGAAAAGGGATTTTATGTCTGCTCCCAATATTCACAATATTACAATGAATCAAAAGATTAAATTTATTAAGCTTAACTCAACTATTCCCTGTCATTTTATTCTATTATTTCTAATCTATTGACCAAATTTTAATTAATAACTTTAAACCTATCATATTTTGCAAAAGTAAACTATGGAAGTAAACCATGGACATCAATCAGATAAATCAATCAAAATTTACTTATGAGAGTAACGTACAGAAACAAATCATAAAATCAGATTATGCAAATTAATTATGAAAATAAATCATGTGAAAATGAAGTTTATAAAAGTGACTTATATAAAAATGAATTATATTAATCGAATATAGGAATAATCAAGGTAAAATTAACACCGTAAATCAATCATGGAAACAAAGTATAAATATAAAATTAATTATGTGAATCAAATATGGAAACAATATGATAATGACTACTGCAAATCGATCTTGGAAAGAAATTATCATTATAAAATAAATAATTAATTTTAAATATGAACTAATATTCCTTTAACTATAGGTGCTGGATATATAGATTCTGGAGATATTTGAAACATCAAAACACAATGTAATCTTATAACAATAGTAAACTTTATTACACAATAATGATAAAATTAAAATAAAAACACACTAAATTATAATATTGTTACATAAATATATGATTCCAATCTATTCAGGACTACTATTCGAATACATGTTTGAATTAACTAATTTCCTGGATGACTCACTTCTTGATTTGACCCATTCATTTATTATATAAATAATTAATAATAATAATAAATACCAATGCTGGAAACAGAATTCCGGATATTTTAGCTTTAAGAAAACTTATCTTGAAAGAGAAGAAATCCTATAAATTTCTACTTCCCCCTTTTTTATTGTAAACATTGTCCATTGGACTATTCCAAAATAATATATTCGCTTCAATTATTCTAACAATGTGAAATAATCTTAAATTTCTAAATCATTTTATCAAGCAATAATTTTCACATTTCCAATGAAGAAGGAGGATATGTCACAAAAATCCCCTACTGATTTTGCAAACGGGTTTAAATTCAAAACCCACACTTTTACGTTCATGCTTGTCAGATCTTTACATTTTTGACTGTATATCTTACTATGTCAGTATGTCCATTCAGCCTGACAACCTCAATTTACCATCATTCAAAAAAATCAACACAGATCGGTTAGTTTATTATTTAAAATCTCTGTCATTCCCCATCATATATACATCTGACTGAATTCTTATCTTTTCAGGGCAACTTTATTCTGTCCCACATAAGAAAAACTCTCTTCATATCACACATCACCATGCAGTATTTATACCGCGCACACAGCCACGTCTTAGTAAGGGAAATTAAAAACAACAACATCAACTTCAAACTTAAACTATTTGCTTGAGCCAGAGAGAGATCTTTTCTTAAGACTTAGAATCGTGTAAAGAGCTCCTCTTAGACACCTATTCTCTATATTGGCATGCAAAACATTTCCTACACTTAAACAGTAACTTTATTAATAATTCCCTATCTTAACAAATAAATGGAGTGAAACTTAGTCATCTCCAACTGCCATGGTATATAAATCATGAGACAGCTATTTCTCATCTATTGGGTGGTAGGATAACTTTATGTTAGTAATGACAAGTATTTATAGCTTATATATGCCCATATATACATGATTACAGCATAGATAAATGACAAAGACTAACCAAATTCCGAATCAAAACATATATGAATTATTTCAATTTTAAATAGTCAAGCCAACAACACACCCAACATTTATATTAATAACAGATCAACAATACTTTAGCATAATTATGGGTTTTATGAGCATTCCCCTACTCTTCATATTTACTATTAAGCACAAATTAAAATTTTGTTAAGAATAATAAAAATATTTATATCATTTCTCTCTTTACTTTTAAATTTAAATTTACGTGAGCATCTATACTTAAATGATATCAAAATCTTTTTTTTTCCTCTTTCCTTCAAACATTTTAAACATAAACAAAATATTAAATTAAATAATCTAGTGATTAGAGTGTGATATAGCATATAAACAAAATAAAATATAATAATAATAAAAACAAATGACATGCTATATAAACGAAATAAAATAAAGAATAAATATCAACATTACAGATAGTCTCTTTAAATATCTTTTCTTCCACTGTCCATCAATCAATTAATATATTCAGTTTATTTTACTTGAGATAGCTATATAATTGCACATCAGATTGTTATTTTAATTAAATGTGTATAGAACACACAGTCAGTCATTTGAATCAATATAGATAAAAATGTAGATAGTTATTTTAAATCAAAAGTGTAGCTACAGAAGAATTAATAAATTTTAAAAGAGTTCTATTGGTTACCTTCCATTTGATGAGTTACTTCCTGGATTTGAATTCACTTTGTTTTCTTTTCTTCTTCTTTTCCATTTAAAGGCTCAAATCATAGACAATAAGCAGTCTCTGATTACTAACATGAATTAACCTTTTAAACATTTTTAGAAGTTTGCTGCAATTTCTTTAAATGAATTTTAAACAGCCAAATAATTATTATAATCTGAATTTCATACAGAAGTTTGACAGTTCTCTCCTTCAACGAATTTGCAATAAGAAGAATGGACAAGTTGTAGCATTTAGTATAAAATGTCTTATTAAAAGTCGATTTCTTCATAATTAATGTGAGGAAGAGAAACATGCACCATTTATGGATGAATTAGAAATTCATATTTTGGTCTACTATAAAACTTAAATACATTATTAAATTCTGAGAAAGAAAATTTAAAAACTTGGAAAAAAAAAAACCTTTCGAGATATTAATTTTTAGTTAGTTAGCCCCTGTTCTCGATCAGCAAAAAGTTCCTCACCACTTTCTCCAGTCACTTTTATAGAGTGAAAGAGAGAAAAGAAAACACATGTTAAACCCCCTCTCCCCAGTGGTTCTTCTTCAAGTCTAATTAAAAAATCTCCACTCAGAATGAACAATGACTCTTCCTTAAGTGTTACTTTTTTAACAACTTTGTCTAATCTGAAACCAGATCTCTTTAATTAACACATTGGTGACCAATTTATGAAAATTGGTCAAAGAAGATATAACTAAAAACATAAGCTTACTAAACCTTTTTGGTCAAACAAAGGTTACATTCATTTGATCTAAATAATTTCTTGTTTCAATTTATATTTTTAATAATATAGAAAATCATGTCAATTTCTATAAAGGAAAGAAAAAAAATCAAACTCATATATTTGTATCACACACACATACATGTGCAGAACATGAAACAGAAAAATGATTAGTCAGATTATATGAATATAAAATATCCATCATAATTTCTTATAATTACAAGCATAAAATCAATTATAATTTCTGATAGTCATACACATAAATATTCACCATAATCTCCTATAACTCTAAACTTATTCTCTAGAAAGAAACTGTTAACCAAAGCTACTGACAATCGATTCAATCTTAATTCTCATCAACTCTTTAGTAATAGATATTTTATACAAACACAAACTGTCTCTATATATGTTACTTGTGAGCTATATAGCCATTACTTTCTCAAATAAAACTTTAACTTTTCTTATAGCAAAAAAAAAATTTTTTTTTCACAATTACTTCATTTTATTATATTTGGTTTATAGATGGTATAAACCAAAAGGCTACAATATATATATATATGTAAATTTATAAATAAATATTTGAAAATACAGTAATTAAAAGTTTATAAAAATTATATGTATAACCGTAACTTAGAAGCGCTTTCAACTATCTTGTAGCTTTGTCAACTATCACTTTTAAAATGTCAGCTTTCCCATAATTCCATGTCAACTTTCCCATAATTCTGTGATCTTAATGTTTGCTGCTTGCCTATTAATTAAATTCTTCTTGTGTTTATATATTAATATTGCCTCTTTAATTTTTTTTTATTATTATTTCTTCCAGTTTCCAATAGTTTTACGTTATTATAATCAAAATCAAAACCATATATACAAAAAAAAGGATCATTATCAGAAAGATATTATTTTATAAATCGATATGTTGATGATGTTTTTATTTATGGAAAGTCAAATGCTATTAATGATTTGTTTAATGAATTAAATAATATAAAGGGCTTAAAGTGGATTAAAACAGATGAAAATTCAATGAGTGTTCAATTTTTAGATCTTAAGATTACTAAAAATAAGGATAAACTGGATTACTATATGACTCTTAAACCAATAGCAAAGAGAGGATATATTTTATATAAATCAAAAGTGCCAATGTCACATAAAATGGCAGGTTTGAAATCCTTTTTATTTAGAAATGATAACCTTTATAAATATGCATCAGATAAAACTAAAAATATAGAAATTTATTGTAATGAGTTGTTAAACGTTGGATACAATTATGAATCTGTTTATTATACAGTTAAAAATTTTACTTCCAAATATAAAAATATTAATAATAATGTTAATTTTTCTGGTAAAAAACTTTGGATATCAATACCATATATTTCAAATCAATAGGCAAGTTTCATTAAGAAAATTTATAAAGGGATATGTGATATTGCATTTTAAGCACCACCTACATTAAATAAATTAATAAACAATTCAAAAGATAAAATTTTATTCACAAATAAAAATTGTATTATTTACAAATGGACATGTAGGTGTGGCAATGGATATATAGGTGAATCGAGGTGCACATTGAAAAAAAGAACAAAAGAGCACTTATTGTTATTTAAAAGGGTTCAAAATACAAAACAAATTTTTAAAAATAGTTATAATTTATCAGCTTCTGTTTTTTATGACCATAATAAATCATGTATATATGGTTTTGATTTTGATTATAATAATGTAAAAATATTGGAAACTGAAAGAAATAATAATAAAAGAAAAATTAAAGAGGTGATATTAATATATAAATACAAGAAGAATTTAATTAATAGGCAAGCAGCAAATGTTAAGATCACAGAATTATGGGAAAGTTGACATGGAATTATGGGAAAACTGACATTTTAAAAGTGATAGTTGACAAAGCTACAAGATAGTTGAAAGCGCTTCTAAGTTACAGTTATACATATAATTTTTATAAACTTTTAATTACTGTATTTTCAAATATTTATTTATAAATTTATGTATATTATTTTGAAGAAATACAGACATCGATTTGTAATATTATATATATATATATGTTGTACATGCCAGATTAGTGCTATATGTCACAGTATTTAAAAATAATAATAAAGAAATTTGTTGGTCTTGTTTAATTTTCATGTCACTTGATCTATGCATAATGGAGATCTTGAAATATTAATGTTAACTAGATAACCATGGTAACCTAATATTTTAAAATAATATTATTTACTATTAATTATAGTATCAAATCATAAGTCTATTGTTGTCAATTTCAAAGAAAATATAAACAAATGAATAAATAAATAGATTTTGGAAATAGTTAAGTAAATCATAGAAAGGTCACTTTAATAAAATCAATATTATCTATTATTATATATTTCAATCTCTGTTATTACAATCACCATAGTAACTTACCCATTATAAAATTAAATGTTTTATGTTTCATATATGTTTTGTTTATTAATTAGTAGTGAAATAGATTATTATTATTATTATTATTATTATTATTATTATTATTATTATTATTATTATTATTATTATTATTATCCATTGAAAGGTACTAAAAATGTAATATGATTTTTTTTATTTTTGGTAACAAATGAAAAATAATATTGAACTTGTAAAACAGGATTTTATTTTCACTGCATCCAATTATTTCAAAATCTTTATTTCACTTGTTAATTGGAAGAAAATTTTCTTAAACAATTTTATTGCATTAATGAGCAAAATTTGAGGGATATTTGACAGTTGTTCTGACAACATCAATATCAGCAAGAGTATGTTACAAATAGAACTGAAACACTGCAACTTGAGTTCTTGTAATTTTATCATTGCTTAGAATGGACACGTTTATATTCATCTTTAAAAACTTGTTAAAATTTTATATTTTTTAAGTGATTAATTTCTCAAATCATGGAAGAATAAATCCAACTATTTGCTCATTCAATTGAAGCAGCTTGTTGATGAAATTCCAATAGATATGGAAAAATGTAAAACAAAACCAAACCATGAAAATGCATTGTATTGCAAGTCAGCTATATATATAAAAATATTCCATTGTCAAAATTTAGAATTCCATCTATTTATTTGTGATGAATACAAACCTCATGATGTGTATATGGATATCTTATTCTGATCAATGAATTTCGCAAGATCGATTAACTTAAATTAGGTGTGATATTCAGCTATTTAAATTTCACTTCCTTAATTTAGGAAAAAAGCTACCATTTTTTATTCACTTGGATATAACTGAAGTTCATTAATGAAAAAAAAATTTCTTTATACATTATGTTCAATGAAAAAGGAAAATGAAGCCAGTGATGTGAAATTTTGCATCGACTAAGTACCTGTAGTTTTAAAAGCTCAGATAGATTTATATGCTTAAAAGAAAATATGCGAATTTAAATGCAAAAGTAATTGAATTTGAATCTGTGATAGTTATCATTCATGCTTGTCTTCTCTACTTAAAGGAAAATTGTCTCCATACATTAAAATCAGAAACAAAAAACCAGGAGCTACAATGGATTAGTGATAAAAAGGAAAAATGAGAATGTTAAGTGATGGTATGATATCTATGTGTATACATTTTTCATTTTAAAAAAGGGGGGAAAGAAAAATGAGTACATTTCATTCGTATTTTATTTTAAAACATAGTTTGAATGATATACATGGGTTATTATAGGATTCACATGATAAAAAGGTCAGAGAGATTCATTTTTGTTCTTATTATTTAAATCCTTATCTGATGATAAAGGTTAAACCCCATGTTTTCAAATATTAACATTTTTTTATGTTCAAGATTTAAATCAGGGATATTTGGATAGAGAAGGATTTAAATATAATGAGTTTTATGTTAATATAATTATTTATAAATCATATTAATGAATAAATAGAGATCAAATTTTATTTGATCACATTTTCTTATCGTTGTCTATTCTATTTAAAATCTCAGGAAGATATTTAAAATCTCTCCTTCTGTTTTATACAGAGTATTTTTGTCATGCAACACACTTTTGAATTTCATATATATATATATATATATATATATATATATATATATATATATACTTATTGATATATATATATATATATATATATATATTCTTATTGATTCTATACAATGATAGATTATCAATTATTTATATATTAAAGAAACATAGTATTGTATTTTTTTTAACTGGCTATGATTTTAGTCTATTACAGCTATCGTTTGTTATTGTTCTTTTATATACAATTTCTTTTATTACTATTATAAATTTTTAATCATTAACCAATAAATTTAGAGATGATTAAAATCCAGTAAATGTGTATAATTATTTTTTTTGAATGTGCAAGGTAATTTTTGGTACTTAAAGTTTGATCTAAGATCAAACCAATTTTGGTAAGTGAAATAGAGTTAGATATAGTGTATTTTCTTATACATTATGATTAAGTCCGATTAGATATAAATTTTATATTTGTTACATTTAAATATTTGTTTACTTATGTAAGTCAATATTACTGATAGAAATAATTCCATTAGTTCAGGGCTCACCATTAGTTTACTTATCTTGTCCAGTTACAAAAATCTTAATAAATTTTGTTCTGTCATTAGGCAAAATGATTTGTCTTAATTACTTTTAAGCTTCTTTGAAGTGGGATCATAAATTTTATGAACTATTATAACTTAATATCTATCTTTCGCTTGGATAACTGCCAATTATTATCTTATATAGTTTAATTGTTATAAAATCTATTTTTATAATCTATTTACTGGAGATTTAGGTAAAAGAATAATATCAGTAATTGTAAGTCTGTAAATATCCAATCGAAACCTATAATATATTTTATATATAATGTGATTGGATATGGCCAAATGCAAGATTATCTAATGGATTTATTGATAATGAATTCTTGTAGAGTGTTTTTAATACATAACTTAAGCAATAAACATCCCATGATCACCAATACATATAAAGAGTTTTGTCTGTTTTAATAACTTAAGCAATAATTGCATATCAATATAATATAAAGTGTGAGCAAGATATTAATATTATGTTTAGCATTTTATTAAATTAGATATAAAACTGGGTGTTTTTTATTTAAACATTATAAATATTATATAGGTTTATAAAATGTTCTCAAAATGTTATCATAATTATTTAGACTCTAATAAACATCACATGATCACCATTTAAAATCTAGTTGATTTAAATAACTCATCATTGAATGTTAACATAAATTTGCATTACAATAAGTATTATTAGATTGGTAAAGTATATCAGAACATAGTTATTTATTGATTTTAATTTAGTTTCACTCAATTATAAATCAAATAGATGTCTTAGGCATATGTCATTGTTTAGGACAAAGGTATATGATTTTGCTGCTTATTGCAGTGTACTTTAGAATAGTGAATAGATTTGGTGATATCTAATGTGATAATCTTGTTTGTTTTCTTTTGTTTTAAATACTATCTCAATAAATTACATTTTAATAAAGTTTATCATTAGTATTTTATTTTAGGGTAATGGACAGTCTAAATAATTATGTATGGAAATATTGTTATTGCCTAGGGTGACCAATGATTGGGCTAGATAATTTTACACAGGTTATAACAGGGGTTGTCTAAAAATCTATAGATCAATTTCTTTTATTTTATGACAAATGTTGACTGAACAAATGTAGAAAGTTATTGATGTAGAAGATCCATTATTATTATTATTATTATTATAAACTAGTTACCCAATGCTAGACAATGATGATCATGTACAGGTTGCAATTGTTACAAAATGCCAAATCAACTTTGGGACTGTTATAAAATGGCCTCTGCATTTAGGCTAGATTTATTTTATTATAAATCACATCTCATTTTTGTGGCATACTAAAGTTTTTATATTATTATCCCATATTATAATCAATATTCCATTACAAAATAGTAACCAATGATTGGACTGTGTTTTATTCAAATTATATTGATCATTTTCCCAGCATCATCATTTTTATCATGTTACAATATATATATACTTAAAAGCAGACATTTAAACAATATCAGTAACAATTAACAATTTTAATCTGTTGTCAAGGCAATCTCTTTTTAACAATAAAACTGAAAATGCACATGTATCTATGGTCTAATAAGTTTATATAGATATCTCCTTTTAATAAAGATGGAAATCAACTTTTATCTATGGTCTAACAAGTTTATATAGATACTAAAGATGCAATATCTATATAAACTTATTAGAACATAGATAAAGGTGGATTTCCACCTTTATTATTAAAAGGATGTTGCCTTGACAACAGAGCATGATTTATGATTGTTAATGATATTAGTATTGTTTAACTATTGACTGCTTTCAAGTATTTACATTTATAAACTTATATAGCCTTGAGCATTATTAGTTTCGTTAGTCTGTGATCATATACCCTATATATGTTATATATATATTGGGTTTTTTTTAAATTAAGTTAAATATAAAAGTAGTATTTCTTCATTCTATGTCACTTGTGAGATGTGTAGTAGTGGTGTTGTAATATTGGGATGTGTTGCCTGAGATACTTTGTAAGGCCCTATTATTGCTACAGTTAGTTGAAATTCATGAATTTATTTATGCAGTAGAATCAATAAATTTTAAAAAAACAACAACAATAACATCAATGGATATTATTACCCGAATTAAAATATAAAAAAATTAAAAATGTAAATAACTTTTGTTTTTTTTATTGAAAGTGTTTTATATATATAATTAATAAATAAAATTTGTGTTTAAATTTAAATTTTCTTTTACACATAATTTATTATCATATGCATGCACTTATAATGTTACTTTATTTAAATATTTTTACAACTAAAGTTATAAGAGTATTTATCTTTAATAATAATAAATAGAGAACCATTCTTGTTTATTGATATTTGTACTTTTTTATTTATAACAATTTTTAAAAAAATTTTAATTTTTTTTAATATTTTAAAGGTATTTATGTTATTTTTAAATGGAAATATATAATTTCTATAAAATATTTTTAATTTTCATAAATATATGCACTAAATCTTTATATATATATATGTCAAAGCAAATCCCGGAACAACTTCTTGTAAGGCGGCTGTGCTAACCACTCGGCCATCACCGCTTGGCTAAATCTTTTTTTACCCCAGAAATATAACAATAAAACAATTATTTATAAAAATCTTCAATATTTATTTATTCATATATTTTTTATATGATTTAATAGAAGCTTTAATTATGAAAAAAAATTCATGCATGGCTTTTCATATTCATATATTCTGATATTGTATGCATAAATTTATGACCATTAACTATGTGTATCTTGTTTGCATTTGATCTTAGTTATATACAATAATAAAATAGCTAGAGAATATAAACAACTTTAACTGATTGATGAGCCTAAAAAAATAAATTGTTTTGAAACTTCACATGAACTTTATTTATATTAAAACAGGCAAAACTCTCCATACAGTAGAGCTACTCAGTGCAAGCCAGAGTAATCAATGGATGCCAGAAGACTTGTGCATAAATCCCTATCTAGTGCCTACTCATCCAATATCCCCAGACTAGTTTCAGGCTTATGGCCTTCATCAGTGCAAACTGTATGGAGAGTTTTGACTGTTTTAATAACAGTTATGAGTAATCATAAGAAACAGTGATCATGTGATGTTTAGTGGTTTAAGTTTATTTGTAACAACTCATTTTTAATACTCGTTTTGGAGATACCAAATAAATTTTCTGCTCGAGCATAAAAATTATTTAACCCAACTTTTTGTAAACAAAGGAATAAACTATTATTAAATTTGAATTCAGATGTGTATATATGATGATGGGATATTATATTTAAACTGTTTACTAATTTTATCGATTTGTTTTGATGTTAATACTTTTTTCAGAAATATTATTGATCAATTTTTTTTTAACTTTTTTTTTTTTACATTTGATAAAAGAAGAAAATTAAAACGATTAGTGTTGTGAAATATTCATTTTTAAATATATTTATATTAAAGATTAACAAAGTATGTTTAAGATTTACTGTCCAATATTAAGCAAAATGATAGTAAAAGAATCAAGTCAATTGTCCATGGAACTAAAGCCATAAAGAGGAAAACAATAGACTCAAGTAGTTCTCAGCAGGATGGTAATAATGCATCGTCTTCGGATAACAGTCATAATCAAATTAAACCTACCATGTTAAATCATAATCTAACAAAACTAACAAATAAAAACAAAAAATGGAAAAAAATATTAACATTAATAGAAGGAGGTGATTACCGATCCCCTGACAATGAAGTCCATCCAATGGAGTCTTCAGACTTGAATGAAAACAGCCTATCAACCACGACAGACATTGCAGTAACACAATTTCAATCCATTCAAATCAATGATGATAATCTAAACATCGATCCTGGAGAGCAATTATAGAATTCTAAATATTCCATCCCCAGAAAATCCAAGAACTCTCAAGTAGGAACAATACCTTGTAGCTTCAAACTTAGCCAGGTATTGCTGGAATATTAAACACAAGATAAACCATTGATAGCAATGCTTAATGACCAAAGAAACATACTGTATTCATCTTGTATTTCTACTTTTTTTTCTCATGTGTCATAGCATCAGCCGGGAAGCGAACCCGCTAACTCGGGACAACTGCTTGTAAAGCAGCTGTCGCTGATCTCTCGACCACCAATGCTTGACAACTTGTATTTCTACTTGACTAATAAATTCTAATTTTTTAAAAATAAAAAAAAAAGAATCAAATTATCCTTTTATGTCTGAATAATTTCAGTGATGTCTGGTGTTTTATCTTTGAATATTTGGGGGGGGGGGGGGATTTTACAACAGAGATAAACTATTCGATGTATAAATTTATGTATTTATCTCTTTAATAAGATTTGTTTATATTCAGAATTGTATAATAACTAGATATTTGGAGTTTTTTATATCACAGAAATGTCGAATACTATCGTATGTATTTTCTTTTATTTACAAGTATTATTATTTTTCTGGTTTTCCTAATATTTCATATTCCTTAGCTCTATCCTTATTTTGATGCCAGAAAAATAAGGAGAAATTAGTCCGGGCAAAGATGTGATCTGCATTTTGATGTAGAAGCTGAGAAGTGTTTTTTAAAAGATTGCTTTTTATTGTTTCTATATATTTTTAAAAAAATAATTGGTAAACACACATACTAATTTATATTTGTATAGATACAATTTAAAGCTATTGTTTTTTAAATACTTAAATAAATACAGAATTCTGTAGAAAATTTATTATGTTGCCATTTTAGTGCACTAAACGTAGAAATCTGACAGATTAATCTTACAAAAGTAGATTATACATAAGTAAAAAGCAGTTCAAAAGTAAACTTTATATAAAAAAAAATAAAGCAAATACTGAAAGCTTTACCTTGTAATTTATTTGCTTAAATACAACTAAGCTAATAAACAAAGAAACAGTCTTTAAAAAAATCGTTGCGGTGAAATTCCTCTAAAAACTAACACCCGTTACTATAGAAACTATTTTTTTACAATTTAAAATACGTACATAATTTCATACTCACACACATACATTTACATATTTTCACAGTTTTTCTGTTACCGCATTTGGTTTTATTAGTGATAGTGTTCTTACCTAACAATCCATTAATACACTTAAATTTTTCAAAAATGTAGAATATCATTTTTACATCTCTCTATAAATACATCCATTCATATATATATATATGTATACATCCACATAGAAAATAGCCTTGTGATTAGTACTAATATGACTGTCATACTTATAACCTGGGTATGAATCTGAACCAAATAAATTTAAGTTTTCTAATCAGGCTTAGGATTTATTCAGCTAGCGAGCCCTTAAACAATCCAGTTAGCTATTTAGAATTGGTTGGTAAATGGGTATTTATTTATTCTTGATTAGATGGCGAAACAAGGTTTAAAAAAACATCTTCTTTTTCACTACTTTTCTATAAGAAACTGTTGGATAAGCCTACCTTAGAACGAGTTATTTAAAGTCTGATTGTTTTTTTTTTTGTTTACACAAGCACATGTATTGTTAATCATGTTGGCTCAAAAACATCGCGCTATATAAAATAAATATCTCATTTACAAATGTCTTTTACAAAATCACAAAACTGATTACTTTAATTTATAAAAAGTCTCTATATTGTATCTGGTCTAGTTTGCCAGCGCATTATTAATCTTTGTGGGAAAATATAATTCTTTATTCTTAATATGATTACTTCATTCTAAAAAGATTTAGATAAAATAATAAGTTCAACTTTTATTTATGGGCGCTTTGCAAAATTAAAACTAACACTATTGTTAACAAAAATATCACCAAGTATTATTAAAATTGTATTATCGCATTATCTGGATTTCAACTTAAAATAAACTCCAATAGCAGTTTGTTCTTGCTTACCTTCAATTATAATACTTGCATACCATTCTAAAGTATATGTAGATACTGTATATAGTGTGATTCTCCTTACAATGTGTTCTCCTGTATTTACATGTATAATAATATTCTGTAATGCTAATAATGCTTAGAATGTTTGATTATATTTTCTTTAACTATGATTATTTATCATTACACATTAATGTTAAAAGTTAAAGATTGTTGTAAAATTATATAAAAATATTTTTCTTTACTTTGTTTGTACTAGACAATACATTGATTTTAATGAAGGCATATTTAATGATATTTTCACACTATAATATATATGAATGTGTAAATTTACATAATACTGGTATATTCTATCATATTTGCTAAAATATAGTGAATAGTATTGTCATTTCCATGGTATGTTTACATTACTAATTGTGTTAGATCTGATTTCACACTGCATATGACTGACAGCATTTTATTTTTTTTTAATTTTGTGATTGTTGATTTTCATTCATGCATTTATTTACCACTCTGTAAGGCAAAATAGTAAGTAAAACAGTCTTCAAATATTCCACTGCAGGTAATTTTTTTCCATTAATCTATCATAAAGAATTAAGATGAATTTTACACTTGCTAGATGGTGAATGTTAAATACTTTTTTTTATCTTTGGTATGTTTTAGCTGAGAATAATTAAATACTCATTTACTGACGACTGTTGAATGTTTATTTGTTTTATGTTAGCTAGTTTTTGCAGGGGAGAGGATCTAAAACTTAATTTTTTTAAAAATTTACTTAGCTCAGATTTGAACTCAGGTTATAGACATATCAGTCAATGTGCCATTGTTATACCTTAGCAGAAAGAGAATACTAAAAATGAGAATGATATAAACTGATTCATCAACAAATATTCAAAGGAAAAAATAATTTGTTGAAATCATTGTCTTAACTTAAAAATCTTTCGTATCCTGCTTGAAAATAATAATAATAATTTTCATTAAACTGATTGTACCTGCATAATTATAATTTTTCATATGCTTTTTACAGAATTCTTATGAAAATCTTTCAGTGACATATATAATTTTTTCTGTCATAGATTCTCAATACAGAAAAAAATCAACATTATAATTTTTTAGACCTTTTAACTTCTTCAGAAAATTTTATCTTCTGAAAGATTTCAATGCTATATGTAATTGTGACTCTGTAATGTATTATATTCTCAATATTTTCCCAATGGAAACAGTAAACCATATATTTCTATAGAATATCTTTATAAAAGTTTTATAAAGTGAACAGTATTCTATTCCTTCTACATGAACCTTGCTTAATTTTCTCGTAAAAGACTTTTTATGAAAACTTCTATTGCTCATTTGCTTTACATATTCCAATAAAATCAAAATATGACTTTATAATGAATTTTAAAAGTATCACAACTATCATGCTGAAGGTTGATTTTAAGCCAATAAACAACACATGACCACCATCTCTTACGCTTGTGTATAACTGTTGTTAAAACAGGCAAAACTCACTATACGTATGCCACACACAGCAAGCTAGAGTAATCAATGGATGACAGAAGGCTTGTGCATAAAATCCCCATCTAGTGCCTACTCATCCAATATCCCCAGACTAGTTTCTGGCTTGTGGTCTTCATCAGTGAGAAGCCTTGGATCTGAGAGTGCTCCTCACTGACGAAGGCCACAAGCCAGAAACTAGTCTGGGGATATTGGATGAGTATGCACTAGATGGGCATTTTATGCACAAGCCTTCTGGCATCCATTGATTACTTTAGCTTGCTGTGTGTGGCATACATATAGTGAGTTTTGCCTGTTTTAATAAGGTTGATTTTATGATATGGGCCTTGTATTTGTAAAATTTTGCACAAAGCATTCTTAAGTAAAATGTTTAAATTTTATAAAGTTGAATTAATAGAGAATTCATGTCTTATTATATCCTACAATAATAAAAAAATTAGCTGTAAAATACATCTATTTGTTTTCTTCTATGATTTTTTAATACTGAATGTAGACTCTCTCTTTAAAAAAAAAATAGCATAGAGATCTTAAAAGAGGCATGAAAATTCGTAATAATAAATAAAAATTTTAATTTTGATAAAATAAGCGTTAAAAAGATAAACAGAAAGATGGATTTGTTTGATTTTTTTAAATAAATCAAGTAACAATAAATACATAAGATATCAACAATAAATACATACAATAATAGAAAAAAATCCTGGCAATCGTATTGAATAACTGTCACTGGTTATATTAATAATTTTGTTCATTTTAGAATGAAGTTAATCTATTTTTTTTAATTGAATTGTTATTGTTAGAATGTTTTTAATACTATAAAGATTCCATAAAACTAATTATTGATTAACTCATGTTTAAAGCTTCGAGATATGATGCTTTTCATTAATTTTATAAAAATTTGGTCAAATCCTTCTTGGCAATGATTTTTTTTTCAATGTTATTTTAATAAGCGTCTGAAAAATTCGAAGGTAGGGACCTCTATAGGTCTAAGCCACAAGCTTACGCTATGAAGAAAAGGTTACAGCCTTAGTAAATATTACTTAATATAATAATATGCGTTTAATAAAATTTATAATGTTATTTTAAAGAAATAATAATAAAAAAAGTCTTTATATAGTCCACTCTAGAATGAAAGATATTTTCACCATTTTCTCGTAAAATAATAGTAAAAAAAAAAGCAATGGTTTGCCAATTCCTGATTGGTCAGAATTTGAACATTTTTTTAGCTTCATTTTAATTTCTACTAATTATCTGAAAAAAAAAATTATATGTCTGTTGAAAAAGGTTTTAAGTTTATTCAGTCCAAATTTCAACCCACATCATAGGCAGGACAAATTGATGCCATATCATCCTATTATAAGACTTTTATTACTATATAAACATATTATTTTTTCTTGTGCTAATTGTAATTTATAAATTTAAATGTTTTGAACCTTTAATTAACCAAGAAAAAGTAATGCTGTTTTTATTAGTGTTATAATTTTCTGAGCATGCTTTTGACAACACTGATGATGGTCAGAATCACAGTGTTCACACTTTGCACAGGAAGCAATATGATATTTAAATAAAGTGTAAATGTTGTATTGCTTCCTGTGGCAAAATACCAGTGCTATGATTCCAATGTGATTTAATCATCATTATCGAAAGCATCCCCTTAAATTTTGACAATAATAAAAACAGCATTCAATTTTTCTTGGTTAAACATTCAAAACATTTAAATATATAAATTATTATATATATATATACTAAAAGTTTCAGATAAAGAGTAGAAAAATAAACCAAGATTACAAATTAGAAAATATCTTGGCAAACCAAAGAAATATCATTTATAATCTTTCTTTCTAAATATTAATAAGTTTGCCTCTATTCTGGACATTAAAAAGAGAATATTTTCCAGATGTTCCACATTATATTCTACTTAATATTTGACATTTTATGATCAAGTTGTTGACAAATGAATTTCTTAGTTACTTTCCACTTTAGATAATTGGAAATATATTTTCATATTTAATTTTAATAAGATAGATATGTTTGGGGTTTTTTTTTTGTAAATGTAATAATCTTGTTAATTTAATAAACAAATGATCATTAATGTTTTCCTAAAGATTTGTGATGATGGTGTTTTAGTTGTATTTCTATGGATTATTTCCAACATCTAATATGAGTATTAAATGTCTTTAGAAAAATTTAACTTTATTTAAATATTCCAAATGCATTCAACTATTAGTAATAGCACACAGGATAGTATATGCACAGTATTTTGAGAGGTATTATTCTCCCCTTTTCCTCAGGTTTAAAGTAACATTCTAACCAATCTCATAGATAAGTATATAAAATTTCTACTGACTGTTGCCTTTGGCAGGATATCTCAGTTGGTTAGAGTGTTTGTTATTAAACCTCTTGCTTTTATTTTTAATCTTCTTCAAATAAGCATATTTTTTCTGAGATTCTCAAATATGTTAAGGCAATTCTGGTTTTTAAAAATGTTTTTGGGATAATCCAAAGAATTATAGGTCAATTTAAGTCCTCCATATTATAGCTTAATGCTGTTAGTAAAATTTTAGCTCCAATACAGCATGGTTTTATCCTTAACAAATCTGTTGAAACTAATCTTTTTACAATATTTGATCGTTTTGCACATCCTACAAAATACCAGAAGAGATTAACTTGTCATTTATTTTGATTTATCTAATGCTTTTGATAATGTTGATCACTTTATTCTTTTTTACAAATTCAATATAATTTGTTTTTCTCTTAATCTTATAACTTGATTTGAATCTTTTATTAAATGCAAACGTTAATATATTAAGTTTAATAGTAAACTTTCATCTTTTTATATTGTAAAATTTTAAGCAAATAAATTCTGCATCTGAGTATGTTTTTCCTTCAAGATGTTTATTAATAACTTTACCATATGGTGTGTTATTAACAAAATGACCTTAAATTGTAATATATATTTTATTTTCTAATAAATCCAAACATTTGAACTTTACTTATGCTATTAATCTTGATAAAATCAATATTGTCTCATCTCAGAAAAAATCTGACATTTTCATATTGAAAGTGTGATAAATTAGAGTAAATAAAATTGTGACATTCTTTTGAATTTTTTAATTAATTATAACTTATTTGTTTCATTAGTCCTTTCCATTTTAGAATATAGATTTCTTATTTTGAGTCCCAATTTCAAACAGGCTTCTTATTCAATACAGGTAATTTTTAATAAATTTTCTAAAATTATGATGTTAATTAATAACAATTTATCTTTTTTTTTCTAATTATTACTTTAGAAACTTTAAATTATTTCTCATAAATTATTTTAAACAGCACAATAACAAACAAATCGTTCATTTTTTATATTCATAATACTAGGATCTCTACTTTATCACTTAGGTATTCATAAATTCTCATTTCTACTTTGACTGCTCTGCTCTTGTCATAGTACTTTTGCTAAAAATAACTTTTTTGTTTAGAACTCAAATTTATTCATTTTCTCATTAGTAAATCTAATAATTAAAATCACTGTATTCTGTTCACTGTATCATTACTTTTTGCACTCATATATTTTTTCTCTACTATTTTGCTTATATTTAGAATGTACAATCTTTAATGGGATATGCACTAATGGTTAATATTTTCAATAAATAAATTACTATTATTATGACAATAATAATAATAATCATATCTTCAGTGATTCTGTTCTCAGTAACAAGTTGATTGAACTGAAATTTTTATATACTTTTCCCATCTTGATTTAATCTAGGAATTTACTTTGATTCTATAATTCTCTGACTGCATTAAACTGCATAGAGTATTATAGCCAACTTAGAATGGCTAACATGTTTCAAGCCGAGTTTAGCATAATTATTTATTAAGCTAATAAATGCTTTATAGTAAATATTTTATAGATTTAACACTAGATTTATTATATTACATATAATGTATATTAAATGTACATCTACTAAAAGCAGTGGCTAACATGTCTCCAGAGACATCTATCACAAACTTATGTAATCAGCAAATAGTAAATGGGAGGGCATTCTATAAATTCTTAAACTAGTTTATGGTTCTTGATCTTCAGTGAGAAGAAGAAACCATTTTTATTTTCAAAAATATTATCAAAATAAAAATGAGAGATCAAAATAGTCTAAATCTTGATATAAGTGTAATACTAGACCAGTAAATATATAATTTAGCAGACATTTTTAAGTTTTGGGAGAATCATATACATCAACAAAATACCACATTTTTTTTTCTGTTTATTTCAATATCTGCATTCTAAGTAGTACTTTTATATCATTTTATTCCAGACAGATCTTTATTGTAATCTTGAAATATCATGGATGCTAGACATATGTGCAAAATATTGTAACCACTTGTTTAATGAATAATTTATTTTTATAATGGTGTAATTATTCAAACTAGTAAAAATATTTTCTAATAACTAAAAAAAAATAATAAAATTGGTGATTATTTTTTGAAAAATTGTTGTAGGTTTTAACATTTAAATTTTTCTTAAATCATATTTATATATTTGTTACATCTTTGTTTTGCCTTGCATTACTTCATGCAGAGTTAAAGTAGCAGACTCTTGATCTCAAGGTCAAAGGTTCTTGACCTAAGGTCATTTCTGATGCTTAAATGTTTGTGATCTCTCTAGAAATAAACCAGCCAATTATTTTTTTAATTCTCTTTCTCTTCCAAATCTTATCCCATTAAATTGGCCTTTTATTTTTAGAGTATTCATTATGAAAAATAAAAGGACAAAACTGATTTTAAACATCTCATTGGACAACAAAGTTATCTCTAATAATTTCTGACATCAAAACAGTGAAGAAAGTATTACTTCTCAATCCTATCACTACCAGTCAGTTATAGTAAGAACTATAATAGCTAGACTACCACTTGTTAACTGTGTTGTTTATCTAAAAGAGAAACTCTAAGCCTGTTACAAAAATATTTCAGTTTACTTAATCTAGATTTTAATTCAGATTATATATATGACAAGTAAATACATTAATCCCACCCTATAAAATCTTTATGTATTTATTATACTCATAATTAACTTTTTAACACCAAAAGGCTAAAAAAATGTCTGACTTTAGTAGTACTCAATAAATGTGTAACTTCTTACCATAACTATTTCCTTTGATTATAAATAAGTTCCACAAACTATTACTATTTGAAAATTATTTTTAAGAACTTGATAAAAAAATTAAACTTTGATAAATAAATAAATAATAATAATTTTATAAATTGATTGCATTTAAAAATAATTGCAATTGAAAAATATATATAACTAAAACTCTGTAGAATTTTGTTTTACATTAATGTAGCTAATGAATTAGCATAAATTCATAAAGTAAATTTATTTAACTCAGTTAAAATTCACTTGGCATGATCTTTTTCATTTTAACTGTTAAAAAAATGTTTTTAGTTTTAATTTCAAAAATTGATTTTAATTTTAAAAAAAAAATATTTTAAAGTTATTAAATATAATTTTTTACAAAGTTTTTTATATGTAAAATTTTGCTTTTATTACAATTAAAAAAAAAACATATTTTTATTATTAAAATTGTCTTTTAATGAATAGAATGCAATTCACTTCTACTTTTATAAATTTATATGAAACAAATTTATCTTCCAATGAACATATTGGGAAAATTGTATACACTAATACTTTTGCATATTGTATATCATCTTATAGATAATTTTTTTTTTTTTTTAAAAAAAAGACATTTTTAAAATAGATGTAAGTTTTATACTGTTTTTTATGAATTTTTTTTTCAAATATATTTTAATAGAAAAAAAGATGTTTGAATTCAAATGAATATTTGAGAATGAATTTATAGGTACTTTCAAAGTAATTATAATATTAATAATTATACCTTTAATAATTATTTATATTATACTAAATTATTTCAATAAATTATTTTAAATATATTTTTGGAAAATGATATTTTTGTTATAAAAATTAAATTACTTCTATCAACAGTTTTTAAAAGAAATTGCCCATATACTATATGTTTGTGCATGTGAAAATATATACATAGATGTGTATAAAAACTTTCCAAATGCATATTTGTTCTCTCATTCTGTAATATATCAATGACTTTGTTAACTTAGTATTTGAAAATATAATCTAAATATTTGTTTTTATACATGAGTCTTGTATTAAAAATAAAATAACAATATATTTTGATTTTTAATCCTAGAAAACTAATTAAGTACTATTACGTATAATTATAATTGCAGTTTATGTAGATTGATTTAAATCTATTAATAAACTTTTTATTTTAAAATTTGTATACAAAAATATATAATTTACGAATAAATTTAAAATTAACAAATTTTTAAATATTTAAATTTTTTCTTTTTTGTTTTTATTTGATAATAATGATTATATTTTCTCAACTTTATTGTTTTTATATGTTAATTTTATGAAACTTATAAAATGCTTCATCTTTAATATGTAAACAGAAATTATTATGAAAATTACATCATGTATAATTATTAAATATGGTGAATGTTATAAAACATCAAATCAAATGAATACATAAAAAACAAAAGTAATTTAAGAAAAAAATAGAAGCAATTTAAAAGAAAAAACAAAAGTTATATAAAGTAAATTGTTTTAAACATTTTTACTTTTTTTATAGTTAGCAATAAAACACTATTGCAATCGTTTAAAAAACAAAAATTTTGTAACCTGAATAAAAAGAATTATAGTATTTTATTTTACTTATTAAACTAAACTGTTTATTTTAAAATGTTTTTACAAAATATAATTAACTGATTTTTTTTATTAGTTTAATTTCTACGTTTTATCTGAATCATTTTTAAAAATAAATGACAATTTTGATTTTTTTTTTTTTTTTATGAAAAAAAAACATATTTTGAGTCATCAAATTAATTAGATAAATCATAAACAACAATAAAAATATTTATTTTTTTAAAGACATAATTAGGCTGTTTAGATTAACCAGAAGGTCATCTAGAATTTAATTGAATCAATTCAAATAATATTTTGAAGCTGCTTATTTAAAACAATGGTTTTTAATTATTTATTTATTAAAACACTGAAAACATTTAATTTTAAAAGAATTTTAACATATACTGGATTTTATAATTTTGCATATTTTAAGATCAGTTTTCTTTATCCTATTTCAGATCTATTATAAAACTGAATAGGTAAAAAAAACTTCTCTGTAAGTACATGAGAAAATCATATTCTGCTATTGATATTTTTTGCATATTGTGAATAATGCCTTCATTTCAATGATTATTTGGTATTTGTAATTATTTTAATTAAGCACTTTTATTATGATAAGATGGGGGGGTTAAAATAATTATTACTCTAAATTATTCATTAATAGACAATGCTGGTGCTGTGTCAGTTTAAATCAACTTTTTTTTTCATTTGATTAGTTTTCTAGTTTTAATTAATCAAATAATTTAATCCATTTACTTCTGTTTCTAATCACGACTCAATCCTTTTTTCTTTTCAAAAATATACAGTACATATAGCCATATAATTCTATAATTAAAACCACTTCTTTTCTTTTTTTTTTTTTTTTTTGGATAAAAGAAAATTTAAAAAGAGAAAGTTTTTTGAGAAGGGAGTCGAGTAAGTGTGGTGTGTGTTTTGTGTTTTTAATTTAATTGATTTTAATGTATTTTATTTATTTTTAAATTTTATGGGGTTTATATGTTTTATTATTGTTTTTGATTATTTTTGTTTTTTTTTTTGTTTTTTTTGTTTTTTGGTTTTATTATGTGAAGTTTGTTTATAATGTAATGTTTTTTCTAGATCCTTGAAAATGACTATAGAGTAAAGATAGTCGAAACATTGGAAATAAGTGGATATATATATATATACATCAAATAAAGTTTTTGAAAAGAAAAGAAATGGTTTTAATTATAGAAATAATTTAATATATCCAGCATACAGTTCTTCTTTTCAAAATAGTTCATATATATCTAATATAGAAATAAAACAAACTAACTCCTTCTTTTTAAAACTTGATTTTTTATGACTATAATCATGAAAGGATAATAAAAGAGGGTGTATACATAAATGAAATAAAACCAGAATTAAATAGGATGTTAATAGAAAAAGATAAAAGAAAATAATAGGTTTTTAATTAAAAGTTTTTAAAAGAAAATAATAGGTTTTTGATTAAAAGTTTTTATATGATATATATAGATTTTTAAAAAGAAATTAGTTGTGTTTAAGTTGTGATTGTAATAGGAAAGGGGAGTGAGATAAGGTAAAAAAGAAAATTTTGGTTATGAATATATTTTGTAATTTTTAATTAATTAAATTTTTTTTGGAATATGTGATATTTATTATACATTTTTTTTATTTTAGTGTGCCTTGAAAAAGACTATAAAAATAGTCAAAACGTTGGATTTCTTTTTCATGATTATAGTCATAAAAAATCAAGTTTTAAAAAGAAGGAGTTAGTTGGTTTTATTTCTATATTTTCTAGTTTTAATTAAACTAATCGGGATTATTATAGAAAACTATTTTCTTGTAATTATTTTGGTATTCTCTTAATTTTAAAATTTATTAACAAAAATAATATTTTTAGTTGAAACTTGAACTCTATATTATCAGTAACCTCCTCTATTTATCATTCTATTGTTGTATTAAATTGATCACACTTCAATATTAAAAACTATGCAGTCAAAATTTATTCAAACTTGATTTGTCTATAGCAACATTTATTATTCAATTATTCAAAACAGCTCTTTACAATCAAGACACAATAGAGAAATCTTTATCCATACAATATAAATCAAAATAAATTTTGATGAAAAATGAGAGATTGGCGGAAACACATTAAAATATCATGTGCAGTGTAGTACAAAGCAGTTTGGGACTCAAAGTTGTTCTATTGATTATCATCTGATTAAAAATTTTCAAAAATTCTTAGTTTGGTCAGTTAAATAAAATTATTGCATTCAACTACTATTTGGATACTTAATTGCTGCATGACCTTTAAAGCCACTAACCATAGAAGTGTGAATGGCCAAATTCCGCCATTTTTTTTTATTTGGAAAATTCAATTACGTTTTCCACTGTAGAACGTCAATGGAAATTTTTTAAGATTAGATTACTAATTTATAATCCTATTTATTTTTGTTATTTTAACAAAACCTAGAAAAAATTATACATATTAAAATTATTTTTTATGTATATTTTTAAATGCAAATTTATTTTTATTATGAATCAGTATGTGTAAATAAAGTTTTAATACAATAATAATTTCACATATATAATTCAACCCCGTATTTTTTCCCCCAGATCGGCTTAATTGCTAAGAAAGAACATTTATTCT
This sequence comes from Epiperipatus broadwayi, assembly GCA_028023455.1. Classification (NCBI taxonomy): domain Eukaryota; kingdom Metazoa; phylum Onychophora; class Udeonychophora; order Euonychophora; family Peripatidae; genus Epiperipatus; species Epiperipatus broadwayi. The sequence goes on along the minus strand of JAQFVV010006603.1, from coordinate 389,358 downwards.
TTTCATCTGAATTGCTAAAAATATTACTCATAGCAGAACTGAATTCTTTATTGATTTTTATTATTAACTTTCTTAGCAGTCTTTACTAAAATCAACTTGGGATAATTAAGAATTTTTGAAAGACTCAGTGACTTGAGACATTCTGATTTATTCAGATGTTTGATTGCTCAAGAAATGAATTTATGTTTAAGCTTAATATAAAAAAAATTAGCACTTGAATTTATATATAACAGTCACATTAAAAATATTCTTTTTAAAAAAATTTAAACTCAAAAATAAAAATGTTGAATTCAAATAACCTTTTCCTGAACTGATGTGTTTGATTAAATTATAGCCTTCAATCAATCATCATAGATTATTATGCAATAATCAATCTCTATTTATAGTCAGACTTGTTCCATGCCAGAATTCAGGGAGTGCATTGCACTCAATGACACACTATAGGGGCAGTACAAATGACTCGCCTTAATAAAAATTGAAATCAATAGATAATTAAAAGAATATTTTTTTAAAAAAAAAGATGCTTCAATGCTTGTTTTTGCTGATGTTAACTTGTTATTTTATTTTATTACATGCGTTATTTATGTATTTGTATTGTTTTATCAGTTAGACTGTGATTATATAACTATGCTGTTTTTGAGCTAGACAACTTTATTATATTTGGAGTAATTTCATCAGCACTTCTACTATTCATACATATACAGCTAATATTATAGTTTAATCAATAAATGTCAGAAATGTACACTACAAAATTGCTATGGTAGGTCAACTAATGACTAATTTATTAATAATCTTACCCTAGAATTAAATCAAATAAAAACAATCTAATTTTGAACCCAGGTAGCACAAACCTACACCAACAAAATTAGGACATACTTTGCTCTGCTTACATTAAATGTGTAGTTTTTAGAAGCAGCCATTTTACTCTAGACTCACCTATAATAAACTTGATTAATTTGATGAATACTAAATAGTGGTATTTAATCCACATCTCCAGATTAATTTCTAAAAAATGGCCATTATTATGTCAAAATATCTTACTGACAAAAGTCATTAGACAAAAAAAGATCTGATGATCTGAACATTAGCACTACAATCTCATGTCCATTGACTGTTCACTACTTATAGCAGGTAAAGAATATAAAGGCTCTGAATATTTAAAATTTGATAGTGTAAATTAGTTAAATTTTATTAATTAATGTTATAATTTTGACCAGCAATACATAAGAGTTTTATTCAATATCCAACTAATTTATTTTTTTTCGGTCACAAATTCATTAAGTCCCTTGTGCAAATAAATATTTGCTAAATTTACTATATTCATGATATACGTGTAAATGTGATAGTAGGGATCTCTACAGATGTTTAACCACAAGCTTACACTATGGAAGAAAAGTAAGCTTGTGGTTAAACATCTGTAGAGGTCCCTACTATCACATTTTACACACATATTCTCGAGGTTACAGCCTCAGTAAATATTACTTATGTAATCAATGTGCGTTTAATAAATTTATAATTATATTCATGATAATAATTCAATTCAATTTATTTAAGAGCTAAGTAATACCATATATTAATTATAGATAGCACATTAAAATAGTAATGAGCATATGTGCAATATATGTAAACGTAATAATAAAGAATGTAATAAAGAAATAAGTAAAATAAATTTAAATTAATGGCATTCAAATTTAATAATATTGTAAAATTGCTTATGATCTAAATTAAAATGATTACTATTCATAAAAATCTGATTATATAAAAAAGGATAGCCTGAATAAATGAAAAAAATTATGAACATTGGAATGACAGGCTTGAATATAATAGACAGAAGCAGACCCAGTATCATGCTTATAAAATTATAACAGCTGAAATTATATCACATGATTTTGCAAAGAAATTTAAGATTTCTATATTTCTATCTAGAAGAAACATAAAGACCAACTTTATTTTCCGGAGAAACATATTTGAGGGATAATAATTCAATTCAATAGTTATTAAGTGCATTTCAACACCCACTATATACATATCTAACTAAATTATTTTTAATTACATTTCAATTCTATTTTAATGTGAATAATAAAACAATTAAAAAAAATATCTATATTAATAAATTTTTGAATATATATTTTTTTCAGCCTATTAATGAATGATTTGTTTAAAAATGAATTATTACTTTTTTTAATGTTAAAAGAATGTGTTTCTTTTAACAAGTGAGTAGATACTTTTAATTCTGTTTTAGATATGTATCCGCTGATATCAGTTTTTTCATATTATCAACTCAAGATTTTAATATAAACTAAATCCAGAGTTCATATAATAGAACCAAGTTATAACAATGAAATAAGAGAACAGAATAGCATACATTTAATATAAGAGGAAAGATGCTTTCTGTATTTCAAGATAATCCCATTCATTTAAAAGCTTTATTTATACATTTTATATGTACATTAAATATAAGTTGTTTACAAAACAGAATCCCTAAGTCGGAAACAACTATTTTATATCTAATATATTTTTTTCACTGCTATAATATTATACATACCTGTTTTATTAGTATAAGTAACAATACTTGTTTTGCTTACATGTAACCTCATGTTATTAAATTTACATCAATCATTAAAATGTTCAACATTACTTTGGAGTTCAGTATGATCCTCATATATCAAATCTTTTAAATAATTTACAATCATTAGAATAAGTATTGAGCTTTCTTTGATGTTTTGATCAATGTCACACATAAAGACATTAAAGAGTAATGGAGTCAACACTCTACTTTATGGAACCCCTATTATATTTTTGAAAAAATGACCTAATTTTGTTTATATATACAAAAGAGACTTTATTAATCAAAAAATATTTAAACTATGCAACTAAAGGAGAACTAAACTATAGCATTTCAAGTTCATAAATTGAAACTATCATGAGGCACTCTATCAAATGCCTGTGACATTTAAAAATAGTCATCATCAAGTTGTAATTGCTTAGATAATACATAATAACGTAAAAGGCTAAAATCTTCACTGCTTATGTGACCGCCAATCAGATGTAATAATGACTGCATGTGAAACTTTCAGTTCAAGAACACAAGCCAGAATCATGAGAAAAAAGATAATACATGTAAAATATGATCAGATATTATCATTAAATTAGTATCAATATATTTACCTGGTAAAATCACAGAAAAATACTAAAGCTTTTACATGATCACCACTCTTTGTGCTTGCACAAGCTGTTTACACAGAGGCTAAACTCTCCATACTGTAGTACCACTCAGTGCATCCATTGATTACTCTGGATTGCACTGAGTGGCACTACTGTATGGAGAATTTAACTTCTGGGTAATGCTTTTAATGAAAAAAGTTTTACTTTTCCTAACTGCTATACTACTACATGACAAGATAATGTATAATGTCCTATCAATATTTATATAAGATCCTTATAATGTGTAGTCCCAATACATCTGGGTCAGCATTTTCATAAATTGGGATCATATTCAGATTGGATGGAAATCAATATTTTTCAGCTTTCAACAAATTTTTTTCAGGCCTTAGATAATTATAGCCAGCTATGATCTAATATTAATCATTAAATGAATATCTATCTATTCTTATCTAAAGAATAAACAGAATGCCCAACTTTATTTTCACTAACACTATGTGTGCATGTATAAATATATCATTTCATTTTTTATAATCATATTTCAGTAAATTATAATTTATCAATTCTTTAAGAGAATATATATATATTTAAATATTTTCATGGTTTATAAATATTAATTTTTTTTTAACATTTTTTGTGTATACCACAAATAAAAGATTGTTCATGCAGAAAATGATCACTAAATGGTATAGGTGTAGTTATTGCATCCCTAGCCAAGTCAGTGCATATAGCTCCCTCTGTCTTATCCTTATTAAGTTATGGAATGATAGAGATTTAAAAATTCTAATTACACTAATTAATTGCAAGTCTAAAATTGCTTATTAATGTTTCAATAACATTTCAGTTATTTTCTCAAAGTAGAAATGACTGAATTCAAAAACAGACCATATATATCAATATCTCTTTCATTGTTACATTATAGTAATAACCTAATAATTCTGTATAATATATTAGTAAAATAATATAAGCACTATTGCACCTGAACACAAAGCTACTTTATACTTAAAACAAAATAAAATTATACTATTCTGCAAGCACTTTCAAGAGACGTGCTTTCATCTTCATAGCTCTAAGTGAATTAATTATATGCAATTATGCAAAGTTAATTGCTCCATTTTCTTGAGATCATGAAGCATGTGTCCTTGCGGTTGATGGTGTTGCAATCCATCGCTATGAAGCAGACCTCCTTCACTTTTCTTTTTACATCGTGCCTTTTTTTGCAGTCCAGGCTGACATCTTGAGGTTCACGCTGGTGTCCTGTTATTTTTTGATGAATTGCAAAAATGGAATAACGTGATGGATCTGACTGAGCTTTATTATATGCATATAATTAATTCACTTAGAAATATGAAGATGAGAGCATGTCTCTTGAAAGCACTTATATTAGTCTGATAAAAACATACAGACTAGCAATATGCCTGTTTGGTAAAGAATTGTTTTAAGAAAATGAAATAATTTTTTTTCAATATCGAATTACGAATAATTTTTTCCAGCATAAATAATAACTGATTGAAATCAGTTATTATTTATGATAAAGGTGAGATGAAAGAAAGATGAGAAAAAATAGTTATTTTGTAATCTTTAAAGAATATTGGAGAATTATTAATTAAATAATGTGGGAAAAGGTTAAAATAGTATTCTTTTAAGAATTTTGGGGGAAAAAATTAAATTTTAGATCTAAGTATGATCTATATAAGTCAAAAAAGTATTAATTTTGATCAAATAAAATTAATATTTGATATCATATGCCACTTATTTAAAATATTGAAAATTTTAGAAAAACAACTTTATTATAAAGATATAAAGAATTTTAATTATTTAAAAAAGAGAAAAATAACACTTTAATTGGATTTAAAACGATGAAAACCAGGAGAATTATGAGAAAATTTGTGGTAGTAATATCATCAATATATAGGAAGCTACTTAAATAAAGCTTTCTAGAACTTTATCATTTTTATTAAAAAGTTCTGATCATTGTTAGACAGTAGATGCCAATTGGATTAAAGATACAATAGTTAAAATACAGATCAATTATAACTTAGGAATATATTGAATTTAACCATCATTATGACTTTGCAGCCTTAAAATGACTTAATAATTCAACTGATATGTCTGGCTAAGTTTCCCACTTGCACTGTGCACTGCTTTTCTAAATGCATAGGTTCACACAAGCGTTGGTAGCTGAGAGGTCAGTGTAGCTGCCTTGCAAGCAAGCAGTTGTTTGCAAACGGATATCGCAGGTTCGCTTCCCGGCCAATGCTATGACATATTTTTTAAAAAAGGATTACACTACAAATCTTGGAACTATTGAGGAATCTTTACTCCATAGAGCAGCTCATATATTCTTAAATGAGCAAAAATCAAACATCTAATATTATTGCACTAAGGAGAAAAAAATATAAAAAGAAACAACTCTTAAAATAATAAGAATGATTAACAAACAAATTATAAGATAGGTAGTTAAAACACAAGATAGCATACTTTCTGTTTGTAAGAGTTGATTATTTGTTTTAATATTGTTTTATGGTTTTTGTACATTTTTTTTCTTTTTTAAATGTTCTCTATTTATTTATTTATATTCAATAATCATTAGTATCTACAATAAAATATTAGTTTTGATGTAAAAAAAAATATTTATATCAAACCAGTATATCAGGAAAACTATTGAAAATTAATTGAAATGTTAAATAATTATATCTATTTCTTTATTTTAAAATCAGTAATGTGCTGAGGAAAGTGCAGTGATTCCCTTTGTAAATGTATGTGTGCTTGCATATGTGTGGATTCTTATAATATAACATGTTAATGTTAAATAGATCATTTAAACAGCTAGTCATCCTAAAGGGATGATAACAAGAAAGTGGTAACTACTTCCAAATTTAATTCTCTTTACATATTAAGAAAATTGTTTTGAACAATTACAGCAGAAAATGTGAGAATAAATCAATCTAATCATTTATTTTTAATTATTTATTTAACAAAGTAAATAAGTTCCTTCTCATTTTAAAATTTGTAATAAAAATTTGAAATAGCAAATAAGTAATGAAAACATTAACAAAGTAAAAATATATAACATTAAATAGTTCATTTAAACAGTAACTTCTGATATATTAAATGAGACATTCCTTTTCTTCTAATCATCCTACAATATGGCAATAAGAAAATGATAACTATATTCAAATTTAATTTTCTTTATATATTATAATAACTAAATTTAAAGTGATTACCTTAGCTCAGCTCAAATATTAAAGTATATAACATCTAGAAATGTCACTTTATGAAACTCAGTAATAAACCAGAAATGTATAATATATAAAAACAAAATAAACTTAGAAGACTGTCATAATATTTTGGTTTTAATAACATTGAGAGGCATATAGAATATGACACCCAATGGCATTGCTATTGTAGAAATTTTCCAACCACTATCCTAATATAATCATTAGTAAAATTCTCACAACAGACAATGACTAACATAATCTTTCATTAAAAATAATAATTATTCACCCTTCACTTCTTTAATATACTATAAAAAAATAATGAAATTCAATGCATACTAAAATACTTTATAATAATTACTGCTACCTTGTGGGTATCTTAAGAATAGATCCAATCATCTTGATAATAACCACACTTAGCATTATAAACATAAATTAAATTTTCTTCTTACAAATTAACATAACTTTAATAGCTCTCCATAATACCATAGTATCACTCAGTGCAAGCCACAGTGCAAAAAGGTTTGTGCATAAAATCCCTATCTAATGCCTACTCACCCAATATCCCCAAGCTAGTTTCTAGCTTGTGGCTTTCATCAGTGAGGAGCCTTGGATATGAGAGCACTGCACCTAGGTCTTAGGATCCAATGCAACCCTCCAGCAGCCACCTTTTATCTTTACTTAACTACAAAATTATGAGTCTAAAATTGAAAACATAATATTTTCAATCCAAGCTCATTGGCTTATATACTCATATAGGTCTAAACTCAGTTCATTACCCATAAATTTTGGTGTCTTCAGTTCTTTAATAACCATAGCTACCACTACTGTATGGTGGTCCTGTGATGTTTAGTAGTTTAATATCAATCTTGCTCAATAGGATAATGGTGGATGAGCTTGGATTGAAAATATTAAGTTTTTAATTTTACACTTATAGTTAAGTAGAGGTAAAAGGTGGCTGTTGAAGAGTTGCATTGGATCCTAAGATCTAGGTGCAGTGCTCTCATATCCAAGACTCCTCACTGATGAAAGCCACAAACTAGAAATTAGTCTGGGGATATTGGATGAGTAGGCACTAGATAAGAATTTTATGCACAAACTTTCTTGCATCCATTGATTACTCTGGCTTGCACTGAGTGGCACTACTGTATGGAGAGTTTTTGCCTATTTTAATAGCTTGAGCAACCATAGGAAATGGTAACCATGAGATGTTTAGTGGTTTGATACCAATCCTGTCTAATAGGATAGTGGGGCTATGGTTATTAAAGAATTAAAGAGACCAAAATGTACGAGTATTGAACTAAGTTCAAATCTGTATAATTATATAAGCTAATGAGATTAGATTGAAAATATTATTAAGTTTTTAATTTTAGACTCATAGTTCTGTAGTTAAGTAGAGATAAAAGATGGCTGCTGGAGAGTTGCATTGGATTCTAAATTCTAGATGCAATGCTCTCATATCCAAGACTTCTCACTGATGAAAGCAAGATAGAAACTAGTCTGGGGGTATTGGATGAATAGGCACTAGCCTTCTAACATCCATTGATTACTCTGGCTTGCACTGAGTCTGTATGGAGGGTTTTTGCCTGTTTTAATAGCTTGAGCAAGTATAAGAAGTGGTGTTCATGTGATGTTTAATGGTTTTAACTAAAAATAATCATTTTCTATTTTTACTTCCAATTAAATAATTTAATTGTACTTAAATATCTAATATCTTTATTATATAAATATTAATTATAAAACATAATAATAATTGTACTATAATCAAGAGCTTTACAGTACAATTATAATATGCTCCATTTTTACTCACTTGGCTACCTTAATTTGATTAGCAACTTTACACTTTAATTACAACTTTTAAAAATATGGGCCTTGTAATATATTCTCTCAAGAAATCCCTTTTTGATATAATATAGTATTTTAAAATTTAATCTAAAAATAAATTTTACTTATTTTAAATAATGGTACTAATAATAACATGATTCTTTGAAATATTATGACTTTCTGTGAATGCTCCATTTAAATAATATTATTAAATAACACTTCTTAAATAATCATATTGTTAAATAATAAATGCTTAATTTATCAAGTTCTCTTTCTATATAACATCTTATGCATAAATTATCCAATAATCATATTTTTGATTGCAATCATTTTATATAATTTCTATGTTTTGATATGACTTTGTCATAAAAATCATTCTGAGTAAAATAACTGTTTATTTTAACAATAGATAACAACTTATTAATATATTAAATAACATAGTTGAACATTAAAATACATATGAAATAATTAAATATATGTACAATTATTTACATTGAAAAATAATTAAATTGCATAAATATACTTCTTTTCAATTCAACATTTATATTAGATTATTATTCTATTTTTCAAATATCAAATTCACCATTATCAACATGGATGCTTTCTTTCATGTTAATACTTCATTTTACCATCCATGAGTTCTTCTTATGGGTTCAACTTTTTAAACCTTTTTCATCTAATGTTATAATACATTCCCTTTCACAATATTTACATAAAAATACAATACTTTATTAATTTTCATCATGTAAATCTGCATAGACTCTATTCATAAAATTTACATATAAAATTTTAGTTTATGTTATTATAATTTTCAATATAATATTGATTAATATTGAAATAATTAACTGAATCAAGATTCCTTATTAATTGATGGCCATTCATCTTCTTTACTTTTTACTTCTTTTCTTTCACTTTTTCATTCTTCTTTTTGATCTCATATTTTATCTTTTAGTGTTAAATCAGTTAGATTTTATTTAAGTATTAAAATATTTGTTTTGCATTTATTATTGATCTTTTAGAGCCAATCTTCTACTACCTAGGAAGGAAACTATAATATTTCTAAAGAACAGCTAGTCTACAATGATGCTATTATATACCTTTTTTACTATATCAAAAAAAAAAAACTCTATAGATAAACTATTATCTTTCAATATAGGAATGGATGTCTTCTTTTTTTAATGGAATGCTATACTTTGGCAAGTAATCAATTTCATATTAATGCTTCCATCCCAATATTCATGCTTAATCTATTAAGCTCCTATGGAAAGTAACATCCATGTCTTATGGAAATTGCTCTCATCTTCACATACTAAAGTACATATATGGGTGTCACATAATCAGTTCTTCAGGAAGGTAATTTATCTTACTATGTTGTATATTTTTAGCATCAACGACTGTAATCTACTTCACAACTAATATTTTAAACCAATAAAGTTTAAACAATTTTAAATTAAAAATTTAAAATACATTATCTTTTTAATTTATTTAAACTAAGATATTTTAATAATAGTATTTATTTCTAAAATTTTATTATCATTACCATTTTTAAAAAATATATCACTATTTTATAGAAAATAAATTATTTTACTTTGGATTATTTATCAGAATTCAGTGCAGAAAATAACACACTCATGTTTTAAAGGACCACTATAATAAAAATACTAAGATTGAATTTCTTCCTATTGTAATTTTTATATAAATCTAACATATTTATACAGATAAATGAGTTTACATTTATTAAAATCACTTATATTAAAATTACATCCCTATTTAAAAAAAATAATTATAAATAAAAGATGTGTATTCCTTATCCCCACTGAATTCTCTCTTTAAATCTCATATATTAAATTATTTGCGCAAGTTATATTTTCTGAAATTTACAATTTTGGACTCTAATATACATTTTTATATACTCAATCTGCATAATTAACCAATTAAAAGGTTACGATATATATATGTGTGTGTAATTTGGCTGAATGTTGGTATCATAAGAATCACGATACATTTGCTATGTTAGAATTTTGAGTTTTAAACTGGGAGGATTGTGTTATCAGGGTTTGTGAGAAATTAGTCTATATAGTAAACTAAATACTAGTGCCCTCATGGGAGATTATAAGGTATCCATGAATTAGATGTAAACTGGTAATAACCCCTCTACATCTCTTATACTACACTAAATAAATAGTGATCTCAACAAAAAATACCATGCAAACTAGTCACCTCATTATCATCATCATACTATCTCTCATCAGTTGCAATATATAGAAATTGTTATGAAAACTAACTGCTGCTAGGTGGATTAATCATTTCAGTTATATAAACTATAATATAATTTTTATTAATTGGAATTTGACGTTTAATCATTTATTTTCTGTTCCTAGTTTTAATTCATCTTTTAGAAAAAATGGAATTAAATAAATATTATTTACATTTATTCAACTAATTTTGGCCTCTTCTTTTTTTTTTACACGTATGTTAAATCATTATATATAGATATTTTTTTAAATCTTTATTTATGTTAAAAGAAACCTATAAATTTCTTCAAACCTACCAGCAAGCTTTTTTTCTCCTGTATAAGATAATTTCATTAAATATTCATGGCTCATTAAATACCAAATGTTTTAAGATTTATGGCAGATAATAAAAATTGATGTTTATAACAACTGAGAAAGATAAATATTATTCTAACAACATAGTCTCATGTACAACGACATTATCTAGAGCTTCAAAAAGTAAAAAAAGATACATTATGAATGGTAAATGAAAAAAGAGATTAATTATTTTTCTATTACTCTAAATATATTCGTAATCTAACTTAAGAACGTATTACTTTGAATAAATAAATATAATTTTATTTTAAAATTTATCACAAAGTAAGTTCAAGAATGCCTTTAACAATTATTTTGCAATTTTTATTTTAAAAAAGGAGGATTACATGTCATCATGAAAAGATTAAACAGATGGAATTTGCTAAAATTTAGATGACTGTAAATTAGTTTATAACTAATTGTCTACATGCTCTTGTAGAATATATTTTATTATTTATAATTTTTTGTAATATTTAATTCTGTCTGCATCTTAAAAATGATTAATGAAATATTATTGTCTAAATATACATTTACTTTTGGCTAAAACCCCTGCCTCAAATTCAGTTCTACACTGTCTCAACTACCAGCCCACTAAACTTGTTAATTTTTGAGGGTTTGATTAAAAACATAAAAAAGAAAAATAAAACCAGAAATTCTATGCATATAATTAAAAGAAATTTTCCTGCACACTTACAAACCCATATGGAAATGACTGATGGTATGAGAAATCCATATTGAGCAGATCCTACACTAATTTAAGAGACTGAAGAAGGAAAAGAGGGAGACAGAAAACACTGTTTACCCAGAAACAATATCTAACTTTTAATGAATCAACATCTTATCATACAAAGCAACAGGAAGAATTCTTGGTTAGACCCTTTATTTGTTATTCACAGTAACCCTCATATCTGAAAATCATTCCTTTATTTGTCACCTTTGAAGAACAGAAATAAAAATGGTTATTTTTTTTCTAAATATTCATATAGAGTTCATAAACAAATGGTCTATCACTGAGAAGTTTATATGAATTTTGAGCACTGGAAGTGGTAGCATTAGCCTGCAATTCTCAAGTCTTGAGCTTCAGAGGCCCATATCCAGACCTGATCTTCAAACCTCATGATCCTAAGTTGGATGCTCTATCAACTATGTCAAACTGTTGATGCATAAATAAATCTATTACTAAACAATTCACATGAATTTTGAGCATCAGAAATGCTAGGATTAGCTACAATTTTCAGGTCTTGAGCGAGAGTAACACTACACCAAATTGTGCAGGGCTATGTATTTTGAATCCAGAGCAATGAATTAGATTTATTTTTCTTAAAATCCCATTATAATTATTTGTTTTTATAAGAGATTTTTGATTCGTAAGGGAAACTACTGAGCTCACTGGCTGAAGCAAAGCTGTGGTGAATACCTTTTTTTTTTATTTATTAACTTAAAGAGGGACTTTGCTCATAATCTTGGATACATAGTTTGTTGAATGAATACCCTGCTTCTCTCATACTTGTGGCAAACTATGTACTTCTATTTTTTAATAATATAAATATTATACTATTTCTGTATGATTATGTTTCTACTTCGGTTATCATTGAGATTTTTTTTCGTTTTATTTATTAAATTTTCAAAGTTTTGATCTCTTTATATATATAAGATTTTTAAAGATTTAATATTTATGCATATTGAAAATGTGCACATCCTTATTTAAAATATTCCTGCTGCTAAAATTCTATATAATAGAAACATAAAACTGTACATACATAAACAATATGATTTTACCCATGTACATATAGATAGATAGATAGACAGACAGACAGACAGACAGACAGACAGACAGGCAGGCAGGCAGGCAGGCAGGCAGGCAGGTCGGTCGGTCGGTCGGTAGGTAGGTAGGTAGGTCAGTCAGTTGGTAGATAGATAGATAGATAGATGGATGGATGGATGGATGGATGGATGGATAGATAGATAGATAGATAGATAGATAGATAGATAGATAGATAGATAGATAGATAGATAGATAGATAGATAGATAGATAGATAGGTGGGTGGTAGGTGAATGGATGGGTAGGTAGGTGGGTGGGTAGTAGGTGGGTGGATGGGTAGGTAGGTGGGTGGGTAGGTAGGTAGGTAGATAGGTAGGGAGGGATGTAGGTAGTTAGGGATAGGAAGGTAGGTAGGGGGTAGGTAGGTAGATAGGTAGGTAGGTAGGTGGGTAGGTAGGTAGGTGGGTAGGTAGGTAGATAGGTAGGCAGGCAGGTAGGTAGATAAGTAGGCAGGCAGGCAGGTAGGTAGGTCTTCTGATAGTTGTTTAAAATATTTGTTTTGCTTTTTATGGTATTAATCAGCCTGATGTGACCATAAGTTAAGATTTAAATCCAGAATGAGTATACCAAATGTATTCAGATCATAAATAAGCTTATGATTTTTTTTATTTCATCTGGATAGCCTATAGTTGCAATTGGATGTTGAGTCCAATTATTCTTAGCTAAAAAATTAAGTTCTCATGATGGTCTGGGTAGGCTTATAAGTGTCAGAAATATTATTCTAGTGTGATGTGTATATTATTAATGGTCATGAGAGGTCATATTGCTATGATTATTGTGCCCATGATAAGTTCTTTATTTTATGGATCTGAGACTTGGACACTTAACAGAAGACCAATACAGAGACTTCAGAGTACTCAATTAAGTATAGAGGGTTGTATATTAGGAGTAACAAGAGGGAAATGAAAATAAAATACACAGGTTAGAGAACAAACAGGTATTCATTATTGAAAAAAATTAAGTGGAATTGAGCTGGACATATTGCTAGAAGAAATGATAATAAATGGACAGTTGAAATCTTAAACTGGATCCCAAGAGATTGTAAAAGATCTAGCAAAAGATTACATGTGACACAGATGAATGAAATAAGTTGTAAGTTAGTTGATATGATATGGAAAAGAAAAGATTAAAATCAGAGAAACTGGATTAAACTAGGAGAGACCTTCATCCTGAAGTGAATGATAAGAGTTGAAAATAATATGAAGATGATGATTATATATTAAAAGTGATCTTGAAAGCTTTATGCCATTTACTATATATTTATTTGATCAAAGTGATATCATCCATTTTGCTGATATATTAATAAAATTAATTATTGGTCCAAAAGAGGATTATTGTTTCTATTAATATATATATATAATTATTATAAATGTTAATTAATTTTTTTTTTTTTTTCAAAAAGTTAATGATTTTAATGGGAAATTTATTACTATTATTTATGTCTTATTTATTTAAGTAACTAGTTTTCGCCTTTATCATTAAAAGATGTTTATAACTTCAAATCAATTTTTAAAATGCTGTATACTTTCTATACAGGTAATAAATTATTACAATCTAAAGCAGTGAAGCGCAAACTGTGAATTGCAAATTTCTAAAAGATTTTACTAAGTATTTTAGGCATCACTGCTATAGTAGCATTAAGTAGATATTTTAACTAGCTGCTTAATATAATATTATATACTATTTGTATACTCTCCAATATTTATTTATCATAAGGTTAATTGCTCCAGAAGTCAAAAGTTAGAGCGTTAGATAGTCAAACATAGCTCATAAGATCATTACTTTGAACGAAACTTTGTTTTATTCTCTTTTTTTTTTTACTTTCTTAATCATGAATCAATCTATTAACCTCCATTTTTACAGCTATTAATTTTTATTACTAAGATGACTGCTTGGAATTCTAGTCTATATAATTTTAAAGAGACTAATTTTGCTTCATGTATTATTTCAGTACTCCAGAAACATCACTAGATTTTACAATAATAAATAAAATATTATTTATTTCTATCTATACTAATAAAACTTCACACAACTGTCTTTTACTTCATTTAACAAGTGCTTTTGCCCTATTTACTAAGGAGTCATCTAGTTTAAGCTTGTTTAATCATTGGATTCTGGATGATGCCCATTCCCTCACATTAGTCTAATGTAATCAGTGAGGAACTTTGCATCTAATATATCATTATATTTAGCAGCTAACATTAGCGTGGCTACAAAAAAAATTTAATTTTAGATTGTTAATACAATAATATAAAAAATTTTTTTTTATAAATTACCAAAATAGCTTTGTTGGTTAGGAATTATTAAAAAGTTTGCTGTGAATACCAGATAAATCTGAAGATTCAGTTCCAGGATTTGAAACTCATCCAATGCATTAAACCATGCAGAGTGTTAAAAAACATTAAAAAGGGCTTCTAAATGTAAAAGATAAATAAGTTCATTTTTTCTCGCTGAAGAAAGCTATTAGTCTGGGGTGTAAATACAATTGCATTATCAATTAATATCTACTGATTAGTACAGCTTCTAATAATGATAATTCTGGAATAGAAGAAATAGAGAAAATCATCACACCTAAACACCATTATTCCCATCCACATGTTAAAAAACTGATGTAATAAAAGTGCAGTTTTAAAAAGTCAAATTTCTAAATTTATATATTTAAACTGCTGCTATATTTCTTTTATTAATTCTAGTCATATATATAAAAGACATATTTTGCGGGTTCATTTGTGTTAAAAAATTTAAATATTCATATACCAACATTTTGACTTGATCACACAAGTCATCCACTGGATGATAAAAGGTAGAAAGATGGTTGTAGAGGTGCTACAATCACTGATTTGCTATTTTATATAAGATGAGCACTGATTATATATATATATATGGGAGATGATGATCTTGAGCCAGCTGATGAATGCTAGTTCAGCATGAAATACATATATTGGAGATCATTTACCTTTTTCACATATATGTGGACATGTGTATTGTTGTATAAAATTGAGTGCATAACTGTAGGGAGTTTGAAAGTCTGAGTTCAAGATCATTCTAATTACATTAAGTTTAGTAAAGACAATATACTTATATTTGAATATTACATTTTCAGTCTGTATTCTGCCCATCCCTCTTCTATGTCTTAAAATGGACACATTAAGGTTCTACATGCAAGAGGTCAGAGTGACTTAAAATCAACATGAATATGACAATAATATTGGTGTCAACAATAGCTTTAAGTGTTCCATCATCGAATTTTTAATGATATGGATGGTTGAAGATTTGGAGGTGGAGAAGATTGAAGCTTGTCCATTAAAGTTTGAAAATGTGCTATTTTAATATAAACTGAGCCCCGATTGCATATGTGTGTGGTAGATGATGATCTGGGCCAAATCATGAGTGCTGATTCATCATGAAATATGTATGTTGGACATCATTTATCTTTTTCACATGTATGTATATTGGTTGTACAAGATGGAGCATGTTGCTGTAGAGAGCTTGAAAGTCTAAGTTCAAGTTTTATATATATATATATATATATATATATATATATATATATATGCTTGTGTGTAATAGTTTAATAATATAAGAATTTATATGTCAGAAATATTATGGAAGCAATAAGTTCAACACTATGGTTTTAAAACAATTATCAACAGGAGAGTGCATGTCTATTTTAGTGCATATGCGAAAAGTAATTGCTTCCACAATATTACATATGTGCATGTGTGTGTAACAAAAAAAATTAGCAATACATTATTGCAAAGCAAAAAATAAAAAAAGCAAGAAAAAAAAGTTATTTGTAGTGAAAACTGTTTTGAATAAAAATTACTTGTCACAGTACCTAGTGCATTCAGCTGCTATGTCATATACCTTGAATTCGAATTTAGGCTAAGTAAATTAAAGTTTTTGAGGATCTAATCAGATATTTTTTTCCAAATAAAAAAGACTATTCTTAGCTAAAATAAGCATAGAAACCCTTGGAGATTGGTGGCCTAGTGAGAAATGTCGGTCCTTGCGCTTGATTTAAGTAAGATTTTTGAATAATGATTCAAATAATTGTATAGATTATGACAGTACTAAAAAAGTATAGGAAGCAGTAAGAAAAATAAACTGATCTAAGAATCAGATTGATATTATTATTTCTGACCATTGATGATTTATGCTACCATACCAATTGGTGCAAAGTGTCTTACTTATGGCAATAAATATTTAAAATGTAAACAAGGAATTAACGTGAAACTTTACTTAATATACCTTTTCCTTCTTTTAAAAGGTCAAATGTGCCTACTTTTAATTTATAACTGAGATTACTAATCTAAAAAGGTATGTGAGAAGGTTTCAGCCTTTCATTTTAATTGCTGATTAGCTAAGTTTTATGGCAGGATAAAAAGCATTTTTTGAATTCAAAACTTTAAGATATTTGAAAGTTTCTGATCGTTATCATGAATAGTATAATAAAAGTTAATGTGTGTATTCCATTGTTTCTCAATGATGATGATAATAAAGCTAGAGTTAGACATGATTTAATTAATATTAATGCATTGGGCTTATTATGGATTACTCATGATAATATAAAATAGCTCTAGGACAAGAATCTCCAAACTTTTTTGGAAAAGCATCACATCGGCATATTTGTAATGAATGAAGAGCCAGAGAAAATAGATTAAAAAAAAAAATTCCATATTCCAAGCCCACTCCCCACCCACCCCCCAAAAAAACATCTGGAATTCAACGACCAAAAATGAATTAAATTAAATGAATTCAGTTTCACTTAATATTTTTAAATTCCGTTTTAATTAAATTTTTTTAAAAATCTATATTTATATGACAACAAAAAAAAAAAGAAAAAATTTAATGTAGTGACTGATCTTTAATAACAAGGGAATATACACATAAATGGAAAAATGTGGGTGATTTAGTTTGCAAGTTGTGTAAGGAAGGCATAGAAAATATTAAGTATCTGTTAATTGAATGTAAATATTTATAAGTAGAGAGGGCACAAATAATGAAGTTGTGGAAAAATAAATATAAACAAAGGGATTATATAGAAAGTGGGTTCTTGGTTTTTATGTTGAGTTTAGAAAAGGATAAAGGAAATTTAGATATAAAGGCCATGGAGTTGATGAAGATTATGTTATGGAAATGGCATGGAGCAGGATAGAGATGAATATTGAAAAAACTTAGGGTGGGGAATGGAAAGGGAAAATAAAGTGGCTAATAGATTTCTCTAGACATGAATAGCTGAGAGATTCCTGATTTTGATAAAGGAAAAGTGCACCTCTCATCTCATCTCAAGATTATTGCTACTGGCTTTCAGTAGAGAGAAGTCTAGAATTTCACATACCTTTCCAGAAGCCATTATTATTTATTTATACCATTCATGCTTATAATTTAAACATTTCAAACATCCTAAAGATTAGGACTCAGTCAAAGATAAATAGTAGAACTAATTACTAATATATATATATATATATATATATACTTAGTAATTAGTTCTACTCAATATATATTGCACTGAGTCTTATCCTTTGCTGATATTTTATTCACCCAATGTTTTAACCTAATTTATCATATTACACATACATTTGAACACTTGTGTGTCTATATAGCTTTATTCTACTTATTGAATTATTATATACAGGTATAAATGGTTAATGATTCTTAGTATGACCAAATTGCATTCCCTCTTACACATAAATCAATAGTGAAGTATTTGGATAATAAGATTATATTTTCTGATTAACCCAACACCAGATAATATAAAATATTCTATTTTTCTATAATGTCAAAAGTATATCTTAAAAAAACTTGTGATAGCTTTTATTTGTTTTTAATTCAGGATTCTCTTTTTTTTTGGGGGGGGGAGGGGTCTTTCTGTATGCTTATATAGCAAGATAATTAAGCATACTAGCATTCTTTCATTTAAAGAATTAAATGGCAGAGATTGCTGAATTTTGCTAATCAAAATACAAATTATTCATTCATACACATCCTTACTAAACATTACTAACATATACATAACATAAGGGATTTGGATACAGACTTTCAAGCTCCCTTCAGCTACCCACTCTATTTCATATAATGGATACACATTACCATACACATGTGAAAAATATAAATGATCTCCAGTATACATATTTTGTGCTGAACCAACATTCATCATTTTTGGTCCAGATCATCATCTCCCATATATATATAATCAGTGCTCAGTTTATATTAAGATAAGCCATCCATCCCATTGAAAATCTGATGATGGTACACCCAAATCCCCTTTTTGATGCCAATATTATTTTCATGTCCATGTTGACCTTAAATCAGTCTGACCTCTTCATGTCCATGTTGACCTTAAATCAGTCTGACCTCTTCATGTATAGGAACTTATTCATCTTCTGTGTATTTGAATGAAAAAAGTCTTATACATAAGGTCAATATGGGCATAAAAATAATATCAGCATCAGCAGAGGATTTGGATATACCATCATCAGATTTTTCAATGATATGAGTGGCTGAAGAGTTTGGGGGGGTGGAGTACACTAAAGCCTGTCCATTAAAGTTTGAAGATTTGCAACCTTAATATAAACTGAGCACTGATTATATATATATATGTCTGTTCAATATTTATTAAGTAATAAATAAAATTCACAACTTTTAAATATGGTAAAATAATATAATTGTACATGTCAAGAATGCATTTCTACCATATCAGCGATTAAATATTTTCACTATTCCAACCCTTACTCATAGTAGAAGTACATAGCATAGCACTAATTATTTAAAATATAAAAAAATATTTTATTAAATTGACTGCGAAGTGGACTAACTAATTTGTGATATTATACAAGCATATTCATAATAGCCTCATCATCCAATTCCAGTTATTGATGTTCCATCTTCTTTAGGGATCTCCCTACCTATTCCCTAAAGTTGATAGGAAAGAGCAACCACATCAGAAGTTTAATCATTCATACCAAAAAAATAAAGGTAAACAATTGCTAGTTAACAATAATAAAAAAATAACATAAACTCTGTCTTGTAGTAGTGTATGTCCTTAATATGGAACAGCATCAAAAAATCTTACCTCATTCCATATCATAGTGATGATGATCAAATGTCAGGTTACTACAGAGAAAATGCTGACCTAAACTTTATTTAATATAAAAAAAAATATTTTGTCTAACTTAATAATCCCCCCCCTTTTTCACCTTGTTGCTTTCAATCATAATGAACTCTTCCAAGTTATAGAGTCATTTAAGCTTCCAAGTATGGAGATAAAATAAAATTAGAATTTTTACAAACACATAATAAATTAAAACATTCATTAATTCATCTTGGTTAAAATCCATGAGTTTGGCAATAACGTCTTTTATAGATATAGTCTATCTCTCTTCAGATCATCCCCTAAAATTCCTCAGCAACACGCTTGAAATAATGTTTCCATTTTCTGCACTTGCTTTCCTTGTAAATCCATTTAGATACTTAGTGTAGGACATTTGATGTTTTTTTAAGCATTATATAGGCAAGTAGATCAAATCATCTAGCTTCTATGCTAGGATTATAGCACTCCAATCCTGTGGCAATGTTAATTTAGCCAGAATGCATTGCACAGCAGTTCATCATAGATTTTTTCTTAATTTACTATTTGGCATTCAATGGCTTATATAAGAAAAAATTACTTCATCATTTATATATATGTTGGCAATGTTTTATTTATTTTTTTCCATGTTCAAATAATAGCAGTTTTTATTTTTAAATTTTAATTTAAAATCAGTTCTTTTGTCAAACTGCATGAATTTATGAAACTTTTCTCTGTTTAAATGCCGGTTGCAATTTCTTATAATTTTGCACTATGAAAATTACACAGATAATCTGGAATATTCAAACAAGTCTTTCATTTTCTCTTGGATTCTAACATTCGATCTAAAAAGGTTGTTTTTGTGCAGTTTTTGCATCATTTGAAAAATAACAAAAGATGATGGAAATGAGCTGGGTTTGCTTTTATACCCCATTTAGTTTCCAGTGTTTAGTATACTAGCATTTTCATTTCCTTTTCTATTGCCATGGCTGTCTAGTGTTGTGCATATTATATTGATTGTAGCTAAAAAAATAAAATTATGTAATAGAATTCTACTTTTATTTTCCATACTTGGTTGCCTAGAGATTGGTTTGACATTAGGTCATCACTATGTTTACTAAGTCTAAGTCTTTATTCATGATATACAACACATTGACGAATAACTCATTTTGGTGTGTGTATATATATATGAAGGATTTCTTTAACTGGGTTTTTTATTTCTCATTAAACAAGAAAAATTAGTTCATTGTGACATTTGTTTAATTTGCTACTTAATAACAAACATTTGTTATGTATATATCTATATGTATGTTTTTAAAAAAGAATGATAGCATATATTCAACCACCTGTAAGCTAAGCTTATGTTTTAACTGGGTTTGATTGGGTGGTGTGGATAAATAAAGGATTGTAAGCTATCCTTACAGTGTGAAAGATGATGATCTGGATAAACTAATGAGTCTTAGTTCAGCATGAAATACTGTACCAGTCGAAAAATGTCCACCACCTAAACTGCAAGTCGGATCCAAACTCAGTTGAACCAAACTAAATTCAAACCCAACTCACCAGCTTAGACAATGGACGATCTAAATCGACGGCACAGTGCTATGCACCAAGAAACTAGCTCAATGGTTAGTGAGGATTAGAGACCCCTGAACTGACATTAATATTGGATAATAAACTGACTAAAGATCATTTTAAATCGAGTCCTATGTATATGTTCGGGTTGCCAACACAGACCCTTAACATTAAATAATTATTGAATAAAAGACTTAAAAAACCAAGTGTGTTAATAAAATATTTAATAATACTAGTAATAGTTTTGTTCAATTTAAATGATGATTATATTAATTACTTCTAGTCCTTAAACATAGTTTATAATTATAATAAGAATGGCAGTTCCTATTATATGCCAATGAGTATTACACAATATTATGAAATTCTATGTCTATGCCCCCAACAAAAAACTAAAGGCAGATAAAGATATTCAGTTGTAAAGGAAATTATGATTCTTATTTTATACAGAAGAATGTGAGATTTATCTTCACATTCACAAATCCATTCATGAAGAGCAAGATACGTATTTAGGACATAACTTTAACCTTTATTAGAAAACCTATTTAATTTGAGATAACTAAGAATTTGTTCAACTTTAATTGAAATCACTTCATCATGAATTACGAGCATCAAAGCGGGCTTTACTGGAACAGAAAGATAACGGTGCTGACGAATTATGAGCTATAAATGAAAAGGAAAGATAATTGCTGATTGGTGATTTAAGTAGTATGGTGGCTTGTGTAACACAAGTTTTGCTGCCCTTTAAGTAGATGAGGAACACGAGGAAAGTCAGGCCGAGATATAACTATGAACCTTTGGTGGTCCAAATATAATATAAGTGGGGGATGAAGTGCTTTCTTCCTCTATAATTAAAATATCAGTAATATCACCACCGACAAGCCATGGAGCGGAAAGATTGCCCTACATCAGCAATGTTCGAAGATGATTACTTGATAGTCACCGTTTGAATAATAAAACCCAATTTATTATAGAATGCTCTACATGATGACTTGATCAATTTAATTAAAGTCAAATGAGCTTTTAACTAAAACTATTTCAAAGCATTTATAAAATTATATTAATTATGCCCCAAACATCGTGCCCTTCCTGAATCTTAATAGCAAGTAACAGAAATTTGAATTAGAATATATTTGATTCCTTTATCAGCCCTTTTGCAAAACATTTTAACATTACATATGAATAAATAAATATTGGTGAAACGAGAAAATAGCTGGGGCATATATTAGAAATGGAGCTAATAATTTATTATTAACCATTTATAAAAATAACAAACATTTAATAACTTCTTTCAGCTCGATGATTAATAGAACGTATAAATTTAGTTCTAATGGGCAAGAATTACGATTGGACTTAATATTATATTATTTGCATAAAGCAAATGGAACAAAGGAGCTCATCGAGTCGAAAGATTATTGGCATATAATTAAAAATAAACAACATTAATAAATCACACAATAAATATATATAATATAATAAATGAATCGCCATCATAAGGAAGGAAAGTTAAATTTAAAGACTAGAGATTCAGAAAATTTATATAATTTAAAATAGCATAATAAAAGGTTTTACACAGAGTATTACATTTATAAATGAGAAGAGCTCTTAAAGGGAGTGTAGTAAAGTTCAGAACTGGCCAGAAAGTTGTGGTTCATGATGGAAATATATTATCATTTCTTCCAGGACTGGTTCCTTAATTTACACGTCTGAGTTGATGGAAACATAGGCACACATTTAGTTGATTACTTGAACAGCATTTTGATTGATTTTGGCAGCATGATTTGTCGGAAAGGATTTAGCAACTTCATTGAAGATTTTCAGGGAACTCCAGGCACAGTAGCCAGATTCTTAACATTTTAGCCCTTCACCATGATCGAAACACTATTTAAATTTATGATTTTTAAATGCATAGAGTTTACTAGCACTTCTCTACAACAAAGATGCTTCTCCCCTCTTCAAACTTTTCAGAACTATTTATACTGTATCTGATGCCTTCAGGCTAGCACTTCTTTCATTATCAATGTTACAAAATTTACTAGTTGTTTTTAGATACATTCCTTCAATAAGGCTTTCAAACTCATTAACTTGAATTCATTTTCTAATTAGAAAATGAATTCTTAAAATCAGAAAAATGATTTTAATTAGGAAATCCTTACATTTTAAATACTTATCTTTTTTTCTAATTAATAAAACTTTAACCATTGTTTTGGAAAGGGAAAATCTGAAAGCTTATCGAAAGAATGTAGCTTTTAATTATTAAAAATTTTAACAAATTGTTTAAAGTAAAATCAAAACATTCCCAACACAATGAAACTTTTGAATAATTATATATATTTAAATATTTATAAATATATACGCACAATCCACACATTTGTAATATATATAAATTCATGAATAATTTTATCATGAATTTATTAATAGCATTGATTAATTTAAACTCAAATGAAGTTTTTCTTTATGGAAATTAGCATGGATTGAACATATAAAGCACCATTGCATTGGAAATTTATGGTTAGTACTAGGGTTTGAAGTGGGCTTATGGCTAGATGTCATGAAGCTAGGATCAAACTCAGATTCCACTGCTTCAATACATATATTGGGAATCATTCATCTTTGTCACATGAATGTGGTCATGTACATCGGTTATATGTGTGGATAGCTGAAAAGAACTCAAAAGTCTGTATTCAAATCTCCTATATTACATTTAAACTTCAAGTATATAAACTATGCTTGTACTTAAAAAAATATTAGTATATACATAGTACATTATTGAGAATACATATGAATAAAATGTTATAAACTACATAATTAATTTGGGATATTAATAGTAATAATATTCATACTATTAAATGGCTTAGTCAGTTCATAAGAGTATATATATATTTTGATTTCAAGTTAAATTGATAAAAAGATCTCGCATTCATTTTACCAGGAATATTTTTTGAATATTTCTTTTAATATAGCTATGTGTGACATATATACCATGGCCATGGATTTTAGGTTTTTTATAACAATACTTTTATCCATGATTTCTGGGTGATGTGTTTCCTAATCACCTTATTAGGGTTCTTGGTGTGATATAGGCATGGTGGCTCAAATCAAGGCACCATCTGAACAGCAGGGTATGGAGAGACATTGACGATCATATCTGGAGGCTCAGAAATGGTTTGGGATTTCCCCAAAGGTAAAGGCAGCCATGCAGTAAATCATTCCATTCCACTTTCTGGATTTTTTTTCATTTAACTTGCTACTCACCAAAGAAGACACAATGTGAATAGTTCAAGCAGCAACCAATGGTGTAGGAAACATTGCTCTATATAATTAAATAATATAATAACCACAAGAAAATCTAAAACAAAACTTCTCAGGGTCATATTTTATATCCTATAGCCTGTCTCCCTTGCATGTATCTTGTCACACCTTTTCTTTCTTTTTTCTATAGAAATTTAATCCCCTGCAAAGCTTATTATCTTACAATTTATTTCAAAATTAATTATAAGCTAAATACATAATTTTCTTTTGTTCTAAATATAGCATTCATTTCTGATTATAAAATAACATACTTTCTGCAACCAAACAAAATGAGTATTTTACAAAAAAAAAAAAAAATTGTTTACGTACAATTTATATAATATTTTTACATTTCCTTTATTAAGTTTCTAATTATATCAATCCTTTAATTATCCTTGCTGTTGATTAACATTCTGATTAGCCATCTTTAATAAGTGAGAGAAGAGATGTAACACCTTCCCTCCTCTAATTACAAGTAATTATGTTGATTACATTTTTTTTCTCATATCTTTTTTAAATCTTTATGTCATTTGTTTTTAATCTGGGTGGTCAATCAAATAACTTTCTTGCTTATTAATGAAACACGATTTTTTTTGTACAGTAATATATTTTTTTTCAGCGACACCCCCTCCCCCCTCTTCCCTGAATGCTAAATACGCATTGTACCAAATTACCCGCACAATATATATATATATATATTAGTGATACCAGACATCTACTAACTATTATTTGACAAACAAGTTATCTTTGATTCAATGTTCAAATCATTAGTTTAGTAAATGTAAAAAAATATTTAAAAAAATAGCTGCAATTCAATATTTCTCATTAATGAAAATCAATGAATAGTTTTAAATAAACTGAATATTGGCACTTTTGTTTAGTGATTCATTCTATTGTCTGGTTAGAATTTTGATTTCAGCAAAAGGCCTATACCAAAACGGTACTTGTGTATAATTCAACCGATGACGTATTACCCTGAAGGCATATCAGTCTAATCTTGTGATTTTTAAGATAACGTCTCCAAGTGATCTGCGGACACGTAATCGCTAAAATGTGTCCGCAGATCACGTGAACACGGTACGTTAAAAAACGCAAGATTAGACTGATATGCCTTCAGGGTAATATGTCATCGGTTGAATTATCCAGGTCACATGCTAAAAAATATTCACAAATGAAAAATATCTGACGCAGGTCAGGCAAATACTAAAAAAAAAAATACAAAAAAAAATTTAAAAAATGTACATGCATGCGTCAAAATATTATTCTCAATTTTAAAATACAGCAGCGCGTAGCGCTGGAATTGGCGGGGGGGGCCTCCGGACATTGTAAATTTTAAATAAACACCTAAATAAAAAAGACGCGATCTAATGCAAATCTGGTATTAATGGCGTCCAGAAAACGCTGCACTTTTACATGCATTTGGTAATTTTAAAAACATACTGCATATTGCAAAATTGATTTAAAAAATTATTTCAAATTATTTACACATTAAAAACGTAATGTAGAAATATTAACAAAAAGTTTTTGTAAATTTAAAATAAACAAATAAAACATTTTATCCGAATTAATGCGAATCTGGCATTAATGGCATCCTTGTTATCACATGCATTTGGTAATGTATATTCCAAATTTGTTTTAAAAAATTATTGAAAATTATTTACACATTAAACGTAATTCAATGTAAGTTTGAGAATTGTAGAAATATTAACAAATATTTTTTGTAAATAAGTTTGAGAATTGTAGAAATATTAACAAAAATTTTTGTAAATTTTAAATAAACAGATAAATAAAAAACACTTTACCGGAATAAATTATTTACACATTAAATGTAATTCAATGTAAGTTTGAGAATTGTAGAAATATTAACAAAAATTTTTTGTAAATTTAAAATAAACAGATAAATAAAACACTTTACCCGAATTAACAGCTCAAAAAAGTAACTGTGATGCCGTGGATAGCAAAATCACAATAGACAGAAAAATCAAAAAATTTCCCAAACCTCTCTACGAATTTTAAATCTCGCGGATGAAAAAAAAAATTGACTCTTTGATGGATTAATCACGCCAGTCACTTGGTTACCATGACAATGTTGTCATGCAAAAAACATCGATGTCTACCGGAAGGGAAATCGGTAAGTCAAAAACGTCATCGGTTGAATTATACACAAGTACCTTAAAGACTTTCCATGTCATTTTTTGCATTTACTTTTACATTAATTTTGTGTAATTTTGCAATAAATCTATTTACTGAAGTGATGTGATGTGATGTATTATGGCTTCTCTTTAAACAAAGTCAAGAATATCTCAGCAATTATGCCCAGATAAACCTGTTAGCCACTTTATTTTACATTCCCCACTCTAAATTTAACCATAATTTGCTCTATCCCATTTCCACAACATAATCTTTGTCAACTCTATAACCTTTATATCTAAATCCCCCTTATCTTTTCCCAAACCCAGCATAAAAACCAATAATTCACTTTCTGTATAATCACTCTTTTCATATTTATTTTTCCACAACTTCAGTATATGTACCCTTTCTGTTTTCAAACATTTACATTCAATTAACAAATGCCTAATATTTTCTATTCCTTCCTTACATAATTTACAAAATAAATCACCCATATTTTTCCATTTACATATATATTCTTTTGTAGCTAAAGATCCCATTCGAGCCTTAAACAATATGTGATGTGATGTGATGTATTATGGCTTCTCCTTAAACGAAGTCAAGAATATCTCAGCAATTATGCCCAGATAAACCTGTTAGCCACTTTCTTTTACATTCCCCACTCTAAATTTACCCATAATCTAAACTACTTTCCAAACCGCAGTGCCACCTAGTGCAAGTCATAGTAATTGATGAATGTATAGAGAGTTTGCTATTGTTTTAACAGCTTTTGTAGGTATAGCAAATGGTGATCATGGTAGTTTTAAATGTATTTAGATAAACTGGTTTTAAAAAATTATAAATCATAGCAGGTGATTTGTGATTACTAGATAGATAAAATGATATGTTTATCATTATTGCATATTTGCACATCTAAAACCTTTTTTAAAATATGAATATAAAAATGTCGGTCATGCCTATGATCTAATATTTGAATTTGGGTCTCGGAAGACTTAAAGATTTTCTTTTGGATACCTTGCCTCTAGCCAATTTAGCTAACCATACATCATTGATTGTAAATGAGTATCTACCTACTTTTTACCTTGAAATTAAAACAAAAATGGTTAAACGGCTTAAGTCCTCACTCTGAAATTCTTTCATTGTTTCTTTTTAAAGCGCTGTTAAAAAGACATTTGCTCTGCAATGGTCTACTTATTAAAAATGTAATTGTACCTTAATTTACCTTTTTAAACAAAAAAAATATATAAATTTTGACAACGATAATAAAATGCAATGTCTGATTTGTTTTGGATTACTTTTAATAAATAGTATTTTAATAGATGTATTAACGTAACTTCTTGTCCTGTAACCAAATCTCCAGAATTATTTGCCAATCACGTGTTATTTACTGCCAGACACGTGTTATTTTTAGTCGAACAAAAATCAGATTTAACGAAGAGATTAGTAAATAAAAAAATTAATAAAATGCATGAAGAGATTAAATTTTTTTTAAAAAAGTTTTAGCATGTTTTAATTTATTTATTTTAATAGCCCTTTAATTATTTTTAAAATATGTTTTAAAACAGCTGTGCACAAAGGTTAGAAAAAAAAAAAAAAATTTAAATAACTGAAAGTTTAACAAAAATGTAATCAAGAAAGTAAATAACAAAACATTTGTTAGATGTAATGATAAAAACAAATGGGTAATTCTTTTGAACTTAACGTTAGAATTGTAAAGTAGGCAAAATAAAACTCCCAAAAGTGTAATTAGTAAATAAATCGAGGATTTTAATAATTAGACAAGAATTCATTTTCTAAAATGTTAGCATTTGTCTTATCAGAAAAAAAAAAAACCCAACAAATAATAAAATACTAATATTTTATTTAGGATAACGATAATTTCTTATAGTATTGCTTACATTAAAACTTTGAAGTGCATTTAAAAATTTAGAAAATATATTGAGAATAATTATAAAATATTTTAACATTTTTTAATTATTTAATTTTCTGCATGTATTTACTTACATGGTATATAAATATTTGAAAACCAGGCACTCTTCACAAACTTTGAGCTTAATTGTAAATATACGGGATTTGAACTCAAGACTTTCAAGCACCCACAAACTATCCACACTATCTCTTACAATTGATATACATGACCACACACATGTAGAAAAGATAAATAATCACCAATATGCATATTTCATGCCAAATCAGCACTCATCAGTTGGTCCAGATTACCATCTCCCACACATATATATAATCAGTGCTCAGTTTTATATTAAGATAGCAAATCCTCATACTTTAATGGACAGGCTTCAATCTATTCCAACCTCCAACTTTTCAGCCATCCATCAGCATGGGATTTGGGCTTTCCATCTCAGATTTTTAATGATACGGATGGCTGAAAAGTTGGAGGTTGGAATAGACTGAAGCCTGTCCATTAAAGTGTGAGGATTTGCTATCTTAATATAAAATTGAGCACTGATTATATATAGGTGTGGGAGATGATAATCTGGACCAACTGATGAGTGCTCGTTTAGGGTGATTATTTGTCTTTTCTACATGTGTGTGGTCATGTATATCAGTTATATGAGATAGTGTGGATAGTTGATGGGTGCTTGAAAGTCTGAGTTCAAATCTTGACATGGTATATGTAAAAGTTCTTATATCAACAGCCTTATAAAGTCTTAATGAGCTGAATAAAATCTTCTTGTGGACAAATTAGACATATGTGTCAGTATGCATTAGAGTAAAGTGAAGTAAAATGGATTACTGATAACAATACGTATTACAAATGTAAACCTTGGAAATTAGGTGATGGTTTGTTTAAAGAAGAATATTTATTTATTGAAACGAATATTTATCGATTGTTTTGTTTATGAAAGATTTGCGTGTGTGTGTATGTGTTGTGTATATTCCAATATTATTCATTAAATCAGCTACATATAAATTTAATTGTTTTAAATTATTATAATAGTAAAATAAGTAAATAAATAAAGAGAAATCACATAGAAGTATTTTTGTTTACTTAAATTGTAATCATTATTAACTTAACTT
Source organism: Epiperipatus broadwayi (assembly GCA_028023455.1). Classification (NCBI taxonomy): domain Eukaryota; kingdom Metazoa; phylum Onychophora; class Udeonychophora; order Euonychophora; family Peripatidae; genus Epiperipatus; species Epiperipatus broadwayi. Next base: position 359,645 of record JAQFVV010006603.1, on the reverse strand, counting down.
ATATGAATAAGAAACAAATATCATGTGAAAAACAGGGAGGATTGCCAATTCCTCTACAAGCTTTATGATAAATGCTTAGCCAGAACCAGCACTTAAAATATCTCTGTCAGGAACCCTTCCCCAAACCCCTGACCATGGTTTCGTGCTTTGACACTCCTCAGAGAGGTGTCAAGGTAGGTTCAGACACTAGATCTAAAAATACCAACCCAAAGCTAAGCACTTAGCTAAAAGTTATCTATTGAGTGGAAAATCTGAAATTTTCAGACATCTACATGCCTTCAAACCCAGCTATCCAACTCAAATAGCTATATGGGGCTGATAGATCTTCAGCCATACCATATATTAGTAGTCATAGCAATATAAAATTGCATAAGACTTATGGCAGAGACTATAAATAGTTCCATATAGCTATTTGAGTTGGATAGCTGGGTTTGAAGACATGCAGATGTCTGAAATTTTCAGATTTTCCACTCAATAGATAACTTTTAGCTAAGTGCTTAGCTTTGGGTTGGTATTTTTAAATCTAGTGTCTGAACCTACCTTGACACCTTTTTGAGGAATGCCAAAGCACGAAACCATGGTCAGGGGTTTGGGGAGGGGTTCCTGACAGAGATATTTTAAGTGCTGGTTCTGGCTAAGCATTTATCATAAAGCTTGTAGAGGAATTGGCAATCCTCATTGTTTATAACTTACAAGCTTAAGAGATAGGGTCATGTGATCTATGAATTGATCTATGACTCTTATTTTGAATATCATGTGATTTTCCAGCATTTGTGTATATCCATATTACTAGATTATTTATTATAGAATCTTTAAAACTGACTTATTAGAATTTATCTCAAACTTTCTGTGATGTCTTACTTACTTCATCTAATATTAACTTCTTGTATGTCCTGAATTGAAGGTAAATTTAAAATTGCAAGATTTTTCACATCAAAGAAAACTGGAGCAAGCGTTGGTGGTCGAGTGGTCAGCACAGCTGCCTTACAAGCAGTTGTCCTGGGTTTGAGAGTTCGCTTCCTGGCCGATGCTTTGACACATAAAAAAAAAAAGAAAACTGGAACATATTAGATTAATTATTTGTAGTATTTTTTTATACAGTTAAAGAGTAGTTAATAACCATTTAATCTTTTTTAAAAGAATATCTTAATTTACTATGATTTGTATCCACAAATAATTTTACTTTTTTGTTTTTAGGAATAGGATTTTTAGAATTATTTAATTTGTTTGCATTTGGAAGAATATAAAGTGAGACTGTATTTCTCATTGAAAAAGTTTTAATAAATTCTTATTTGCATTAAGTTCATTTGATAATGGTTGAAATTTAAATAATTGAAAATATTTTTGTATAAATATGAAAAAATAATTTACTGCAGTTAATTTTTATATATTATACTGTCAACTAAAACTGAACTTTTAAAATCATTAGTGAATATTATCTGGGTAATATCACCTGTCCATTAAAGTTTGAAGATTTGCTATCTTTAAACTAAGACTAATTATATATATATTTGTGAGAGATGATGATCCAGACCAACTAATGAGTGCTGGTTCAGCATAAAATACGTATATTGGAGATCATTTATCATTTTCACATGTGTGGACATGTGTATTGGTTATATAAGATGAATAAGATGATTAAAGGGAGCTTGAAAATTTGGGTTCAAATCCCCTCTAATTAATCCACATTAAGAAGAGTTTGCATGATATAATGATGTGAACTACTTCATGTGCAAATTTCTTTTTTTTTTTTAAATTTCATCCTTATTTTTAAAAAGACCTTTCATATTCAAAACTTAGAACTTTGATGGTTTTATAGGCCTCTAGCTTAAAAATAATTTTTTTTCTTAATATTTACATTAGTTTTGCAAGTCCATTTTTAGAAGGTTTGTGCTTAAAATTATTCTGCCGTGTATATATAAAATATTTTTTAAAAATACAACATTTTTACTGTTACAGACATATAAGAGAAAAACTGGTAATAAAATCATTATTAAACATTTTTTAAATGTAATGAGAACAACAGAAATATCCTGAAACATATTTCCCATACTTATACCATATCAATCAATGGTGTTTATCATAACATTTGTGTTTATTATTCTAGCCATTTTATTTTAAGCATTATAAGAGGAATTGTTTGTGTCCAGTAGTAAAGCATAAAAGTTATTTTTTATTTCTTACAGTTACTTTAATGTATTTTCTTTATTTCTAATGATATTTTTAATAATAATTAAACTAAAAATAATTTTATTACTTATTCAAATTGAAAGCCACTTACATGAAAAATTAATTATACAGTTTAACCCTCTATTTAGTTATATTAAATTATTAATGTTATTACTTCAAAATGCATTTGTTTACAGAAGATATATGAAGAAAGTGCATTAAGTTTAAGACTCTGAAGATAAAATTTCAAATACTATATAACACTAATTGTCTAATGTTTAATAAGATAATTATACCATTATCTAGATATCAGAGGGCTTTGAGAAATAAAGCCAGTAATTTGAATTACATAAATAAGCCTTACAAAATATGTCTTGGCAGTTAGTGTTTGAATCTTAATTTAGTAAGAAAATGGATACATTGTATAATTTCTACACCAAATGAACATTACATAATGTGAAACTCTATTGCATCTATTTAAAAATATGATGTCAAATAAATAAGTACAAAAAATTTTGCTTCTTGTATATTTAAGCTATAGTAATCTTATAAATATCAGTGAACCTTTTTTAATACATAAAATGAGTAAAAAATTTATCAGTTAACCAAACAATGTTAATTGTGCATGTGTTTATATATGATAAAAGGCCTTTAAATAGCCAGTGTAAATGAAAGGCATTTTCAATAACCTTTCCCTATAGAAACAATGAAAAAAAAAACAGATCTCACCAAGTTCTCCATTATTTTCAATGGTGAGGATTTGAAGGATTTTCATCTTTACTTACTTCTCTAGCTAAAAATATTTAAATGTCTATTTATTGATCAATATTAAGTTGTTAGTAACCTAGCTTATTAGTGTAGATTGCAGATGATCATTTATTACTTCATAAAATCCTATCATATATGTAAATGTATGTGCATTTCAATCGAATAATATTCAAATATATTAATATATGTATGAATATATTAACATATTTTAATGCTAATCATTTTAAATTTATATATATAATCATTAAAATCGGTCAACAAACAATGACATTAACTATATGTAAATAAATTAAAGTGGTGTAAACTCTTTGAAGCAAGTATTTTTGTCACTATGGTAACCAACAAGATGAGGAGTAAAGATAGCCACACAAAGCAATCTTACATAAAAATCCAAATGAAAACAAGTTGATAACATTGGCTATACTCAGAGGATTTCAAATGTCACATTCCACAATAATAGCAAGAGTAAATAATGAGAAGAATTATTAAGCTAAAAGCAATATATTAGCTAATTAACAGGAGGGACTTCTCATATTCACTCTTTTAAAATGTAATGGCTCTTAATATTGAAACCATATCATTAAAGGGTTGGGTTACTTTAAAATTCTTTTCACAACATATCTTCCAACTATAACACAACCTTTTGCAACCATGATAAGCATCTTATTGTTTCTTTTTTAAATTAATTTATTCTTAAGAAAAGTAATTTCTTTAATAATCTTGTATATAAAATGAGTATCTCAGAGTTCATATGACTAATATTTAATAATTCTAAATTTTATTCTTTTTTAATTTTGAGGACTATTAAACAAAAAATGAGATCAGTGAGACATACTCTTATCCTTAAGATAATATCTCTCTAAATTGCAACACCAATAATAATTTTAAAATTAAGAAAAACATAAAAAAAACTCAATTTAGAATAATATACCAGGAAAGCATTCAGATATAATGAGTGAATAAAGGGATTTTATGGCCACTCAAAATATCATATTTATAAATCCTCAGTAAATATTTTCTGAATTCAAGACAAGAAATTCCATCATTTAAATTTATAATGGATCAATAAAATAATCTTTTGAATAGAATAAAGTGATTTCAAAACAAGTAAAGTGATCTTTCATAAATAAATTAAATTGACTAAAGTGATCTCCAATATGAATAAATCATTATAATTATTTTAATAAATAAAATTATGTCTTTCTTAGATGTTCTTATAACATCGTTGATGCAATTCTAATAAAGTGACTCTTATGTCAAATTCTTTAATATTATTGTATTCTCAATGCGTAAGATTAAAAACAATTTATGATAAGATTTATAATATTTAGATTTATGAAGGTGTGTGGATGATGATAAACAACCAAGAAAATAAATTAACAATAAAATCACATTTATTTTAACATTAAAATATTTAACAAACAACAACTATGCCTTCTTACAATATCATCAGGATGAATGTCTTCAAATACATTAATAGAACTTTCTACAATAATTGTAGAATGTTCTCCCATTTTTACAGAACAATCTCATTATTATATAATGGTCCTTATGAATGCATTTAATACCTTTTATAAACAACAAACTTACCAATCTATGTGGTGAGATGGCTGTTGGAAAAGGTCCATATTCTTTATTGAAGCCATATATACAATTTTAAAATTTTAAGATTAAATAGTTATCTTATTTACATCTAGTGGTGCTGGCAAGGTATATCTACTAGATCTACACATTAAACAAATAACCTACACTCATATATACTAAGAGGACAACTAAAGGTAAAGATGATGTTTCTCAATATCTACAAAGATATATCAATTGCCAGATAAAAGTCATGGCAGTACACTACACATGGCTTTATACAAAAATACATTACAAACAAAATTCACATTTGGGATGATAAGGCAAAGTAAAACAATGGCATAAATTTAAAGAGAAAAGTACCTACAACTGAGGAAAATAAACTAGGACTTGATCACTAATTGTAATGAGAATGAACCATAAAAAAACAATGATAGGATTTACCTTAAATAAAGCATTATATGCATAAACATATGATAAAGAACAATATAATTTACTGAAAAAGATATAATAATATAAGAGAGAGATAAAGCTAAATCTCTATTAAAATATACTGGCAAGATAAGAATACTTTAAATAAGATAGAGACTAATACTCAATCTCTTAACTAAACAACAATTAACTGATGCGTAAAAACAATAAATGGATAATTAGTGGTAAATATAGCTTAATAAAATTATGACATAATATAAACAATAAAAATATACATCAGCATCTACCTCATTCAGCATTTGCATATACATTTAATAGATAATTATAAATTTATTAAATGCACATTTAGTAGATAATATTAAATCGTGCTATCACAATTTAATATTATAATATTGAAGACAAACGTAAAGTATAAATCTACAGGTTATTATTTAATAGATAAATAACTTATAAGAGGGACAAATATAACCCTTTTAAAATATAGCATTATCATACTACAAATATTCTAAGAACTTTTTGATACTATACTTCATAAGTAATATATAAAATTATACCAAATAATATGCGTAAAATAATAATAGCATTTAAAAACAAAATCTGAATATTCAAGCTTAAGAACTAAACCCTTTTACCAAATATAAAATAAGTCCTTCATCTTGGTTTCTACTATTTAACAGGATATAGACACTGAAAAATAATGTTATGAAGATACTGTAGATATACAGCTTACTATAACATAGTATGGTTGTTATACACACAATTAAGGAAAACATTTAAAGATACTAGCATAAATACATATGGTCATTCAAGTGGATGAAACATTCCATGGATAAAATCACAAATAGCAATATATATTTTATATTTTAATACAATATCAGGTTTTTATATTTTTGAAAGCACTTCTTTTGATGATAAGCATTAGGAACAATTCTTTTTTAAAAATTACATTTTACAGTAGATTAGACTTATAATAGTAAACATAACAATAAGAAGAGAGCAGATGGAATAATCATGGGATGTTCATAGATAAACTTTGATAAGATAAATAATTCAGGAACCTTCTTAATTATATATAAAATAATTTATTCCAGTTGTTGATGAACATCAATAATTTTTGGGAATAATAATAATAATAAATTCCAAAATAAATTTTCTGTTAATATTTCAGGAATACCGTATTTAAAGGTACTTAAAAGAATATAATAGGTTTTCTTAAAATAATAAAAGTCAATTAATTTTAACTTCAAGGTGCAAAAAAAAAGTATATTTCCTAGCTTTAACTTGAAATAGATATAAGAAATATAATTAGCTGGCAAAAATCATTTCATAGTGCCATTAATAATAATAATAATAATAATAATAATAATAACAACAATAATAATAATAATAATAATAATAATAATAATAATAATAATAATAATAATAATAATAATAATAATAATAATAATAATAATAATAATAATAATAATAATAATAATAATAATAATAATAATATCATCTTAAAGATATTTTAAAATAATTTATCTTTTAATAAATGAATGTTATCCTTTTAAATAAATGTCTGATAATAACGGCAATTCTTATTATATGCATTTAAAAGTCATTAATTTTAATGCATATTGTAAAAATATGAATAATTGTCCAAGTAGTATAAGTTAAAATCAATTAAATATTTTCTTATTAAAATATGATGACTTTAGGTAAGATATTTATTAATATCCATTATTATGATGCAAGTTCTACTATTTAGAATTAAAAATCTTTCATTTAAAAATGAAACAAACTTTTTAAAAAACTTTCTTATGGAAGACATGAAAATTTTAAGAATAATAATATCCATCTTAATAATTTAGCACATATTAAATTTAACTGATAATGTCTTCTACTTATAATATAAATAATAGAATCAGTGACAGTCTTATGCAACAGGAATTATAATGATATTTTATGCTGAAATCCAGTGAAGCACATAATTCTAATAAAAATGATTTGATTACTGATGAATAATCCATAGACTTTTCCATAATGTTTTGTCTGTAATATAACTTTTAAACACTGGAAATTTATCAGTTTGAAAATTAAGCCTTGATGAAATTAGTTTAACAAATCATTCATTTAACTTTTAAGAAAAATTAAAATTAATTAAAAGCAATTAAACTTAGTTAAAATCAGCAAATTTAAACAAGTTTAAAATAATCAGAAAGCAAGTTAACAAGTGAGCGATTATAAGTGTTTGGTTGTAAGTAAGTGTCTGATTGTAAGCGAATGTGTGGAAGTGTATTGTAAGGGAGTGTGTGGAAGTGTATTGACCTGCTTTATTTATAACCTAAGTAAGGTGATCACTTTTTGATGGCTAAAATTAACATTTTAATTTACACCCATTTGACCTAATTGATTAGAGTTCACAGACTTATTAGAATCTTAGAAAAACTCCTAAAAATAATTTGCATATTCTAGAGCTTTTGGGAAAATAATTCATGTAAACAGTTAAATAATTGTTACATTTCTTTTTAAAACAAATTATTTAGACAATCAAAACATTATAATAAAATAAAAAAATATTACATAATGAAAATTACATTATCTTAAACAGATTATTTATCATTTTTTACTTTAAATATATTTTTTAAATTTATTTAAGACTCAGAATATTTTTAATTAAATCTTTTTTAAAATAAAGATCTTTAAGAATAAATTTATATTAATTAAATTAACAAGTAAGTTTGTTTTAAGAAATTACAGTTCTTATATCAATGCACTCATATATACATTAATACACTCTTTAATTAAAGATTGTCAGCTTTATTATTACTTCTTCTTTACTTGACTAAATTTAAGATTGATCAATCAAAATATTTTTACCACAGTTATGGTTAAATAAGACATTTTTACAGGTAATATAAATATTTACATCCTAGTCTTGAGGGCTTGAACTTTAAAGTTTTACTCTAACTATTAAATTTTAATACACTTAGAGAATTAAACTAATGTGATTTTAATCTTAATATTTTACAATTAAATTATCTAACCCTTTAGGTCAATAATATCCCTAAAACTAAGCATTTAAAATTATAAAGAACTACTTGGGAGATTTCAAATATTATAAAGAGGTTAATGAGATTATCTTTAAACTTATAAACGTTTTTATAGTAGTGATGACATTTATTCATCATAAAAATTAAACTACTGATTTTTTTAAAGCTTAGATTGCTATACAACTTTTCATTTAGCTTTAAGAAAAAAGCTAAAGGCTACACTGTATAACATAAAAATTAAACCAATCACTCGGTACAAAACATATGTTTTATGCACATATGTTTAATGCGTAACATCTCTTACCAAAACTGCCTAGAAAAAAAACTCATCTTCATAAGTTAGCATGACAATCATCATATTTAACTAAGCCTACCTTAATATGATTAGTTAAAGCCATGACAGAGTTATATAAAATTCATGCCTTTATAAAACCTTTGACATGTTATTAAAGAAACAATGTTGTTACACATATATAAGCAAAAAAAGATAAAAACTTTGAACATGCCATATATATTTCTTTAGTTGATTTATGACATGAAAATTAAACTGTTGATTCTACCAAATATCTGTTTTCAGAAACAACTATCCTGGTCAACTGTCTAGAAAAAATATTGATCTTTATGCTAATGTAGTGATTTCATTCTTATGTTAATAAAGAAACATGATGGTTTGAAAAGTTTACATCACTTCAGTTATTATTTAGGATGATTATTTGTTTAATTACATATTTTAATGTGAACTAATTATTTAAAATTTTATTTTAAAAATGAATTTTATACAACATTGCCTTGGGGGTTTATTAACAGTGTTGAAATAGCCTTGGTTAAAATATGACTGTTCCGCTAATTATCCACATTTTAACATCATGTCAATTATATTTGCCTTATTAATATAAGAATGAGGTCAGTGTATTTATTGCAGAAGCCAGTTTTGTCCCTAGATAATTGACAAGGAAGGTTATTCCCAAAATACTTGTATCATGAAAAATGATTAGTTTGAATTTTACATCATATAGAAGTTAAAAAATAGAACATATTCAGCATTTTGAAGAATATTTAATTGCTTATTATTTGATTTTATCATTTTACTTACTTTCATTTGTTATTTTATTAGTAAAATTATAAATGATTGTTATAATTCAAAGTTTTTTTTAACTATTACAATTTTATTAGCTAAAAAGCAATAATAAGATTAAATTTCTAATAGAATAAAGCCTATATAGAAATTTTTTTTAAATATTTGTAGGATATGTTTGTGTGTGTTAATATATACTTTAATATTAAAAAATTGAATCCATTTGTTGCTCATATGCATTTCTATATATCGTTTTTATGATGATAATGTTTTAGTTGTATTTAGATACTGGACCATTTCCATCATCTAACATTAAGTATTGCATGTCTTTAGAAAAATTTAATTTTATTTCAATTTTCCATTTACATTCAATTGTTAGTAATAGCACACATGTTAGTAAATATATGCACAATGTTTCAAGTGGTATTATTCTCCTCTCTTCTTCAGGTGTTGTTGGCCTGACCAGCATGGAAATCAAATGTGAATTTTTAGATTCTTGAATATTAAATTTTAAGGCAACATTCTAACCAACTAACCTGTGTGCTATTATTAACAGTTGAATGTTGTTGGAAAATTTAAATAAAGTTAATTTTTCTAAAGATATTCAATACTTAATGTAAGATTATGGAAATAGTCTAATATATAAATACAACTACATTTCTATATATTGTTTGTCTGATTAATTGTAATGATGTCATTTTTTTTTAAATATATGTTGGACTATTTTTATTTTCTATTTAAAATAATATTAGCAGAAAAATTAAAACTTTATTCATATTTTTCTAAATAAATTTAACTGTTAGTAATAAACATAGATTAATATCAAACAATGTATTTCAAATGGTATTTTTCTCCATTCTTCAACAAGTGTTACTGGCCTAACTAATGATATTCTAGTATGGGAGTGAGTATTGAATTTAATTTGAAGCTCTAACTAATTATACTATTATGATAAAGGCAATAGTCAGTAAAAATTTGATACATTTATTTATGATGATCCTGTAGAAATCATGAGGATTCTCATTGATACATGTGTCAAATTTCTAATGACTATTGGCAGAATATACTTGTTAATCAAAGTATCACTTTAAATTCAGTATTCACAAATTTAAAGACTAGTGGTTCATGTCTATGCTAAACTGCCATTGGTTATGCAACAACATGTGAAGAAGAGAAAATAAAAATATCACTCAAAATGTTGTGTTATATACTAAACTGTAGTTTAATCCTAACAATTGAAGATAATTGGAAAGATGTAATTAGTTTGAATTTCTTTAAAATTATCTAATCATTCAACAAGATGATGGAAATAGTTCAATGTTTAATTACAAATATATATATACATCTAGACCCCTCATCTGCAAGAAGTCTTTATATGACAGTTTGCCATAATAATTATCATCATTTTAAACCTACTGCTTCAATTAATAATAAACTATTTTCTTTTTTTTATTGCCTTTTTTTTTAAAATGTCAACCATTAAAAAAAATAATGGTCATTTTTTAATAATTAAAACAGATGTTAGACAATAATAAACTATAGGGGACTTGAACACAGACTTTCAAGCATTCTTCAACTATCCACACTATTTCATACCACTGACACACCTGACCACACACACGTAGAAAAGATAAATAATCACCAGTATATGTATTTCATGCTGAACCAGCACTTATCAGTTGATCCAGACCATCATTTCCCACACATATACATAATCAGTGCTCTTTAAAGGATAGGTTTCAATATACTCCAACTCTTTAGCCATCCATATCATTGAAAATCTCATGATGGAATATCCAAATGCCATGCTGATGCCAATATTATTATTGAGTGCTGGTTCAGCACGAAATACTTATATTGGTGATTATTTATCTGTACTACATGTGTGTAGTCATGTGTATCAGTGGTACGAGATAGTGTGAATAATTGAAAAGTGCTTGAAAGTCTGTATTCAATTTCCCTATATTTACAATTAAGCTCTAGGTATAATAAGAGCATTTCACTTTTAACACCTTGATTGTAATAATTAAACAAGATTTAATAGGTAAACTTTAAATTAAACATAGCTCATATATATATATTATAATTTTTTTTCAATAAGGTTATTGGTGTTTGTAAAGTATTATAATTATAGGTATGTATGCAAATATAAATATGTGCATATAAAAACCTATGCAGTATGAACTGATGTAGATAATACATGTATATTTAAATAATAGATAAGAAAAAACAATACAATATATAAGAAAGAACAATACAATATATATATATTCATTTTTTCTAACCAAAGTATTTTAAGCAAGTCTCTATATTAATAAATGAGGCATGAGAATAGACAGCTGCTTTATTCTTTGTTAAGTATTGGCTTATGTTGAGTTAGAGAGTATTTTAAAATATTTATTTGTAATATTATGAGTCTTAATCTCGAATGTTATATATTTATATGATATACAGATGTGTGTATTTGTATATAGATTATTGATATAAATATATATTTGTAAATCCGTGTAGGCATATAATAAACCTAATGAAAGTAATTTTGTCAATTATAGCTTGGAAGAATGCTCTTGAAATAATAATGAGAAGTAGAATTGATAATTTAAAAGTACAAAAAAGACAATATTATTATTTTAATATAATCTTATGTTCTATTTTTATGCCAAAAACAGCATTGTATACAACTAATTTAATTAAGATGAGTATAATCACTATATAAAGCTTCTAGCATTTAATTATTTAAATACAGAAGCTGCAAAATGAAATAGATAATCCATCTCAATTTAGACTGTCTTTTTTTATCTAAAACATTTGTAAGATATTTAATTTGTTAGATACTAAATATTGAATTAAATGGATGAATTTGTTTTTACAATCATTACAACATTTATCTTTAGCTCTTTATTATTTACTATTCTCTCTCTGGTTATTGGAGATAAAATTGTCATTTATTTATTAGTGATCACTATATTAAGAATTATTATTCTGAATTTCAACATTTTCAAACAAAGACAGTTGTTCGAGTTAAATTACTTGATATCAAATTGATAAAAAAGTCAAGTCAGATGTCACATGACCTAATTTTAATAAAGCTCGTATTTACAAATGTTATATATAGAGCTTGCAAAATAAGCTCTTAACAAGCTTTGAGAATATCCTCAACCCCAGATTGGTTTCTGCATCTAGCATCATCAGTGAAGTGCCAGGATATTCATTAGATTAAAAATACTAGGACAAGCCCAGCACTTTATCTAATGTATAACTATTGAAAAGAAAATCTGAAATTTTCAGACATCCATATGTCTAACAATCCAGCTATCTAACTCAAATAGTCATATGGGACTGAACTAAGTTCAGATACACCATATATTAATAGCTTTAGCAACATAAAATTGCTAAAGCCTTAATAGCAAAAAATAAAATAATCTAATGAATATCCTGGCACCTCACTGATGATGCTAGATGCAGAAACCAGTCTGAGGTTGAGGATATTCTCAAAGCTTGTTAAGAGCTTGAGTGCAAACTCTATATATAACATTTGTAAATATGAGCTTTATTAAAATTAGATCATGTGACATCTGACTTGATTTTTTTATCATTTTATTATTTGCTATTAAGGCTTTGGCAATTTTATATTGCTAAAGCTATTAATATATGGTGTATCTGAACTTAGTTCAGTCCTATATGGCTAATTGAGTTAGATAGCTGGATTTTTAGACATATGGATGTCTGAAAATTTCAGATTTTTTTCTCAATAGTTATACATTAGATAAAGTGCTGGGCTTGTCCTAGTATTTTTAATCTAATGAATATCCTGGCACCTCACTGAAGATGCCAGAAGCAGAAACCAGTCTGGGGTAGAGGATATTCTCAAAGCTTGTTAATAGTTTATTTTGCAAGCTCTATATATAACATTTGATATCAAATTATATGTATTTGATATATTTTTAATTTTTTACTGGCTCTTGAACTACCTTGATTGGAATTGATTTTAATCTGAGTTTTTCCTGTTATATAATTTATTTATTTTTAACTAAAAACATTAACATGGATTGCAAATTATTTTTATGTTTCAATCATATGTAAGCTTGCATGTATCCACGCATGTAGGTATATATATATTACATATATTACTACATAATTTGTACATAAATAAGTAGCATAATTATAAGATTGTTAATTATTTATGAATGATTTTAATGCATTTTTATATTTTCCTTTTTTTTTCCAGATTGCAAATTGCTTCTGACAATGCCAACCTTATTTCTGGATGCACATTTTTGCTAGCAAAATTTAGATCCATCAGTATTTTATGGATGGATATGAGTGTCTTTTGTAATCATGGCAATGCTTCCTAGAGAATTTATTCCCCTCTGGGTGTTGAGACAATGGAGGTTTTGCCATAACAGTGGAAATATTTCACAATGGCCATTATTTCTTTTCTTTTTAATTGTTCTTATTCAAAGTAGCTTTGCCTTCATTCTCGAAGGCTCTCCAAAATCTTATGCACGTTTTCCAAAATGGAATCCTGGACTTAATGGATCACTTTCATTTGAATTTGTAACAGATCATCCTAATGGCTTAGTAATGTACACTGATGATGGTGGGAAATATGATTTTTTTGAATTGAAATTAGTTGAAGGAACTCTGCGGTTACGTTTAAATCTTGGAGGTGGAGCAATCATTTTGACAGAAGGACATAATTTACATGATAAAAATCCTCATAAAGTATCAATAATTCGTAGCAAACAAATTACAAAGTTAGTGGTAGACAACAATCAGCAGTCTAAAGCTTCACCAGGAAACGAATTCCTGTTTGGAGATTTTTCGACTAATAGTGATGTATTTTTTGGAGGTTTACCTCAAACATATTTAACTCAGTTAAGCAATCTTGCTTTGCCATCTGTAGTCTTTGAGCCACATTTCCATGGGAAAATTCAAAATATTGCCTATACCTTTGGCCAAGGAACACAGATAACTCCAAATATGTTAGAAAGTTATGGACTTCGAGCAAATGAACATCATTATAATATTTGTGCCCAAAATGACCCATGTTTGAATGGAGGGATTTGTATTAATACTGATAGTGGACCAATTTGTGACTGCAAAAATATTGACTTTGAAGGATTGAAATGTGAAATAGGTAAGTAAAAATTATGCATGCAGTTTAGTTTTTAAAATACTTTAAGATAGTTAAATGTATAGTTAATTCATTACCAATAATTTCCACATCTGACATACATTGATATGTATTCAATTCAATTTAAAGTTTATTGATGTAATTGTTGATTTAAATTATGTTTAATTATGAAAATAATTTCTATTCATTAGTGCATCACTGTTTAAACTTAGTTAGACATTTACATAGACAATTTTAAAAAAAGCAGTATGCCTATAAAAAATGTCTGAGAATAATTCTTAGAATAATCTTTTGAAACAGACAGTTACTGGCATGAAAATATTAGCTGAATAGAAAATAATGTACAAAAATAATCCACTAGGGGCCACTTTACATCAGTTTTATATAAAGTTTTTTATATGAGGTGGCTGGAAGAGTTGCAAAATGTATGGAAGAAAATAAAGTAGTGGGGGAAATGCAAGGAGGTTTTAGGTCAGATAGGCATATAGGAGATAATTTATTTGTAGTTACACAACTTATGAATATGAGTAGGAATTCAGGTAGACAGTTATATATGAGTTTTATAGACATAAAGAAGGCATATGATAGAGTGAATAGAAATAGATTATGGATAAGTTTAACAAATTTGGGAATGGATGAAGCTTTAGTGGATGTTATTAAAAAATTATATAAAAATAATTACTATGCATATCAATTAGGGGATATAGAGTCAGTTAAAGTTAAAAATGGGGTGGGACTAAGGCAAGGATGTCCTATATTACCTATTTTATTTTATGTTGTATTTGAGTGAAATGGAGAGAGCAATAGAAAGACTAGGAAGATGGATAGAGATACCATTAATAGGTAGCAAGGGAATATATACATTACCAGGTCTTTCTTTTGTGGATGATGTATTTTTGTGTGCAGAAAGAAGAGAAGATATGGAAGTTATGCTGAGGACATGTGCAAGGGTGGGTAAAGATATGGGGATTAAATTTAGTGAAGAAAAATCAAATATAATGATGGTGAATACTGGGGAAAGAGGAGATAAATATTTCTTATTGGGGGATATAAAATTAAGTGTGCTGAATAGGTATAATTATTTGGGAATTGTCTTAAGTAATCAGAGAAATTGCTTAGATGAATGAAAAAAATTGATAAATGAAGCAAAGAGAAATAGTGTTTTCATATAATAAATATGATGTTGCATGGAAGGGAGTGGCAGCAGCAGTGTTAACATATGGTAGTGATGTGTTAGTAAAGGGGTATTAGATTATTGAGAAAAATTACAAAGAGAAGTGGGAAAACATGCATTAGATGCAGATGTATGGACAGCAAAGGAGGCAATTCAAGGAGAAATGGGATTGTCAAATTTTTATATGAGAGATGCAAAAAGAAAAAGAAAAATGTTCAGTAGATTGCAGTTTATGGATAATAAGAGAATATCCTAAATAGTATTTAATTAGGTTATGAATAAAGGACAGCAACAAGATGGGTGAGAAAGATAATACAATAAGCAGAAGATTTGGATAAAGAATTTATATTAATATACTTATATAAAAAGTGGAATGATTGTGTTAGGAAAATTGTTGAGTGAATGGGATAGAAGAATAGATGCATTTATAAAGAATAGGGAATTGGAGAGATGGAGAACTAGTATGGAGAGTAAAAAGAGTTTAAATATATATAGAAATAAACAAAATATTGGGTGTGAGTTAATTTATAATAATACCAAAGAAAATAGTTCACTGTTTAAGATTCAAACAGGATCTTTAGCAGTAAGGGAATATAAACATAAATGGAAAAATGTGAGTGATTTAGTCTGCAAATTGTAAAAGAAAGGCTTAGAAAATATTAGGCATCTGTTAATTGAATGTAAATGCCTGAAAGAGAAAAGTTACAAATATGAAGTTGTGGAAGAATAAATATAAACAAAGTGATTATACAGAAAGTGTGTTATTGGTTTTTATGCTGGGTTTGAGAAAAGATAAGAGGGATTTAGATATAGAGGCTATGGAGTTCATAAAAAACTATGTTCTGGAAATCAGATGAAGCAGGATAGAGAAGAGTGTGGGAAAGCTTAGGGCAGAAAATGGAAAGGGAGGGTAAAGTGGCTAACAGGTTTCTCTGGGCATAGTTGCTTAGACATTTCTGACTCTGTATAAGGAGAAATCACAGTTCATTACATCAATTAATTAAAGAAAAGCTATTTTATATCATATCGCTTAAATTTTATTAATTATTTTTTAGGATGTGTAAGAAATAGCTGAAAGTATAGAAACAAAGTAATGAAGAAAGTAAACATAAATATGTTTTAATAATTAATAAATTGCATAATAAATATTAATCTAGATTTATAATATATGAAAGATTATAACAAATGCTGTAATATTTGAGTATTAAGGTGACAGTTTAACCTAAGAATCAATCCTTATGCTTTTCACTTTACTGGTGCATTCAGATATGCAATAAACTTAAAACAGCATTTCACATATTAATACCCATTGTTTTTATCTCATCTTTTGTTAATTATTTTAAAATTCATGAAAAAATAACTGAATTTAAAAAATGTATTTTATATTTAAAAATCAAAAGTGTTTTTTTTATAAATTAATAAACATTACAATTTTATTCAATATTTGTTGAATTACATAAATAAAACCTAAGATTTAAAATACAGGCATTCTTCATTTTATCTGAAACTTAATTGTAAATATAGGGGATTTGAACACAGGCTTTCAAGCACCCTTCAACTATCCACACTATCTCATACCACTGATACACATGGCCACACACATGTAGAAAAGATAGGTAATCACCAATATACACATTTCATGCTGAACTAGCATTCATCAGTTGGTCCAGATTATCATCTCCCACACATATATATAATCAGTGCTCATTTTATATTAAGATAGCAAATCTTCATACTTTAATAAAACCTGAAAGTAAATGTATATTTAAGCTATTTCATATCTGATACTTTTCATATAATTTTAAATAATTCCAATTGTCACATATAATATTACTCAATTCATATCCAAATCATTCTAGACTTTATTATAAATATTTATATAAATAGTTTTTATTTATTAAGGCTATAACCTTAAGACTATGCACCTGAAAAAATGATAGTAGGGACCTCTGCAAATCTTTAACACAATATTTATTTAAAAGACAAGAGCTGCCACTCTTATCTTAATCTACTTTCTAAATAAATAGGAGAATCTAAAGCATTTTGATTTGGGAGCATAAGGCTATTAAATACCTCACTGATTAAGTCCACAAATTCTATAACACATTAATATTCACGAAATCTTTTGATTTACCCAATGAGTCAATGTTGAGATCTTATGCTTAGAAATCTATTAAGATAATATAAAGTTGTAATAATTATATTTATAAAGGGCATACTCGTTACTTAAAGTAATATTTATTAAGGCTATAACCTTAAGACTATGCACCTGAAGAAATGACAGTAGGGATCTCTGCAAATCTTTAACACAAGATTTATTTAAAAGACGAGAGTGGCTCTTATCTTAACCTAATTTCTAAATAAATAGGAGAATCTAAAGCATTTTGATTTAAATTATAAATATAATTATTACAACTTTATATTATCTTAATAGTTTTTAAGCATAAGATCTCAACACTGGCTCATAAATCGAAAGATTTCACGAATGTTAATGTGTTATAGAATTTGTGGACTTAATCAGTGAGGTATTTAATAGCCTTACGCTTTCAAATCAAAATGCTTTAGATTCTCCTATTTATTTAGAAAGTAGGTTAAGATAAGAGCCACTCTTATCTTTTAAATAAATCTTATGTTAAACATTTGCAGGGGTCCCTACTGTCATTTTTTCAGGCACATAATCTTAAGGTTATAGCCTTAATAAATATTAATTTAAGTTGTGAATATGCGCTTTATAAATATAATTATTAAGTAATAACCTGTATATTTATACTTTACGTTTGTCCAATATAATAATATTAAATCATGCTTTATTATTATAAATAGTTTTTGTTTCTATTAGTAGCTTTTTGTTTAGGCTTTAAATATATTTGTCAACACATTTGGGTCCTTTTCTACTAGATGACGGTTTACAAGATTATGGATTGCAAATTAGAAACATCTTAAATTAAAATGATTCATTATATATTTATTCTGATGTAGTGTTTAATTATATATATATATAATTTCTAATTATGACAACTTTACTTTTTGCCACTCCTATTCTTGTTAGATTTGAAAGCTCTCTGTTAAATTGTCATATTTGGAAATCATCTATATAATGTTGTAAAACTTTTTATTTAATTATATATATATTGTTGAAAATTGCAATTTTGTAATGAATGGTGATTATGTGATGTTTGAATGGTCAAATTGTGACCACATATAGATTAATCAATTACATATATCATTTGGATGTGTCAGTAGGACTTTGGGGCAGTTCTTAGAATTCAAAATGGTGTGAGCGCCTACTAAATCAGCACCAGAAAATCTTTATATTCTTTTAGAGATGTCAGTGGAGAATTTCAATTTTCATTTATTGAATAGTCTCAAAAATATTTAAATCAACTATTTTCTGAAACCATGAAAGATGTTGCCTGGAAATGATATTTCATTATGGATGGAATTTGTTTACCTACTCTTTGATTTTTAAATTAAGACAATTTCAATATTTCTTATCCTTACAAATTAGTCACTTTCTTTAAAGATACTTTTTAACATCTTTCTAGGGCTTTATCCTTAGGAAAAAAAATTACATCAAAAATATATTATTCTAATAGATTCCATTGCTTTTGTTCAATTCCTACATATTTATATATTTTTTACTATGTTATCATACATTTTAACTATTATATGCATATACTTATATTGTTAAGAACATGGAATTTGATTTGTTATTCCTAATTAACACGATTTTTAAATATCTATTGTAGGTTGTTTTGTCTTTATATAATAATGATTTAATGTAGCTTTTATGTTATTATAATTACTATATTTTAAAATTATATACCCGTTGCTGTTATTTTATTTTGAAAAGTCATTTAGTCTGTATTTATTTATTTCCTTTTAAAAACATTATCACTATTATCTAAGTTAATGTAGACATCTTTATGAATAACATCATTTTAATTTGCAATTTGCAGGTTATGTTTACATTGAATATATATTTTCAGAATTTAAATTAATATTTTTATAATGTTAGAATGCTACCTATTCAATATTCATCTCATGGTTCGGTTCTCACTTTATCACCCACTGACTTATAATTTTTCCTACTGAGAAATGTTACTGCGGAATTATAAGTTGCATTTTAGTATTAAAAAGCTTTTCTCTAAATAAACATTTTTAAAATGAATTATTAAAAATAACGTAAAATAATAAATAAAATATTTTAAATTTTTGAACCTCTGTTTAATGTGTGTGTATATATATAAAATAAAAAAAATTATATAACATCACAATACTCGCTAAAAATCAAAATTTTATAAAAATTCTGCCATCTATTTTAGACCTTTTTTTTTTTTTTAAGTGCCATAGCATCGGCTGGGACGCGAACCCACAACCCGGGCAACTACCTGCAAGTGCAAGGCAGTCGCGCTGACCTCTCGACCACCAATGCAAGACCTTTTCAAGTAAAATTCAACAAAATACAAACAACATATTTAAAGAAAACAAAATGATCTTCCCATAATTCTTATGGAGAATTCTTTGATGTTAAAGGAAATTGGTTTATGAAGAGAATTATGGGAAGACTATTTTGTTTTGTATATCTATGTTGTTTGTATTTTGTTGAATTTCACTTGAAAAGGTCTATTTTTTTTTTTTTTTAAGTGTCATAGCATCGGCCGGGACGCGAACCCGCAACCCGGGCAACTGCCTGCTAGTGCAAGGCAGTCGCGCTGACCTCTCGACCACCAATGCAAGACAGGTCTATTTGTTAATAGATAAAAACCATAGTCATAGTGGACTTTTTGTACAATTTTATTTTTTGGCTAATATTGTAATGTTATATGATTTTCTATTTTATTTATCATTACTAGTATAGCATTAGGTAGTATTTAATTATTTATATTTTCAGTACATACTACAATCTTAAATAAACATCAAATGTCAAATCACCTTAAATGTTATGACATTTTCAGCGCTCTTTGTGAATAAACATTTAGAGCCTAAATCCCAATCAAACAGAGAGCATGAAATTTATATAAGCAATGATCTTTAAACTGCTCCTAAACAAACATGGTTAAAGATCATTGTTTATGCGAATTTCACGCTCTCTGTTTAAATCAGTATGTGTTTGAATATTTAATACCTTTCCAGCCTACAATTCAAAGAAGTACCTTTTCATTTGAAGGGATTTGAAATTTATTTCAGATAGCTGGGAGCACTGAAAATATTTTCATATATATATCTGTGTTTGGGAATTTCAAAGTTTAAAAATGACTAATGTTTAATCTCTCTTTGGGTAAATTCAGTAAACATGTTTGTTTAGGAGCAGTTTAAAGATTGTTGCTTATGTGAATTTCATGCTCTTTGTTTGAATTAGTTTGTGTTTCAATATTTAATATTATTGCAGCCTATAGTTCAAAGAGATACCTTTTTTAATTACCTGTTTTGAGATGCGGGCTCTGAACATTTATTCACAGAGGGTGAAGCTGAAAATTTCTTAATAGTTGAGATTATTTGATATTTATTTCAGATAGTGGTATGCAATGGAAATATTTTCATATATATATATCTGTGTTTGGGAGTTTCAAAGATTAAAAGTAACTAATGTTAAGTCTGTCTTTGTATAAGTATAGTAAACATGTTTGCTTAGTAGTTGTTTAAAGATCATTTCTTATATAAATTTTACACTCTCTATTTGAATTAGTCTGTATTTCAATATTATTTTTGCAGCCTATAGTTCAAAGAGATACCTTTGTCTAAATGTTTGTTTATAGAGAACATATTTGAAAATTTCTTCATATTTAATTATTATATATATTGTGTCTAAACCCTGGGGATTTCTTATAAAGTAAACCAACCTTTTTTAAAAAAAAATAGCCTATTATGAGACAAAGACTAATCTTCCATAGAGAAACAGTGAAAGTAAAAACAATATGTATTTTTAGGCTTGTCAATTTCTGGGTTTTCAGGATTTGAATGCTCTTCTATGTTTGTTTTATCCTTTAACTAAGTATAATTAGATATCTATTTACTAACCAATACCGAATGATCATATGAGTTGTATTTGGATTGGCTTTATAAAAGGAAAATTCTAAGTTTGCTTAATTAAGTTTACTTGGCTTGAGTTCAAATCCAGTAATAAACTTGAAAGGTGGGATAATATTAGTACACCACAAGTTTCCACTGAATTTTTTATGCTGTACTTTTAATAATTATAGTACTTGTGCTAATAAATAAAATATAATATTCATGTAGTCAGTTTTGTCATCTGTATAACATTAACATCTTTATAAAGAAAGATAGAAAAAATGTTGATAATTTTGTAGTATTGGTAGAGATTTTTCAAAATCTTATGGATGTCAGGAAAATGAATAAAATGCTTTGGTCATATCAGACCTGAACTCTCACTTGGAACATAAATGAAAAATTGGAAATTGACCTATCTTGAGACAATATAATTTATTAGGAAATATAATACTTGGTTAAAATTAATTGATGAAAGGAAATGATAATGACTAATAAGGAGATGATTGAACTCAATTATCAAAATTATGAAAACTTTTGACCAGCTTGAATAATCAAACAGATGATAAGACCTTCTTGAGAAATGTCACTTACATTGTTAACAAAAATTCGTGTTGTATTTGAGGGCAAATAAAAATAATATTGGTTACATTTAAACATAATTGTTGTAGTATCATGACATAGTTTTGTAAACAACCAAAAAAAAAATGATTAATTACCAATTAAACAAATTAAAAAATCAATGTAAAGTACAAAAATTTAGTATCCTCAAGATGGGTTTTTCATCAAAGTAAACCTTTTGCTTTTTGAAAAGTAAAAAGTTTCTACAAGTAAGAAGCATTTTGAATTAGAATGGAAGATTCATATTGAGATGGTATTTAATTCCACAATTTAATAAATCTTTTATTATTCTCACTGTGGTGACTATGGCAACCAGAAGACTCAGTTAGTGGCTTAAGTTCTTTGTCCATTTTGTAAATGCAAGTTATGTCAATAATTTATTCCATGACTTCTTGCATAAGTTGTAAGTTACATAAGATAGATTTGCTTTTTAGGTGGATATTTATTATTCAACTATGCTGACTTGGATATTATATTACAATTTAGTTTTCTCCACTTTATATATGCTAGAGATTTATATAAGTAGTGTATTGTGTAGATATTAATTAGAGATTTGTTATATTCTTAGATTTTGAATGGTAGTTTTGGATTGATTGGGTACATTAAATACAATAAAACAACTTACGTCAAATGGAACAACCTTCAAGCTAAAAAAAAAAAAAAGGCTATTATATCTAAAATTAATTTGATTAAAGAAAACTCTGCAATATTAAATACAATGAACTATTAAAATACTTCAATTCAATTTAAACAAAATTAATTTAATCACTATAAAATAGCTGTTAAATAACAGATAAAATAACATGTTTGGATTAACAAAAGCAAATTAACACAACAATATTAATCTTAAAATGTAAAAAGATGGAAATACTTTGTGTACGTGGATATACTTTGACATCCAAAAAAGTATTGTGATATTTGAAGAATACTTATAGAGGGAGGGGAGTGACCATTTATAAATTTTTATGTATAATTTAAATTATCTAAAATGTTTAACTTTAAATTTAAAATCTAAATAATGGGGACATTTTAGATTTTGAATTAAGAAAAATAAGGTAAATTCTATAAAGTATTTGACCGACATCTCCAAAGTCACGTGATGTTGAATGCCAAAATAATAAGTGAGCACGACAGTCGAATTGGCTAAATGAAGCTAAAAAAATTTAATTCTGAGTGTATTCTATCATTAAACTAAATTTCATAGGGGGGTGTAATAAAAACAGCTGCTACTTTGATGAACGCACATATACCTTATTGAGAACTTAGGTTAAGCTTAGAAAACTTTTACTATTTTATGACCATTTACATGGAATGTTTTGTTTAATAATTACATGCAAATGTGTATACATATATATTATTTATTAGCTGAAGTAAATTTTTGATAAGGAGGCAAGCAGTGACAAACTACATTCAGTGTTAATTTTGTATTACTTTATGATTACTTGTCTATTCCGCTCCGATTTATGATTTACATATGGCAATATGTACTTTGTATAAAGTAGATTTGATAATGGTGTCATACTAACATTTTTTAGGTTTGAATTATTTAAACACACAAAAATATATATTTTATATAAATAAACCGTCAAATGGTTATTGTTTGACAGATCATGTAACATTCAGGTTCTAAAGCAATAAGCAGATCTTCAACCTGGAATCTTTCTCTTTCAATGCCATCATGCTGCTCTGAATTAAACAAGTAGCAAAAATTGAGAATTTTTTTTTAAATCTCTGATTAATAAATATTACATGTAAATTTTTTACTTCAACATTTTTTTTTAATTAAAGTCTTACGGTAAAAAAAAAGCTATATTTAATATCACAGGTGTTGCATTTTTTCATTAATTAACATTGGTTTTTTTTCTTAAATTGTTAATCAATTTATAATATACCTGAATTTTTTATCATTAAATACCTTAATAAGTGGTCAATTGACAACAAGTTTCCTGTTAGTTATACTTAATTAAGATTTGATTGCCTATTTGAAAGTAAATCTAATTAATCATTTGGGAATAATATTAAACAATCTTTGCTATTTGTTGACTGGTATATAAATTAATCTCCGATTCAGATATTCTCTATAAGCGTACTACTTTTAAAGTTTTCATAAGAATAGCATTAATAAATCTCAAATATATTGATGCAACCAAATGAAAATAAACTGCGTCTACTGGGACCACCCAGCTATAAATTATTTAAAAGTAAATTTAATTTCTTAGTCATTTTGCATTTTATTGGAATTTCAATACCTTAGTTTGCTATTTTCAAAAAAGTATATAAAACTACTGTTTTAAAAATATAAAAGTTTTATTTAATAATTTATAACTTAAAAATTAAGCTTACTTTAACTGACAACAATAATATTAATAATTAATATCAGAATAATAACTCAGTTTTCAATAAATCTATAATATTGATTAAACTCCCATCTAAAGAATGAGTAAACCAGGAGTCAACCAGAAATAGATTGCTAGCAAAATTTCTATAAACTAAAAATATTATGAGATTATTTGGATATTTTTAGCTCTTTTGGGGTTGAACTCTTATCCATATGCCTGGTAGCCTAGCATATTCATTATTATATTATGAAATCTTTCAGTACACTGTAAATAATTTGAGTAGATTGGGGATAAAATGGTGATCTAAAAGCTACTGTATAGATTAAACTAGAACAAAAAAACTCAATTTATCACCTGTTTAAGAACCATTTTTTCTACTCAAATGTCAATAAGATCATTTTCAACCGCTAATAATATGATTATCATTAATTTTATAAACTTAAGATATGTCAATTAAATATTGGGATTAGAAGATTTAACAAGTAGTTGGATTAACATTTCCATTCCCTTAAATCCAGATTTAATAACCTATTATGATTTGAAAGATATTAAATAAAGAAATTAGAAATTTGTAAAATTCTCATATAATAGTCTATACAATCTAGCAACAGCTGTTTTCATATATCATCCATTACAGTCTTGAACATTCTATCAATCTTATAGACTCAATGTCACTTATGAGAATTATAAAAATAAATTTTATTTAAAATGATCTCAAAATTCAAAGTTAATGATGATATCTATTTGTAGAAACCTAAAACATGTGAAGTGTCATTTATTCGATGAAATCAAAATAATAGATTTAGTTTTAAGAGAAAAAATCATAAGCTAAAACTCATTGAGTATTCGATAATAGAAAATCATCAATTTATGAAATAGAAAAAATGAAGTTCATGCTAATCTTAATTGTGTTTCTGTAAATTTCAAAAATGGCATCAATAAAAATTGAATAAAATCTGAAATTAATTTAATAAAGAATTTAATAAATATCAGTTTGTGGGCAGAAAATATGAACTAAAAGAGTGTTTCAGTAAACAGTAATTATATTGTGTCAAAAATATTGAGCCTATGTGAAGATTCTATCAAAGTGTTTACCAAAAGATGAAATTGCACAAGTTAGAAACTAATATAAACTTAAACTCATCAAAAATCATTCGTGTTCATCTAGATTTGGATTTATGTGTTCTCTTTGTCTTTTATGTTATTCCATTGAGTTTTTAATTATCCCTCTATTCTACATTGCTGTTGATATCTTAATGTGCATAGGTCTGTATAGATACGTATATTTAAAATGTATGTCATGTCATTATATGATTTACTTTAATACCTACCATTGCAAATCATATTCAAAGAAGAATTAAAAACTTTAAAAAAACTATAAAGAGGCAATACATCTGAAAAGTGGATATAATATTTTAATATAAAGGCATGATTATTGGAAATACAAATGGAGTGGGATTATCATAAATATTTGGAAGAACAAAATTGTAAAATAGCAAAATTAGTTATTCAATTTAAGAAAGTTTATATATTATCATGTATAAATAGGGAATTTTATGTAAATATACAGAATGCATAATCAGAGCAAACAATATTTTAAAATTGTTATTTATGGAAAAAGACTTTAGTACTGGAATTAAAAAACAATTGAATAATTAAACTGATGTGGGTAAATTTTGGTTATGGAAGAATAAATGAGAGTTAACACAGACTTGTGGAATTTACAAAAAAGAAAAGTTGTTCATTTGAATTGCTTCTGTAAGAAAAATGCTAATGAAAATACAAATGAAATCATTCAAATGAAGGAATAACAGAATTGGATTGCATTTCAATTAACAAAAAATATGTAATTCAAGAATGTAATATTCTTAATAGCTTCAACACAGGAAGTCATCATTGATTAGAGAAATTGAATTTGCAAATTACTACAAAATTAGAAAGACAAAAACTATTAAAAAAGATAGTATTTGAATTTGATGTCTCTAATCTTTGAACAATTCAGTGAATTTAAACTAGAATTTGCAAATCATTAAAAAAAAAAACCAACTTTAAAATGATTCAGATTTGAATGGTGTCAACGATAAAGTAATTGGTACTCTACTAAGAACAGCAACACCCATACAAAAAATAGCAATTTAGCAGTAAATTTTTAACTGAAACATGATAGTGGGTGAAAAAAATGAAAATACTTAATAATCCTCATTTTTTAAAAATGACTAGCTTGAATTATGTTAACTGGTACAAAAAGGAGTAATAAACCAGAGTTATGGGGGGAATGTCTAAAAAGCATAAAACAAGTTAGTAATAGAAGGAAAATGGTTTCAGCAATAACTATTATTAAAAAAGAAGAATGACAACAGAGAATTTTGTATTAATAAAGAATGAGGAAACAACAAAGCTCTTATGATTATGCAATATGTTTTGAAATTCCAATTGTTTTAAATGACAGCATTGTAAAGCAGATTTATCGTTTCACCTATTACTTGTATTGTTATGTTCTTTAGTTCTTACCTCTGTTTTCCTGTATAATCATAGTAAATCATATTGAAATCATCACAATTAATTTTATATTCCTTTTTTGTTTTTCTAGACTTTTACTATTTGACCATCTAATATAGTCAAATAGTAAAAGTCTAGACAAATTAATAGGTAATTATACATTAAGAAATAATATAAAATACAAAAAAATTATATATAAAATTGTAATCATTGTAATGTGATTTAATGTGGTCTTGTGGGAAAATAGAGGTAAAAGCTAAAGAACATAACAATCTAATTAATAGGTGGTAGGATAAACCTGCTTTATACATTCAGAACCTATGGACATAAAATAGATTTTACAAAAAATATTAAATTTTTAAATTACATTAAAGATCCAAAGAGAAGACAAGTATATAAAGTATTATATTAAGCATAACTTAAATAATTGTATGAATATGTATAAAACTTCAATAAATTTAGTTAATATTTGGTCAATTAATAATGAATGGAAATTTATATAAAGTAGTACATAAAAAGTTATTCAGAGTATGTTTTATTTATTCTGTATATTGTTATGTTATATATTCAATTATTTGAAGTTTTGTTGAATCCTTGTATCATAATTTTATTCTGTATATTATTATTTTACTTCCATAAAAGAACACCAGATAGTGTTGTATTTGCATTAATTGATCAATGTTAAAAGAAATGCTTAATATTTGAAAAAGCACAAAACCATGTACTGAAAAAGGCTTTTTATCCTATAATTATTATTAACATATATATGTTGTTTATCATATTTTTTGTTATTTATTATAATTTTTAAATAATATAATCTTTTTGGGGGGCATGAAGTGTCATAAATTGCTTAAATTATAAAATTAATTCAGCACTTAATTTTCTTTATATAAAATATAAAATTACATCCCATTTGAACATAGTAAAAAGATCCTTGCTTAGTTATTCCAAAGTCCTTATTATTTTAGCCACCTGTTATGTGCACACAAATATGTACAATTTGGTTTATGTAATTAGAAGGAATTTGAACTCAGATTTTCAAGCTTTCTACCTCTATCCACTTCATTGTATTCAACTGGTATACACATGATCACATACATATGAAAAAGATAAATAAGCTCCAATATCCATCATCAGATTTTCAATGATATGGATGGCTGAAGAGTTGGATGATGGAGAAGATTGAAGCCTATCCATTAAAGTTTGAAGATTTGCTATCTTAATATAAACTGAACACTGATTATATATGTGTGTGAGAGATGATCTGGATCAACTAATGAATACTGGTTTAATACAAAATACATACATTGTAGATCATTTATCTTTTTCACAGGTATGTGGTCATGTGTATCAGTTGTATAAGTTTGAGTGAATAGAGGTAGGGAACTTGAAAGTCTGAATTCAAATTCCTTCTAATTATATTAAATTCAGTATAGCCAATATACTTGTATTTAAATTTGGTTTATGAAATTTATATTATTATTATGTATTATTTTTATTTCTATGTTCTTTTATTTTCAAATTAAACCAATTATCAAAAAGATAATTTTTGTTTATGCAAAAATTAAAGAAAATTTAAAATTTTATTTTTAAATCTACATCTTACGAAGCTGATACCTAATTTCAATTAAATTCTATATTAGAAACATGAAAGGAGTGGTATCAAATCAACTATATAAAATCTTCACTATTTCATTAGGACAATTTGATGATTGTTAACTATTAATGTTTGTAAAGGTTATAAGTATTACACAATTAAGTGAACTTAAATCTGTTAAAGTAATTTTCAAATCAGAGATCTTCATTTGACTTTAGTAATGTTTTAAAAGTGTCATGGAAAAAATTAACCAAAATGTATGAAATTGATATGATCAGAACATTATGATAAAGTTTGAAGTACTGTGAAACTAATAATTAGAACCATAAATGAATAAGAAAATTATGATTGGAATTGTGAAAATAAAATATGACCATGTTTGAATGCATTCATTATAACGTCATTCTTCTGATGTATAAATTCTAAGTACAAGTATATAAAAAATTTGTAATATTTTTATTTTACTATTCTTGAAATTGTGTGTTTAAATGTTTTTTTTAATTGCTATACTTAGAAAATAAAATATGAATTTATCTCTTAGTTGATCCATATGCAGAACATCAAAATTAATTAACATTTGTAATAATCAAATAAAAGGTAGACAGCCTTTAAATAGACCACTGCAAGGCAAATGTTTTCCAACAGCCAAGAATTTGGGAAGAAATCATTGTTCACAAGGCTTATTTTGGGTAGTGAATATTTGTACACTTTTTCATCTATATTTTATCCCCTAAATAAATGTATATTTATATATAATTATTAACAAAAACAAAAAAATTAACAATTATAATAAAAAAACATAAATAATAATTATAATCATCCTTGGCGCATACAAAATATATTTCAACATTATTTATTCATACACAATTAATAAGCATTAAATGAAGTTTAAAATTAATGTGAAAAACATTATGCAAAATATTATGCAATTCTTGTATTTATTAGCATAATGATTTAATTAAATTTCAATTTAAATAAATATTGTTGCATAAAATCATAAAAGTAAATAAATATATAAAAAAGAGCTCTAAAAAGACTTTATTATTTCATTTAACTTTTATTGATTTTCTCTATTTTTGTTTATTCACAAAAATTATACATTGAAATTTGAATAATTATAACAACATATAATGAAAAGTCATTTATGTGTTACTTATATATATAATCGTACAAAAAAAATATTTTAATAGACTATTGTAGAACAAAATCTCTCCAATACTCTCCTCCTTTTAGATGAACAGTGCGAAAAACCTTGCTCTTTTCAGTAGTAGATGGAGAGAATTTGAATATTTTTTTAATTCTTCTTTTACTTTCAAGTTTAGAATAGCTAGATATTTATTTATTAAAGCAAAATGGAGAGTTAACTGTTGGCTATAGCCCTGCTACTTGGGGGGAAATCTGAAAAATTTCTAGATTTTATATGGCCTTCAAAAATTCTTTAATATTCATATATATATTTAACGGTATATAATTAATATAGAGGATGAGCCAACAGATTGAAGAATGCCTAGTTATAATGGTAAAGAATGCAAAAGACTCTCAAAGTTTCAAAATATTAGAGTTAAGTTAATAACAAATATATTACCATATGGTTGGCTAGCGAAGGGCATTTTATTGTAACCAACTTGTTGATTGTTGATTTATCTTGTCACTGAACTGGAAAAATATTTCAAATTCATTAATGTTCAAACATCTATCAAATAATGCAAAGAAACTTATAATTAAATTCTAATTATGATCTATGTAATACTTTGATATCCAAACATTAATCAACATTCTGAATTTTTATAAAGTGATAATTAAATCATAATAATAATCAGATTGTTTGTTGCTCAGGGTGTTATATGACATTTGAGAATCAGCAGAACTTCCATATATGATCTTTTAGCTCCTGAGTTTGCTACACTAACACTGAGCTGAACTATTCAGGACAACTAAGTCATAAGCCAAATATCCTTTTCACCTCAGTAATGATAAAAATTTATATAATCATTTTTAATAAAATTTCACCTTTTATTGTGCTTCTAATTGACTAAAATAATCATTAATATTTTTTATTGATTATCTTTTTAAAATAAAAATTAATCACTAAAATAAATGCAAATATTTTCACAAAAATTCTTACACTTGAATTTTGTATTTAAAGCTATCTGAAAATGGAGCAAATTTTTAATTTATGTAATTTGTATTTGCTGTTTGTTTTAACATAAATACATTAATATATAATAAAAATATTGATTAATAAATTTGTATTTATGTAAATAGTATAGTATGTGTTAATATTTAAAAGTTCTGTTTTAATGAGCCCTAATAACCATTAGCATTATTTCTTTTAAGTTTTGATTTCTGTTACTTTACAATTAGATATTCAATGTTTTGTTTTATTTATTTATTGACTTACACCAGCTGTGTAGTCTAAAACAGTCTTATAATACCTAATTTGGTAAACATTTCATGCTTTTTATTTTCAATAAATAAATCTGTATTGTTCATCAATTATTTACATATTTCATTTATTTGTGAAAATATTAACTTCAAAAAATAATATATATAAAAAGTATTTTATAAAAAAAATGTTTTTATTTAATTTGATGACTAATGCAATAAAAACCAAAAAAAAAAATTATTTCTTTTTCAATCACAGTTTTTATGTGGAACTTGAAATAAAAGCATGATGCATCCATAAATTAATTAATTCAATCACTAGTTAAAATAGTAATTGAATT
Organism: Epiperipatus broadwayi; assembly: GCA_028023455.1. Classification (NCBI taxonomy): domain Eukaryota; kingdom Metazoa; phylum Onychophora; class Udeonychophora; order Euonychophora; family Peripatidae; genus Epiperipatus; species Epiperipatus broadwayi. The sequence continues at coordinate 328,483 of JAQFVV010006603.1, read as the reverse complement.
AATTAATTTATGGACTCCCCACACTTTTATTTCAAGTTACATATAACAATCAAAACTGTAATTGAAGGGAAATATTTTTTGGTTTTTATTACTGATCAAATTAAATGAAAGCATTGTTGTTGTTGTTGTTGTTGTTGTTGTTGTTGTTGTTGTTGTTGTTGTTGTTGTTGTTGTTGTTGTTGTTGTTGTTGTTATTATTATTATTGTTGTTATTATTATTATTATTATTACCATTACTACTACTATTGCTACTACTATTGTTGTTGTTGTTTGTTGTTATTATTATTTTACATTCAGATGTTTTGCAACTGTCATATTGTAATTATTTATATTAACTTTAAAATCTGGGAATCAAAATAATGCCATCATATTTCCATATTTGAAATGAAATTCACATGCATTAAAATTTTTTTACAAGATTTTTACATTAAGGCAGTGTTTTAAAAAAGCAAGATTTAGATAAATAATTAAGCATTATGCAACATAGTGCTATATAAAATAAATGTCTTATAAATAATTAAGGGAAATTAAGATCTCATCCTATATTTATTTTACTTTCTACTTTAATTAACAGTAATTTAATAAAAGTGTATTTTCTAAGAAGATAACCAAACCTCCACATGTGCGGTACTATAATATTCAATTAGTGATGTTAAATTCGAGTAAACTCTCCATTCAAGTCACAAGTTAAAACTTTGAAAAGATAAGATAGCCATTCTTAAGTCTTTATCTTGTGACTTGGATTGAGAGTTTACTCATATTTAACATTGTTAATTTAATATTATAGTATGGTACATGTGTGGAGGTTTGATTATCTTCAGAGAGTTACAGCTTAACACTGCATTAGTAAAAATTTCTTGATTAGCTACATTAAAAATGTATTTTGTAAAAGCTTATTATCATCTAATGTACATTACTAAAAACTTTCAGCAGTTTGAAATGTGGTTCTCCAGCACTTTTGGGCTGGACACTTAATGGATAATTCTGAAATATTACATTGTTATCAATATTTAATGTGTACAAAATTTTTTTAAAATATGTCAATAGAAATATATTAAAAATCAGTTGCAAGATTAGATTCAAATGATTAAACCAGCAAACAGAATTTCTAAATTAAATAAAAGCATTAAAAAAATGAAAACTATCTGAAATTTAGCATGAAAATCTTTGAAGTAAATAAAAAAAAGTAATAAACTAAAATAAATAACAGAAAAAAAAGATTGATTTTTTTTAATCTTGAGGCAAAACAACATTTTTTCAACAAATAAAACATTATAGATCAATCTTGTATATTTGAATGAAGAATTTATTTAAATAGTTAAAATAGTTTTTGAAAATTAAAAATTCAAGTTATAATTGGAAAAAAAATTATTTTTTTTAATCATTTAAGAATTTGGTAATACTATTTATTTCAACTCTAATTTCTGTTTCAGATTAGAACATTTGCATTTGATTTTTTATCTTCTAAAAAAAAAAGTTCAAATAAAATCTGAATCTAAATATAATATACTTATCAAAAAACAAATACCTTTAATTTTAACAAATTATACATAATTTTATGATTTTCAATTTCCAGATTTGCTTTGCTCTGAATGTAAATAATATTTGTCTAAATTGCATGTTAATAAATTGGAAATAATAATTGAAAGTTTGCTAATCTTTTACATGTGCTAAGACAGCCAATCAGATTTTAAACAGCTGCCATAAGAATGATCAGGCTTCGACACACGACAGAGATTTTGACAAGAAAAGGATGATACCAACCTTTTCTTAACTTAACTTTTTAAATATATAAGCCAGTCTTAAGCATCTTGGCCTGAAAGTTTGAATATATAAACATATACACTTATCATTCATTGTGTTATTAATTTAAGATATTACAGAGTGAAATCTTAGATTTACTAAACTGCAATTTTCTAGATGTTAATATAATTTATCAGCAATGTTGTAACAGTCAGAAACGTGTGATTTGTTAACATAGTGTAGAATTCGACCACCACACAACTGCAGCACCATCTAGGTAGCGAATCCACCCGTATTACTGAGTTCGAACATAGTTTGTCGGTTCCACAATATAATCTATGAAACAACGCATCTGATGCTACATTAGTAAATACTTCTTTAGGTACGGTGGTCAAGGAGATGCAAGAGAATCAAGAATTTTATTTTGAGTTAGCCAATAATAACATTAATATTAAACATTTATATTTAACAGAATCGAGGAAATATTATATTGAATGGGTATTGAATAAATAAAGATGGAATAGCAGCCGTATAGTTTGAAATTATTTATTTAAAACATTTTATATTAAATCATCTAATTAATAATATTTTATTATATTTAAAATTTCAGTAACGGTATTTCCGATACTGTTATACTTTACAAAGATATATATTTTTATATTTAAAATATTTGATACGTAATCATTTAACCAATAATATTTTGTTACATTTAATATCTCAGTAGCGATATTTCCGATACTGTTATATCTTACAAAAAGATACATTTATGTGGCTGATGTAATCTAGCTACCTAAATTCTCGAACAAGTATTTCACGAGCATGCCTTCAGGATTTATATCTTTGCAATGCAAGCGTCTAAAGTGGAATTAATAATAGTAATGGCGGACACATATTTATTTAATTAAAGAAGATATTTACTAATTACTATGGACAGACATTTATTTGAGAGTGAATTATGTCATTAATGCAGAGATGGAGTTATATTGAATAATAGAATTAATAAGAAGAAACACGTGGTACGTCTAGAAAGGCGATATGAAGATAGCAGTACGTTAAAACTGTGAAGCCGTGGATGAGTTTAGAACAATGGGCTGGCATTTGCCATAGACCCAAAGAGATAAGGTGTCACATATGCATAACCAGGGGCAAGTGGTTCATGCCACAATTACTTCCTGGCTGCATGATGGTCATCAGGTCCTATGGGACCATTTATTTGTCCACTTATGTAGGATGACTGGGATTAATTTCAATCCTATAGAATCCGGAGTATCCAAGGCTTATAATAGGTCATCGCATCTCTAAAACATAACACATGTATAATTTACAGACTATTCCGTTAAGATTTAAATATATTTTATAACTTGGCCCTACATCATCAACATTTATAAAGGACATTTTTGGACTCTCAAAGAAATGCAATTTACAGAATTATTACTTAAAAACTTAATAAAATATAATACAATAAGTAATCTGGGTGAGTATTAATAACTAATATGTCAGCTATTTGCTAAGTAGTAGACCCCTGCATTACAATAAATGAAGCATTGAATGCGTGTCAATTTATATTAAAATAAGCAATTTATAGAAGTAAATATTAATGAGGATTTGCAGGACACGCATCCACTGTTCAAGCAATCATAGATTTGCATTTAGAAAATTATCGAAATTTCTGAGCTGACCAGCCAGCAGGAGTATATAATGAAATATATTAATAGGTTGATAGACAAAATGGCAACCATCTTAATTAAAATCTATATTTAAATTTGATGAGGTCCCGTCAGAAATCTTATGAGCATGCTATAATTAGATAATAAAAATGTAATGTTTGGAAATACATACCCAAGAAAAGATAGAATTAGGCAAGCTAGATTATTAAAGAAATTTACATAAGGAATTAATAATTAAATTCATAGTCTTACAAATTATAGTTTTACAAGTTATTGAGAGAATGAGCTATAGTGTGATTATAAATTAGAGTTCTCTAGAGCTTGGGTACAGGTACCTGTTTTATAAGAAGTTTTCAGATTCAGTAGCAAATTGTTCATGATTTCAGAAGTAGCAGTTCTTTCCAGCATTTAGATTATTCATTGATTTTAACAGCAGCAGCTTTCTAATTGTTTGGCAGCAGATCTTCTTGGTTGATTTTGTGGAGGGCATATGTGAAGGTTCACGGCATATGATAGACTATCTCCGGAAGGAGAATAGTCTGGGCGCTTTCTACTCGACCATACTGTGGTAGGTAAATTAATTTATGACTTTTGGAGATTCTGAACTGATTGAGAGCACAGCTAAGGTTTAACTGAAAGTTCTTAGAAAGTTCAAAATGTCCTCGTTTCTTGATCTTGATCTTTTCACTTTTGTTATATTTTATTTTTGGATCCACTCATTTGCCCCGAGGATAATCAATACATTCTTGTAAGTTTAATTTATATAGAAAGCTGCATTTCTATTGTTTACGTTTATTTTTACATTTACATTTTGTAATTAAAGATTTTAGGGACTTTTTCTTTTTAATTAATCTATTATCTCTCACTGACCGTTACTTTTAAAATTTCAAATACAAAAGGGAATATACAATTATTTTTACTTTTACTTAAATTACAATCAGATTTCTAAGATTATTAAATATGAAATTTAAACACAGCAATAAATAATGAACTTTATAATTTAAAATAAATTGTTAAAATTATATATTTTATATAACTAAAAGAGAAATACAAACTATATCATTGATTTTTATTTATTGCTTTAAATTTTGTTATCGAAACGTGTGTGCGTTTACGGTGAATTTTACGTATATTTTTACATTTTTAATATTGCTATACACACAATACGATACAAAAAAATTTTAAATTTGGGTAGGATAGAGTGGTGAGTGAGAGCCGATAGAAAAAGGTGAAACTTAAGATTTGAATACGAATCTTACTGTTTCAATGTATTTAAATAATATTTGTCTAAATCGCATGTTAATAAATTGGAAATAATAATTGAAAGTTTGCTAATCTTTCACATGCGCTAAGACAGCCAACCATATTTTAAACAGCTGCCATAAGAATGATCAGGCTTCGACACACAACAGAGATTTTGACAAGAAAAGGATGATACCAACCTTTTCTCAACTTAACTTTTTTAAATATATAAGCCAGTCTTAAACATCTTGGCCTGCAAGCTTGAATATATAAACATATACACTTATCATTCATTGTGTTATTAATTTAAGATATTACGGAGTGAAATCTTAGATTTACTAAACTGCAATTTTCTAGATATTAATATAATTTATCAGCAACGTATGTAAATAATATTTGTCTAAATCGCATGTTAATAAATTGGAAATAATAATTGAAAGTTTGCTAATCTTTCACATGCGCTAAGACAGCCAATCAGATTTTAAACAGCTGCCATAAGAATGATCAGGCTTCGAGTGTATATGTTTATAAATTCAAGCTTTCAGGCCAAGATGCTTAAGACTGGCTTATATATTTAAAAAGTTAAATTGAGAAAAGGTTGGTATCATCCTTTTCTTGTCAAAATCTCTGTCATGTGTCGAAGCCTAATCATTCTTATGGCAGCTGTTTAAAATCTGATTGGCAGTCTTAGTGCATGTGAAAGATTAGCAAACTCAATTATTATTTCCAATTTATTAACCCTTTTCCCGCCTCTTACGAGGCTCCTCGTAGACATCTGACATCACTCTAACTCTGCGAGTTTTTATATGAAAATATTCGTTCAATATGTTTTTAAATAGGTTTTTAAAAGCTCTATAAGATGGTGCCCTCTTCTGAATTCTTTTACAAGTAAAAAATAAAAAAAAACTGCATTTAAAGCTAAACAAAGAAAGAAGCTTATTGGTGATTGGCTCTCAGCCAGTTCTCAGCCGACAAAGACATTCTGATTGGCTGAAAAAAACAAAGAAACCGCCTGATCAAAGAAAATAAAGATAAATGCTGAGATTTTCATTTTGAATGTGATTTAAGTATTAAAAAAAGGATAATTTGACAAATTAAAAATAATTTTTAAAAAATAAACTAAAAAAACAAAATTATTTTCGAAAAATATCGAAGATTTTTGTAAAAATATTGAAGCTGTAGTAAAAAGAAATATTTACTTTTCTATAACGTAAAAGTCGATCTTTTTGTTTATATTATAGCTTTTATGTTGCCGAAATTGAATATTTTAGAATAAATAAATAGCAATTTATTTTTGAAAGAACTTTCATTCTCTTCATAACTTGAAAAATTAATAATATACTTTTTATAAACGTATCTGAGTTGAATTTAATATTATAGGCGAATATGTTTTAACAATAGGCTTTGTCTTCAGTTTGTGAGTTGGCCAATTAAAAGATTTGATTTTTACCTCATACAGCCAATAATATAATTAGCGGTTAAAAGGTTAACATGCGATTTAGACAAATATTATTTACATACGTTGCTGATAAATTAGTAAATCTAAGATTTCACTCCGTAATATCTTAAATTAATAACACACTGAATGATAAGTGTATATGTTTATATATTCAAGCTTTCAGGCTAAGATGCTTAAGACTGGCTTATATATTTAAAAAGTTAAGTTGAGAAAAGGTTGGTATCATCCTTTTCTTGTCAAAATCTCTGTCGTGTGTCGAAGCCTGATCATTCTTATGGCAGCTGTTTAAAATCTGATTGGTTGTCTTAGCGCATGTGAAAGATTAGCAAACTTTCAATTATTATTTCCTCTGGATGAAAAAAACTGACTTCTGTTTGAATTGAAATTAACATCAATCAATATATATTTTAGTTCAAATTTTATAAAACTGTCAAACCAATACTGTAAAATACCCATAAATGAGCACTCTAGACCTAATAAGAGGACCATTGCAGCATTAATTTAATTAAAAACTCAGAACTCTAACTTCATTTTGACAGGTTAATAAACAATCAATTATACAGAACTTTACTTGTATGGCATTCTCAGACATTTAAGTACATCAGTCATAAGGTTCAAAAATGGTTGTAAATACTGCCTTTATTTTTAAATCTAATTCAAATATTATTATTTTAATTTAAATGGATCAACTTTTTTTTATTAAGTTGATTTTTGGACTTTAGTGGTTATAATTGTCATAGTATAAATTTGAACTTTTTCATTGTATAGGACTGCTTTTATTGTATACTTAAACTTAGCTTAATAATTAAAGAGGTTATTAAAGTTTGTGATATAACTTTGAAAACTGAAGTTTATAATAATTGATGTTAAGAAGGCAAATAATAGCTAATTATCATTAGTAATCAAGTTATGTCAGAATTCCTTATTGTTTAATTATATCACATTGGCTTCAGGCAGTACATTAGTTTACATAAGTTATTAACACACACAATTAATATACTGTACATACATCTTAGAATTCAAAATGGCCGTGAACGCATACTAAATCATTTCCTACATTTTAATAATTCTTCCATACAATATATAAGGGACTTGAATTAAATGCAAAAAAAAATATTTTAATTTTTGTACATAAAATATTTTTAAAAGAACGTTTTTATTTTAAGTAGGATTTAAAATATAAGCTTTCCTTTAAGTTTTTGCTCTATGTTTAGATTATGATCGTGTTAAAAGCTCTGCATAGAGTAACAGACTGGCGGATTTTGAAACCCCAGGGTCCATAGGTCATGCTTCCAGACAATAAATTATTTAAACTGCCATTTAATGATTACAAGAAAAATTAATATTTTTATTCTACTTTAAAAAATTTGAATTTTAAAATATATATTCAAATAGTATTTATTAAATACTATATACACAGAAGCGAAACTCTCTATACAGTAGCGCCACTCAGTGCAAACCAGAGCCTCTGGGTTAAAAGATTGTGTAAGCATAAAGAATGGTTGATCTTGTGATATATATGCAGATATATATATTATTGATCTTTTGTCTAACAGTCTAGAATTTTAAATGTAAATCATATTATTTTTTCTAATTTTCCCCCAAATCTCATTATCTTTTTTATTGTTAAAAATTTCAATTAAATTTTTTTTATTTAATCTTTCCTTAAGGGTATATGCTTTTTGTCCCCCTCCTCTCGATTGTATATATATTTTGTATATATTTTTAAGGCACTAATAATAAATTATTGTTAGAAAAATTGATTGACTTTCCGTGCATTTGTTTTTCATTAACTTTCCTTTTAACACTGCAGAATAAAATTAGATGAATTTATTTAAGAAAGAACAATTTGTGAATTCGTTTATTGACTTTTAGCAGAGACAGCGGAAGTTTCTTTTATAACACTGCATGAAGACTTTAACATCTCTACTTTCTGATAATAGATAAAAGTGTCATTAAAGAGTCTTTTGAAGATTGTTCTTTCCCAGTCGACTTGTATAAAAATATATAACTTATTTATGGAACCTTATAAAATCAACTGCCCTCTTTGGACCAAATACTCAAATCTTATCTAAACTGCAAAGAGTAAATTTTCAAGGGACCTATTCAATCTATTAACCCTTTTTGAGCCATTCGATTTTTAATAAAAATCAAAATATATAAATATTCTTTATATGTTCTTAAAATAAATACTTAGAAAATCTTATAAGCTGTATCTAATAAAGAATTGTTTGTTTTTAGTTTGTAAAATAAGTTTACTTGTGTGTGTGTGTGTGTATGTGGTAAAAAGAATATATATTTATTATTAAATAGAATACCATATTAATAAATTCTTAAAAGGTATTTCAATATATGATATGACATTAAAGAGGTTTCAGATAATAAATTATTTCCTGTATGATCAAAAAAAAATTTTAAATAATAAACTTACTGTTTTGCTTTTGATATTAGATAGTAGTCAAACAATTTTTTAATAATTCCTAGATTCTTTAAAATAGATTAGCTTTAGTTATCAATATATATACAAGGGAATTTTTTTTATTATGACTGATTGTTCTTGGGAAATAATGCGATGAGCAATTTGTTGTGGAAGAGGAACAAATTTTTTTTTAATATAATGTTAATGAAAACATCCACAGAAAATGTAGTTTTTTTTTTTTAAAAAAAAATATTTAGCTTTGTTACTGCCTAGCATGCTTTTGATATAACATGTATATCATATTTATGGCTTATAGTTTTGAACAGCTAATTACTCACTACTTATACTAAAAACTCTTAAGTCATATTACTATAAGCTATTAACAGTCTTGTATTAGCATTAGGTCAGAAAATAAGAAAATTATTTATAGTTGAATTAATTATAATGTTAATATTTCTCTGATATTGTAGCATACTAAAACTATAGTGTGTGTTTACATATACTGATAATAATACATTTGAGCACTATATTAGTTTTGTATTGTGTTGCACATATATTTTAAAACACAAATGAAAATATTGATTAAATAAGCACAAAATGTTAAAGTTTTACATGAAATAATAATAAATTATGAATTTTTTAAAAGTTAACATTTATTTTTCTTCTTCGTAGTCTATTTTTTTAAATAAAAAAAAATGAATAATTTATTATTGACTTGCTTTTAACTTTAATAATTTTACTTTCCAATTTAAATGCATATTTAGAAAGTAGATCATTTTTTAACATAATGAAGGACATCTTTTTTATTAGATTTCCAAAAGGGAAAAAACAATAGTAGTGAAGGTTTGGCAATATTTTTTAGCTTTTCATTTTTGAAAAATTATTATTTACTATATTTACCAATATATATAATACAACTGCATATAAGATGCACCTCTTTTTTATACGCATTTTTTAAAAAATATATAATTTTCTAAATTTTTTTCATGAATTTCCATAATGATTTACTGTAATAATTTTATAGTTATTTATGTGTTCAAAAAATGTAAGTAGGGAACACTGAATGTTTAATCTTCATTTTCTATACCTAGAAATTCATTTCCAGAGCTAAATGAAAAATCATTTAAAACCTCTTTTTCAAAAATTGAGTCTTCATATAACAAATTGTCCTCTGTGCCAACAAGTGAGTTACTGATTCCATATTTATTAAATGACTTTATAGTTGTCTCATGTTTCACAACATCGCAGGAAGTTTTGACCATTCACATATCTGTTATATAAACTCTCTTTTACTGAAATGCTCCCTCTTTTAGTAATGAAGCATAAAATATATCATGCAACATTATCTTTTCGGAACAAAAACAATTTATTAGAAAACACCATTTTGCAAAATGACAAAATGCAATAGAATACTTATATATGTATATTAATATAAACCAAAAGTTTTGGATTGACTGAATTTTGTTTACTGGCACATAAAATGCACCCCATATTTTAGGCCTAGAAGGGAAAAAAGTGTGTCCTATACACTGGCAAATACAATATTATTATTCTGTCACTATATGAAAAACATGTTTGCTTTACATGGATATAAACTTTTGTTAAATTTTTATTTCCATATTGGTTTTTTTTTAATCTTTACAATTTTAAAATAGATATTGCTTTCAGTTTATTATTAACTTACTTTTTATTTTAAATGTTCTATAGGTATTCTCAGATAACATATTCATTTCAAGTAACACATAATTCATTTTGACTATCTTTGATAACTTCTAATTTTATAATTAAGATTGAGTACAGAGGAATATCATATCCATAGCATTTGATTCCAAAATCCTCCAAAGACAAAGTAAATATGTGGGTAATAGTAAATGTTTATAATATACACATTAAATACTCTCATGCAAATGTATATATATATGCATGTGTATGTTTTGTGTGTGTGTAACTATTCCTATAATATATTAGTTTAAAAATTAAAACAGTTACAAAAATAATATGTAAAAAATAAAATACTATATAGACTTGTATAATATATATATATAATTATTCAAAACAATACAATAATTAATACAGTAAAAATATTTTAAAAAACAAATATATACCACAATTTAATAAAAGTACTTTCAACTATCTATGTAGTCGTTGTCAACTAGATTCAAATTGTATTATTAAAAAAAATCGTTACAAATGTAAACAAAAAGTAATATGTCATACATCAATTTTCCCATAATTCATTAATTTTTACATTGGCAGCCTGTCTATTTATCAAATGTTGCTTTTCACTTTTTATTAACATAGCTTCTTTAATTTTGCGTTTATTATTATTTCTTTCAATACACAAAATCTTAACTTTATTAAAATCAAAATCAAAACCATAATTACATGTTACATTATGATCAAAAAATACTGACGGTGATACATCATCATTTCTAACATTCTCTTGTCTTGATTTTTGTACTCGTTTATATAACAACAAATGCTCCTTTGATCTTTTCTCCAATGTACATCGAGATTCACCTATATATGCCTTTCCACAAACACACAGCCATTTATATAATGCACAACTTTGATTTAAAATACTACATCTATTTTTTGAATTATTTATTAATCTATTTAAATTAGGAGTAGTATAAAATGCGACTCGATATATATTTTTATATATCTGTTTTATAAATTTCACTTGTTCATTACAAATAAATGGAATTGATATCCAAGTATATCTTATTTTATCAATATCTATAGCACTTAAAATATTATTATTATTATTAAACTTAGTAACAATAGTATAAATTAATTTATGATCATATCCAATATTTAACAAATCCACAGTAAATACATTTATGTTATTTATTTTATCAGAACTATATTTACATAACTTATTATTCCTAAATAAAAATGATTTTAAACCGGATAATTTATGTACTATTGGCACATTTGAATACCAAGGAATATATCCTCTTTTTTCAATATCTTTTATTACCATACAATAATCCAATTTATTTTTACTATGAGTAACTTTAATATCTAAATATTTAATTGACCTTTTTTTCTTCAAAAGATTTACTCCATTTTAAACCTTCTAAACTATTTAATTCATTGAATAACAAATTTATGATATCTAAACTTCCACAAACAAAAACATCAACATACCTGTAATAAATTTTAATACCTTGGTAATATATATTATTGTTAAGAATTATATCTTCATATCTTGATACTACAAAACTACATATTTGTGAAACTACAGGAAGTCCCATAGGCCAACCGTTATCCATTTTATAATAATTTTTGTTAAACATAGCATATATATTTTTATCAATAAAATATAATACATCATTTACAAATTTTACTTTTTTAACATCAACTTTTTTTAACATCAAAGCATCTAATATAATTTTTATAGATTTTAATCTATCGAACTGTACATCTCACATATATCAAATGTATAAATACTATCATTTACAAAGGTTGGAAAAATAAACATTGAAAATTTATGTGTAAAGTTTATTGATGATATTTTAAAAAAGCTAAAAAGAATAAATATATAGATGCTCATACATATTATCATCTTTATCCATCTGCTGCAATTTGTCCTAGGATTTTTTTGAATATTAAACTACATAAACAAGATAAACCTTTAAGATTAATGATTGACTTTGGTGGATCATTTTACTATGAAACTTGTAGATTTATAGAAACATTATTAAAAGAAGTTCTTGGATTTGGAAAATATACTATTAGTTCATCGTTTGATTTTGTAAAGAAAATTCATAATATTAATATTAATGAAAATGATAGTATTTGTACATTTGATATATGTGAGATATATGGTTCAATAGATAGATTAAAATCTATAAAAATTATATTAGATGCTTTGATGTTAAAAAAAGTTGATGTTAAAAAAGTAAAATTTGTAAATGATGTATTATATTTTATTGATAAAAATATATGTGCTATGTTTAATGAAAATTATTATATAATGGATAACGGTTGGCCTATGGGACTTCCTGTAGTTTCAAAAATATGTAGTTTTGTAGTATCAAGATATGAAGATATAATTCTTAACAATAATATATATTACCAAGGTATTAAAATTTATTACAGGTATGTTGATGATGTTTTTGTTTGTGGAAATTTAGATATCATAAATTTGTTATTCAATGAATTAAATAGTTTAGAAGGTTTAAAATGGAGTAAATCTTTTGAAGAAAAAAGGTCAATTAAATATTTAGATATTAAAGTTACTCATAGTAAAAATAAATTGGATTATTGTATGGTAATAAAAGATATTGAAAAAAGAGGATATATTCCTTGGTATTCAAATGTGCCAATAGTACACAAATTATCCGGTTTAAAATCATTTTTATTTAGGAATAATAAGTTATGTAAAATAGTTCTGATAAAATAAATAACATAAATGTATTTACTGTGGATTTGTTAAATATTGGATATGATCATAAATTAATTTATACTATTGTTACTAAGTTTAATAATAATAATAATAATAATAATAATAATAATAATAATAATAATAATAATAATAATAATAATAATAATAATAATAATAATATTTTAAGTGCTATAGATATTGATAAAATAAGATATACTTGGATATCAATTCCATTTATTTGTAATGAACAAGTGAAATTTATAAAACAGATATATAAAAATATAAATCAAGTCGCATTTTATACCACTCCTAATTTAAATAGATTAATAAATAATTCAAAAAATAGATGTAGTATTTTAAATCAAAGTTGTGCAATATATAAATGGCTGTGTGTTTGTGGAAAGGCATATATAGGTGAATCTCGATGTACATTGGAGAAAATATCAAAGGAGCATTTGTTGTTATATAAACGAGTACAAAAATCAAGACAAGAGAATGTTAGAAATGATGACGTATCACCGTCAGTATTTTTTGATCGTAATGTAATATGTAATTATGTTTTTGATTTTGATTTTAATAAAGTTAAGATTTTGTGTATTGAAAGAAATAATAATAAACGCAAAATTAAAGAAGCTATGTTAATAAAAAGTGAAAAGCAACATTTGATAAATAGACAGGCTGCCAATATTAAAATTAATGAATTATAGGAAAATTGATGTATGACATATTACTTTTTGTTTACATTTGTAACAGTTTTTTTATAATACAATTTGAATCTAGTTGACAATGACTACATAGATAGTTGAAAGTACTTCTATTAAATTGTAGTATATATTTGTTTTTTAAAATATTTTTACTGTATTAATTATCGTATTGTTTTGAATAATTATATATATTTTATTATAATTGGAATACAGACATTGATTAATATTTTATATATATATATAAGTGTGTGTATGTACATGTATATAATCAGTCAAATAATTTCACAGTGTTCTTATAGAAATAACTGTACTAGTAGAAAGAGAAATTGCATTAAATTTTAGAAACAAGAGATGTTAAAAGTATTGATTTTTGTCATCTAGAAAATATGTTGTCACTAGCTATATAGGACCAGGTTAGATGAGTTTTTTTGATCTCATGCATATGCAGATATTAATCATAATATGGGTGTATTATAATTTTTATTAAAATGAAAGAGAATAAATAGGATAAAAAGAAAGTTCAGATAGAATGTAGAAATGGTGAGAGGAAAGTTATAAATGACTTTCATTGAGAGATTGTAGAAAATAATAAAAAATGGGTCCTGGAAGGTGAGAATATGAACAATATTGGCATAATATAAAGAAGACTTATCGTAAAGGTTCCTGTAAATAAAATAGCTTAAAGGAAAGTGGTTCTTTAAAATCCTGGAATACATCAGAGAGATTGCTTATGATGACAGAAAGCATAAATGTAAATGGGTCAGAATAAAACATGGTTTGAACATGTTTAAGAAAGAAATTTGATGAAGAATGCTAATGCAAGAAAGCTAAAAAGAACTGTTGGATAAAAAACACTTAGAAGAAATTGGAGTTATTGGGGGAATATAAAAATAGCCTCACATACAAAAAAAAATCTTTTTAAAAAAATTAGAGTATTAAAACAGCATTTTATACAGGATGAAAAATGGCATGCTATAAACAGACACTAAGGGAAAAAAATACAACAGAGAAAGTCTATTTATATTTTTAAAATGGTAGATTTTTACTATGATCCTTTATATAGTGATTACTAATAATCAGAGGTCATTAAAATTGATTTCTTATAAGATGTAAGGAGGTGCTGCTCAGAATGGCAAGTATTCTTTTCCAAAAGTTAATGTCTCATGCATCAAAATTTTTTAAATCAATAAAAGTGAAGATAGATAACAAAGGTGAAACTATATTAGAAGGAAACCAATATGGTTTTTATTTTGAGACACACTAGGAATATAATTGAATTATTATGGGTTTTAGAAGAGAAAATGTTGGTTTAGGGGGAGAACACTTTATATTTGTTATATTGTTTATAAGTAAGCATTTGATTTATTTTCATGGAATACAATTTTTCAGGGTCTTGTGAGATTAGCATAGATGACACAATTGTCAGTTTGATCAAAGACCTAGACAGGCTGTTGTATTGCTAAATGAAGAATTAGATGGGAATGCCCAATCTCACAGATTACCTTTAATGTGTATGCAGAAAGAAAGTTAAGGCTATTGGAAAATATAAAAAGAGAATATATTATAATGGACATAAAAATTCAATACTATAAATTTGCTGTTGATTAGTTAATGATTATGGGTTCAACAAAATACTTATAGAAAATAGTGTCCAAAATAAACTACACATCAAAAAATATTGAAGTACATAGTAAAAAAATAATATTAATGGCACAATGTCCTGTGATAAATATCAGCATAGAGGAACAAGTGCTAAAATAAGTGAAGAGTTTTGTTATGTTATTATGTGACTTCATAAGAATATTGCCTATAGAAATAGGTTAGGATGGTTTTGTTAAAAGTAGCTGTCAGATGGAATTTCAAATTTCTTTTATAAGGTGAGTGATTATTTTCCAAAGATATATTTTCATTTTGTATATTTAATCAAACATGTTTTATGAATTTGAAATCTGGGACTTATAATAAAAATAATAATAATTTACCTGAAAGCATTTGAAAGGTAATGTCAGAGCAAAATTGAAATGAATAAAATAACCAGATCGAAAATCATATACATAATTTTTTAAGAAAATAATATTATACGAGATGTCATGGAGAGTTGAGGGTTGTGTGAAAGTCTGAGTTCGAATCCCTTATATTATATTATATATGTGCAGGTGTGTGTAAGCCTGTATAGTGTATTAATTTAAAATGAATATTGTGATAGCTGTCAGAAAGAGGAAACTTTTTGAACTGGTGCAGAGTGTGTGTGTGCATTTTATAGTAAATCATCAATTGATAGTTTCAAATTGGGTTATTAAGTATTACTAAAAAATTATAATAAAAGGATTTCTCATAAATAATCTTTTGTATGAAAAATAATTTGAAATTGTAATTCATTGATTAATTTTACCAAAGCTCTTTATATTAGTAAAAAAAAAAAAAATAGAAAGAGGACTCATATAGTAGCCATCAAAGGAATTTTAAAGATTAAATTGTCTTACCATACATACTAATGTATATGACATTGCAAATTGAACTTAATGTTTGATTGATAAAATACCATTGATATCATTTGAATTGAAAATAATATAATTGAAATTAAAGCTATGAAAAGAGTAATCAATACTGATAACAAAAAAGTTTCTATATTAATTAAGAAGGTGCTATATTTGTAGAGCATATTATTGCTTTTAAATATTTAAAAGATAATTATGGAATGATGGGGTAAATAAGAATGGAATTGAAATAAGAATTACAATTATGAATTCAATAGCATATAAAACATGCTTTTTTATCAGAAGCACAATTACTAATGCTACTGATGGCAAATAATTGGTAAATAAGCTTCTAATAAATGAATATAATTTGACATAACATGATTGATCCACTGCAGGATGAAGATCTCTAAAGTTTGATTCATCTCCAATTTCTATCTTCTCTTCTCCACATCACCTCAGCACACTTCTTTATTTCATCCTTCTATTTCACATATGGTCTCTTTCTAGGTCTTTACAATCTCTTGGAATCCTGTTTAAGATTTCTACTGTTCATCTATTATCATTTCTTATAGCAATATGTCCAGCCCAACTCCACTTCAGTCTTTGAATCCTTTTAATGATATCAGTAATACCTGAAAATCAACTAAAGGCTATGAAAATGTAGATTTGAGGGAAGCTATTAAGTTTCATAATAGAGTACAAAGTATTAATGAAAAAATTAAAAACTTCATGAAAGAATAGGATACATATTTTAAAAAGAAGGAATATTGTGGTTATTTTCCAGAAAATTAGAAAAATATTTTTTTTTTATTTTTTCATCTAATTCTTTTAAGATATCTAAAAAGATTCCCTCATTTCATGGAGGTTTTTTATTCTTTATATATTTAAATGTGTGTCTCACAATGTGTGGCATTTTAAAAGATATAATTATAGATGCTATATCATTTTCTTCTTCATTATCACTGTTCTTTTTTTTTATAGAATACTTTTACTCACTAATGAACTCTTTTTAATAATTGCACTATTTTTCTTATTACTAAAATAAGATTGTTTCCAATACTAGACATGTAAGAATTTGTTTTTTTTTATACCTCTGATGAATATTTTACTATAAAACAACAAAATGTTATGCACTGTTCTAATATTGACCTATCTCAATAGAAACTTTGATTCCTTTTTTATTATAGATATCTGAAAGTTATTTTTAGTTTCTTTTATCTTCTTATTGGTCTTATTCAAAGATTGTTAATATTTTAATGATTCATAAGCTCCAACTTAAACTCATTGAAGTATTTCTGAAGATTCTGGGTGTTAACTGATAATTCTGTCTTCTGTAATAACTTTTGTCTCTTTAATTTTGCATTAACATTTGTCTCACATCTCGTTGCCTTGTTGTGGTTTGATATAGCAGTAAAACATCTGACTGTGATTGAGAGATCTCTGGATCACTTTTGGCACTCACAGTTTTAGTGCTTGAACTTCTTAGGAACTCCTTAGCAATAATGCCATTAGCCTTTTTCTTTTTACATCTCATTAATTATCACTTTCCATTGTGTAAATTTCAGTTTTGAAATGCATGTACTGCTTTTCCATAACGTTTTTATTTAAATGCTTTTATGTCCATTTTCTTTTTAATTTTTTTTTAAAATTATAGCCCCCCCCCCTCCTTCCCAAATTCACACAAGATTGTGTATTTCCATTTCTAATCTTCATTCTCAACTTTTAAAAGTACTTGCATTTTGCAAATGCTTTCCAATTCTTGCATTAAAATATTCTGTGATAATTTTAAAATCTCGTTTAACTCTTTCCATACGCCTTCTGTTCATGTTGATAAGGGTTTTGGAATGACAATTATTAGGATCATAAATCTGAATCATCAGTATTTGGTATTTTCCAGTGAATGAAATAGTATCATTCCTCCATTTAATATAGCATCATTCTTCACAATTTTGGTCTTCTTTCGTTTACCAAATTGTCACTTATAAAGAGAAAGGGAAGAGTGTTTATATGTGGATTATAAATATATTTAAATAAAAAACTTATTGCGCGTTTAATACAATAATCATCTTACATTGCAATTGATTTATTTCTAAATGTTATTTACTTATCTATTTTGATATTTTTGAATTTATCTTGTATATAATTTTTTTAATGCTTTATATTTATTTACGTATCTTAATTTGATGTGGCTTTTAAATGTTGTCATCTTTTGATTAACTTGTATATTCATAATTTTTTTTGGGGGGTGGAGGGATTCAATTTGAAAGTTTTAACTTCTGTCATAAGAATAACAAAGAAATCTAAATCTTCAAAATATAGCACTTAAAACTGCTAAGAAAAAAAATTCTTCTGAGAGCAGGTCAGCGATTCTGTTGGTAGACTGACATAAGTTGTCAGTAGTTGCTTTGACAACTTACGCTCTCAGGTCTCTAATGAGGAGTAGAAAAGAATTACTACAACAACAACACAATGTCATTAACAAATAGTTTAGTCTTGTATTAAAGGCAGGGCAATCGAATGCAATATTTTATTTTACAGAATATATTGACTGTCTTTTCAGGATTTTTTTTTCTGAAATTACAAACCATCATTAAGTTAATTTGATACTATTGTTCATAGCAAAGAGTTTTCAAGTATTGTCTTCTCATTACTTATTCTATGACATGCTTCCATTTGTTATCTCCAGTGTGAATTGATGATCTCTTGTTGCGATGGAATCATTTGCAGCTTTAATTCCTTGCCAGCATTTTTATTGAGTAAATAGAGATAATTTGCTTGTACCTCATTTTTAACACATTATATAATGCACATGCGTATATAAAACATACACATATTTGTTAAATATAGTCTTTCATAAATATGTATTTCTATAATATAGTCCAGTCTATGAATTAACTTTTTTTTAATTATAGATGCAATAAAATCATTTCAATAATCATTATGCATATATATATATTTAGAGTTATTAATTTAAAGCCTTATAATGCAATGGTAGCCTGTGAAATGAACAATCAGATGTCCAGTTCTTAGCCAATCCCATTACCCAATAATATATGTGTTATATTCTTCTAATACACTTTTTTTTTGTTTTCGTTATACAGTATTAACTTTTGCTCTCCATTTCATATTTTTTTATTAATTGATGAGCCCTATAACTTACTGAATCAAAATCCTTTGGTCATCCATATAGAACAATGTATATAACATTTTATTATTGTTGTTAAAAGAAATGTCCATTCTCTCACATTTTTTATATTTTAAGGAATTGTTCTAGATATATTTTAAATATTGTTGAAGATTGGAAACATTCTGACTTTAGTTTTTTTATTATCTTTATATCACCAGAAGTCTTGTTTTCTATATATATGTAATTGAAGCGGAAGTAACTGCCTCCCACTGAGTTCTGTAATGTCAAAAACAACAAAAGAGAGAATAATACCATGGGGTACCACTGTCTCTTTAAGCTCTTCTGTTATATAAGCTTAGTTTTAACTAGTTTTGAAATTATAGGGTGAATTTTGTCTACTGTTTTAATTTATGTATAGGTTAAATAATCTGAAATAACCATTAATGTATAGAGGATGAAGAATGGGTCTTACTTTAACAACCTCTAAATATTAGATGAAATACTCATTTTAATAAATGTAATAATAAATTGTCATAACTTTATTTAAATATATGTAATTAAAACAAAAGTAACTATCTCCCACTGACTTATTGTACCATTCTCTCTATCGTTGATGTTACATAACTCAGTAGTAGGTAGATAGTTTCATTTCAATTCCAAATATTTAAAGTTATGATTATTTATTATTATATAATTTATTAATTGATCTAATAAGAGTTATGCTTATGTTACTTAATTCCAAAATTTTTCATAATTTTTGTAAAAATAATATTATGGTATGGGTTTTTTTTAATATCTATGTACAAAAGGTGGCTCTCTTAATTTATCACTATCTTCTTTTCTATTACTTTGGTCATACAGAACAAGTGGACTATTGTGAATAAGTAATCAATATTTATTAATAGTTTTTACAATTATATTTTCTGCTCATGTTATTAATTGTTATAATTTATGACATTTTCCATTCAGTAGATTAATTCAATCTTGAAATAACCCAATCAAGAGTTGAAATAACTTTTTACTTCAATTTTTTAACTAATTCAAGTGAGATCCCATTAAAACCAAGAATTTTCTGTCCTTTCTATCCTTTGGCAATTTACATGCCAATTTATTTAATCTCTTTGAATAATGAAGGTTATTTTATCATTTATATATATTTTCTTCATTTATCTTTTTAAATTCCAACTTATTCTCTGATATAAAATTACCAATAATGTTTTCATTTCTTGATTGTAATTGATATTTTTTATTTATGTCTTATATTCTTTGGTTATTTTACAATTTTTATTGCTTCTCTATCCAGCTAAATATAAATCAATCTTTTTACAGTTTCTTTCTTATATTTGCCTGCTTTTTTTCTAAATTTTTGCTTGACTATTTGTATTAATCTTATTTTTGTTTGTTTTAATTTATAAATATTTCTGATATATCTGTTCTTTTTTGTTATCTTCCCTTATAGGTGAATGATAAAAATTTTTGGAAAACTTTTTTAATACACTATATTTGTTTATTTTTCTCTATTCATGAAAAGCTTTACCATAAATACATGGAAACTTCAGTCCCTGGTGCATACATTGTTACTGCTTTCCGTTGCGATTGTCTTTTTTTTAAGTTTGGTAGTATAGTATCAAAATGATCCATCGATGAGAATGGTTCCATATCATACTAAATAAAAAGTTTAAACATTGACTATCATCAATCAGTATCTGTCATTCACAAACACACACTTCTTTTTATCAGATAATTTAGGAATTCAACAATTATGATAGCGAGCCATCTTAAATAAATATTACTGGGACTGTTGATCTGAATTTTTATAACCTGTGTTATTGCTTTTTCTGAATGGTTATTTCTGTGATTGTTTATTATTAGAATAGTATCTAGTAGAAATGACATCAATTTTTTGACAATTTTTCCATCAGATATTTTGATATTAAGAGCCTTGTGAGATATTATCCAAAATCTATCTTTAAAGGCCCATAAATGTTGATTGAAGCTACTCCTCTCAAAATAGTATTTTTATGGCTTTATATCTTTTCATATGTCTGATTGCATGGCCGATCTATATCATAACTGCTTACATATGATTGTCTTATCATATAGCTAAGATACTGCTTTCAGAATTAAATAGAATATAGTTAATATATTGTTCTATGCTTAATATGAGTTTTTACTTATTTACATCATTTTTTCCAAGTGGCATCATTTTTCCATTTTCATTGTGCATATATATCATTACCTGATTAGTTATAAGTCTGAATCTCAAAAATAATCAAAATATATTTTGATGTTGTTTACTTTTATTGTAGATAATTAATATCATATAGATATTAAGGTTATCCAAAATATGTTGATATAATACTTATCCGGGAATAACTGATGATCTTAAAGTAAAAATTGTAGAACTTGTTAAAAACGTATTGCAATATATAATGTGAGTATCACTTTTAATACACCAAGAATTCAAACATATTTTTATTATAAACAAGGCAAAACTCTCCATACAGTAGTGCGACCCTGTGCCAACCAGGGTAATCAATGGATGCCAGAAGGCTTGTGCATAAAATCCCTATTTAATGCCTACTCATACAATATCCACAGATTAGTTTCTGGTTTGTGGCCTTCGTCAGTGAGAAGCTTTGGATCTGAAAGCACTGCATCTAGATCTTAGGATTAATGCAACCCTCCAGCAACCACCTTTTATCTCTACTTAACTATAAAACTATGAGAATGAAATTGAAAACACAATAATATTTTTAATCTAAGCTCAATAGCTTATATAGTCATATGGGTCTGAACTCAGTTCAGCACCCATACATTTTGATATCATGTGATGCTTAATGGTCATTTTTTATTGTTGCTAGCATGTGTACATATGGCAATTAAATTTTAAATAATTTTTTGACTATACTTTTCATTTATCTTTATTTATTTTAAAAGTATTTAAATAGTTCTGATATGTATCTTATTATCAAAAACAATTTGTTTTTAGCAATCGAATGTGAGAAATTTTTAAGCAAAAAGTCACACTTATTCAGTTATTTAATACTAAATTATGAATTTAATCAAAAAGAATTTTGTATAACAAAAGAGAACAATAATTTAATCATAACTATATATAAATTATTCAAATTCAGTTTAAGTATTATACATTAATTATTCATTCTCAATTTAACAAATTGTTACATAATCTGAATAAAAATAAATGATAAAAGAAAAACCTAATGAATAAATATCCGTAAATGTATGAAGTTTTTAAAGGAAATTATTTTGAAATAATCAAACTATTAATAATTTAAAGAGAATTATTTGCAATAAGTAATACTCTCAATATTAATATTAGTTGTGAACTATAATTAAAAAAATATTTATTTGTATTTATAAATCTTCTATAAATTGCATTATTTTTAATTATACGTTTTAATCATTTTTGTTTTTAATGAAAAAGTTTGATAAGATAAAAGATTTAATAAATAAAAGTTATTTCTGTTCAGGAGTTTCTGCATCATGTCTACATTGTTGTCTTAATCTGTCTTTTTCAGATCTTATTATTAAATCATAGTTTTTGTCAGATTTTTTTAAGTTTATAACTAAAAAGTAAAAAGAAAAAAATGTAAAGAAAAGGTTTTTTAAATAATTCTTTTATGTAAATAATACTAGCCGACTAAAAAGTAGAAAAAAAACTGAATCTTGGTCAATTTGCCATTCTTGGAAAATATCAGAGATCTTAAGAATCTAGATTTGATATAAAACAATTGGAAATTGCAGGAATATTATTATTTCATAAAAGCATTTGAGGCCTTTTTGATTTGTATGATTTATTTGATTCTCAAATGCCTTTTTGAAATAACAATATTCCTGAAATTTCCAATTGTTTTATAATAAGTTTACATTCTTAAGAGCTCTGATATTTTCTAAGAATTTCAAATTAACTGAGATTCAATTCCTATTTTTTAGTCAGAAATCTGATATTTTTTTACTTTTTACTTGGCTAGTATTGTTTACATAAAAGCATTATTTAAAAAAACTTTTATGATTCTATAACTAATACATATTTAAATATATGTGAGGGGATTTGAATCCAAACTTTCAAACACCCTTTAGTTATCTATTCCATCTTATACAACCAATACATATGGCCACCTGTGTGTGACAAAAATAAATGACCTCCAATATACAAATTTATTTTGTGCTGAACCACCACTCATCAGTTGGTCCGAATCATCATCTCCCACATATATGTACAATCAGTGCTCATTTAATGATCTGTACCAACTGATGAAAGCTGATTCAGCATGAAATATGTATATTGGAGATCATTTATCTTTGTCGCATGTAGGTTGTCATGTGTATCAGTTATATAAAATGGAGTGCATCACTAAAGGGGAGCCTGAAAGTCTGCATTCAAATCCTCTCTAATTACATATAACTAATACATTGATTAAAGCAATATAGTTTTTATGACACTGTAATTGCAAATCTATAATTTCTCAATTAACAATAATATTAATTGCTGGAATTAGCTAACAATAAACATTTTATTTTTATTTATCAAAAAAAAAAAATGTTCAGTTGCATGAGAGATTATATATTGTTTGAACACCAGATGTTGTCATGCTATACTTCAATCCAGGAACCTTTAGCTCTTAAGTCTATCATTACACGATTGTGCTCAAATTGCATGGCATGATTGTAGAAACTATCAAAATATGAACAAGTCATATTTTAGCCAAAAAGTATTCTTTTTAAGCATGCAATGAAATATAATCATTTATGTTATCTTGTAAAACCATTGTTGATTCTTTAAATATCTTTAATATTTAAATCAGCACAAATTTCAAAATAATAAATTTAACTCAAATTTTTTCTTTTTTTCTTAATTAATTAGGTATTTAAATCAATGTTAAATTTAAATTATTTTTTTATTTATTTATAATAATGACTTCAGTAATAGTTACTGAGGCTATAACGTTATGGAAGAAAAGAAGGAAACGGTATATTTATAAGAATCTAAATATTATATCACCACACATGGTTAAAAAATTCAGAATTGTCCTCTGTGAAATAAATATATTAGAGTCCGTATTTCAAAATAGTCAGCCTTAAAATATCTGTACTGGGATTATTATAAGAATCTATATATTTTAAATGCATATATACATAGTCAATTTTACATCATTTCAAATTGTTTAGATTTTGTTTTCTAATACAAATTCTGCTTTTATCCAGAAAAAAAAAAAAGAATAATAGCAAAAGAAAATTATTGTAAACAAAACAATAAGCCTTGGTCTCAGCTTTAATCCAAAATATAAAATGATATTATAATAATAATAATGCAAAACTTAAATATTTTCATTAATATTTTGGAAATAACTCTTATTATTTGTTTACAATTAAATAAACCAAAGTGTGACTATTAATAGTTTGGTTATATTAATAAAACAAATTTCATTTACATTAATGAGAAATTGTCATAATAATAAAATATCACATGGTTTTGCATTCAACCAATATCATGCAGTCTATAAGTATTGTTTCTCATTAACATAATTACATTTTTTGTTTTTTTTTAACATTTTTATGTTTATCAAAAAAAAATTACAAGATGCACTAAAAGACAAGATAAAGAAGTTGAACAAAAATTTTCATCTATAAGTGCAAACTGATAGGCATATAATAATATTATTGAATTATTAAATGCTGGCTGGATTTAATAACAATGTTTGAAAGAAAAATTAAAAGCCTAACAAATGAAAAACAGTATATATTTTGCTTAACATATTTAAATGATTTTAACTGCTGTTTTTTTTTTTAGTTATTTTTTCCTATTTTTTTTATGTTCTACACAATATTATGTATTAAAATTGACAAATTAAAATAATAATTATTATTTGTAAATATAATTAGTTTAAAAATTGTTAGTGTAAGTCCAATGAAATATTTGTATATTTTATCGAAAAAATATTTTATAAATAAAAATGTGATCTAAAAGGTAATTAGGGGAGACTTGGTTTTTTTTTTCATTTTAGTTAATCTTTCTATATAAATAGGTAAATGGTTTACAGAATTGTCAAAGTTTTTTTTTTCAAATTGATATACCCACAATGACTATAACATGGTATAGTACCATAAAAACTACAAAAAGTATGTCATACAGTTACTAAGAAGAGTATTTGCTTTATTTAAACTTATTTTTTAAAAAAATTGTCTTATAATCATTATTTACAATAAGTATTAAAGTATTTATAAAATATATATATAGCTTTAAAATCATGGAAATGTATAAATAAAGTTACTTTTGTTTTACTGTATTCTGTTGATCACTTTCTTACAATCGGTTATTATAATGAAATAAATTTGCTTCTTATTATTGTTGCCATTGTTTACAACAACTTTTATAACATTTATTGTCTTAAAAAATGGAAAAAGTAGACATCATTTGTTAAGAAAATTTACAACTGTTTACACTACAAGTGGTATGGGATACTGCTAAAACCTAATAAGAGGCATAAAATTTATATTACATGAACTAAATTCAAACTAATTTGATTTTTTTCAAAATAAAGGCATACTTAGAAAGACACTATGATGAACACTGGTTCAATTTTAAAAATTATATGAAATTAAGGTTTTCAAAAATTTTAATCAGTCCCATGTTTCAGTTGTAGCCATTGCAGGTTAATTTAAAGATGTAACAAACTTATTGCATAAAATTTCTTGAAGAAACTTTTGGAAATTTAAGGTATATATTTATAATAGGTATGTCAATTTTTCAAAGATAATAAATAGTTTAATATTCATTTACAATTCAGTTGATTTAAAAACCAAAGATATTAATAAACTTTTTGAATATAGAGATCCTATAGAAATTATATTTTACTTTTCTATATACAGCATTACTTCTTACTTTAATCACTACAACTTATACCAGTGTGTCTGTAAAAATCCTTTCTCACCCTAAATAAAATTTAAAAATTATACCAAAATGCTACTGGATAAGAGTATTTATGAAAATTTGCATAATGTCAATAGTGAAATCTTCATTAACCAATTTTTTAGTAATCACTAGAAAATATTTATAAAAAAGAAAAGAATAAAGATTTGTAAAGTAAAAAACAAGGATTTAGTTTTTAAGTAAATTAATTTGTCGACTATTTTATAAATAAATATTTAATTAAAAAAATCCAATTGCTTTTGTTTTTACTATTCAATATATACCCTTGCTTTCAACATATGGTTTTATTTGTTATAACACCTGGTAACCATTATTATTGACTTCTGAAACAGAGCAGTAAAAAGTGTAAAATTGATTCTAAAATTACTATTTTTTATAGTTATGTATTCCATTTATGACTCTATATAAATATAAAAAACAACTTTTATTTTAGATTTTTATTTTATTCATATGAAATTGATATCTGTGTTTGTGTTTGCTTGTTATTTGACTAAGAAGCTTGGGATATGCAGCTGAAAACTATTTTTTCCTAATTGTACCGTCTGCAAATAAATCTTCTTCAAAGACAGATTTTGAAACTGATCAAAACCTTTCTTGCCCCATACATGGATATTTTAATGAAAGAAGCTTCAAAGAATGTGTGTTGAAATTTTCCTAAATGTCAATGACTTATAATTCTATTTTAACTGCTTGAATCTAGAGTGCCATATTGAATTTTTTTAAAAACTGACCTGAGACACAATTTTCACAATAACTTCAGTTTTAATTATGTTATAGCAAAAAAATTTACATTAATAGAAACTAGAAAAACTAAGGAAAACAATAAATCTAAGACAAATAGTGATAATCATTTAAAAAATAAGGGTATAAAGAAATTTCAACATCTGACATAATTATTACTTTATTGTTTATTCATAAT
The DNA here is from genome assembly GCA_028023455.1 of Epiperipatus broadwayi. Classification (NCBI taxonomy): domain Eukaryota; kingdom Metazoa; phylum Onychophora; class Udeonychophora; order Euonychophora; family Peripatidae; genus Epiperipatus; species Epiperipatus broadwayi. Next base: position 301,375 of record JAQFVV010006603.1, on the reverse strand, counting down.
TTCTAATTCATCATTAACTAAGTTTAAATTACATCTTCAGTGATAATTTCTTTGTATTTCTCATAAAATTATCTTTCAAACCATATATAATATGTCTTACCTGAGATATAGACAAATGTAGGTAAAGGTTTGCTATAGCGGTCCCAATATGTTGGTTCTCTATTGTTTAAAATTATAACTAAATTGTTTGAAAATCTTATGTATATAATACTATATTACAATTACATGAAAATTTATTCAAATATAAAAGATAATAAAAAAACATTTACCTTTTTAAGCATACTTGTGTCCTATGCATATTAGGAAGTTGGAGAAAAAAGTGGTATTGCTGTGTCTACTCCAGAAGGAAAATTCATGCAGGTACAATGAAAACAAAGCTCTGCTGGTACCAGATTAGAATTTCAGCTTACTCTTTGATCTCATCCACATATTTTCAATATTCTGGGTGTATTTGCCTTAGTCTTCATGATGCACAAATTTGTCCTGATGGATGACAACCCAATGCATGTACACATCATTGTTGAGACTGCTGATGTTATTGTACACAGCCCAGCCATCTGAAATAATGTGAGCACCTGGTAAAATGTACTGCTGTATCAGGCCCTCCAGTGTATCACTCATCTTGTCTGGAACTTCTGTCAAGAAGCACTTTCTTGATACTCTTTCTATATCACCAAAGACCATTTTTTCCAACTAAAAAACTGTACACGTGTGCATGTAAGTCGAACTGTTTAACACAGAGGGTGTCTTTTTTTTGTTACATGCTACAAATGTAGATAGTTTAAATTCTTAAGTTGTAGATAGTTTAAATTCTTAATTTTCAAATAAATTAAAACTAATTCTTTTAATTAATGTCGTGTGATTAATCCAACATTCAAATTCTTTAAAAGGTAAATGTTTTTTTTATTATTATCTTTTGCATTTGATTAAATTTTAATGTAATTGTAATATAGTAGCATATATGTAAGATTTTCCAACAATTTAGTTATAATTTTAAACAATAGAGGGCCAACATATTGGGGCCTCTATAGTAAATCTTTACCCGAATATATTTTATGGATGATAAATTGTATGTATTAAAATAATAATAAAATGTGCTCTAATAGTCTGCTGAATAAGGTATATTATGTGTGAATGTGCAAAGATGACACATGTTTTGAAGATAAAATACATTTATTTAGACATTGTTGCATACATAAATTCCCCAGATAAAAGAGGAATTTTATTCGGAATTGTGTACAAGTTTTCATATAAAAGAAAGTATTTATCATGAGAAGTAAAGAGGGTAACTTTTTCCAGTAAAAGAAATAAATTGTGCTCTCCTTATTAATTAACGAAGTTTATTTAATTATTTCTTATTAATATCCAGTACATTCTTTAATATTATGCAGTATGACTAAATAAGATTCTTTGTAATCACACAATCCAGATAAATCAGTCATTTTATCTTAGCATATGGACATGTAAGCTGAATATATTGGAGTATTCAGTTTAGTCTAGGTGGTGAGTCCATACCTTTATAATAATTTTACACATGGCACCATGGCAAGTTTGTGCTTGGGAAATCTGTGTACAAATTTTGTCATATGTCTGTATTGCCTCTCCACAACATGTGTTATTGTCCACAGAATATTTAGAATGAAAGAATAGCAACTGTCTCCATACAGTAAAAACCATACAGTGCAAACCATAGTACTCAATGGATTCTAGAAGGTTTGTGCATCAAAATCCTCATTTAGCGCATTCTCATCCAATATCTCCAGCCTAATTGCTAGATTATAACCTTTATCAATGGGTAGCCTTGGGTCTGAGAGCACTGTACTTCTGACTTTGTGTAAGCATATAAAATGGTGATCATGAGATATTTTAGTAGTTTAATATTCAGAATGAATGAGAGTTCATCTGTATTATCTAATTGCATCCAAAATAAATTTAAAATATAAATTATGTTGATTGAAAACATTATCTTTAATTTGTTTTATTTTTTTTAAACAACTTCACTATAACAATGGAAGACATTTTTTGTTGTTTTATTTTACTTTTAATGAATTGAATTTAAAGGAACACTAGTATGGTCATCACTTTTGATAAAATCTTTAAAACTATTGATTAAAGAAATGATGTAATAGTTTTTACATTATATTTACACAAAGGTATTTTTAATTAATTTGTTTAGAACTTTTATTTATTAATGGTCACTGATTTTAAATTCAAACTACTTTTTTTGAATAACATATTCAAAATTTATAACATATTTTAAATCTGTGAAACGTTAAATTTTTTTACCATAAGAAATCATTATAAGCACTCATTTTGTAATTAAGCTTTTGAATTTGAGATAAATTTTGGAATCAAGTTGCATTTATTATTCAGATATCAAAGTATACATAAATAATTAATGAATAATTGTATGTATAATTGAACAAATATATACGAAAGTGTTTGTAGACATTCAGATAAAATTTATATTTTAATATATATTTGTATGAGTGAAATCTCATTAACATGAAACCATTTAATACAAAATACAGCTTCACATAAAAGATTTAATTTTGATTAAAACAGATATTATACTTTCTTTTTTGTTTAACACACAGAGTTTAGCATTAATCTGGGTCATGAAAGTACATGTAAATATAAATTTAAGTTTGATATTGAAAGTGTTAAGATTCTTCATGAAGAGAGAAACCATAATAAAAGAAAAATTAAGGTGGCAATTTTAATAAATAGGAATAAAATGAATTTAATTCATGGACAAGCTGCTAACATTAAAATTTGGGATTTATGGGATTTGAGTTGATGCCGTTTGCTCCTGTTTTGTTTTTGGATTTAATGGCAGTTGAGGCAGGTTAAGGTATTAAGTGAAAGTACTTCTGCGGATTGAAATACTGTATATAATAGTTAATTACCACTATATTTATTATTTTTATTGTTATTACAATAGTTTTTTAATTAAGGGACATTTTATTTGTACATATATATATATTTATTGTGTGTAAAGACTAATGATTGCCGTTCATGAACATATTTGTAATTTAAGAAAAAATCTCCCCAAATCAACTGCTCATTAAATAATTGATTGACTTTATAGTTACAGAACTATACTTAATCACTTTTTACAATATAGAAATGGCTATTCTATATCACTGTCCTTGTTTTTTATATGATTGATTATTATTAACAACTTTAGTCAGAGAGGTTAATTATTAATTTACTCTGAGTTTTATTGTTAATTATAGAAATTAATTGCAATTTCTGATTAGTAAAGCAGAGCTTTTTTTTTCTTTTAAAATTTTACAATGAAATTTTCAAATAATGACAAATGATTACTACAATGAACATAAATGCAATTTATGGAGAATACTTTCCAATACGACTGTTTGTTAAGGATTTGATCTGGTCTTTAGTTAAAATGTTGGTGAAACTTTTACAATATGAGAATAACAATATGAGAATATCATCTTCTATAAATATCTCTGTTGTTTAAAATTGGCAATAAAACAATTGATTTAATAATTCATACCTCTGGTTAAGTTGTTAATGGTAATCACCAGTATGAACAATAGAGATAGCAATGTGGGGTGGCTAATCCCATATTGCAAAAGTGTGAGATATCATTCCCATATTATAAAATGTTTTCAAATACTGAGCTAGAGGATGGATCAAATATTTAAAAACAGTTGTATTGTAGAGAATTACCCAATAAATTATATATTAGTATAATGAAAATTATACAGTTAATTCCAGTGATTTATTTTAATACATATATATATATAAGGTCAGTTGTTTTAACTTTAATATTATATATTGTTTGTTTATTTATTCAAATATTACATATATGTATGTAAAGATTATTAATCTTTATAATAATAAAAAAAATTGTATATATCAAATTGGGAATGACTTCACTGATACTTCAAAGTTATTCTGTTGGAAATTTAAATACTGGATAAAAAATTTCTGTTTTGTTTTGGTTTGGTTTGGTTTGGTTTGTTTTTGGCCTGTTAAACATTCAAGTAATATTTATTTACAAGATTTAACATTTGTTGTTTCTAGCTATTTATTTTTAAAATAATTTCATTAATTATATATGTCTTATAGTAACAACAATAATGACAAATTTTTAATTCTATAGCCTACTGTAATATATGCTAAAATAAGAATAATTCTCAACACTCGTCTTGCATTGGTGGTCGAGAGGTCAGCGCGACTGCATTGCACTTGCAGTCAGTTGCCCGGGTTGCGGGTTCGCGTCCCGGCCGATGCTATGATGCTTAAAAAAAAATTCTCAACACTAGTGCCTTGAGTAATCAACGGTTATTCCATTTCCAGATCAGTTACTGACTTTTACTTTTATGAGTGAGAGTTGATTCAAATATGAAAGTGAAACATATATACATCTAGAAACCATCTTTATCTCAATTTTAATATTCAAATTACCTAAATAGTTACATAATTAAAGTGAAAGGTTGAAAACCTCTCGCATGCGCTTTTTTTTTATATAGGTTTTCAGCCTTTCACCTTAATTATGAACTGCTCGCACTTAATAAATAATATCTAAATAGTTATGCAGATCTGATTTTCATTTAGTAATAATTGATTGCTCAAGTTACTATAAATCCACTAGAATAAAGAGCTACTTTTGCTTTATATATTGTTGCAGCTGTAAAATTGAAATGTTAAGAAATGGGAAGCAATGATCATCAAATGCTATCTTTTGTCTAACATATATATATAATATATGATTATAATGTATGTATAGATGAATATGTAGACATTAATAGTTAGACCAGTAAATAGTCATGTGATCAAATAATGACAGATAAATACATTTACATAAAATAATTGCTCAGTGAGTATGAAAGTAAACTGACAAACAAATATATAGATTATCAAATAAATGAATAAGTAATCAATAAAATAAATAGATATATAGAATTTCAAATGGATTAATCAAAAATAGAAGACTTATATATATATATCATCTTTGTCTTGCAGAGACATGGATTCAAGTCTGTGATGCATCTTACCTACATAGTGATTCAGTAGTGTTGGTAGCAAACTTTCCATATAGTAGTGGCACCAAGCCTTAGTAATCAATAGATGCAAAAAGGTTTGTGCATAAAATCCCTATCTAATGTCTACTCATCCAGTAATCTCAGACTAGTTTCTAGCTTGTGGATTTCATCAGTGAGGAGCCTTGGATTTGAGAGCACTGCATCTTCTTGTATCCATTGATTACTAAGACTTGCACTTGGTGGCTCTACTGTATGGAGAGTTTGCTATTGTTATTAACAGCCTGTGTAAGCGTAAGAAATGGTGATCACATGATGTTTTGATAGCTCTGTTCAATAGTGATTAAAAGATTCTCAATATATTCTCAGTTGAAGAGAGAAAATGCTCTTTGCCTTATAATAGGTTATTTTTTACGTGTGGTAAATAACATTAAACAGACTGTCAGACAAATAATTTGCTATTTATTATTAGTATTAAAATGTACTGTATTCTACATTTTCTATATGAATTCATATACATTCAATTTATAAGAATCAGGATGAGTCCGTTTTGTAGTTTACAAGCTGCAATTGTTTCTTTGTAAGTAAACTATTACTTTTTTTTTATTTATTAATCTCCATAATAGCTTGTTTTTAGATTTTAAACAAGCCGGTTTATAAACTATAATGTTTGTTGTATGCAAAGTAGGGATTCTCTTGAATGTGTAGAGATCTGTTCTAGAGAATGTTTATTTCTTATTTATTAACTTTTCCCCCCTATTTTATTGCTTTTTGTCAGCATATTAAAACACAGTATGATAAAAATTGCCTCCAGGAGCAAGCATTGTAAAAAAAGATAGATACAAGTAATCATATTTTTATTATTATTATTATAAAGTCTGTTTTTTTATTTATAATTCTTTTTTAAGATTATATATTATATTTTTAAAATAAATCAAACATTAATGTTTAGATGCGTTCTTGTTAAGGATATAAATAAAAACTGTACGTAAAATTTAAAACTTCAAAACTAGTCATGTATGTTTTATCTAACAAACGAGTATTTTTATTTCTCATCTTCTGAGTTACCGAATAAAAAACATCCATCACATTTAAAATAAATATTACAGCAATAACATCGTCAGTACAATCTTTTCTAAATAAATTTATTTTATTATTTCTTATATATAAAATTACAAAACAATGCAAATAATTTAATTTGTATATATTTTTTGCCCCAAATCAAATAGAGAAATTAGTCAGCACAATTTTATGAAAGTTGTAATCAGTGGCGTAACTACCGAATCACAAAGGAAGGCAATGTCTGCGGACCTACGCAGTCCAGGGGCCCATAAACTTGAAAATCTATAGTGAGGCAATTAAAATATATTCACATGAATACAATTATTAGCTATATCTTATAAATTGTCGTTGTTATATGATATAAGAAATTCTAAAATTATTTTAAAAAGAACAGTTTGCTAGACAATTAATTCAAATGATTTCTTTATTTAAAAGACGACCTTACTGAGACTTGTTAATTACTAAATGCAGTTATTTGGAAAGCGAATTTAGTGAAATATATACCGTTTTCTTGTTATTTTTTACATTTCCGGTAACTATAGCTAGCGTTGGTATCTTAATATTATAAACGAGGATTGATTACATATATATGTGGGAAATGATGATATGGACCAACTGATGAATGCTGGTTCAGCACGAAATACCTTTATTGGAGATCATTTGTCTTTTTCGCATATATGTGGTCATGTGTATCGGTTGTATAAGATGAAGTGGATGACTAAAGGGAGCTTGAAAGTCTAGGTTCAAATCCCCTCTAATTACATCTAGCTTAAAAGTATATATAATATACTTGTATTTAAATATTAAATTAAAAATAATAAAAGAAATTCAATTGGCCAATCCAGGCTTAAAGATATTGCAATGTTAGCTATTGAGCAGAAAAAAGCATCTAAAATAGACTTAAAAAGAACTAATTAATGATTTTGCAAATGCCAAGATTAGGAATAATTTTTAAAGTGAGTACTTCTATTAAATTATCTTATACGATAATTATAATATAAAATAAATAATTAAACATTTGTGAACATATGAAAAATCAAAATTCCGGATTTAAAAATGGGGCCCTTTTTTAATTTCTGCCTTCATGTTCAATTTTTCTAGTTATGCCATTGATTTTAATGCAATAATAAAAGTACCAACTCTCCATATGTCACCAAGTACAAGCTTTTATAATCAATGAATGCAGGAAGATTTGCGCATAAAATCCTTGTCTAGTGCCTATTCATCCAACATCCTCAGACTATCAGTGAGAAGCCTGGATTTGAGAATGCTGCAGCTAGATCTTAGAATCTAATGCAACCCTCCAGCAGCCACCTTTTACTGATTTGACTAACTATAAATCTTGGAGCCCAAGGTGAAAACACCATAATGTTTTCAACCCAAGCTCATTTGTTTGTATAATTGTATAGATCTGAACTCAGATCAGCATCTGTACATTTTGGTGTCTTTGGTTTTTTCAAAACCACAGTCACCATTTTTCTATGGTCAGGCTAGATATAAAACCTTCAAGACATCACATGATCACCATTTCATATACTTATATCTGCTATTAATAAGAGTACCACACTCTTTATACAGTAGTGCCACCAAAATTCTCATTGATGAATGCCACAAAATAGAAACTACTCTGGGATTTGAATGAGTAGGTACTAGATAAGGATTTTATGCACAAACTTTCCAGCATCCACTGATCATGAAAACTTGCACTTGGTGGCACTACTGTATGGAGAGTTTGGTACTCTTATTAACAGCATGTGACTCATATGAAATAGTGATCATGTGATGTTTTGACAGTGTTAATGCACATTCATCATCAGATCTAGATTGCCATTATTAGCCATCTAATATAATTTATTCTAGAAATTTCAATTGAATATTTATATCCTAAAATTTAATGTGACATTGTCATTGAGTTATATGTGTTAGTTGTCTATTGGAAGTTAAGTAAAGCAATCAAGGTGATAGGGTACAATGAGCAGACAGTGGTGCACTTAATCAAAATGACATTATAATTGGCTGACATTCCTATGATACAATTTAACCTCAAAACTCAATATATCATGATAAGTCTACTTGAGTTTGATGAGAGTACATGAGTTACACTTGGTGAAATAAATATCAAAACAAGCAGAGTTTGAAATTAATAAAAAATTTCAATCTTATAGCAATACAGCCCTAAAAATTAAATAAAAAATAAACTAAAACAAATTCTTAAAACATATGATAGCTTTCCCTCCTTAAAATGCATATATTTTGTAATACAAATACAGCATTGAATGCTTTCTATTGCCTGGGGAAGGGGAGGGTGGATATAACACAACTTTCAGAGATGTTTAATGCTGGAACTTGAAATATTTTTGTACGTCTTTGTCAATTATGTTTGATATAAACATATAAATTTTGCAATGTATCCATTCTAAAGGCTGTTTAGTTAGAGGTTGCTCTCTTAATACTGTGGATCTTAGTTTGTGAAGAAAATTTGCTAAAGATATATTTTTAAATATATAATAACTGACAAGAAAAATTGTAAAAGATAAAATAAAATAAAAAATTATGACAATTCACTTAACATTACTGCAAATTTTAAATTTAGATATAAATATTAAACTTTTTATATATAGAGCTCACAAAATAAGCTCTTAACAAGCTTTGAGAATATCCCCAACCCCAGACTGCTTACTGCTACTAGTGTCATCAATGAGGTGCTAGGATATTCAAGCATTAGATTAAAAATACTAGGACAAGCCCAGCACTTTATCTAATGTATAACTATTAAGTAGAAAATCTGAAATTTTCAGATATCCATATGTCTTCCAATCCAGCTATCTAACTTAAATAGCCGCATGGGACTGAACTAAGTTCAGATACACCATATATTAATAGCTTTAGCAATATGAAATTAACAAAGCCTTAATAGCAAAAAATAAAATTACAAAAAAAATCAAGTCAGATGTCACATGACCTAATTTAATAAGCTTGTATTTACAAATGTTATATTTAGAGCTCACAAAATAAGCTCTTAATAAACTTTTTTTTTGTAAATTTTATTTTTTGCTATTAAGGCTTTGGCAATTTTATATTGCTAATGGATTGGAAGACATATGGATGTCTGAAAATTTCAGATTTTCTACTTAATAGTTATACATTAGATAAAGTGCTGGGCTTGTCCTGGTATTTTAAATCTAATGCTTGAATATCCTAGCACCTCACTGATGATACCAGTAGCAGATACCAGTCTGGGGTTGGGGATATTCTCAAACCTTGTTAAGAGGTTATTTTGTGAGTTCTATATATAACATTGGTAAATACAAGTTTCTTAAATTAGGCCATGTGATATCTGACTTGATTTTTTTTTTTTTGCTATTAAGGCTTTGATGATTTTATATTGCTAAAGCTAATAATATATGGTGTATCTGAATTTAGTTCACTCCCATGTGGCTATTTAAGTTAGATAGTTGGATTGGAAGATATATAGATGTTTGAAATTTTCAGATTTTCTACTTAATAGTTATATATTAGATAAAGTGCTAGGCTTGTACTGGTATTTTTAATCTAATGCTTGAATATCCTAGCACCTTACTGATGATTGCAGTAGCAAAAACCATTCTGGGGTTGGGAATATTCTCAGAGCTTGTTGAGCTTTGTAAATACAAGCTTATTAAATTAGGTCATGTGACATCTGACTTGATTTTTTTTTTTAAATTATTAAACTTATAGAAAAATTATTTAGAAAACAATGTATTAATTAGAAAGCAGTAAGTAATTAAAGTTTGAAAAATAATTTAAAGGAGATTTTTTTTTTTTTTTGGAAACCTTGGTACAGGTGGGCAGATTAGATTCTGAATTCTGGAAGCATGTTTTTGGTAAGAAGGAAATGAGAAGTTTAAATAGACTACATAAAGCAGTATAAAAAGTTAAAGTTAATACAAATTAGTTAGCTTCAATTCAGAAACAGAATAAATTGAATTGCGGATCCCAATTTTTATATCAAAATATTTTAAATGAAGAGATATGCCATTAAGCTAATGAGGAAATGAAAACCTCCAGAAAATGTCAGATTATTATTGAAAGTAGATGAAGAAATAGAAAAATTATTGGCAAATTTTATACCAAGTATCTGACTGATAAACATAAAAATAGATAAAATTATAGAGGATTTAAAACCAGACTTTAGCTATCCAATCTATCTCATACAACTGATATACATGACCACATGCACATGTGTAAAAGATAAATGATTTCCAATATACATACTTCATGCTGAACCAGAACTCATCAGTCGGTTCAGATCATCATCTTCTATATATATATAATCCGCACTTGGTTTATATGTAGATAGCAAATCTTCAAACTTTAATAGACAAGCTTCAATCTACTCTCCAACTCTTCAGCCATGCATATCATTGAAAATCTGATGATAGAACACTCAAATCCCTTGATGGGAATGACAATAATATTGGGATCATCAAAGGATTTGGGTATTCCACCATCATATTTTCAATGGTATGGATGGCCTAAGAGGTGGAGGGTGAAGTAGATTGAAGCCTGTTTCAGGCATAATAATATTGGCATCATACCATTGAAAATGTGATGATGGAACACCCAAATCCCAAAAAGTTGGAGGCCAGCGTAGATTGAAGTCTGTTTATTAAAATTTGAAGATTTGCTATTTTAATATAAACCAAGCACTGATTGTATATATATAAAATATACAAACCATTATACAATTACAAATATCCAGTAACGCCCTCTGTTTAAAGATCTATATCTCAATAATAGCAAACCCTAAGAGGGCGTTACTGGATATTTGTAATTGTATAATGGTTTGTATTTTAGGGTTTGCTATTATTGAGATATAGATCTTTAAACAGAGGGCGTTACTGGATATTTGTAATTGTATAATGGTTTGTATATTTTCTATAATTATTTCAGTTAGTGTTAACAGTAACTTTCTTTTCATATATATATATATATATATATATATGTGTGTGTGTGTGTGGGAGACAATGATCTGGACCAACTGCTAAATGCTAGTTTAGCATCAAATACATATATTGCAAATTATTTATCTTTTTCACATGTGTGTGGTCATGTGTATCAGTTGTTTGAGATGATTGGATAGATGAAAAAGCTTGAAAATCTGGATTCAAATCCATTATAATTGCAACTAAACTCCAGGCATATAAAGTATGATGTATTTAAATATTATAAAATAGATAAATGAAAAATATAATAGTAATGTTGATATTTAAGAAAGGCTATAAAAAAGATATTGGAAATTTATAGACCCATTTGTCTTCATTGACATTTTACAAAATCTTTACCAATATAATTAAACTTGTCCACAATGCACTTTAATTTCTAACCAACCAAAACAGAAAGCTGCACCTAAAAATTGTTTTAATATAACGGATCATATCCCAGCATTGAGAAAAGTTATAGACATAACTAATAAATATGAGTTGCCATTATATTTTGGAGTTATAGATTATGAAAAGACATTTGATTCTATAAGAATTTTTACAGTTGTTAAAGCTTTTAAATCGTTCAAGATTTAGACCCAGGATATTATCCTTCTGAAGAATATTTATCAAAATGCAACAACAGTGATCAGATTATATGGTAATATTAAGAACTTTAATATTGATAAAGATGTCTGTAAGAATGAGTCTATATCTCCAAAAAAGTTTACAGCAGTTTTATAAGTATTTTGTGATTAACATAGGAAGCTAAGAAAATAAAAGTAAATGGAGATTATTTAAGTCATCAAGATTTTGCAGATAATGTGATTGTTTTTCAAATAATGCTTCAGAGTTTCAGATACAGTTGCTAGAATTATCAGATGAAAGTAAGACAATAGAACTAAAGATGCTAAAAAGATTAATGTGATGTTCAATGGATTTTCTCATAAGAAGAAAATAAATATTGATAATCATGAATTTGAAGAAGCTAATAACTGAAAATAATTTGATCATATTGTTAATAAGGATGGAAATACAATGAATGAAATTAATCATAGAATAAAACTATAATGGAATGCTTTTGACAGTTACAACTTAGCATTAAAAAAATATGTGCCTATCTTTGAAAAGAAAGATTTTTAATATATATATTTTACTCATTTTTATTTATGGATCTGAGACTTGAAACTTTTCTGAGGACCAATGGAGTAACAAAAAGAGATTGAAAATAAAATACATTTGTGAGAGAACATACAGATATGACATCATTGAAAAATTAAAAGACTGAAATGGAATTTGGCTTGAAATATTTCTAAAAAAGATGGTAATAGATGCTCAGTTGAAGTTGTAGTTTAAATCCCAAAAGATTATAAGAAACAGAAAGATACCATGAGATGGATTAGTGAAATAAAATGTTCTGATGGAATGTGGAAAAATATGGATATAGATTGGAGAAATTTAATAAAAACTTGGAGAGATCTTTATTCCAGAGTGGATCAATATCAAAAATATATGTATAACATAAATAAATTACATTGATATTATGAACTAACTAGATACTTAAACCACTAAACATCACCTGATCACCATTCTTTATGCTTACACAAGCTATTTATACAGGGCTAAACTCTGCACACAGTACCACCACTTGGTGCAATCCAGAGTAATCAGTGGATGCAAGAAAGTTTGTGCATAAAATCCCTATCTAGTGCCTACCCATTCAATATCCCAAACTAGTTTCTAGCTTGTGGCTTTCATCAGTGAGAAGCCTTGGATCTGAGGGTACTGCACCTGGATCTTAGAATCTAATGCAACCCTCCAGCACTGAGTGACACTACTGTATGGAAAGTTTAGCCTCTGTGCAAACAGCTTGTGTAAGCATAAAGGCTGGTGATCATGTAATGTTTAATGGTCCAATATCAATCCTGCATAATAGTATTATGGTGGCTGTGGTTATTAAAGGACCAAAAACACTAAAAAGTATGGCAGCTGAACTGATTTCAGATTTATATGACTATACAAGCTAATGATCTTGAATTGAAAACAATATTGTGTTTTTATTTTGGACTCAAAGCTTTATAGTTGGCTAATACAGTAAAAGGTAGTTGCTGAAAAGTTGCATTAATGCTGTGCTCTCAGATCCAAGACTCCTCACTGATGAAAGCTACAAGCTAGAAACTAGTCTGGGGATATTGGATGAGTAGATGCTAGATAGGGGTTTTATGCACAAACCTTCTTGCATCCATTGATTACTCTGGCCTGCACTGAGTGACCCTATTTTTTGGAGAAATTAGCCTCTGTGTAGATATTTAAACATTTTTATTATTAGAAATGTAAAGTTTTTTAAAATGTGATAATTTATTCTATATACCAATAAGTATTTGTTTAAAACAATTATTTAAGCTGTTTTTTTTCTCTATGGTTGCAAGGATGATAAGCATTGATTTGTGTCCAAAAAAGCTAAAACTAGTTTTATAAATCTGTCAGTATTTTATAATCATGAAAAAAAAATATGGGCTTGGATTCAATTCAAGTAATATTAAGGTGATTTGAAAAAAAAAAAGAAATGGCAGAAAGAGCAAAATCAAAAAAGCTTGCTTTATTGCACAAAATAAATAAAAGCCAATAGTATTCAAGTATGTAAAAAAAATATATATATTTTTTTAATTTTAATAATGATATATTATTGCTTTAATAACCATGAGTATAATGCTGATGAATTGAAAATATATTTGGTTTTGTAAATTAATTATATATTTTATTCTGTTATACCTTTTCTCAGCAGTTTAACAAGTATTGAATTTGTGATTTTTAGCAATACTTCATTTTTATCTGTAAGCTATTGGAATACATTTTTTCTTCTTTAAATTTAATAATTCATTAGCTTTTTCACTTCTGCTTGTAATTACATCTTATTCTTTCAGCATTAGTCATTGTATACAACATTACTTCTTATTATCTTCAATGTTATATTGATTACTTTTAATATATGAATAAATAATAATTCACAGAAGCAAATAAAGAGTGATTGAAAAATAAATATTTTCAATAAATTTCATCAATGCAAATATTCCAGAAATAATTTAATTTTATATACCTTCGTTATTAATTTAAGTTTTGTATAATGTTTTTATTTATCAAACTTTTTAGCAATGTTTATAAGCCAAAAATTTCATTTTTGATTATAGAAGGACCTCTCAAACCTTGATACAAAATAGCAACTATTATAAATGTTCAAGATGCATATGATAAAGTTAAAGCCTTTTTCTAAAAGGATTGACATACTTCCTATGGACTTAATAAATAATCACAACTTTGCATAAATACTATATATTTTTTTCATATTATATTCTTCTATATGTATTGATAACATTATAAATAATTAAACAAATCTCCTGAAGAAGACTGCTGGTTTGTCGAAACTGTGAGACTGATTAGGTTAAATATAACAATCATTGTTTGCAGTCGTAACGAAAAGTGGATTTGTTTAATTATTTGCTAAATAAATTATATGGGAGATGATATTATATTTTTGTCTTGTATTCTGTCTTCATTTAAAGCCTTTGCTATGACGAGATAAAAATTTTCAGTAAATGTTGGCATTGATCATACTTATTGAATTTACTTGTTTTTCTATCATTATTTTCAATTTTCTAAGTAAATTATAGTACTTTTATGTTTTCAAATTTATTATATTATTTTCATGTTTACTTTTGCATGTGAATGGTGAGTCCATAAATAGATAATACATACGTGCAATTACTACTTTGTAGTCTGTCTTTTTATGTATACATTATTATATTAAACTAATAAGGTTAAATGTTGAAGTCATTAAATTGAGATTTTTTCAAACGGCCTATATATATAAAGTGAAAACTATTGCTAACCTAAAAAATCATTATAGTTTTACTATTTATTGATAAAATCACTATAGTTTTATTATTTATTGATATTATACGTAAGTGTTTTGTATGTATATTTAGTTTTGTAAAACATAATAATGAAAAATTAATATCTTTAAAAATAAAATTTTGAGTTAAAAGAAATAATAAATAAAACATGGAAGAAGTTTTATTCATTTTTTTTTTCTGTTTAGGGGGTGGGGGTACGGTAAATAAAAAGACTGTGAATTTTAAAATTTCTAAAATGAAAAATCATGCTTTTATATATATACATGTAATGTTCTGTCAAATGAGTAAGAAAGTAACCGCCACGTCACGCAACTTACATTCTTATTTATTTCTTTTTTATACTTATTTTGGGAGGACTATTTTATTAGCCAGAACCTTTTCATTTAATCGTGACCGATTAGAAGTTTTCCACATGCATGTGAACAGTAAAATTACCTTTTAAATTTTATATAAGTACTGTATTTTGTCTTCTTTTGTTTAATGCTTCAAATATTGGAATAAATTGCTTTATAATTCGACTGCTGTATATATTTTTTTGCTATTACAATAAATTGTATTAAATTATGAAATAATCATGCTTTGAGATACAAATTTAGAGTTGTTGTGAAGACAAACAATTGATTTTTTTTTGTAAGCAAACTAGCCATTATTTTAGATATTAATTAGATCATTTATTAAAAAGGAAAAAAGTTTTAACAAAACACCAATTTATTTTACTGTTGCTGTAACAACAATTATTAATTAATAATATCTTCCAGACATTAAAATCAGTTAAGACAAATTACTTATATACATATAAGATTACATATATATATATATATGCAAGTGAAAAACTAATTAGATGTTATAAACTAACTAAACTTTTAAGCATTTTTATTACACATATGATTTAAGAAAACAAATAAGATTAATATTCTTTAATGTTTATAATATACGTGGTTTTTATAGTTAGCGAGATTGCTGAATTTAAATTCACTCTCAACTAAGTAAAAAGTTTTTTTTTAAAAAAAACTGAGTTTGGTCATTTGAACGGAAGTTATGCTCAATTTGTTGTTTGTGTTTTCAAGTATCACATGACTTTCCAGGAAGTAGCTAGACAATTAAAATATATCAGTAAAGTCTGTATAGTAGCAAGACTTTGATATCGGTTTGCTTGATTTGGAATAATCAAGTTTTAAAATAACATCATTTAAAATTCTGCAATCGTACAAAAGATTCCATTTTATTGTGTTTTGTTTTATTCTCTGAAATAGGATCTGATAATGATCATCTGAAAGGTTGTGATTATGACATCTTGTTTATATGTTGGGCTACTTCCATCATCTAGTATTAATTTTTTTGAATGTCTTTAGATAATTTAAATAAACCTTATTTAAATACATTTCAAATGAATTATTATTCTCTTCTATTTTTCAGGTACTTCTAATCTGATCAATGAATTCACTGATCAGTTAGCAACATCTCAAGAAGAGAGGAGAGGAATACCAATCAAAATGTGTAATATATTATTAATCCATATTTAACAAGTTGAAAATATTTGAAAAATTTAAGTAAAGTTTGAATTTTTTGAAGACATTTAGCAATCAATACTAATTGTTGGAAATAATATGATAAATAATTACAAATGATCTGATAATGGTGTTTGTTGAAGTTATTATGTTTTTTCTAGTATATATGGGGTAATTGGGTACAATCCTGCTTATCAAGCTTGGCAGCCATTTTTTATTATATAGTTTCAGGGGTGGACAATAAATATTTTAAACAAAATGGCTGACAAGAAGCCATTGTATTTAATATTTACATTTTTTACTATTATTCTTTTTATTTTTAAGAAAGAAAAATCCGCAAAAAAAAAAAAATATTTATAATATTTCCACGTTGTTTATTATTATAAATTTTTTTGTATTAATTAATATAAAAATATAAGAAATATAAAGTATCATATCATGTCCATTAATGCAGACTTTTCATGAGGGCAGGATTCCATCTCTTTGGAAATACTCCACTGCATGCTATTCTGTCAAAGGAAGATCCCAAACTTTCATCATTTTGCCACAATGGTAGTGATAAAAATAAAGATGCTGAATGTAAGCACACTACAAAAATGTGTGTAGTATTTACATGTTATAATATTTAAAAAAAAAAAAAAAACCTTCTGAATGAAATTTATAATCAATTTATTATTTTTTTTTTAAACTTAATAACTTGCACATATTCAGTAAAATAAAACAAAAAAGAACTATTAGATACTTGTAGGGCCTCTGAAATTGTATAATTAAAAAAAATGGCTGCCAAGCTTGGTTTACAAGATAATACACAAATACCATATAAATATAAATTTAATGAATGATATATATATATTAATTATCATAGAAAAACTTTGAATTCAATTTTGATGAAATTAGGATTTGAGTAAAATTAACTATGAATGCACTTCAGTATTATATCATGACTCAAAATCAAACTTTTGATTTTGTTAAAAGCTTTAATAATTAAATGAATGAATATAAATACACTTTTTAATGTTATAACTGTATAATAATTTGAAATGATATTAACTCTTTGTGTATCATCTAGAAGGTTTTGTAAACTAACCACTTTTAGCATAGCACATGTTTTGGGATTTACCATTTTCAGGATCTTATAAATGAACAATATTCACTAACACTTCAATGCTATTTATATTAGTTAAGTATTACATTCAACTTATTGTTAAATCTTGAATGTTTAAATTGTGGTAAATTTAATATACCTATATTTCCAATGGCTTAATATCAATGCTCAAGGAAAATGATTTATAGCTTTTTTTCCATAAAGAAATTTATATATAAATAAATATCTAAATAAATATTTTAGCATGTATAAAGTCAAGATTAGTCAGTTTTTTAAATCATATGGTAATATTAGGGTGAATATATTTAATTCTTACTTTAAATGGATCAATGATCACTCTCAAGACAAAGTCACAGTATTCATTTTTAACTATCTTGTAAAAGATCGACACCACCCCGAATATGCAATATCAAATTTATTGTGATCATGATAATGTATGTGGAAATACTATTTATCTTTCATAAGGCAATTAAAAATGAGTACAGACTGATTCAGCACTGAGATGATTCATTGAGCCAATTTAAAGAAGGAATTGAATATATCCAATTTGAAAGGAATTTCTCACATTTATTATCACAGTAATTTACTTTTTATATAACAATTCAGGTTGCAGACATAAGCAGTATCATTTTTACTTGCTTAACGCATTATTAATATAACATTATGAGAAGTGAGTAGAATATATTATATAATATAGTAATATGTAAATCTTTTAGATTGCTCATGAAAATTTAATTTTACTTCAAATTATATATATAAAAGTAATAACTAAGTTTGATAAAAACAAAATTATATTAGACATAAAACTTATGAGAACAATAAAGCAAGATAGATTTACTGTGAACAAAAAAGAATTAATATAATAGATTTTTTTATGTAAGAATAAATTCATGAGAAGTATTTTTATTCAATTGTTTGGATTTACATCTTTCATACTTAGGATCAGAATTTTCCAAAGAGAATTAAACATTGACTAAAATTTGTCTTTGATTGTATAAAATTTTCAGGTTGGATTTTTTTTTTTTTTTAAAAGAAGTGACAAATAATTGTGAAGAATATATTTTATATTTCTAAATAATATACATTATTAATAAATATTTGAAATCATAAAATTGCTCCTGACTTCTTATTACAGATTTACTATTTATTAATAAGCAGGGGGTTTTACAAATAAAGACTTAAATAAATCCAAAGCTTCTAAATCCACAGCTTCTAAACAACTTCTTACATAAATAAAAGGCAAAAAATGCAAAAATATGATGTTTAAATAGCACAACCCTTAATTTTTGTTTTTCTTATGTTGCGGAAACATTCCTACAAATATCATTTTCCCCTACTAAGCCCTAGTTGCACTTTTATATAGAAGAAAAGTTTATATTGAACCAGAAACCACTTTCACTGATAATAATGGTTATATTTATATTGATGACTCATATTTCAATACATATATATCAATACACAGATAAAGCTTCTAATATTTACATATGAATTATTCTAAAACAATATATTTCCCATCAATTGGCTCAAAAATTAATTAATATTTAAATTTCAATTGACATTTAATTAAAGTTGGATCTTGATGTTGATAATCAAACTTCAATCCCTTATATAAATATATATATATCAGATACCCTGGTTATATTTCCTGGATATCATATACTAAATCATATCTCTAAGGATCTCATTTGATATGATTCACAACAATTTATTTGGATGTACAGAGTTTGAATTTTATAAATCTGTAGTCAAAGTATTACTTTCCTCTAGAACACATATGAATATTTTACCCTCTGACATCACCATCACAGTTGTCAAGGCAACTATACCTTTTCTCAGCTCAGAACATGAGCAAAATTAGTAGAGAATTTATATGTACTCTTGAGAGGTGAGACAACTAAGAGAATAACTGAAGAACATTTAAATAAAACAGGCAAAACTCTCCAAAGCTCCTCACTGACAAAGGCCACAAGCCAGAAACTAGTCTGGGGATATTGGATAAGTAGGCACTAGATAGGGATTTTATGCACAAGCCTTCTGGCATCCATTGATTGCTCTGGTTGGCACTATTGTATGGAGAGTTTTTCCTGTTTTAAGAACAGTAGTGTGCTGGCATAAGAAATGGTGATCATGTGGTGTTTGGTGGACAATTAAATAAGTTAAATAACAATATTATTTATTCTAGATACTATCGATTGATTTCAAAAATTGCCTGTGGATGTTATTATTTGATAATAAAAAATTAATATATATATATATAATAATTATAAATATACAGATACATTTACTAATGTACATTAATAAAATTCATTAATGATAAATAAGAAAAAAAAAAATTAAACAATCTAAATAATATATACTTTCCAAAAAATCATTACAGTTATTAAAATATATTTATTTATTTTTAAAAAGGCCTCTTACATATACATATAACTTTACATTTTTATCATGGTTTCTCTAGACAGTTTAATAATTTTACCACCAATGGAAAAGTTCAGGTTTGTAGTATATTAAAAACTGTTGTTTGACTCTAGTTGAATTTTTTTTTCTTGGTTCTGTGTAGCCTATTGCTTTAATACACAGACAATGTATTGAAAACAGTTTCTTTTGGGGAAAAGCTATGTATGTATCAATATCTCTGGGTTTCTCCTAGATTTCTTCAAAGTTGGAAAGGTCATATTACTCAGACACAGACTGGAATACTTCAAGTGGATTTAGCCAATCGTGTTTGCTTTTCTTACTTCACATAATTTTGGCTCTTTAGCTGAGTTATATATCAGTATTGAAATGTACTATAACAAAGATCTTCTTAGCCAATATAGAATGTTTTTACAGCTATAATCTAGGTCTCTTTTAAAAACTATTCTATGCAGGCAATGTATACTTTGGCTCTCTACAGAATGTTTTTGCTTTCCACTTTCTTCTTTCTTTATTATAGCATTTGCTTAGCAAGATCGACCTTTCCCAAGAAACCTTTGCTTATTTTATTCCTATCTTTAATACTGTTTTCTAATGATGTACCACTAATTAGTTTTTCTTTTTATTTAATTATTCATAAATACAAGTTATTGTTGCTTGAATTTAACCTTAATTTAACTTTATAAATAATTTTAATTAGTTCTTATTTTTTTGGTTTTCTGTTTTAAATTTTAAGAAAGGTTACAAAATCTAATTTTGTTTTATAATTTAGCATATTAAGCAATATTTTACAGATTTTTATGAATACACATTTTATTATAATTATTTAATTATAAATATAATAGGTATATAATGAAAGAATTTTTTATTTCATTAATTTTCTTTTATTTTTATTCGGAACTATTTAATAATATCCAGTACTTAGGTACTATCTCATAACCAAAGCTTGGCAGTCATGTTTTATTTTAATTATACATTTTTAAGAGTATACAAGTATTTTTTTTCTCAATATTATTTTACCGAATATGTATTACCTGTTAAGTTTAAAAATTATTAATAAATAGATTATAAATGCCTGTTAAATTCTAAAAATAGGCAGTCATTTTTGTTATTATTATAAAAATAAAAGAAATTAAAAGTATGACAATAAATTTAATAATTTAAACTACAATAAACAAAATAACAAACGTGGGTTATTTATATTGGCAGTGTAAAATTTCTAATGGTCTGCAAAATTGCCACAAATGTGTCTTCTTATTTGTACACTTTCAAATTTTAATCATTTTGCAAAAATGTTTCTTAAAAAATGCAAAGACCTGAAGATAAAAGTAGGATGACAATTTTATGCTGAACATAAAAAAATCATGACAATATTAGGAAAATGTTAGCATTAATACATTATAAGATTTTTAAAAAGAATTAATTAAATCTTGTGAATGGAATTTGTAATAGATTACTATTTTTTAAACTTAACAAGAATTAATAATTGATTTATTAATATTTTTTAAACTTAACAAGTAACATATTCAGTAAAATAATACTGAGGAAAAAAAGAAATATTTGTACGCTCTTATAATTTAAAAAAAACATGGCTTTCAAATTTGGGTTATGAGTTATAAGTAAGTACTGTAAATTCTCCATTTTATGCTTACTTACTTATGGAAGCTTGCAATACACAATTGTCAAAAACTAGTTTAAAATGTATTTACATTTTCTTTGATTCTAAATATAATACAAAATATGTTCATTATAAGAGCATACATAATAAAAAATATTAATTGCATCATATTATATACCTATATATATATATCTTTTGTTATATATTCTATTAAATTACTGCCTTTTACCATTTTTCTCTTCTTTAATTATTATAATTTTTAATTTGATTTTTTATCTCTCTATAATGTTGTAAGCTTTGTAATTCAATAGGTAAATTATTGAACAATTTTGAAACATAATATCTATACTAGTTCTATATTTATTACAATATTTTGAACTATGTATGTATCTGCTTTTCTTAGAAACATTTCAAACTGTTTTATATAAGGTTTTTTGTTATCAAATGTTTTTTTCTATAATTGTATATTTAAGGGGTTCATTGAATAGTAAAAACATTAATATTAAAAAGCATGCAAAACTATAAAGAGTTATTCCATATCTCAATAAAGATTTATGAAAAGATATATATATATTTCAATAAGAATATTTAAAGAAAAAATATTATTTATTTTGTAACACATTGTCATAAAATATCTAAAATTATTAATTAGCACTTAATAAGATAATTCCAAGATATTTTTCATCTATTATCATTTCAAGATATCTAATACATTTTACTTGTTCTACTTTTATATATTTACTATTATCTCATATTGCATTATTATTCATATATACACTCCATTGCTGTCTTATCCAATATCTCATACTAACTGTAAATAGCATAGATGTGATGGGGGAAAAAGGAGTCTGTTGAAAAACATTGAGTAATTTGAAGTCATGTGATATTTTATTGGTTTTATACTATTCCTGGTCTCAGGATAGAGCTGCCTAAAATTGTTAAAAAACTAAACTTGCCATAATATATAGAAATCGAATTGGTTTCAGTTTTTATGACTATACAGGCAAGCTAGCTTAGATTGAAAACATTTAGGTGTTTTTTAAATTTGACTAATAAATTGATAAACAAAAATGTAATGATGACTAGCAGAGGGAAAATGCATTAGATTTTAAAGGTCCAGATACTAGCCTAAGATTTAAAACTCCTCACAGATGAAAGCCATAAGTAACTAGTCTGGGAATTTTGTAAGACAACACTGGATGGAGATTTATTAAGCACGATCATCTTTATTTATTAATTACTAAAGCTTACAGTAATAGGCACAGATTTGGTGAATAAAAATGTATACCGCTGAAAAAACAATGAATAAACTGAAGTCATGTGATAGAGTCATATCGGTATAGTATTGTTTTTACGTGATTATATTGTAAAGTATTCTTAATATAGCAATATTACAGCTTTTATAGTTAATTTGATTATATTGTAAATGATTCTTAATGTAGCGATATTACAGTATAGTTATTTGAATGAATATAAACAGTGTAGTTTATAAAGGTAAATAATCCATTTACACCTGAATAAAAATATTTTCTAGGATTTTATTTTAGTTTTGTTTACTATACCGTATTATTTTTCTTCTGCCGTATTGAGGTTTCACTTGCATGTGTGTTATATAGTTGGTAATAGACGTTTTTCGAAAGCCAAAATGAATATGCCTAATCTTGCGTTGTTAGCCGAGAGGTATCGCAGCTGCCATGCAAGCAAGTAGTTGGTTGCAGACGGTTGTGGGTTCGCGTCCCGGCCGATGCTATGACATATGAGAAAAAAAAATGAATATGCCTACTAAATAAAAGTTATGTTTTGATATCATACATTTTTAATTAGTCCCCAACCTACTAAAAGAGAGAAGTGTGGTCATTTATAAATTTGTGTGTGCGCGCACATACATGAAAATTTAAAATATAATTAACGCATGCTTTCAATGATTATTCTTTAGATGGTGAGAGAAAGAAGTGTTGTTTTTCTTGAGAAAATTTTAAAAATATTTTATACCAATAGTTTTATTGGGGACAGTCTGTAGAGTAATTGAATGTTGTTATTTTATTTTAATAAGAAAAAGAAGCTTCCTGGATTTTTTTTTAAATGAAAAAAAAAACTGAATTATATTGATCGTCATTTTAATTAATTTTTTGCAACGCTTGTAATTAACTTTAGAAGACCGGTGATGATCAGATATCGACATCCCGTCAGTCAGTTTGTGACTCTGGCAATATTGCTGGGAAAATCAATAAAAATATACGCATTTTATTAAAAAATTCAAAAGATAAAAAAAATTAATTTATCCTCAACATTGCTTTAAAAAAAAAATTTTTTTAAACCAAAACACTTAATCGTGTACGTTGTTATTATAAATATCTTACGGCAATACAAGATTGTCTTTTTTGATTTTATTGTGTTTTTTCAACTTTATCCTCTGCATTAGCTTTTTAATTTAATCCACTAATAACTTTTATTAAAATTTATAATTTAATTAATCATCATTATTATTTCATTGCTTATTAAGTTTCTATTACTTTATTGTCTTCAGTCTCTTATGTTAGTACAATGATCGATCGTCACGAGCCTTTTATGCCTTTGATCATTTCTCTGTACTATGACAATAGGATTTGTGCATAACACAGGTCAGCATTTCTGATTCCAATTTCTTTTTGTTTCTTTGTTTGTTACTAACTTTTTATTCATCTTTTTATTTTTTCTTTAGAAATTCAACATCCATGTTTGTTTACAAATATATGCTAATTATGCTGATAATGACACTTTCTCAATCAAAATTCACCCAGAGTTCAACCAGAAATATTTTACTATTGAATCATACAATGTTATCACTGACTATATTGTGAATGTCATGTGGAATGTTTTTAATTTAGACTTTTTATGACTTCATCATGGAGTCTAAATACAAAAATGAAGTGAGAGCAGAAAATAGGTTTAAATTTGATAAATATGGCAATACAGAATCTTTCAAGTTAACATTTTCCCCTCTTCATTTCCTTGCCATTGATGGATTTACTTGATTTTATGATTTTAATAACCACTCTTAATTTAATTGTGTATATTTTATGAAAGTCTTGTGGTGTAATGAAAATGTATACAATCACTAGGCTTACAATATGGGTTCTAATCTTGGCTAAATAAAGATTTCTTTTTTCAGATTCTATCAGGTTTAAGATTTTTGCTTCAGATAGTTAGTTCATTTCCACATTAGTTAACTATTTTTTGGTAAATGGTGTTTATATATTCGTAGATACACATTAAACAATAATGAAAACCCAAATTCTTCCCATCTAATAAATATAAATTCTAGTGGGTAATGCCTTCATCATCCCTAATCCTGTATCATGAGAAAAGTATTTTTCTAAAAGAGGATGTAAAGAATATTTTATCTACCTTTTTATTATAGATTTTGTGTATTGAATTGTCTAATTTTCTAGTTATATCTTTGTTAAATTATTTAGTTAGTTGTTTGATTAAGACTATCTTCCTCACCACATATAATTTTGCTATTCTTATTATTAAGAATTGTAGTAGTGGTTGTTAATGCTTTTTTATGTATATATTTTTAAGAATTTCTTTAAGTGTAAGCTTCTTGTGTGATTTTATGCAGTAATTTACTTTTATTGATCCTATAGGCATTTTCATCGTTAGAAGAATATTTTAAAAAATACAAGTGGGTAATGCGTTTAATTTTATTTTTATCAGGAAATCAAAGTATTTTGGCTCCAGACCCACCATCTGAACTTTTTCAGCAGATTATTTTTAAGTTGAAACTTATCACTGCTAACAAAAAAAAAAAAAAAGTTTAAATTGATGGATGTATAGTTATGTGAATTAAATTTTTTGTTTAATTATGAATCACAATTATTTTTATTTATTTTTTCTACTATTTATAGAAGAAAATAAACTTAATGTACTTTAATATTAGAATACAAGTATAATTTAATATATTTGGAGTCCAGATGTAATTGTAGAGGATTTGAACCCAGTTTCTCAAGCCCCCTTTAGCCATCCACTCTATCTCATATAATTGTCATGTGTGTCATGTGTATTTGTTGAATGAGATGGAGTATATGGTTTAAGGGGATTTGATAGTCTGTATTCACATCCCTTACAATTACTGTAATTTAATTTACTGTTAGAAAACTTAATTTCATAAATAAAATAAGCCTGATTGCAAATGGAAAAAAATTTGTATTTTATTCTAAATTTAAAGTATCTTCTATTTGATCAGACTATTTACAGAGTTATATTTTATATATTAAAATGGATTATAATAATTTTTACTACAGAATAAAATAAAATAGTTGAGTCACTGTGATATTGTGAGATCAGACTTCATAGAGCTAGCCATGAAAATATCTACTTGTGCATGAGTTTGATATTTTATTTTAATATTAATTAATTTGTTTTAAAAAGTACTTTATATTTTCAAGATATGAGGTTAAGGATCAAATAATATCTCATGAAATAGAGTTATCAGGAGTGAAGGTGATGGTATTTATACTGGAGAAAAAATATTTTGCATATCTTATTAATAAGGTTGATGTCTGTTTAAGTATGTGAGTGGATGTCAAAAGAATGTGATATGTTTGAGAAAGAGAGACATTCAAAGGCTTTGTCATTTTAATACTATATCTTTCTTACAGAATTACCATGTTTCAATTTTTAATATTGCCAGACATCCTCTTTTATTATATTTTCTCATAGAGTTAGGGACATATGACATATATTGGTAGTAGGAATAATAAAATATTGAAGATTGTTGTCATCCTGACCATTATCCTGAAGCTTAGCTGAAGACAAAAAACAAGATAATTGTTGGATATCTGAAGCAGTAACAAATGAGATATTTACATATACCATATTATTAAGGACTCTTTATGTGTGGGTGCACCCACTACTCTCCTACAGTCAAAAGCATTTCTCTACAATTAAAACATTATTGACAAAACTAAAGTGAAGAGCATCTGCATAACATGGTCAGTCAGTTTTTGGCAATTTATTCAGACAAGTACCCTGATGAGGTACAAATTAAAATTCATGTGTTATAGAATTGATATTGCAGAATAATAAATGTTTCATTTGGAAAATAAAACAATGATAAGTAACTCAGTGGGTTTTATTTCTTTCCTTATTGTTTTGTAATTCAATATATAAAGAAGATCCACTATACAGGAAAGATTATAAATTTTAATCTTTCTGGTATAGTGGATCTTCCCTATTTGTTGAATTAAAAACAATGATATTTTTTTTTCCTCATATGTCAAAGTGTCGGCAGCTATGCTAACAACTAAGTCACCAATGCTTGACAACAATGATAAATTTGTGTGTGATATTATCAAATATTGTGAATTTGTACACATTTAATTAAATGTTTTAATTTTGTTTATATTTTTATAATTTGTTATTCATTGTTACCTACTGAGCCCTGATAGTCTGATGTTACCAACTCTGTCTGAGCATAAAGCTGGCTCTTAATGTATATATACATACATGGCACTAATCCCAAGTATATTATGTAATTATTTATTTAACTTTTATTTGATTAGATGACCACTTTCACTTTGGAATATATTCATCTTGTAGAACTCTTTAAAATTAATGCCACATAAGTGGTAATGATGAGATATTATTGTCAATTTATTGACTAATAAATATAGGGCATGTCAGGTTTTTTTTGTATTTTTTTTCTAAATGAGCATTATATTTACAAGTGATCAAAAAAATAATTAAATAGGATTAGAACAAAGAAAAATCTTAATAAAAATATAATTAGTTGAATTTAGGTATGTCAATTTTTGAACGAAATTTGAAATCTTAAGTGAAATTATGCATTAAAAGTATGTAAATTAAATCTCTTTTCTGGTCTGCAAAATTTAAATTTAATAATTTAATTTCTTGTTAAAATTAAATTTATACTGTCTGTACAGTTTAGCACAATAATAGAATGAACCCAAAAGCTAAAAGTTCCTGGATTGATGTTCACTATGACAGTTCTGATGTTTGAATGTGTACGACCTTTCTAGAAACTGAACATCCATTAATTTTAACCTGTACAGTTTAGTAGAATGATGGAGCAATGAATGTGAAAGCTAATGGTATCTAGATCAAACCCTGGTTTGTTACACAAATTTTGGTGCACAAATAAATCCCATATGACTTTTTGAATAATTAACCCCTGATTGTTTTATTATTTCCGTTTGTGTGAATATCCTAACAAATTTAGTTTAAATAGCTTACAGCAAGGATAAAAATAAAATATTTAAATGATGTAAAAAAAAAAAAGAAGAAGAATCTTTTTATTATTGTTTTCATAAAAACAAATTAATATTTTTTTTGGAATTCACTCACATAATTTATTCAAAACATCTGTTATGAAAGAGTTTTTAAAATATTAAAAATAAATAGCCTAAAAGATTATATTTTGAACAAGATAATAGAAATTCTTTACAGAGATTAGCTCTTACTTTATATAGAGAGAGAGGTGAACGTTAACTGAAATATCCACATGTATAAAAAATACTTTATTTATGCACCTTAATGAGGGATTATAATTATTTAAAAGTAACTGTTGTATATGCTCAGAAAAATCTATATATGATGGATAAAAAAAAATAAAAATTATTTGTAAAATGTTACTTTGTCTATAAACTATTAATTTAAAAATCTAATAAATGAAAAAGTGTTTTCACATTCTTATGGTAATTGACTGTGGACCAGAATTCTTATATTCTTGAACTAAATCTTTGTTCTACATAAAATTCAAGATCAAGACAGTTGAAACTTTTCATGATTTATTGACCCACTGCTAAAGTTAAACCCAAAATATAATTGATATTTTAATCACTGTAAGAATTAAATTACCTTTTTTTCTCATATCTGTCATAGCATCAGCCGGGAAGTGAACCCGCTAATCTGGGACAACTACTCG
Organism: Epiperipatus broadwayi; assembly: GCA_028023455.1. Classification (NCBI taxonomy): domain Eukaryota; kingdom Metazoa; phylum Onychophora; class Udeonychophora; order Euonychophora; family Peripatidae; genus Epiperipatus; species Epiperipatus broadwayi. The sequence goes on along the minus strand of JAQFVV010006603.1, from coordinate 272,852 downwards.
TAAAGCAGCTGTCGCTGACCTCTTGACCACCAATACTGACAGAATTAATTACTTTGAGCTTAAATTTTACTGAAATAAGCATAATTACTGCAGTTATTTTTATTTAGAAATATATCTCAATCTTTCAAATATTTTAAATTTGTTTTATCTTGTATAAACTTTGGCTGCCATGAATATATTTTTCCCAATTACATACCTCATTTTTTTTCTGAATTATATCCAAAAGTGTTAATAATTTATGCATATAATATAATAAAATGATATTTATATGCAAATGTGGTGATATGTAAAATAACCTCTCCTTAAACTATGTCAAATGTTTTTGTAGTTAGACTAGTCCAGAGACCTTGTTAGTCAATTTAAGCAGTCTCTCATGGTGAAACCATTATATGTCCTTTCTTTCTTTTTTCTCCTATTAGTCTCTTAACAATCTGCAATATCCAAGGATTTTTCCCTAAATACATTTATTTTATTTTCTATCCAATTTTTTAATATTTAATTCTCATATTCTTCATTTTCTTCCTAAACTATTATTAAAAATCTCTATTGTTTTTAGCTTTCACTTTTATATATTTTTTAAACTCTTTATATACTTTATACTGATTTTTTGTTCATCCTTTTATACTCCAAAAATAAATGATCAACATGCTTTCCGTATTCACATAAAACACATCTATATTTTCTATCCTTTTTTGCTGGATTGGACATATTAAATGAATGAAGAATTCAAAACTTCCTAAAAAGATGTTTTAAAGACTTTCTCACATTTTTCCAAAGACACTATTGATTATTTCCATTGGAAAGATATAGCATAGAATAGGATTCATTGTAAAATTGCAAGTGGACATAGTATTTAAATATTTGAAAAAAAAGTTCTTTATTCAAAAATTAAAAAGCAATATCATAATATTAAATAAACCCAAAAATAGATTAAATATGTTCTATATGTGAATGTGTTTATGGTGAACAGGTTTTCTATATAATCATCACAACATTTATTTTTTGAGCAGTTGTTTCTTTCTTTTCATAGAATTGGAATGATCACTCATTTATGAGTTGCTGTTATATGTTTATATATTTGCTAAAAGTATCACCTGCATTGTTAAAGAAGGTTGTCTTGACTACAGTTTGAGATTGTTGATAGCTTAAGGGTTTATTGTTATTATGTTTATATGTATGTATATGCATATATGCATAGTTATATTAGGATTTTTCAAAACCAGTAGGAATCTATAAGCAAAGGCTTTGAGATTTTTTAAAGTGTGTGTACATTGTATAGAAAAATTATTTGCAATTTTTAATATTAAATATTTATCTTACAAATAGAATAATATCCATAATGCCAATTTACATTTATAAAATTTTAAATAAAGTTTGTTGCATCTTAAATTAATTAAATTAATATATATATATATCTTTATTTTATGTTCTAAAATATAAAAATTATAAAGTAAAAGAAGGGAAATATATTTAACTAATATTCTTAGGAATTTTTACTTTTGCATTTTCTATGGACATTGGACCTGTAATTATTAATTATTGCTTTCACTAATTAATAATTGCATGTTTAACTACTAATTATAAATATTTTTTAATTAATAAACAGATCACTTTCTGGTTGTTATACTTTTAGCATTTTACTTTGTATTCAGACAGCTTGATTTTAGTGTAAATATTTTATTTTACTACCTTGCAAAATTTTCAGATCATAAACTGATTTAGTACTTTTATTTCAGATAACTAGTCCATAATAAAGCTAGATTGCCGTTTAATGTTAGTTATAAATAGATAACTAGTTATTATTATCTAGATGACAAAGATCTCAAGTTAATTTGGATTAATCATATTAGTGTTGATAGCTTCGTTGAGTATGATGATGGTATTATACAGTTGTTAAGGCTGGAGTTCATTCATACTGAAGAGTAATCATTATTTACTACCACTTAATTTATATAAGAACCAGAATTATTTATTTGAAGAGGCTTTGACCAGAGCACTTAAATCAGTAATGAGATTGGGGAGAGAAATCTTTGAAGAAATATAAATCTCAATCAAATAAATGGAACTGTTTGTTCATCCCATATTTTTGGAACTTGAATATCTCTTTACCTTTTCTGAATAATTTATTATGGAATAAATAAATAAATAATGTTTTCCTAAGCAGTTACACACCTCCTATAATCATAAATCAAAAGACAAAAATTAAATAAGTGTGGTTATATAATATTGGTGCTTTTTTTAATATATTTTTTTTCTTCGGTCAACTATTTTTAGGCAAAGAACTTATTTCGAAACTATTTTTTCTCCGTTCACTTGCTGAGAAGTTAGATGACATAATCTTGTTTACTAACTACTTCAAATAGAATTAAACTATTAGCTTATTTAACCTTAAGACATATATTTAAAGTTTTTTTTTTTAAAAAAAAACAGGTAAATAACAAATGTGTTTGTCTTTTGCAAATATCTTGATTCTACTATCTATAAATTGTTTTTGTCAAATGATTTTAATATATATAAAAAAGAAATCTTGGGTATCAGAATTAACAATGATTTTTAAGTCAATATACACATCTTTATATATCTGCTTGCGATATCGAAAATTTTCTAGAACAACACAAACTTAAATTTATATATATGTGAAAAAAAAAAAGGGGGGGGTATATTTATATTTAACTTATGCTTTCAGTTCACTATATTCTAGCGCTTTCTAGAGTAAACTTGAGTTATTAATACTAGGTTATAGCGTTATTACATCCATATTCTCAGACTAGTATAAAGTAGATAGAAAAATGCAGTCCCTGAAAGCGTATAACTATAGATTAAATTTTTTTAAAGAGCAATGTGATGAGTATATTGTTTAGACCCTGCTATTTCACTTAAAATTGGATTAGCGTGGTTTTTAAATGTATAACAAGAAATAAATGATTTTAATAGACTCATAATAAAAAACTACATAAGTTGAATAAAATACATTATTTATAAATTATGTATATTATATAATTGGAATAATAATAAACAGAGGTCAGCGCGACTGCCTTACAAGCAGTTGCCCGGGTTGCGGGTTCGCGTCCCAGCCGATGCTATGACACTTGAAAAAAAAAAGAGTATGAACATTCCAACTCCAAAAAAACAAAAGAAAATACGTGAGAGAAAGAAGGTAGGGGGGAGAGAACTACTCCAAAAATGAGTTTTGTGGTGACCATGCAAACCAATCTATGAACTACAAATACGTCTGCATATAAAAGATGTTAATCCAATTTTCTGTTTACTTGTTTTTTTACAATGTAAATTGGAATAATATTTCAACTATTTTAAACTTGATCTCATTAAAAATTTAAAGTATACATACAAAATATTCCTTAATCAATTAATCATTTTTCTTTTTTTTTAATATTTTTATTTATCAATAAGATGTCACTAGAAAAGTTTTCAGACAGACTATTTTTCTGCATAACATTTTACAGTCTCCGTGCCCATTGTATAAACACTTGAACAAAAATTTAAATATTGACATAGTATCTTGGTTGTGGTCTGTTTATAACCTAGGATGAGAAAAGAAACAATGGGACTATTTTTCTGTTTGCTAAAACATTTAGATTTATAATATTAAATACTGTTGTTAGTTAGTTATATACATTAGGATGTTATATGTATATATATATTTCTATATGTCGTAGCATCGGCCGGGACGCGAACCCACAACCGTCTGCAACCAATTACTTGCTTGCAAGGCGGCTGCGATAACATCTCGGCTAACAACGATTGACATATATTTGTATATAAACAAATTAAAGTGAGGATTCAGTTCCATGCAAATTAGCTTCAAATGTGTTTTAGTAGTGAATGATGTTACTAGGAAGCTATCAATTACCACTGACAGTTCCTGAAGCTAAACCACTTTTTACTCTATTATTATCATAAGTTTAAACACAATTTGAAGCTAATTTCTTTTCTTTAATTTGTTTACATCATTAGTTTTACATCATTAGTCCATGTAAATTTTATATCTAACATATACATTTCTTTGGAGAAGATGAAACATTCATAGGATGTTTAAGAAAAGTGTGATCTTCTGAATGCTGGTGCTTGTAAAAATAGCTTTCTGGATTCAAATCCATAGAACAAATTGAGTTTGAAATAAAAGAGATCATCTCCTTTTATTTCTAATTAAACCTGTGAAAAAAAAGATATTAATGAACAATAGAGTAAAAAAAAGTAGTTAAGCCTTAAGAACTGACAGTAGTGATTGATAATTTCCCTAAGAACATCACTGTTAAAGCACATTTGCAGATAATTTATATAGGAATGACCTTGCACTTTAATTTGTTTACATCATTCCCCCATGAAAATTTCAAACCTAACATGGTTATATAATGTCTATATGATGCATTAAAAATATTTGGTCACCCTTGTTGCTATGAAAAATTATTTAAAAATAAATATCCTTTAAGTTTTAAAATTATGTAAAATATGACTTTAAGAGTTATCATTATTTATTAAGCACACAGGAAGTATATGTAAACACTTTTAAGACAGGCTATAACTTGTATCAAATGTGCCTTGAATTTATAATAGTCAAGCAATATCTTTATTTTGCCGATAGAGGGACCTCTAAAACCATGACACAAGATATTGCTTGACTGTTATAAATTTCAATGCCCATTTGATACAGGTTATAGTTTATCTTAAAAGTATTTTTTTGTACTTCCTATGCACTTAAAAATAATAATTATGACTCTACAATAGTTTATATATTTATATATACTTCCTGTGCACTTAAAAATAATAATTTTAACTCTACAATAGTTTATGTATTTCCAGTATAAAGATCATAATATTAACTCATTGTAAATCACAAGGTTTTGCAAATGTTAATTTGTATAAGAAATAGTGGATTTAAACAGTGGAGAAAACAATGGCTTCATGTTCCCAAATCAAGATGCTTCAGATTGGCCTATATAAGTGGAAAGTTAGGTTAAAGATAAGATGGCTGCTCTTATATTTATAAAAGTCACTATCTTGTGTTGTGGTTTGAGAGGTCCCCCTATCGGCAAAATAAAGATATTGCTTGACTATTATAAATTTTAAGGTGCATTTGATACAAGTTATAGCCTGCCTTAAAAGTATTTAAATATGAATTTAAATAATAGAATTTTTTTCCAGAATTCTTCCACCTTACAAATACCTTCTACCTTAAGAGCAGAAATTCATTTTCTTACTCTACTCTAAAGCGTATTGTAAATTCAGTTATTACTAGACACTAAATACCAGATTAGTTTCTGACTATTGATTTTATTAATGGCAAATAATAAATTTGCACATAAACATTTATCAGGCATTTAAAACTCTAATTTTATGGTTAAAATTGTCTTGAATTTGGAGTTTTTCTAGATATGTCTATGCAAATACTGATGAAAGCTATAGTTAGCTATTATTCTGAAGATGTAGTTTGTACTACCACCAAATGTCTATTGATTAATCAAGCTTGCAAAAGATGGCTTCAGATTTACAGTAACATATTTTGATGTGATAATAACTCCTATAATATTTTTATATCACTCATTTAATAATTATTTTATTGTATTAATAAATAGCAAAACAAAATGTTAGAATATTTGTAAAACGTTAATCTATTATACCATTTTTATTTGTTTTTATTATTTTTAAATAATAATTGACAATCTTGAATGAATAGATTAGTTAACTCTTTGATATCAAATAATTATATTGAAATTATTTATATTAAATATTTATATCAATTTATGCTTATTTATAATACAAATGCTATTTTTTATCAAAAAATCTAAACAGGAGGGATCTTAAAATTGTTTGGGTGACAAACAACTTAGCATTGTTTTTTACTTGGACAATCAACAACCAACCTAGTTAGCCATTTAATAACAGTTAAAAAATGGATACCTAGCTAATTTTAGCTAAAGGATAAAGATCCTTGCTAAATCTGATTTCATCTAGTGAATGTTGTTGCAAGAACTATAAAAGTAAAAAAATAAGATTATAATATAATGTTGGGGAAACATTATGCTTAGAAGAGATTAACACAAATCATTAAGTTGCTAAATTCAAATCTTCCCTGTTTTATATTCATATGCAATATATTAATTTGTTGGCATTAAAAAAGTCAAGATATACACATTCATCATCATTTTCCACTATTATCAATCCACTGCAGGATGAAGATTTCCCCAAGTTCAATCCAACTTCTCCAGTTTCTAGCCTGCTCTCCACATCGTGTCAGAACACTTCCTTATTTCATCCATCCATGTCACATATAGTCCCTTTCTATGTATTTTACATTCTCTTGGAATCCAGTTTAAGATTTCAACTATCCATCTGTTATTATCTCTTCTAGCAATAGTATACACATTCACACATGCTTATATATATATATACACATTCACACATGCTTATATATATATATATATATATATATATTAAATTATTGGTTTTAGAATTAGACATATAAGAGTTAACAATGTATTGATTTTTTTTATTTTTCAATGCCTAAATTCTAATTTAAACTTGAAAAGAGTGATATCCATAAAAGAGTGGTATTTTGCTTGTTGAGATTAACTTCTCTATTTTATATGATAGTTATATAAAGTGATGAAATGCTGATAGAAAAAATAATTAATGATGGTGATTTGGTTGACAAGCGATTCTATTATAACTACTGACACTTCACTCAATTAGTTTGAAATAAAATTCATTAAAATAAGAAGCCATGTGTAAAATTTTACAGTAACTATAATATCATATCTAAAATATTGACATTATTAAATGCAAATGCTTTTCAAATTATAATGTTCACTTTTTTGATGTAAACTGAGTTAAAAACATTCAGAACTCAACGATATTCTAGTTAGCATAACACTTTATTCAAATCTTTGCCTTGTTAATTATAACATTTGTGCATTGAAAAAAAATGTTGCGAGAATAATGTATATAAAACTGGTAGAAAATTATAATTATTCAAGTGCAAAAAGGATTTATTTTAATTGATGATATTCAGATTAAGCATAATTATTTATATTTATATAAATGTAATATATACATAATGCGTATTTTCCCTAGTAAATAATTATTGTTTGTATAATATTTCTCAGATTGGTAAGCTATGTGTAAGTTATGGCCCCTCCCTCATGCAAAGCAAAAGTTCACATACACAAAGGAATAATAAGAAAGTTTTTATAAATAATGCGCAATTATTTTTGAGTTAATTTTGAAGAATGCATTATTTATTAATTAACCTAGAATCTATCTAGATTCCTATTTAACTTTCAATTGCAGTATTCATACTTAATTTTCAGCAAATGGGAATTATACCACATACACATGTGCTATATTGTTTTTAATAACTGAATGATTTTTTGTTGAGTAGGAATGAATAATACTCTCACAATTAAGACCCAAGATAGAGACTTTGAAAAGATAAGAATGACTGTCTTAGCTTTGTATCTAAATTCACTTATATAGAACAATCTAAAACTTGATATAAAGCATGAAGGTCTTTCATTAATCATTTTAAATCCATTAACTTTTATTCTGTTTATTAACAATCATAAAAACAATACAGTGCATGAGTATAGGGTATAATTTCCTTTAATGAAAATTACATATGAATACTGTGCTTGAAAATTAAATAGTGATTTACATAGATTCTAATATTTCATAATATTAGCAAGTAATAAATTGGAAAAATTTCATGATTGTTAATAGACAGAATAAAAGTGGGTGGATTTAAAGTGATTAATGGAAGACCTTCATGCTCTCATATCAAGAATTAAATTGACCTATATAAGTGAATTTATATACAAAGATAAGATGGCCATTCTTATCTTTTCAAAGTTTCTATCATGTGAATTGATCTGAGAATATTCATCATTTGTACTCAACAAAACATCATTGAGTTATTAAAAACAATATGAATATGTGTATAGGGTGTAATTCCTTTCTAATGAAAATTAATTAACATAGAGTATGTTTGAATGATATTCTAATTATTTATTCACTCAAAGTTTATCCTTTAATTTAGCCAAAAAACTTAAATTCTCATATACATATGTATGTGCTTGTATGATATATATAAACTGTAGGCTTTCTATTTTGCTACATCATTATATGGTTGTAAATAATTGTTATGTATATGTATAATTAAAATACACATATACACAAGACAATTTCACCGCATTCAAAACATCATAGATAGTAATTTAAAGCGAGAATTCTACTCTCACGCTTTACTCAACAGTACTTCAGATTTGCTTATATAAAAGAATTTGAGTTGTAGGAATAAGAGGGATTCCTTTTATTCCTGCATAAATACTATATCTTGTATTGTAGAGTCAAGTATTCATTTATTATTTAACACTCGCAGAAGACGCATGCACAATTAGCTTAAAAGGCTGATCTTTGAATGTAATAGTAAATGTTGTAAATGGGGATTTAATGTTTAAACGTATGTACATGTATAATTTGTCGCATATATATATTGTGCCAGGCACGTTTGATGTGGCCAAGCACAAGATAAGGTCAGATAAATTAATGGTCGAATTACGTAAAAAGCCATTAATGGGGGGTAGGTATACTATTTATATAATTAAAAATTGTTATAAATTAAGAGAGAGAGCTGTGGCGATAATATAAACTCACACACACACATGTTTAAAGCCAATGTTTAAAGGCTTAGAGATATGTATTTGCAATTTTGATTTTTGTGTTTTTTATTTTTTTTAAAAAAGAAAAAGATAATTCCAAAGTGTATTTATAATTTTAAATATTTTTGTTTGATGAAGACAGCGTTTATTTAACAAATTGTTATTCTCTATTTATATTTTTTGAGGGTTTACAAAAATGTAAAAAGGAAAATTTTAAATATTAATATTGATTAAAAATATTGAAGAATAATTTCAAAATCAAGGTTTTAATGGTCATTTTCTCTTCAGTTACATTTGAGCAAGTCATTGTCTTAAATTTAAGAAAAGCCTAAAGGCATTGTGACTTCCTGTCCACGCTAAAATAATTTTAACAGGACAAAAGAGTTTAATTAGACGTGCAATAATGCGAGGAGAGAGGATTGTTCAAGTTATATGTTAAAACAGAAAAAACTTCGATTCTGATAAGGTAATTAATCAAGAGTAAAAAGATGTTATCATTTTTTAATTGTGATCTGAATGGAGATATAAAAAAATAAGAAATCAAATTCTTAAAACAATTAGTCAAACCAATTCCATGAGATTTAATTAATTTTTTTGTATGGAGGTGGGATATCTGTTCTGAAATTGCGAGAGGGCAGTTGACTTTTGATTTTCAAAGAAGGCAGTTGACTTTTGCTTTTCAAAGAAGGCAGTTGACTTTTGCTTTTTAAAGAAGGCAGTCTAACTTTTTCTTGTCAAAGAGAGCAGTTCACGTTTGCAAATCTTATTGGGAAGCTAATGCTATTCTGAAAATGCAAAGTCATTCAACTGTTTTAATCATGATGATTCTAGTACCTTGCCATCATTGAAATAACCTAGCAGTTAACCAGTCAGTTGATTCTGATAGAAGCATAACTACAACATGCCATCGAAGCCTGCAGTTAACCTAGGATTCTCAAACCAATAAAGGGCGATCGATATTGCTTAATATCCTGTTAAATATCCGTTCTCCAACTTAAAGATGCAAATCAAGCATTCGCTTGCAGATAAAATGACCATGGAATAGAAGCCGACTTCAGTGCGTCCGTCCAGCTCCGTTCCTGCCATCCCAATGGAATGTAAACCCCGAGATTCAAGCACCAAGGTGATGATGATCAATTCTATGAACTTATAATACAGTCAAGTCCAGCCCTTGCCGCAGTAGATGAACGTATAGCCCACTCAAAATCCATACAAGAATGCTCATAGACTTTATTGGGTACACTATTTTTTGTGTTTATTTTATTTTAAATTTAATACCCATTTCATAAACATATATTTCATGTACATACATACATAAACCCACCTGTATATAACTTGTTAATTTTTCCTTATCTGCATAATGCATATGTGTGAGTTTATTTATAATCCACAGATCACTCTCTCACATATAATTATTTGATTTATTTTCTTATTAAGAAAGAAATTTTCCTTTATTTAATTTAATTATTGCTTTATTAAGTATTTCTTTATGATTATGATTTTGTTGTATTAATAGGATTTATGTAGTGTAACATTTGTTTCGCATATCTAATCGATCTGGGAATGTATTCATATTATAAATGGTATGGGTAATGGATTAATAAAATATTTATATTATAATTCTAAAGTGACTACTGCCATAATTATTCTTTATTCTCTTTGTCATTTACTTTCTCTAACCCATATTAGTTAATTATGTGAGTTTTCCGATCCCCATTCTTTAACTGAGAAAAGAGTATGCTGAGCTAGCAAATGGGAAATCATCTTACCGGATTTTAAATCTCTATTTAGCACGAGGATACTTATTTATTATTTTTTTATGAATAATTATTTATCGGCACACATGCCCTAATATCATTTGAACTTGCATATCCTTTCAGGAGGAGAGTTAAATTTCTTTCTGGGAGTGGCGCGAGGGGTTGGTTTAGAGTCATCCCCCAAAGATATGTAAGAGTCAACCTTTCCATAAGTATCTTGTGTCCATAACATTGTTATGGTAGAGTTTGAATCTCTTCTTACTTCGGCATGTCACCATATTTTCCCTCATGTTCGGTTTATGTGCATGCTCATATCAATGGAGTAAAAGTTAACCGGTATAGAAAAGAAACTTTTGGCGCCAATGTGGGGCACCAAAAATTTCATTTCTATATCGGTTAACTTTTACTCCATTGATATGAGCATGCACATAAACTGAACATGAGGGAAAATATGGTGACATGCCAAAGTAAGAAGAGATTCAAACTCTACTGTAACAGTGTTATGGACACAGAAGATACTTATGGAAAAGTTGACTCTTACATACCTTTGGGGGATGACTCTAAATCAACCCCTTGTGCCACTCCCAGAATGAAATTTATATGCAAGTTCAAATGATATTAGGGCATGTGTGCCGATAAATAATTATTCATAAAAAATAATAAATAAGTATACTCATGCTAAATAGATTTAAAACCTGGTAAGATGATTTCCCATTTGCTAGCTCAGCATACTCTTTTCTCAGTTAAAGAATGGGGGTTAGAGAAAGTAAATGACAAAGAGAATAAAGAAAAATTATGGCAGTAGTCGCTTTAGAATTATAATATAAATATTTTATTAATCCATTACCCATACCATTTATAATATGAATACATTCCCAGATCGATTAGATATGCGAAACAAATGTTACACTACATAAATCCTATTAATACAACAAAATCATAATCATAAAGAAATACTTAATAAAGCAATAATTAAATTAAATAAAGGAAAATTTCTTTCTTAATAAGAAAATAAATCAAATAATTATATGTGAGAGAGTGATCTGTGGATTATAAATAAACTCACACATATGCATTATGCAGATAAGGAAAAATTAACAAATTATATACAGGTGGGTTTATGTACGTATGTACATGAAATATATGTTTATGAAATGGGTATTAAATTTAAAATAAAATAAACACAAAAAAATAGTGTACCCAATAAAGTCTATGAGCATTCTTGTATGGGTTTTGAGTGGGCTATACGTTCATCTACTGCGGCAAGGGCTGGACTTGACTGTATTATAAGTTCATAGAATTGATCATCATCACCTTGGTGCTTGAATCTTGGGGTTTACATTCCATTGGGATGGCAGGAACGGAGCTGGACAGACGCACTGAAGTCGGCTTCTATTCCATGGTCATTTTATCTGCAAGCGAATACTTGATTTGCATCTTTAAGTTGGAGAACGGATATTCAACAGGATATTAAGCAATATCGATCGCCCTTTATTGGTTTGAGGATCCTAGGTTAACTGCAGGCTTCAATGGCATGTTGTAGTTATGCTTCTATCAGAATCAACTGACTGGTTAACTGCTAGGTTATTTCAATGATGGCAAGGTATTAGAATCATCATGATTAAAACAGTTGCATGACTTCGCATGTTTTGGAATAGCATTAGCTTTCCAATAAGATTTGCAAACATGAACTGCTCTCTTTGACAAGAAAAAGTTAGACCATCTTCTTTGAAAAGCAAAAGTCAACTGCCTTCTTTGAAAATCAAAAGTCAACTGCCCTCTCGCAATTTCAGAACAAATATCCCACCTCCATACACAAAAATTAATTAAATCTCATTGAATTGGTTTGACTAATTGTTTTAAGAATTTGATTTCCAATTAGTTTTTTTCTTATTTTTTTATATCTCCATTCAGATCATAATTAAGAAATGATAACATCTTTTTACTCTTGATTAATTACCTTATCAGAATTGAAGTTTTTTCTGTTTTAACAAACAATTGTTTCATATAACTTGAACATTCCTCTCTCCACGCATTATCGCAAGTCTAATTAAACTCTCCACGCATTATCACAAGTCTAATTAAACTCTTTTGTCCTGTTAAAATTATTTTAGCATGGACGGGAAGTCAAAATGCCTTTAGGCTTTTCTTAAATTTAAGACAATGACTTGCTCAAATGCAACTGAAGAGAAAATGACCATTAAAACCTCGATTTTGAAATTATTCTTAAATATTTTTAATCAACATTGATATTTAAAATTTTCCTTTTTACATTTTTGTAAACCCTTAAAAAATATAAATAGAGAATAACAATTTGTTAAATAAACGCTGTTTCTTTATCAAACAAAAATATTTAAAATTACAAATACACTTTGGAATTATCTTTTTCTTTTTAAAAAAAAATAAAAAACACAAAAATAAAAATTGCAAATACATATCTCTAAGCCTTTAAACATGTGTGTGTGTGAGTTTATATTATCGCCACAGCTCTCTCTCTTTTTACAGTTTTTAATTATATAAATAGTATAACCACCCCCCATTTAATGGCTTTTTACGTAATTTTGACCATTAATTTATCTGACCTTATCTTGTGCTTGGCCACATCAAACATGCCTGGCACAATATGTAAGTTATATATATGTAAGTGAAGATAAAAAATACTTTTTTAATTTAAAATAATATTGTACTTTAATAGCTGTGTTTTTTTTTTAAAACAGCAAGAAAACAAATCCTTTTAGATAGGAAGGTTAATTAATGATGGAACTTTGCAGATAAACAAGATGAGTAATTAAAAAAGTAATCGGGCTGCAAAGGGTAATGAATCAAAGTAAAACTTGTCTAAATCTGCTTCTGCAAGTAAACTAGGAGGGATTGATCTAACCAGGATGGACAAAATTTGACCAATCAAATCCAGAAAATCAGGACTGGGAATTGAGTGGAAGTGTAAAGCATCGGGCACTTACAACTGGGAGCTCTACCAATGCAGATAAACTGTGAAAGGCACTGAATGTCACTTATTTAGCACCATAGCTCCAGAGTGGACTGCTGGCATTTGAACATCCAAGAGTCAGCATAGGGACTATAAAGTAGGTTGCATAGATCTTTATTATTATTTTGGTATACCTTCAGGTTTGTTCATATAAATATATAATGGTTGTTTCAATGTATTCATGTAAATATGTATATATTAGTGTATTGGACTTAAATCTGCTTTTCTTATTCTACCCGTGTTAATCTTCATGATTATAATTATTGTATGCATATATAGGCAGGGCAAGGTTGGCTTACTGTATAGATTGTTTTCCAGTGAGTATTATAACTGGTGGACATAACATTTGGCACAGTCAAGAGTTCAAACCTAGTAAAGCTAGAGCACCCCCAATCAAATGGACTGGCTGAAAGAGCAGTGCAAAGCCTCAAGTCAGCTATAAGAAAATGGGGGAAATGAAAATCGACAAAGCTGTATTGACTGCTTTTCCCCACCAGCATTCTACCCCAGTGGCCAAATCTGGCAAATCACCGGCGAAAATATATTTAGGCAGAAAACTACAAATGAAACTTGCAAAAATAGTGCCAACAAAATGAGACAAACAAAAGAGTTGTTCATATAAATTCCAGCCACAAGAGAGAGTGTGGGTAAAGAACACACTAAAAAATCAATGGTTTCTAGGGGAAATTATTCACCAGTGGTCAAAACAAGTCATGACAGTTCACATGGGCAATGGTAAGATATTAAAAAAACATGTGAACCAGCTACAGAGAAATGAAAGTGACAACTGGATTCCAAATCTAGGCACAACAGAAACCGATGAGACTCTAAAAAATGATAATAAACCATTTTTTTTGGTGATCACTTTGTAAGACTGATGATATCATAGAATATTTATTAAAGTCATCCCATCCAAAAGCAAAATAGTGACTTTCATGCTGAAATTGTATGGCAAATATTTTATTCACAAAGCACAACGTTATAATGCTACATTCAATATTTTGTGCATAAGCTTAAAATATAATTAATGAATATACAGTATTTTATTTAATTTTCATCCAGTATTTTTATGAGACAATTAGTATTTCATCAGTAACATATCCAAAGTATAGATTTTTATTAATGATTACAAAAGCAAAAAAATAAAAAAAGTTCACTTAGTACACAAATGTAAATCAATATAGTGCATGTATTAATTCAAATATTCAGTCAATTAATTTTGAATTAAAAATTTTCTGTCAAATGGAAACTACTCTATCATCACTAATCTAAAATATTTTCTGCAAAAAAAAAAAGGATGGGAGAAAGGAGGTAAAGCAGTTTCAGATTTATACAATTAATATCAAAAATTTACTAGTAATTTAAAAATATACTCTGCTTCCTTGATTTTAAATCATCTCATAATTCTTTTTAGATATCCAAAGCAATGGAGATTATCTCACATGTAAAAAAAATAAAAAGAAATGCAATGCTGAGAAAAAAATATAAATTTCATTTGACATAAAACTAAAAATAATTTTTGGACATATGTAGTATCAATATTAAATTTTAAATTATGTATAGTATAAATATTAGCTAGGATTTCAGACAATCAATTTTGGGTTAAAATTTTTATGTATACTAATTTTAATCAAATCAAAACTGCTATCCATCATATTTGAATTGCATTTTTGGAAAAAAAATGTGAAGTTATTTTATGCAATTAATAATAAATTATGTATGATGAAAATGCCATTCAAATAAAGTAAATATAATTAATGCTTTTAATTTTTACTTCAACACAACTCCCAAATTTTTAAATTGACTCTAATTATGAAATTTTTTATTATGATACCATGTTTGATTTTTTATGCAATTAAATCTTTTTTATATATATTGAAAAATTTATTTATAGATTATATCACAAATATTTAAGCCTTCTAATAATTAGAATTCTAAAACATTAAAATTTAATATTTTAAAATTCTGAAAGTACATATCTAACTAAAGGCTTTACTGATAACAAAGGCAAACATCATTATTGGCTTCACGATATCTATTCAAAAAAGTTAAAAGAATGAAATATTAGATATTAAAATTTTTGATTTTCTGTTATTAAAAGATGATATATTTAGAATTAGTTATCATCAAAGAAACAAAAAATATTCTAAAAGTTAATAAATTATTAATTGTTATTAAAATATTTCACTTATAGTTTTTACAAAAATGATTTTTTTTTAGCCTCTAATGGCTTTTCTGTGGTAATTTTCAGTTTTTATAACATACTTTGTATACTTTCTAAGAGCTGTCTTTTTAAAAATAAAATGTTTTCAAATACCACCTCCCAATGACATAGTTTTTAGTTTAATAATAAGTCTTTTACAAAACATTGTCATAGTTATTAACAATTACTGAAAATTAAATTTTGGGTGGCATTTAGCTGCAGGGGAAAATAATCTAAAGCATCAGCCAATCACAAATTGCCACCTCCTTCATAGTTTTGTCAGAACAATAGAATGTGTTGTCAATCTCAGACAAAGGTCCATATACTGTGGACATCTTTTGGAATTTTTTTAAAATTAATATATTAAAAATTGAAGCTTCTTAGAAAGAATTGCTGCATCCTGTCACACACCGTAATTTAACATATACAATGCTTTACAACATCATAGAAAAATGGGGATCACAGTGACATCATACTACCTAAAATATCAAATATGATAGTGCTATTACATTTTATTTTTGTGAAACAGTTAACCCATAATTCTGTCATCAAAATGTATTACACTGTTCGACAAATTCCTAAATCATTGCAAAAACATGGCTATTGCACTTGATAAAATATTGACATGTCATGCCCAATCATATTTGTTTATTTCGATTAGCACAGTACACATTGTAACAAAAGCCTCAAATATTGATTACAATATGCAAACTCAGAATGCATAAAATCCCCCCCCCCCCAGTTTTTCAATACACAATTACTTTTTTTAAAGTTGACAGTGATTAAGTTTTTGTAATGTATCATATGATTATTTGGCTCTTGTCTTTATGATCAATCAAATGATTTATTATTAAACATTTTTTTAAAATTTTAATATTTTCATGTAAGTAGTATATTATAATACTGTAGTACAAAATTTAAAAAATGAAACTTCAGTATGGATTTTTTTTTTCAGACTAATGTGTGGAAGAACACAAAAAAAATGTTAAATGCTAATTTAGTTTCACTTTCTCAGTCCAGTTTGCTGTACTTTATTGGATAGGGAAAACACTGATTTTTTTTCTAGTGATATTAAACTTTTTTTGAAGATTCTGTTTGCTAATATGGCTATGGTAAAATCAAGAAAATCTTTGTGTTTGGAAACCAAACAGAATAACAACAATTGGTGGAATGACTCACATAAAATAACAATGTTAAGCTACATGTTTTTTTTCTTTTTATGTAGATTTAAGTTGCATTATCATACATACACATTTTAAGTGAATAAATGCATCATAATACACAGAACACAGTTTACACAACCATATAATATACATTAAAGGGTTTTTTATACATGATAACTTATTTTTTAATGTAATTATAGTATAATTTTTTAGCTGGAGTAATTAGCCATTTTTTTCTCCATAGACAACTATGATAAATGCTTATTCTGTATATGATATTCTTGCTTAATGATGAGTTTTGGGGGGACCAATTGCCTTCGCTAAGTGCTGCGGTAAAGATGTATATTATTTTCTACCTTTGTATTGTTTTATTTGAATAGGCATCTAAATTAGTGGAAGGCATGTAGAGCAATAATTTCCCAATCAAGTTATAAAATAACTTATTTAAATGTTATAAAGATGAAAAAAGTGAGATTATGTAATGAAAATTGTCAAGGTAAATTTCACAGAATCTATTGAAATAAACTGTAGCAACTGCAAATAAGTCAAAAGTTCTATTTTTAATTAAACATGAAATTATTTAAGTTTACATGGAAAAACCTTTTTAATAATCATATCTAAAAATGTTACCTAACACTTTTATTTATGATTAATTACTATTACATGTAAATTCTAAGTATGTAAATAAATGTCATGGCATGTGTAACATAGTTTGTGTGCATATATACTTACTTTAAAAATGTGTTTCAAATTTATCTATAATGTATGAGGTTGGTCTGACTTCTGGACTTGGTTGTGATAGTAATGAGCTGAGATGAAGGATGCGTTGATAAGAACAACAAATATGCAAATACACATTTATAAATATTTATCAAAAACGTATCTATTCAAACAAATTTTGAAATTTATATTCATGTAAAATGTGTTGAGCTGGGATTTTTCTGCCAGCTCATAATCATACACATATATACACACACATTTTGTAAAAAATATATATATATATATACGTTGTAATAAACTTATTTTATTAGAAATAAATAAACACGTACGTTTCTATCAGCTCATCTATATATATATACGCACATATATTTTGTTAAAATATAAATATCGTTTTATAATACATAATTTTAAAAAAAAAAAAAAAATTAACATTTAATTTTAAAATGGAGTTTTAAGAAGTTAAAATAAATTAGATCAAGATCTTGCTTTTTGATAAAAGTTTGTCTTTTGTTTAGTGTTTAAAAAAATTCTTAAAGATAGAAAGGAAGAGAAAGCAATTAGTTCTATTGTTGGGACTTTGTCAGTGAAGGTATTTTTATGCTATCTATTACGCTGATCAATTGGAATGTTTCTTTGGGATTTTAAAATATGAAATAAAAGAAGAGAATATTAAAGGTGTGAACTGAAACTTTAGAAAAAAAACTATAAATTACGGACTTTCCTTTTGTTCTAATTAATTGGATTCCAGCCGAGGTCAATATCTAATCTATAAGTTTCAATTCGGGTCAGACTTTTCAATATATATAAAAAAATCTGCAAAGCGCAAGAAGAAAATGTTGAGTGGCTAGATCTAACAGAACTTTCCCTGCTGGGAACCTCTTCCTATTACCACCTGGAACTGCTTTGTAAATGCCGGACATAGAGAGCTAGCTGAGGAGAACAGACTGGAAGAAGACATGGACAAACCACGAAGAATATACAATGAAATATTCCACCCACACAGGATCTGCACAGATCGATGAGGGTAAATAGACTTTTTTTGTTATAATCTCAAGAGACATTTGCGTAATACATTTTAAAGAAAAAAAAGCCTTCACATCAAATATCACAAAGTTTCAGCAATAGAAAGGGAGGGATATGTAATCTTTAAGTAGATGTATGTACTCTTTCAAATTAATCCACATTATATTGTTTTTTTTTATTTAATAATTTTTTAATAAATTGTTTTTCTCTTCACTAGTAAAATTGTAATTATAAGTATGCGACTTTTTTTTTTCGCATTAAATAGTGAAGCTATAATTTTACTCTAATTTCATGTTTGAATCTCATACTCATAGCTTTGTAACTAATGATTGTTATGATTATGCAAATGTGTTTGAATTTTTAATTAGTCCATTGTTTAGAGAGAGCAAAATATGCCTCTCTTCTATTAATGGCATTAATGTCATTTGCTACATAGAAAGCTTCTTTAACTTTTCTTTTGGCATCATTTTTTTCTGTACAAATTTTTTGGGCAGAACTAGGTTCAAATACATGGCCTGTAGCTGCTTGGTGGTCCTAGAATACTGATGATCCTTCATTTTTATTTTTGACCCTATTGTAGACATACCTATGTTGATAAATTCTTGTGTTCAGGTTAGCCCGAGTTTCACCATAATATGATGCATGGCAGCCTAATTGAGGGCATGCCATTTTATAGACCACATGAGGGGCTTGATCTCTATCTGTTTTATATTTAGCATTATTTATCAGCCGGTTAGTGTTGGGAGGTGTTCTGAAACTAAATTTAAAATTGTTAGCCAATTTTTTGCAATATTTGGTGTTACATTAGGTACAAAAGGAATTGTTAGGTATTTCATATTGTCTTTAGGCAATTTATTTCTTAGTTTTCTATAAAATATTTTTATTTTCTGATTTAATCATCATTTTATAATCCAAGTGTGTATTCTCTCTTTTTATTAACAAGTCTAGGTATTTTATTTCTTGTTCCTTGTTTTCCTCTGTTCTACCAAGGGTTAATCCTGAGATGGCTTGAAATTCATTTTGTATGTTAATAGTGGTGGAAGGTTTTGCTGCAACAAAAATGTCATCAACATATCGAGAGTATATGAAAGTTGGATCTGTTGTGAAATATTTTGGAAGAATTTGGTTCTCATAATGGTTTATGACAACACTAGAAACAACTCCACTCATAGGCAGTCCCATGGGCCAACCATCATTCATCCTTTTTCCCCCCCCCCCTTCCGGCCCCCCCCGTACCCCGGTTTGCGACCACCCGTCTGCAACCCCCCCCCCCCCCCCCCCCCCCGCCCCTTGACCTCCCCCCCCCGAAATTGGGCCCCCCCCCCCCCCCTCCCCCCTAACCGAGAAAACCACTGCACATATGAGGTTACACAAGTCCAAAATCTAACACCCCAAACACATATAAATGGGCAGGTATGAATGTGTTACTTTTTAGAAATCACCAATTATGTAAATATATAGCGGATAGGAAAAACAATATAGACAAATATACAAAGGAAATGACTAATATAGGCTTCAAACCTAATACAATCAATTAGTTACAAAGCTATATGAGTATGAGATTCAAAAATGAAATCTCGAAAGCGCTTAGCAAAGCTATTATAAATTAGAGTAAAATTATAGCTTCACTATTTAATGCGAAAAAAAAAAGTAGCATACTTATAATTAATAATTTTTGGGGGCCATTCTATTAATTAAACTTATCTTTAGTTCTATGATTGTTGTTCTTATCATGTATAGATAGGAATAAGAAATTGTATACTCGATCTAAGGACAAGTAAAAATTTAAGATAAAAAGATTTAACATTAGAAAGAGGAGGTTTGAGTGCATTTGTTTTTAACAAACACACTCTTATAGTAAGTCGCCCTTGAGTTCACTCATAGTTATATACCATGATATTTGATGAAATATTGTATAATTGGTAAAGTGATGGCGCATGTTCCTTCGAGAATGATACATGTTAATTCTTGATTAGAAAAAAAAAGGATCGGGAGGTTTGGTTCGACAAATGTGAGGGAAGGGAATAGTCAACAAATAGAATAAAGGTGTAATATCCCTCCCTTTCTATTGCTGAAATTTTGAGATATTTGAAGTGAAGGCTTTTCTTACTTTTTTAAAATCTATTATGCAAATGTCTCTTGAGATTATAACAAAAAAAAGGCTATTTACCCTGGTCGATCAGTGTAGATCCTGTGTGGGTGGAATATTTCATTCTATATTCTTCGTGGTTTGTCGGTGTCTTCTTCCAGTCTGTTCTCCTCGGCTAGCTCTCTATGTCTGGCATTTACAAAGCAGTTCCAGGTGGTAATAGGAAGAGGTTCCCAGCAGGGAAAGTTCTGTTAGATCTAGCCACTCAACATTTTCTCCTTGCGCTTTGCAGATTTTTTTATATATTGAAAAGTCTGAGCCGAATTGAAACTTATAGATTAGATATTGACCTCGGCAGAAATACAATTAATTAGAACAAAAGGAAAGTTCGTCATTTATAGTTTTTTTTCTAAAGTTTCAGTTCACACCTTTAATATTCTCTTCTTTTATTTCATTTTTTTTTTAATCCCAAAGAAACATTCCAATTGATCAGCGTAATAGATAGCATAAAAATACCTTCACTGACAAAGCCCCAACAATAGAATTAATTGCTTTCTTTTCCCTTCTATCTTAGAATTTTTTTTTTTAAAAAACTAAACAAAAGACAAACTTTTATCAAAAATGTAAGATCTTGATCTAATTTATTTTAACTTCTTAAAACTCCATTTTAAAATTAAGTGTTAATTTATATTTTTAAAATTATGTATTATAAAATGATATTTATATTTTAACAAATATATATATATGTGCGTATATATATATGAGCTGATAGAAAAGTACATGTTTATTTATTTCTAATAAAATAAGTTTATTACAATGTCTATATTTTATTTTTACAAAATATGTGTGTATGTATATGTGATTATGTGTTTTGAAAAATATAAATTGGAAAAAAAAGAATAGTATTGAAAGCAAAATTGATTATTTTAGAAACATTTTAATTCAAAATGTATGAATTTTTTTTTTTTTTTTAAGTTTATAATTTAATAATTGATTTAAAAATTGAATAAAATGTTTTATTTTATTATAGTTTAGTTTCATGACAATTTTATAATAAAAAATCTAAGTAATTGACAACATTTATAATGTATTAAATAAAAATTACATGGATTAGTAACAGAATTATCTTTTAAACCAATAAACATCACATGATCACCATTTCTTATGCTTGCTTATAACTGTTGTTAAAACATGCAAAACTCTCTATACGTATTGCCACTCAGTGCAAGCCAGAATAATCAATGGATGCCAGAAGGCTTGTGCATAAAATCCCCATCTAATGCCTACTTATGCAATATCCTCAGACTAGTTTCTGGCTTATGGCCTTCATCAGTGAGGAGCCTTGGATCTGAGAACACTGCACCTAGTTCCAAGACTCCTCACTGACAAAGGCCATAAGCCAAAAACTGGTCTGGGGATATTGGATGAGTAGGCATTAGATGGGGATTTTATGCTCAAGCCTAAGATCTAGGTGCAGTGCTCTCAGATCCAAGTCACTGATGAAGGCCATAAGCCAGAAACTAGTCTGGTGATATTGATGAGTAGACACTAGATGGGGATTTTATGCACAAACCTTCTGGCATCCATTGATTACTCTGGCTTGCACTGAGTGGCACTATGTATAGATAGTTTTGCCTGTTTTAAGAATTATCTTTATTGTAATAGAATGGCAGAATATGTAGGCTAATGCAAATATAATGTTTGGTTACCTCCTAAACTACAAATATTAATATCATTACTGAGCAGTGAACCTGTTACAAGTTTGATTAAAATGCTATCTTGCATAAACTTGTTTTTTTTTCCTCAGCAGAATAATTTAAACTAAAAGTATTGTTATTTTTAAAGTAAAAATATGCCTATTCCATTAATGATACTAAGATGCAAATTTAAAGCATTTCACCAGTAATATAACAAATAATAATATCTAAGTCTACTCTGAAGTTAATCTTGCATATATTAGCATACATCTCAACGTTTTTGCTGTTAATTTAAGTCAGTAAGTTTAAAACTTTTGCAATTTTCTTTCCTCTTTATAATTTAAGAATTGTACCAAATGATGATCACTTCCATGATGAATAAAAAAAATATTTCTGTGATAAAAAGAATATCATCATTACAAAAAATCTAGAAAATAATTTGCAAAACTTACAAAAGCAACATCATCTACTTCCTATTCAAAAGATATTTGTTTTGAAACATTTAATTTACTTTCCTTAACCTGATTTCTCAGGTTGATTGTGATCTAATTTTTTTAACGACAATATATATATATGAGAGAGACAAAATTGAAATGGTTAAAACTATTTATGACAATGTTAATCTTAGCACTGCTAATCTATTATTATTTAAATTTTACTCAGAAAAGATAAGAAACCACTAAAAGATCAGGTGATCACTATTTCCTATGCGCACACAAGGTGTTTAAATAGTATGCGATGCAATGTGATGCAATGTGACTTCTTATGCAGAATCAGGAATCTCTCAGCCACTATGCCCAAAGAAACTTGTTAGCCACTTTACTTTCCCTTTCCATTCCCTGCCCTAAGTTTTCCCTTATCCTGCTTCATCCCATTTACACAACATAATCTTTGTCAACTCCATGACCTTTACATCTAAATCTCCCTTACCTTTTCCCAAATCCAGCATAAAAACCAAGAATCCACTCTCTGTATTATTACTTTGTTTATATTTATTCTGTCTCAACTTCATTATTTGCACCATTTCTGCTTTCAGACATTTATATTTAATTAATAGATGCCTAATGTTTTTATGCCTTCCTTACACATCTTGCATGTGATGTGATGTATTGTGGCTTCTTAAATGAAGTCAAGAATATCTCTGTATACAGTAGTGCCACCTAGTGCAAGCCTTAGTAATCGATGATTGCAAGTTAGTTTGCACATAAAATCCTTATCTAGTGCCTATTCATCCAATATCCCCAGACTAGTTTGTTACTGTTTTAAATATAATAAACTTATTAAAAGTTAGAGAACCATTTTGGTATTAGCATGAGTAATTGTTTTTAAATTAATGGCTGCTTACATTTTAAGGTTTTGATTTTTGACTTAAACTATATACTTTTTTTCATAAAAATAATTCCAATCTTGATGATGATGATGATGATGTTATCTTTCAGTACCATTTAGTTGCAATATCAGAACTGTAAATTGAAAAAACTCCTTTTTTTAAAAAAAAGTCTAGTTCTAAATGACAAAACTAAATGCCTTGTTTTATTCAGCAAAGGCAAGATTTTTCAATTTGATTCTTATGGCAAAAAAAAGTTAAAAATCATTCATTTATTTAACTCTAATCTAAAAAAGAAGTATCTGAAATTATAGAACAATCTTTTTATGATAATTATGTATTGATCCGGAAATAATGAAAGTCACTTGGCACAAACAAATACCTAATTAAGCATATTTACAATCTTTTCAAAAAAAAAAGAATTCATTTTGTGAGGATTAGATAATATTCCAATGAGGAGAAAGTTATTAGTCAAAATATACAGGCAGTCCCCTAGTTATAAACTTAATTGGTTCCTGGTATGTGTTTGGAAGTCGAAATTGTTGGAAAGTAAAGGTATATTAAAAAACATCAAAAAGGCTTTTCAAAATACAGTATTTATTTTTTATTGATTAGTATCTGGAGCTTTGTTTACAAATTTATCAAGAGTTAATTGAATTGTATTCTTTTTCTTCTCTTGATAAAGAATTATGTAACATTCTGTGTCTTTTTCTATTACTCTTCATACATGAGATATACCCTCTCCATTGGGATTACATTCTTCCATGATAGTCAAAAATTTATCAAAATGTATGAAGGCTTCATTCATATTCTTGATTGCCAAACTTAACAATAAGTTCATTATCAGATTCTTCTTCATTTTGTATTTCATTCATCTCTTGTAGTTTAATCAAGTCTTCATTTGACAGAGTTCTGAGTGAGATTGCATTAACTCATCAATATCAATTCATTCATTATAATAACTATTTTAGTTATAATATCTATAGGAGTTTCTTCAATGTCCATAGAAGCATTCATCATTTGTGGATATATTTTTTACAACAACCTTTCATTGTTGATTCTCTTATTTCAGTCCTTGCATCCACAATAATATTTATTGCATTCCATATATTATAACTTTTTCAAAAATCTCTTAATGTAGGTCCACATTCCTTGTTAATTGCCTTGATTGCTTAAGTCATTAATCATCTCATATAATACTGCTTAAAAGTAGCTATCACAATTTGGTTCATAGGTTGTATTTTAGTTGTGATATTGGGAGGGATAAAGACAACATTAACTTCTGGATATAAATTTTACAGGGATTTTGGATGTCCAGGAGAATTGTCTAAAAGCAAGTGTTTTAAATGGTAAATTATTCTCACTACAATATTGCCTAACAGAAGCTGTGCAGTAGCCCAGGCTTTATGACTGGAAGCATTCTTTTATTTTTTCTTTCAATGCTCTGGGATTTTCTGTCTGATAGATTAGCATTGGCTTCAATTTAAAATCACCAGCTAAATTACCTCCAAGAAGCAATATTAATCTGTTTTTAGAAGGTTTATGCCCAGGTGCAACTGATTGTTTCTTTGCTAAATATGTATGTGCAGGAATCTTTTTTCAAAATAATCCTATCTCATCTACATTGAAGTCTAGCCATGGACAATAAACTCCATCTTTGATGATATTAGAGAAAATGGAAATAAATTCACTGGCAACTTTCTTATATGCATTGGCACCTTCTCCAGTACATTTAATATTATGTAAAGAATATCTCATTTTAAATGTGTGAAACCAACCATTGCTTGCTGCAAATTCAACAGCAGAGTATTCTTTTAATTCTTTCTTTCAATCTTTATGCAAATTAAGAGTCTTAACTTGAATAATTGATAAACTCACTGGGATGCCTTTTTGATGTTGATTTTCAATCCATAAAGCCAAAGATTTCTCTATTTCATCCATTACTCTGCCATGTCTTTTTGAAACAATCTTTAAAGAAATATTTCCACAAGTTTTAATTTTAAGTTTTAATTTTGTTCTTGTTTTTCATATTGTTGATAGGTTTAAATTAATTACATGAATGTGCGATTGAAGCAAAATATTCACCATTTTCAGAATGTCTAATTGTCTTGACCATTTGCTGTTTATGAGACCTTGATTTCTTTTTGGTTGTATCAACACTGCTGTTTTTTTTGTTTCTCACTCATGTTTTTAATTAATAAGAATGAAAAAAATCACTATAACACAAATATATACAGCTTATGTAATGTAATCGCGCACACACTACTTTTAAAAACGGTACTCTAACCTGACGTGCTATGTCGCCACCAGGTGATGCTGCGGTATCATCAACAACCGGTCAGAAACCTGCAAGTGATAAATTTTTTTTTCAATAAGTGTCTGAAAATAGTTTTTTAAATCAGATATTAAAAATAGCATTAATTACTAAAAGGAATTTTTTAATTATTAAAGTACTAAAACACTGTACAATTTTGAATACCCATTTCTTCCTACAATATATAGCATTAATTATACATGAACATATGTGCATAGATAAAGATCTAAAGACCAAAAGCAATTACATAATAGCAAAATATTTATAATTCCAGTGTTCGTAACTAGGAGACTACCTGTATATACAGTATATATATGTTGGTTTGGTTACCACTTGTAATAAATTTAAATTGTTAAAAGTTTACTTGTTGGAAGATCATTTCTCACAAAAACGTAAATATGTGTTTGTTTCATTTTCACTAAATAATGTTATAGGTGGCTATTTTTCAAAATAAAAAAATCTTTATAAATTTAGATGGTGGAAGATAATTTCTCATTAAAACGTTGTCAGACTAATCTGCTGGACTAATATATTAGTATCCTTTTTACTAATTCATTTATAGCCATCAAACATCACATGATCATCATTTTTTATGCTTACACAAGCTGTTTACATAGAGGCAAAACTCTGTATACAGTAGCATCACTCAGCGCAAGCCAGATTAATCAATGCATGCAGAAAGATTTGTGCATAAAATCCCTATTTAGTGCCTACTCATCCAGTACCCCCAGACCAGTTTCTAGCTAATGACTTTCATCAGTGTGGAGTATTGGATCTGAGAACACCTCACCTTCAACTTAGAATTTAATGCAACTCTCCAGCAGCTATCTTTTATCTTATTAGCTAACTATAAAACCTTGAATCAAAATGAAAACACAATAATGTTTTCAAGCTAAGCTCATTAGCTTGAATAGTTATATAGATCTGAAAGTTCAGCAAAAAAGTATGGATACTGAACTGAGTTTAGATCTATATGATTATACAAGCTAATGAGATTAGCTTTAAAACATTATTGTGTTTTCATACTCAAAGCTTTATAGTTAGATAAAAAGGTAAAAGAGTAGTTGCTGGAGGGTAGCACTAGATCCTAAGTTCTAAATGCAGTGCTCTCAGATCCAAGGCTTTTCACTGATGAAAGCTACAAGCTAGAAACTAGTCTGGAGATATTGGATGAGTAGGCAATAGATAGGAATTTTATGCACAAACCTTCCTGCATCCATTGATTACTTTGGCTTGCACTGAGTAGTACTACTGTAGGAGAGTTTTGCCTATGTATAATTCAATTATAATGAGAAAAAATTAGTTTGATTGGAGTTTAACATTTTTTCAGGTATGTAATGCAAAAAAAAAATCCATTGTTTATTTTATATTTTTGTATAAAAATTATTTAAAATAAAAAATATACCATTAAGGTTGTTCACATAATTCCATAGCCTTTAATTTTCAATTTGAACAAAAAAATACTTATCTAAGTGACAGTCATTATAGATGGTAATGAACAAGATAAAACTTCAGTTAATTTTTTATTGATAAGTTAATGGGCAAAAATGGCAACAGTTTTATAATCCATACCATTGCTGAAGTTCTCAGCAAAATATTCACAATACTCAATAAAACATCCTTAAAATTCTAATAAAATTTCAAATATGAATAAAAGCAATAATTTCTATACAAATGTAATTACTAAATTTTATAAAACTTATTTTTACTAGTCATCACTATTTATTCTAATCTTAAAAACTCAAATGATTAATAACACCATAGGCTATTTTCAACAACTATTAATTTTTATGCCTGTAAAAAAAGTCTGCCTTAGGAATTTATGAAACTTATTTTTGATTTTCTACGTGAAGATAAATTAAATATCTATAATTAACAGGGATTTATTAGATTGCTACTAGTTTCTATAATACTTCTACATTTTGAATCTGTCTGGTTTATAGCTACAACATAAAGTCATTTTTATTCTTTCATGTCGGTTCTGAGTTTCTACTTTTAACTAGAATGAAAACCTTTTCAACATTATTATATGAAGAATTAATTATTTTATATTATCTATTTGTTAATACACCATTGCTTAAAAATTTATACCTATACTAACTCGTGCAAGGTAGGAACTGGCTTATATCCACTTTTAACACCTTGTCTGGAGGATGTAATATGACCAAAGTGATAAAGATATATGATTACACCCCTAAGGTATTAAAAGTGGATAGAAACCAGTCTCTATCTTGCATGAGAGTGGTTTAGTGAAAATTATACTACAGAAATATCATTCATTAAGTGGATAATCTATGGTCTAACAAATGACTAATAAAAATTAATATACTCCCATTAAGTAGGTGGTGTCAAAGTTATGAGGGCAGTAAATTCAAAATATCAATTAAACTATAGTAATTGGCTATCTATATATACTAAATAATGATAAAGATATGTGTAAGTGATTGTGATTTTGGAAAACTCATGAGTTCTGGTTCAGCACAAAATGTGCATTTTGGGAATCATAATCTTTTTCATATGTCTTTGCTCATATGTTTATGATTACCTCTCTCCACAAGATGTTAAAAGCTGATAGAAACCAGTCTCTACCTTACATGAGATTGATATAATGAAGATTACACTTCAGAAATTTTATTCACTGGTCTTGGAAATTTATTTTATCTAAAGACTTGAAATCAGTTAATATAAATTACATTATCCACACTAGCATTAAATTCAATTTTAAAATGTTTACTGCCACTTCAGAAAAATTCATAAATACATTTTTTTGAATTAAACTATGATATGATTTCTTAATATTATTTAAGATCCTGAGCGATTAACTATTTGATTTGCATTATATGGTTAACCTTTATGCTGCGGTGATAATCTCAAGAGTTAAAAATCCTTGGATCAAAGCTCAGTACTTAATTTCTATTGCTCACATGTCTCACATGATTTCCTGAGTAACTAGCCATTCAATTATTTCTTTCTTTTTAAAATTATATAAAAACAATAATATATTAGCATTTAATAGATAATTTATTCTTTCAACATTAAATGTTAAAATTACTACTTTTGATAAAAATTATATTCTACTTAATAATCTGAAAACAGAAATTCTTAACAAAAAAATCAAAGAAGTTATAACTTGCAAACCTTTATACTGATTCAGACATAAAAATATATATTATAATCAATGCTATTACTTGTTGCACTAAAAAAATAATTCCCTTCTTCAATCACAATTGGGGTTTTTTACATTTAATTTTAAATAATGTGGAGATCCCAGAAATTAAAAGTTAATCCCTGCTATAAAAAATTAGGGATTAATTTGATTAATTTTTGAACCTCCCATGCTATTATTTCAAATTAGATATAAAAATCCTATCTGTGGCTGAAAAATATTTATTTATTTTTTTAGTGTAAAGTAAATAAAAACTTTGATTATAAAATATTTTTATATCAATTATTATTTATTTTTTACCGTTAAAATTATAATTAAAATTTTTTTTCCAATTTTAGATTATGCTAAAATACTTTTAAGTTGAAAATAAAATCTTAAATATTAAATCAATCTTGTTTACAATACAGTTTTCTTTACTATTTCCTTTTCTATATTTAAGAAATTAATTAACCTATCTAAAATATTTTAATGTCATATTACATTGCCAGTGATTTATAAAAATGTACTAAATTTGAACAAATTATATTGAATATTACACAGAAGCTAAAATCTCCTACAGAAGTGCCATTCAGTGCAAGCCAAAGTAATCAATGAATCCAGAAAGGTTTGTGCCTAAAATCTCTATCTAGTGTCTATTCATCCTTTATCCCCAGACTAGTTTCTATCTTGTGGTTTTCATTAGTGAGGAGTCTTTGATTTGAGAGCACTGCACCTAGATCTTATAGTCTAATGAACTCTCCAGCACTGATTGGCACTACTATGTGGAGATTTTAGTCTCTTTGTAAACAACTTGTGTATGAATAAAAAATGGTGATTATGTGATGTTTAATGGTTTATATTGAATATTAATACACCTTAACCCTATTTAGTGAGGACAATTGGTTTCTCAAAATTCATTGTAAAGCAAGATCATATACAAAGTGAGGGGTTATAATGGTTTCCTATGAGGAAAGATTTAGCTCATTCCAAATTATGTCATAAATTATTAAGATTGTATTAAACAACTTAACCTAGCATGTATAGTATATACATATGTAAATTGTTCTATATATGTATTATGCAGATATGCTCTTAAAATATGTATGTAGGCAAGCTAATGCAACATAAATCTATATTAGAAGGAAAAAATACTTGGCTTAAAGTTATTCTTTCTTATAATCCATTGATTCAGCATTCATCATTCAGTTTTCTGAATCATCATTTGTTCATTCTAAAGTCTATCATCTTTTTAATCCTTTAATGATCATGTTTTTGAGGAGTACACCAAGTGTCAATGGCTGATAATCTCTAAAAGACAATTAAATGAATTTTTCCTTTACACAACATGATATAGTGTCTCATTTATTAATTTAAGCCATTTTTAGATTTCATGAGCATTCTAAATCATGACCAAATTTTTCCAAAGTACTGTTCGTTCCCTTATGATATAAAATCAGTTTTTTGATGTCCAAGTTCTTCTCTACAGGTTTGTTGATTTTTTTTTCTTCATCTATTTGTACTAATCCCTAGTTAGTTAATTCTTTCATATGAGGCATTTTGTATCCAAAATATTAACAAATTATATTGTAAAGATTGTGATGATTCTTTGATTTATCTGCTGCTGCTATAATTCTGATTGAAAATGTATGTAGCTGTAAACTAAAAAAAATTTTAGGATTAGAAAAAAAAATGTTATTTCACTATGCAAACATATGGAATGAGAAAGGGAGAGTAAGCTCACTATCAACAATTTTTTGTATTCTTCTGCAAAATTTTTAACTATTGTGCTGAAAAAAGGCCCATAGTCAAATTTCATTTTTTTAAAATTCACAGTCTTATATTATTTATGCAAAATTATTTAAAATTAAAAAAATAATGTTTAATAATGTTATTTACTGTTGGACCACAAAGATTTATTATTTATTAACAGTGTAAGAGTAGCCAAATATTATAGAACTGTATATTACAGAATCATAATCATGCAATTAATTTGAAATAATATATTAAAAAAGAAGAAAAATGTATTAATGCATTCTATGATTGCATTTTGTAATCAATATTTAAAGCTTTTTTTACAATATGTACTATGCAAATTTTAATAAGCAGTACTTTATATACAAATACACTAGGTGTACCTTCTTTTGATCATGTGATGTTGCATTTTATTAAGTGTAGCAGCCATTTTTTTAAAAATAATTTAGAAATGTTTAAATATAACCATGCTTGTGAAGACAGAGATATGAACTATTTAAATTAATACTAAAGGTATAAATCTTTTTCAATTTATTTATATTACATTTTCATCATACAAAATTTATTATTAACTGCATGAAATTATGCTTACTTTTTTAAAATTGAAAATATATTTTATTAATAGTTTTGATTGAAAATGGTATTCATAAAGATTTTAATCCAAAATTGATTAACTGAATACTTTAGCTAATATTTTAAAATTAAATATTAATATTATATGACTAAAATTTATTTTTAGTTTTATGCTGAATGAATTTTTTTTTGTTTATATACATTAGCGATAAAATCCACTATTCTGAAACAAATTACAAGCTGTTTTAAAATCAAGAAAGCAGATTATGTGTTATTTTTAATTTAGATTTAGTAACTTTTGCTCATATAAAGTTCATTATTAGTTGTATAATCCATGAAATCATTTTTTTTTCAAAATAACAAATTTAGATAACTAAATTCCAATACAATGATTGTAATTTTTGCTACAAACCAAATAACAAGCAAAAAATATCAAGTCATAAAACTGAGTAAATACAATGTACAGTTTTTAAACTAATATACCCATTTAAAAAATTAATATTATATAAATATTTTTTGGTTGTTGTATATCATTAAATATGATTTTGATTATTTTTATATTGAATAAAATACTTTTTTTAGTCTTGATGTCATTAACAATGAAAATCTTTACTTTGGATATGTCATTAATGAAGTACTGTTGTCTTGTGAAGATTCTGGATGAAAATTAAATAAAAAGTTTATAATCAAAACATTGTATACAGCATTATAATATTATTTATTGTATTGTGAGTTATGAATAAACTCAGTACTATATGATTTCAGCATGAAAATTACTATTTTGCTTTTGAATGGCATTGCTTTAATAACTATCCTATGATGTCATCAGTCTTACAAAGTAGTGACCAAAAAAATTTTTGAACTTTTTTAATGTCATTATAGTGAATAATCAATTGTAAATCAAATAGTGGGTACAAATCAATGTTGATCATTAGTATGAGTCCTCATATGCAAGTCACATGCTAAGTGAGGTATAGTATATATTAAACCTTGAATTTAAAATTTTGCTTCTAGCTTCAATAAAAGCATTTAATTTAAACAAATCCTAATAAAATATGTACATCCTGCTCTCTTTTTCCCATTACTAAAAAGTTTTTTAATTTTTTAATAAATTATTTTGAATTTGATATAGAAATATTGGAAATTTCATCTGTTCATTGCTCTGTGTTTAAGAAACTAGGTAATCTATCTAAAATAGTTTAGTGTTATATTGCATGGACAATGATTTATATCAAATGTATTAAATTTCAACAAATTCTATTGTAAATAAATATATTAAACTTTGATTTTAAAATTTTATTCTAACTTAAAAGTATTTACAAACAAATAAATTAATAGAGATTGTAACTTAAAAGCATTTGTAATAATAATAAAACAAAATAAAATTACTTATCTATACAACTGTTTTTTTATACATATTTCAACCAAATGACTAATTTTTACTAATCCTTTAATTGAGATATTCAAAAATATTTGTAGATAGATGAATAGTTTTATTTTGCTTGTTTATTTTTGTTTATATATATTTCCTTTAGTTAGTTTGAGATTTTTACTAATTTTATGTATGCAATATATTGTAATGGTCAGACTTAGCATAGTTAATTTATTTACATTTTTCCTATTTATTTATTTGCATAAATTACATGGGTCCCACCTGACATTAAACATCAGGAAATAAACTAATACATATATATTTCAAACAATATTTTATTCAGTATAATAATATAACCATTACACAGCCCAGTTGTAATGCCAGGATAAATTATGGAGAACATAAATTATTCCTGATAAATGAAAGTAGTCCAGAATCTTATATAAACAAAGAAACAAATCATATGATAATAATTTATTTATAAGTGTACTTATTAATTGACATACAATTTATTTTCTTTAATAAAGTTAACAAATTATGTAACAATAATTTATTTATAAAGCATAATCATTAATTGATATGCAATTTATTTCTTTAACAAAATTCTTTAATCTTTATATATTATAGTATCATTACATTCATAGATAAAGTAACACATTCATTGTACTTTTAACCCTAACTTCAATAAACTTAAATATAATTCTTCACCTATATGAATTCATAAATACCAACATTTCTTTAACTTTTATATCTCCTGGTATTTGCACATACATATTCTGTATATGGTGGGATAGACATTATCACAATAATCTTAAAGCGAATGTAAATATCGCTTCTAAACGGTGCCGTTTTTTCCGCGCATGGCGTGGAGAAACAGCACCACCTAGTGGGCTAGAATGCTGGGTAGTCGCTGTTTAGCAGACGATGTGAACTGGATCGTTTTACCTATGGATAACAGCGCCACCTAGCGGGAAATAGTGCTGGATGCTACTTGGCATAATGTTCCTGTGCGTACGCATGGTGAACAGCGCCATCTAGCGGCTGGAACTTTGCATCGTCTGCTTTTGGACACATGGCATGCTGTTGCTGTACATATGCATGGTGAACAGCGCCATCTAGTGGCCAGAAGTTGCGTCATCTGCTTTTTGGCCCCCTACTCTGAATATTTTCTGCAATTTTTGCAGAAATGATGTCTCTAGCAGTGGCAGGACAGAAAATAAGATTATCACAATAATCTTAGGAATGATCTCTTCAGATCTTAATTCTAAACATATCTGCTTATATAATAATAACTATAAAAGAATGATCTTTTCGTTCTAACCCTAAATGAATATCTTATAAAATAATTATAAGGTGTAGTCTTGATTCTAAACCTAATTTAATACACTAAAATTTATACAGGGATGACTCATTCTGAGATCCATCCTTAATTCATCAAACTAATAGAAAGTATTTTTCCATATGGATGCAAGCATATGTAAATTATTAAACATTGAACAAACAACTGTGCATATATAAATACATGTATATAAAATTCAATTTTCAGTGAATCAAATATAAGTTTAATTATCAACGAATAAGTCTAATTGAAATAATTACATTGTCAGTTACGGTTATTTGACACTTAAGCAATTTATATATGAGATTGCATTTAAATGATTATCATTATTTTTCACCCTCTTATTAATAACTTATATAAAATTCATAAGACTAACATATATATATGATATATAATAATTATTTTTAAAAAAAATAATAAATAATTTTAACAATAAGAAAAGTTATTACAAATTCGTTTATTAATTTTTTTAAGCTGATAGTTTTTTTTTTTTTTAATAATATCTGGATAAAAGCCTTTTACTTACAAATTCAGATTCGTTAAAATAAAATACAAATCAGACTTTAATTATAAGACTCATATCAAAACAAAATAATTGTATTGTCATTTACTTCTTTCTGACAAATATTAAAAGTCCATTAAATGGACGGCTGAAGAGTGTGGGGTGGAGTGGATTGAAGCCTGTCCATTAAAGGATGAAGATTGACTATCTTAATATAAACTATGCATTGATTGTATATATGTGTGGAGATGATAATGTGGATCAACTGACGAGTACTGGTTTAGCACAAAATACATATATTGGTGATTGTTTATCTTTTCGACATGTGTGTGATCAAGGGTGTCAGCAGTATGAGATAGTGTGAATAGTTGAGGGTCGTGTGAAAGTCTGAGTTCAAACTGGAGTGAAGATATAAAAAATCCTGTACTGTAGAAAAAAATCATATATTAGGATAATAATATAATTTTATAATTTCTAGCTACCCCTTAAATAAGCTTATTTCTTTATTTCAGCTACAGTTATTCAAAGTATCTTTCAAGAGTGTTCCAAATTGGATCCAGTTAACTGTTAGTAGTGTCCATTTTTTTATTCACAACGCATAGTGAAATCCTGGGTTATGAATGAAGTCGTATTCCAATCTGATCAAGAGAAAACGGGAAAAATTGATTTGCATATCATTTTGTTTATAAGAAAAAAAATTATTTTTTTTTACTGAAATGAATAATGGATTATTCATTTTAATATATATATATTCAGTTAATGACAAAAAGCTTTTAAATAACTCTGCAGGACAAAACCATTTATAACACTCTTTTTCCAAAAAGAAGAATAAAAATAAGATATTCCTCAGATTTTTCAATTGCCAGGTAGTAAAAATTTTTGACAGCTTTTCATTCTTATTTACTCTTTAGGGAAGACTGGCTAGGTACTTATTTTTTCTCCTGGTTGAGGCTTCATGGTCAGTCAACTTTTTTAAATTCGTCCTTTGGTTAATTATTCTTCTAAAATTCTAAATAAGTTGCTAAAAATTATTTCTCAGGTATACTAATTAAATATTAATTCAAAGTTAAAAAGTAAATGGTTTAGTTAGGTGGAGAGCAACAAAGGATTGCTGTCAATCTTAATATGGACTGCATAATGATCACTGGATAGGTCACTAAATGAAGAGCCAGTTCTGATATAAAACTAGTTACATAATAATTACAGACTAAGTTTGAACAATGAGCTTCTCACTCTAATCATGAAATTAATTTGTGATAATAATTGTAACTAATGTATCAAACGGGTATATTTTCTAATTTCAAAAATTATTTACTGATGATTGTTGTAATAAGTGTAACAAATCTAAACAAGTGTATGTGTATTTTCCTTAATAAAAAAAAATTATTCTATCTAATATATTAAATTTAAGCGTAAACAGATAATATAATAGCGTGAAAGCTAAACACCTTCAAACAGATACGCTTTAAAAATGCTTACGTGACAGCCAATCAGATGGAATAATGGCATCACATGGGACTCTAAATTCTAAAACACAAGCCAGAACTATTAGAAAAAGATGGATCCATCTTAATCTATGCCTCAATTATATTTAAATAAGCCAGACTCAAGCATTTTGAACTAAGAGTGTGAAGCTTAAATACCTTCACATTTAATCCACTAAATATTATATATATAAATATAATTGAGGCATAGATTAAGATGGATCCATCTTTTTCTAATAGTTCTGGCTTGTGTTTTAGAATTTAGAGTCCCATGTGATGCCATTATTCTATCTGATTGGCTGTCACGTAAGCATTTTTAAAGCGTATCTGTTTGAAGGTGTTTAGCTTTCACGTTATTCTATCTAATGTAGGATTTCATTATAATAATTGATATAGAAATAAAATAAAGTAAATTTTTAGCCTAGTTTACTTGTTACCCATAAATCACCAACTTGTTATCAAATATACTTTCACTTTTTGTTTATCAAAATTATTTCATATGTTTGTTATTGACGTTTATTTATTTGATTATTCTTATTTTTTTTTATAAAGTTTTTAACTAAAATTTATTGGAATCAAATAAATTTATTTGATTATTCTTATTTTTTGTAAATTTTTTAAATAATATTTATTGAAATCAAATAAATAAACATCAATACAAATTTATTTTTTCAAAATTGTTAAAATTAATTTAAATAATTAGGAAAGGGTCATTTATATTGATACAAATACTGACATTAAAATTTTTATTTTACATTTAAATCTACTCATAAAAATACAAAACTATTGTGTTCTAAACTATCAAAATTGATAAAATGAAAAATGACATGTGTAATTTTTAAGTTCAACAATATTGTACTATTAATCAATCCTATAATGCACAATAGATTAATAATTTTCACAAAGACATCTATTTCTCTTCATTAATTACAATACTTTAGTTAATTCCAAAATTTTTAGAAATATTATTCTTCATTTATTGACAGGCTTTGCACACATGCTTGTTTTATATATTATTTTTAAACCTTTAATTAGAACATTTTCTTTTTGACTATAAAAATATCAGTCTTATTTTCTACTCCTCTATAAATTAGATCCTGTACTAGCTACTAAAGTTAATTATTACTATCTCAATAAAATACATATAAACTTTTTATAGAAGCTTGCCTTTCTTAAATTTATTCATGAATCTTATTTACCATTAACTTTCATACGTTTTTACATGATAAATTACTCTATGTAAGATATTTTGTATTTCACCTTTAATAATGTATGATATTATTTGCAGTTACACATTATTAATTTTTGAACAAACTGATCTATTTTTTAAT
Source organism: Epiperipatus broadwayi (assembly GCA_028023455.1). Lineage (NCBI taxonomy): Eukaryota > Metazoa > Onychophora > Udeonychophora > Euonychophora > Peripatidae > Epiperipatus > Epiperipatus broadwayi. The sequence continues at coordinate 235,397 of JAQFVV010006603.1, read as the reverse complement.
TGTTTAAATACTAAAATAAGATGTTTATGTATTGTTTTCAGTTTAATATCAGTAAAAAATAGTTATTATTCAAAAAAAAAAAAATTGATATAATTTTTCTTCAAAAGTTCAAAGTTAAACTTATAAGTAATTAAAGTTGCAGATATAAATTAACATTTTGCAAACTTTCTTAATTAAATGTAGGATGATCCTATGGAAAATGTGTTCATCTACCTTGAACCAATATAATCATAACTGAGTAATAACCATGCTGTTTTTTGCAGTTTCATGAAACTTTTGAAAATCTAAGTAATTAACAAAAGTGCATAGCTTATAAATTAAAATAATATGGTGACCATTCTCTTTCAATATGAATCTAATAATAAAAGCTAGAAAACATTTAAAACTTTAAATTTATATTAGTTAAAATAGAAAATCAAAAAACATTATAATATTAGCCTAAAATTTTATCCTTCCACAGCCATGGTTTCATGTATTAACAAATGGACTTTTTCATGTGAAGTTTAACAAGATACATACAACATATATATATATATACAGAAAACAAAATAGCCTTCCCATCATTCATTTCAAAAGCCAACTTCCTTTAACATCAATGGATGTCTTCATATTGATGGCTACAATGATGGGGAAGCTATTTTGTTTTGTATATATATTGTATGGTATCTTGTTGAATTTTACTTTAAAAGATCTATTTATTAATAGATGAAACCATAGTTATGAAAGAATTTTAATAAAAATTTTGTTGTTTAGGTTTTCTATTTTATTTATAATTACTAGTATAGCAGCAGACAATATTTGATTTTTGTAATACTGTAGTATATTATACAACAAATTAATAATAGATTATTGCAACTATATGCAAATTTTAAGTAAAGAAAATATTTTTTTCAAATCATGCTAAAATAATTTATACAAGAATAATTTTTCTTAAAATGATAAATAGCTATTTTTACTATTTAACAATATAGATATAATTAGAAAATCTTTTACTTTAACTGGTTGAGTCTGCAGGTGCCATATTGAATTATTTTAAAAACTGACCTGAGACACGATTTTCACAATAACTTCAGTTTTAATTATGTTAGGGCAAAAATCTTTACATTGATAAAAACTAGAAAAATGAAGGAAAACAATAAGGCTAAGACAAATAGTGATTACCATTCAAAAAATAAGGAAAAAAAGAAATCTCAATATTTGACATAATTATTACTTTATTGTTTATTCATAACTTCTAATTCATCATTAACTAAGTTTAAATTACATCTTCAGTAATAATTTCTTTGTATTCCTCACAAAATTATATTTCAAACCATATATAATACTCCTTACTGTAACAGTCAGAAAATGTGTGACTCGTAAACATAGTGCAGAATTCGACCACCACACAGAACAGCAGCACCATCAAGGTAGCGAAGCCACCCGTGGTACTGAGTTCGAACATAGTTTATCGGTTTCACAATACAATCCATGAAACAATGCATCTGATGCGACATTAGTAAATATTTCTTTAGGCACGGTGGTCAGGGATATGCAAGAGATTCATGATTTTATTTTCGAGTTAGCCAATAATCAAACTAATATTAATTAAACATTCATATTTACATAATTGAGGAAATATTATATAGAATGGGTATTGAATAAATGAAACATAACTGCAGACGTATAGTTTAAAATTATTTATTAACACACTTTAATAAGATCATTTACTAATAATATTTTATGGATTAAAAGCTTCAGTAGCGGGATTTGCGACATGATTATATTTTAAAGAATACATTTATTTATTTGTTTACAAAAGCAATTCATTTATTTGAAGGCATAATCTAGCTACCTAAAATTCTCGAGTAAGTATTTCTAATGCATGCCTGGAGGGATTTATACCTTTGCAATGCAAGAGTCTAAAGTAAAGGTTATAAGAGTAGCGGCAGACATATGTTTATTTAATTAAAATATTTATTTATAACTAAGAGCAAACATTTATTTGAGAGTGAATTAGGAAGATAATACAGAGGTGGAGTGATATATAGAATAATAAAATTAAGTAAAGGAACATGTGGTATGCTTTAGAAAGGCGATATGGAATGGCAGTATATCGAAACTGCAATGCCATGAATGAGTTTATAAGAATGTCGGGATGATCTCTGCCATCGACCTGACAAAGTAAGGGGTCACATAAGCATAACCAGAGACAAGCGGTCCATGTTGCAATTTGCCGGCTGGCCGCATGACGTCGTCAAGTCCTACGGGAGCACCCATTATGTCCGCTTGTGTAGGACGACTGGGGTTAATTTCAACCCTGAAGAATCCGGAAATTTCATGGCGGAATGGGTCATCGCATCTCTAAAATGTAACACATGTATAATGTATAAACGATTGTGATAAGATTTAAATAGATTTCTAACCTGGCCCTACATTATCAACATTTTATAAAGAACGTTGGCGACTCTCAAAGAAATGTAATTTGATGGAATTATTCATTAAGATTTAATAAATACAAAACATATCTAAACTGGGAATTATTACAACTAATATGCCAGCCATTTGCGAAGTAGTAGACCCTGCATTACAATAAATGATGCATTCAATGCATGTCAATTTATATGAAAGTTAAGTTATTTATGAAAGTAAATATTAATGAAAATTTGACACGCATTCACTGTTTCAAGCGATCATAGATTTAAACTTTGAAAATAAAGACAATTATGAGCATGCAATAATTAAATAATAACTATAGATAAAATGTAGATTTGAGAAATATGCACCCAAGAAAGATAGAGTGAGGTAAGCTAGATTATTAGAGAAATTTACACATTAAATTAATTATTCAGTTTTAGTTATACATATGGTAGTTTTTACATTTTATAATTTAGATAAGTAGTATGAAGAAGAGCTATAGCATATTATTAGAGTACTCTAGAGTTTGAACACAGACAGGTACCTGTTTTATAAGAAGTTTTCTGAGTCCATTGGTTTAGTGGCAAATAGTTCACGGGTGGCAATTCTTTCTTGTATTTAGATATTTCATTTACTTTAACAGCAGCAGCAGATTTCTCATTTATTTCAGGCAGCAGATCTTCATGGTGAATTTATGACAGGCAATGGAAAGTTCGGCATCTGATAGGCCATCTCCCAATGGAGAATAATCTAGGTGCTTTTACTCGGTCATACCTTGGCAGGAACAAATTATTTTATATTTTGGAGACTCTCAGTGATCGAGAGCAAAGCTAAAGTTTAAGTGAATGTTTCCAGCAAGTCTAAGATGGCCTCTCTTCTTGTCTTGATCTCTCACATTTTTGTTAAGGTATTTTTAGGTTCTACTTAATCTGCCCTGAGGATAATCAATGCATTTTGTTGGTTTTAATTATAAAGAAAGCTGCCATTCTATTGTTTACATTTTACATTTACTAATTACATTTTGGGGAATTTTTCTTTAATTAATCTGTTATCTATCACTGACCGATGCTTTTAAAATTCCAAAGACAAAAAGGGGATCTAAGATTATTTTAACTTTTAATTAAATATTACATCAGATTTTTTTAGAATTATTATTAAATGAAATTTAAACAAAGCAATAAATACGAACTTTATAATCCAAAATAAATGATTAAAATTATACAAAATTACATAACTAAAAGAAATCTAAATTATATTATTTTATCCTTATTTATTGCCTTTAATTTGAGATCGAAATGTGTGCGTGTTTATGTTGAATTCTACATATATTTATACATTTTTAATATTGCTACACACACAACTCGATACCAAAAGTTTAAATTTGGGCGGGATAGACCGGTCAGTGAGAGACGACAGAAAAAGGTGAAACTTAAGGTTTGAATATGAATCTTACTGTTTCATTACCTGAGATAATTCATAGCTTCAGAATCTCCAAAAGTATTTGCATAAGAATTCTTCATTTTTATCTTGTACCCCAAAAGTTGATAAATCTCAAAGGTGTTTATAAGAAAAAGATTCTTCCTAATAAAAAATACAAAACAAATCATTTCCAGAAGATGGATATGCATTTGTCATCAAAACTAGAAATTGTAGGCTACTGTCTGTATCACTGATAAAATGAGTTTCATCTCTTCATTTTATTTTTTTTGTGTGTACATCAGTGATGTTTATATTCTTTATGCACACCAGTGATGTGATCTTGTTATATTTATTGCCCCACATAGATATAATTTATTTGCATATAGTTCATTTGTTAGCTATAGACTTGAAAATAATATGATGCATGATGTGGCAAAACTACTGACTCCACACATCATGGGTATCAAGGCATAGGCAAGAATCAGAATGGTTCTTTGCTTATACAAAATTCCATGTGATATATGAATAGCCATTATGGCTATTATTATACAAGAAATCATTTGAAATCTCTCTTTATTGGTTTTAAGTGTTTATATTTTCACATGATACTATGCCGAGTAAATTTTGTGAATGCTTTATCAACTGCAACCTTTCTGTATATTTGATTATCAGTTTTTAAAATTTACATTGCATTACTTGTTATACAACATGCAAGAATAAACACAAATGCGCCATATAAACATAATAAATTATTAACAAACTTGGATCAGAGACACAAAATTACTGACATATTAATAATAATTTATATACCATATAATAAAGAGCATAAACGATTTAATATTATATTATTTATATACTACACACACACACACCGATGTAAACGCAAATTAATAAATTATACAAATTTATCAAGTAATTAAAATAAATTTAAAACATTATTTAAAAAATATATTTACGATAGACATTCTGCGATTACATTTATATCCCATTATAGGCCTTGAATGTGAATGACCAGCATATGTTTAATCCATTTTCACTATATAATGAGGCCGATTAAAATTTTCTACTTTTATCACTTTGTGTAAACTAAAAAAATTAAATCTGCCTGCTTATAAAAAAATTAATAAAAAATTCAAATTTCTTCTGATTTCAATCAAAAAGATGCCATTTAAAAGAGATTTTTAAGTTGCATTGAATGCCTGTATTTCTGTTGATGTCATTCATGCTTATAGTTTTTACGTTATTTAAAAAATAAAATGAAATTTCAACCAATCTGCTATGAAGCACGACTGACAAATTGTTGTGGGTCAAACCAATAAGCAAAGCTGATTATAGATATTGATTACATATATATAATTTCAGTCTGAATGATCAAGTTGCGATCTTTAGTGTCTATATAAATACATTGGATCATAAATGTTAAAAGAAGGTTGCCTTGACAACAGATTGAGGTTGTTGATTGTTATAAATATTGGGATTGTCTAAGTGTTGACTGCTTTCTGGTGAATATATATATGCTGTAACATTACAGCTTTCCTTTAAAAAAAAACTTTTTAAATTCATGCAATATGCAACCCACAATAATATTTTTTTTAAATATATAATTATTTTAAAATAATGGACTGCAATAAAAAAAACTTCTCCTATAGTTAATATAGGGTTTTATATTTGTAGTAAACTTGCTAATAGGATCGAAATAAATGTTTCAAAACTTTGTATAAATGGTTGTTTGTTTTATTTTAAATAACATGAAACACTGCTAAGATAATTGAATAAATTTCAAAAGTTCAGCTGAAGTAATTACTGTTGAAACTTGATAATATCTATATTACTTTTAATCTTATAAACAAGACAACCTTCTATTTCTGCAAACAGTAATTAGTCCGGCAATTTATCTTTCACCAATCATCAGACGCTTGGCAGATATGTTGAACCCCATTAAAGTAATCCAACCAAATTGCAGACTTCTTTAGCTACTGGCTTGATTAGATGAATAAAAGTGGAGACAGCTGTGGAATACAGTCTCACTATGAATCTTGGAGAACTTTGATAAAATTCAATAATTCAACTAAGACAATGAAGTAAATGAGATCAACACTTGGAAAGTATGATTAAGAAAACATTTGTAAATACACTATACTGAAATATTTAACATACATGTTTGTGTCTGATTTTAATGAATAACGTATTTACCCATATTTATGGTTAAGCTTATCTTTGCTTAGTTAGTAAATGGCTCGTATTTATAAAAAATTGGAAGATAAAAGATGGAAGGACATATAATTTGTAGAATTTGTTTTAAAATTCACACGTGTTAATTATTATAAATTGTGAATATCCTTATTGAATGAGCTCCTCCGATATATATTGATTTTATTTTTATTTATTTTTTGTTTTTGTTTTTTGTAAAATAGTTGGAATATATAAATTCTTTAGCAAATAAACATTAGTTTAAATTAAAAAAATACAGAATTATTGAAAAAATAATTATAAAAACTTGTTTTGAAATATAACTTTTTAAAACAAAATTTTTATCGAAATTTAAACAGTTTCTTTGTTTTAAAATTATGATCCACAACAGAAGCCATATTTTATTGTTGATAGAAAATATTTCATATTTTATTATTGATTAAAGTAAAGTAAGGTAAGTTAAAATGCTTTTCTAAATCACTAAATCTGTTTGACATATATATATAGTGTTTGTGTATATGTATATAATAATTTATATTCACAGGGGAAACCCCTTTGACAAAGTTGTGTTCAATATATTTTTACAATCACGTGTGAATTTGTTTGTAGAACAATGTATAAAGGTTTGTAGCTTCTGGGACTAAAAGTTTACAAAATAAAACTCTCTTTCAAAACGCACTGCACACTGTATTTTCTTTTTTATTTTAAGTAGACTGAGAAGCCATTAATAGATTCAGTGTTTATCAGAGTATAACATTTTTCTCAAAAGTGGCGAAGTTTGTGGTAGATTACTATTAACCCATGTTAACCCAGTGCTTTTATTCTCTAATAAAAATAGCTAAATAGTTATTTAACTATTAATAATTAGATAACTAAAATATAAAATTAAACCACTAAACATCACAAGATTACCATTCTTTATGCTTACACAAGCTGTTTAAACAGAGGCAAAACTAACAGTAGCACTATTCAGTGCAAGCCAGTAATCAATGGATACAGAAAGGTTTATGCTTAAAATCCCTATCTAGTGCCTACTGATCCAATATCCCCAGCTAATTTCTAGCTTGTAGCTTTCATCAATGAGGAGCCTTGTATCTGAGAGTACTGCACCTAGATATTAGGATCCAATGCAACCCTCCAGCAGTCACCTTCTACCTTATTCTATAGAGTGAGTCCAAAATGAAAACACAATGTTTTTAATTCAAGCACATTAGCTTGTATAGTCATATAGATCTGAACTCAATTCAGCACCCATACATTTTTATTGTCTATCGTTCTTTAATAATCACAGCCACCATAATCCTAATGGGCAGTATTGGTAAACATCACATAATCACCATTCTTTATGCTTACACAAGCTGTTAGACAGAGGCAAAACTCTTCATACTACATCACCACTCAGGGTTATGCCAGTTGGATTTGTATGTTCACCTATGCCTGAGATACATATGTCAGGAGCAATCATTAATTCTGCCCTTTAGTCGTTAAACCTTCAATTTATGAGCAACATTTCTGATAATAACATGAATTTTCATCTTACCTGACCTGTAGACACCGTGGAGAAAACAGAGAACTCTAAATCAAATGTGACACCATGGCAAAACCTCTTAATCAATTACAAATGAACATGAACCCCATGACATAGCAAACATAGATAGACCAAAAGTCATTTAAGATCACTTACATAATATACAATAATTAGATTTTATGACCTAGTCCTAACCATTCATAACGATATAATTACATTCAAATATCAGCCTTTCAAGCTAATTGTGCATACGCTTTTGGGAGTGTTAATAATAATAAATGAAAACTTTCCTCTCCAATACAAGATATAGTATTTATGCAGGAATAAAATGAATCCACTTATTCCTACAACTCAAATGCTTATATATGAGCAAATCTGGAGTACTGATATAATTGTAGAAAGTGGGTGGACACTGCAATGATTTGGACAACTGAATGACTTTATAATATAGTTCAATGATGATACATATAAAATGATTATTTAGAGGTATTATTTATACAGCTTTGCACATTCATTCTCTGTCTAACATTATAAATAGATGAACACTTACAGATAATTGGTTCACTGATATCATTGACACTTGGATACCTAAATGTATCTATAATCTTTAAAGATGTTTACTCAGGTGCAGTTATTAATATGCCAATAATTATAGACTTAAAGAATAACACAACCATTAAAAATAGCATGATAACCTCAAAAAGTAATATAGGTAATTACATGACTCACCTAGAGTATTTGAAAGGTACAGACATGATTATTTACAGTGTATTAAGTTCATGCAGGTACAGTATTATTATCTTCAAGGTCACCCTCCACCCATAGTTACATATATGTTAGAGTTTTATTCACGATTTTACAAAATGAAAAGTTTAATGAAATGATTTATTATTGATAAAGCAACCTTTACATTTTTTTTTATTAATAGATTTAATGAATGAGACAAATCAATAATTTGAGAGCTTGACCATCAGATTATAATATACATGGTAGGTGTCCATTTGAAATGGTAAGATAAGATTGACAAATGTCGTTTATTTGTTTTTTTATGTTATAATAAATGACCATAATGGATTATTAAAGATATAAAATTCAGTAATGAGTATAACATTATGTCTTATAGAGATTCATAGGTTTACATTTAAATCTAAACATTAATAGTGATGCTAGCATAAGGATAAATCTATGATTTTGACCAAACTTTGGATTGTGAGAGAGTACTTTATAATCTTCAAAAGAAATGAGTCACTTATCCATGTCTTTCGCAGAATCAATTTTGTTGAAGATGGTCTGTAGGGAGATGCAATAGGCCATCTCTCCTGGGATCACCTCATGCAGAGCTTTCACTATTTTTAGCTGTCTGTCTCAGAGTCAACTTGTACCCTAATTCTGGAATCAGATGAGAAGAGCTGATGGGTTCAGGTTCTGACCTCCCACATGACCAAGCAAATTTTGAATAAGAAATAAAAACCTATACTGGCAATGCTTTAAGCTTTAGGTTAATAATGATATTATTTGAATTAATACTTATAAAATGAGAAATTTCAAATCTAATGGCATGATTGATTTACTGAACTTGCATTTAACATGCGGGCTCTATTAATATAATATTAATGCTAAATTAAAACAGTGAAAACATTAAATTGCTAAGACCCCTCCCTTTTTTCCATCATAGATAACTCCCATACACATTAAACATATGTAGAATAGTATACCAATAGGTCACTAAGATAGAGAAATAATAAGATAATAAACATTATGAATTCCTGGTGGGGAGATAACCATTGGACCTTAACATATATACTAAATGAGATTATCTAATTAATATATTTATTCCCATTAATATTTGCAAAGATTGTTTTAATGATTGGCAAGAATGATTTGAGATATTAAATGGCAGAGCGGACTTGCTACACTCGGCCTATAAAACCAAGATTAAAGTATATTGCTAAACACCCCCCCCCCAAACTGGTGAGTGTTTGTATTTAAAATAATGACAGAGTAATTGATTATTGCCTCCTTTAATGGTGTGTGGCTAAACTATAACAGACATACTCATGAGGTTGGGTTTGATTGGCATATCGATCCCATTTTAGAATTCATATAATATATAATACAAGAAAAAAAATATCAAATTGTGAAAATAAAACTGTAACAAAGTAATTTACATTATGAGGCATAAAAAGAATCATCTATTATTTAAGAGTTTATGGAGAGTTGTTAAAATATATAGGTAAAATAAATAGAAAAAAATACAAGTAAAAGTCCAAATCGCTGGGGTTTTGATACCAGCCTTTTGATCACAAATTACATTTTATAATTTAAAGACAGAATATATATTTAAGATGGAGTTGAGAGGCAAGTAGAGAAAATTTTAGAAAATCTTTGATTGCGACATTAATTTATTACCTTCTGATCTGGAATGGTCCCAGTAAACTTGGAAAATTCATGTTTAGCAGTGCAGTCCATTTTAGGACAACAGGTATTTATTGCATGGCAGGTATCCTTCCTTAATGATTCACTCTTCACATAATTGAAGCAGTTTGTCGATCCATTAGCACAGAGTAGCATCCTTGCAGGGAGATGACTTTGGAGCAAGCGGGGAGAGATGAATTTCTTCCCTGTACTCGAATAAAATTATATTAAAATTTTGACTGGCGTGGATTATGTTAACCATTAGTTTAAAAATCAGACATGAATTGATTTATGCATCAAATTTGCCTCTATTTATACTCCATCTTGTTGTTTTTAGGAATGCTTTTAACAAACTCACCTGAGGCACTGCAAATATAGCTAGCCTCGTGTGATTGTGGCCAGGAAAAGTGCTTTTGTTTTTTTAGTAAAAGAAGATGCAAACAAGCTGATAAATTCTCAATGTATTATTCCAAATCTATTTCTAGTTTTAGAAACAGATTTTAAATAGATAAATTTTCAATTAATGATTTACAAAATGAATTTCAATAAATAACATAACTTCATCAAATTTGACTAATAGATTGCTGCATGTTTAATTACTTTAAGCACTTTCCAGAACCTTCAACAAAGATTGTGCCATCTTTTACTACCATTACATAAGTATATACATTGAAATATACAGAGAGAAAAAATGAAACATTAAACATATAAAAAATATTAAGTGTAATATTTATCTTGATATTACACTTCCTCACCTGTTGCATATATATATATATATATATATCAGTGCACATACATGACTCTTGACTATAACAGTATTATTTAATCATTTTTATTAATTTAGAGACTCCTAGACACCTCTTTTAATTTTTATATGTAAAAAGATTTTTTTTGGTGAGATGAGTTGCATGTATATATGTGGAGGGCAGGGTTTAAACCCTGTCTGGTGGTGAGATGTTGGTTGATTGTGAAGCACAGGCTGAGTCTCAGACTGACCACTTCAGTGCAACCCAGAATAATCTGTGGGTGCAGGAAGGTTTGTGCATAATATCCCTATCTAGTGACTAGTCATCCAATATCCCCAGAGTAGTTTCTAGCTTATGGCTTTTGCCAATGAGAAGCCTTGGATCTGAAAGCACTGTTCTCAAAGCTCTATAGTTATCTAATAAGGTAAAATATGGCTGCTAGAGGGTTTCATTGAATCCTAAGATCTAGGTGCAATGCTTTCAGATCCAAGGTTCCTCACTGATGAAAACCACAAGCTAAGAAACTAATCAAAAGATATTGGATGAATAGATAGGGATTTTATGCACAAACCTTTCTGCATCCATTGAATACTCTGGCTTGCACTGAGTGTTGCTACTGTATGGGGAGTTGCCTCTGTCTAAATAGTTTGGGTACACATAATGAATGGTGATCATTTGATATTTAGTGGTTTAATACTAATTCTGCCCATTAGGATTATGGTGACTGTAATTATCAAAAACCAAAGACATGAAAAAGTATGAATGCTGAACTGAGTACAGTTCTCTATGTCTATACAAGCTAATGAGATTGAATTGGAAACATTATTATGTTTTTATTTTGGCTCAAAGCTTTATAGTTAGTTAATAAGGTAAACGGTCACTGCTAGGGGTTACATTGGATCCTAAGATCTAGATGCAGTACTCTCAGATCCAATGCTTTTCACTGATGAAAGCCAAAAGCCAGAAACTAGTCTGGGAATATTGGATGAGTAGACACTAGGTAGTGATTTTATGTGCAAACTTCCTGCATTCATTGATTACTTTGGCTTGCACTGAGTGGTGCTACTGTATGGAGAGTTTTGCCTCTTTTTAAATATAAAATTAGTGAAATTACAAAGAAATAAATTGAGATTCATGTAGACAACATTTTAAAATCTCTCAATGTTAAGTAAGAAATGTTTTTTAGAAAAAAATTATGTAGTTTCAAAGTAGTGCAAATCTTATACAGTAAATATCTTCAAAAAATATTAAATTATATTGTCAATCATATGAAAATTGAACTTTTTTTTGTTTTATTTTACATATATATAAGAAAAGATTTGAACTCAAGACTTTCAAGTTCTCTACACTCCATCTTATACAACCAATACACATGACCACATACATATAAAAAAGATAAATGATCTCCGATATATGTAGTTTGTGCAGATCCAGCACTTATCAGTTGGTCCAGATCATCATTTCCCACACATACATATACAGTCAGTGCTCATTTTATATTATGATAGCCAATCTTCATACTTTAATGGACAAATTTCTCCATCTTCCAACTCTTCAGCATTCATATCATTAAAAATTTGATGATGAAATGTTCAAAGCCTTTGTTGATGCCAATATTGTTGTCATACTCAGGTTGGCTTTTAGTCACTCTGACCCTTCACATATAAGACCTTAATATGTCCATTTAAATACACAGAAGAGGGAATTTGAAACCATATAGACAATATACCTGTATTTAAATATTACATATTCAGCCTGTTTTCTGCTGATCATTCTTTTGTGTATTTAAATGGACATATTAAGGTGCTATATATGAGAGGTCAGGGCCACTTAAAGTCTGGGTATGACAATAATATTGGCATCAACAAGGCTTTGAGCATTCCCTCATGTGTAGGACCTTAATATGTTCATTTAAATACACAGAGGAGGGATGGGCAGAATACAGGCTAAATATGTAATATTTAAATGCATGAGGGATGAGAGTGACTTAAAGTCCACATGGGATGACAATAATATTGACATCAACAAGAGATTTGAGCATTCCATCATCTTATTTTTAATGACATGGATGGCTGAAGAGTTGGAGAGTGGAGAAGCTTGAAGTTTGTTCATTAAAGTAAGAAAATTTGTTATCTTAGTATAAACTGAGCACTGATTGAATACTGTGTGTGGAAGTGATGATCTGGATCTAATGATGAGTGTTGATTCAGTATGAAATATGTATATTGTAGATCATTTAATCTTTTTCATATGTATGTGGTCATATGTATTGGTTGTATAAGATGAAATGAATTGATGTAGTGATTTTGAAAGTTTGAATTCAAATCCCTTCTAAATTACCTTGTATTCAATACAGACAATATATTTGTATTTAAATGTTATATATAAGAAAAGTTGTTCCTATGATTCTTATACCTAGAGATGTAATAAAGGATTAAAAATAGATCAACAATATGGATTTATAAAGTATCCATAAATTATTCATTCATATAATTTGTTAATATAAAAAATATATTAAAACAGTTTATAATTTAATAACAGTTATAATACATTGCTGAACATTAAACATCCATTAAATACACTATAGAAACAATTTATTGGGGGAATGTGTTTCTTGATATATTTAATTAAAATTAAAAAATTGGATTATTGATTACAATAAATTGTTTTAAAATCTATATTATATTTCATAAGTTCCTTGAAATATTAACTTTAGGCATGCATTCTGAAATAAATATAAGATGTTTAACACCAAAAAAAAAAAAAAAATCAAAAAGTAATCCTTTTTTATTTTTATGAGTTGTTGCTGCTTTCTAATCTAAAAGGCATAAAAGCAGATTTTGCAAAGTATAGATCATAAAAATAATTTGAAATGAATTATATTGTACATTAATATAAAAGGTGGAATTACCTCCTTTGCATAAAATGCTCTAATATAAATTATGGTTAGACACATGATAGCCTTACAGACAAACATTCACAGAGATTTTATTTAGAATGATAAAAATGATATTATCTTTTTTGGTTAAACATTCAAAATATCTATAAAAATATAAATTACAATGATAAACAAAAAAAAAAAAATATTTGAGTAATTAAAAAATTAGAATTATAGATACTGGAATTTCTAAATTTACTACATTGACATATGCAATACAGAAAGCATAACAATAGCTCAAACAAGCTCTTAATTAATTTAATTAATAAGTGCAGTATGGCAAAATATTTAAAATCTCTATCCAGAAAACTCTCATCTCCAGACCAACTGGTTTCGAGCTTATGGCTCACATCAGTGGAGAGCTAAAATATTTGGATACTAGATCTAAAATATCAACTCAAAACCCAGCACTTATTTCAAATGTATATTTAAGTAGAAACTCTAAAATTTTCAGACATGAAAAATGTCTTTAAATCCAGCTATCTAATTTAAATAGCTATATGGAACTGAACTAAATTCAGATCTACCATATTTTAATAGCCTCAGCATAGCCAAAGCCTTAAAGGTAAAATTATAATAATCAAAAAAGCAAAAGCTTGTATTTACAAAAATGCAATACAGAGAGTGTACTAATAGCTCAAACAAGCTCTTAATTAATAAGTACAGTATGAGAAAATATTTAAAATCTCTATCCAGAACACTCTCATCTCCAGACCAACTGGTTTTGAAATTATGGCTCACATCAGTGGAAAGATAGAATATTTGGATACTAGATCTAAAATATCAACTCAAAACCCAGCACTTATTTCAAACATATATTTAAATAGAAACTATTTCAGACATAAAAATGTCTTTAAATCCAGCTATCTAACTTAAATAGCTATATGGGTCTGAACTAAATTCAAATCTACCATATTTTAATAGCCTCAGCATATCCAAAGACTTAAAGGTAAAATTATAATAATCAAAAAAGCAAGTCATATATAATGTGACCTTACTTTTATAAGCTTGTATTTTTAAAAATGCAATACAGAGAGCATACCAATAGCTCAAACAATCTCTTAATTAATAAGTGCGGTATGAAAAAATATTTAAAATCTCTATCCAGAACACTCTCATCTCCAGACCAATTGGTTTCAAGCTTATGGCTCAAGTCAGTGGAGAGCTAGGATATTCGGACATTAAATCTAAAATTTCAACGCAAAACTCAGCACTTATTTCAAACGTATATTTAAATAGAAACTCTGAAATTTTCAGACATGAAGATGTCTTTAAATCCAGTTGTCTAACTTAAATAGCTGTATGGGACTGAACTAATTCAGATACTTAAATAGCTATATGAGACTAGTTCAGTCCCATATAGCTATTTAAGTTAGACAGCTGGATTTAAAGACATTTTCATGTCTGAAAATTTCAGAGTTTCTACTTAAATATACATTTGAAATAAGTGCTTTGTTTTGAGTTGATATTTTAGATCTAGCTCTCCACTGACATGAGCCGTAAGCTCGAAACCAATTGGTCTGGAGATGAGAGTTTTCTGGATAAAGATTTTAAATATTTTCTCATATTGCACTTATTAATTAAGAGCTTGTTTGAGCTATCGCTACGCTCTCTGTATTGCATTTTTGTGAATACAAGCTTATAAAAGTAATGTCACATTATACATGACTTGGCTTTTTGATTATTATAATTTTACCTTTAAGGCTTTGGCTATGCTGAGGCTATTAAAATATGGTAGATCTGAATTTAGTTCAGTTTCATATAGCTATTTAAGTTAGATAGCTGGATTTAAAGACATTTTCATGTCTGAAAATTTTAGAATTTTTACTTAAATATATGTTTGAAATAAGTGCTGGGTTTTGAGTTGATATTTTAGATCTAGTGTCTGAATATTTTAGCTCTCCACTGACATGAGCCATAAGCTTGAAACCAGTTGGTCTGGAAATGAAAGTGTTCTGGATAGAGATTTTAAATATTTTCTCAAACTGCTTAAGAGTTTGTTTAAGCTATTGGTACGCTCTCTGTATTGTATTTTTGTAAATACAAGCTTATAAAAGTAATGTCATGTTATATATGACTTGCTTTTTTGATTGTTACAGTCACATATACCTGTCAACATTCCTTTAATAGGTTCTTTTCATAGTTTATTATGGATATACTATGATGTGATATCTACATGGGTATGACTACAATATCAAATTCAATAAGGGCTTTGAGCGTTCCATCATCAGGTAAGAAGATTGAAGCTTGTCCATTAAAGTTTAAGGAATTGTTGTCTTAATATAAACTGAGCAGTGATTGTATATATATGTGTAGGAGATTATGATCTGGCCCAACTGATAATGCTGGTTCTGCACGAAATATGTATATTGTGGATCATTTATCTTTTTCATATGTGGTCATGTGTATCGGTTGCTTGAGATGGAGTGGAGGATGATATAGACTGAAAAATCTTAAGTTCAAATCCCTGTACTATAAGAAACATTCAGTATGAGCAAGTTACTATATGCCTGAAGTATTTGCAAACATTTCTTTAGTAGCTATTATACTTCAGTCCATAATAAAAAATTGATTTTATTTTATTACTGGTTTATATACTGTTCAAATATGTCTAGATTTATTAGAATGCGCAAAATACCTTTTATCTTATTTTCAACTCACTCATAGCATTTTTTTTTTTTTTTTTTTAAATCTGTTTGGTCAATTAAATTGATCTGTTGCCTGTAACGAGTATTTATATATTTACTTTTTACCAAACGCAATCATTACAGTATTTTGTAGTTTATTAGGTGTTATATAAAATAACTTTTTTTCCCCCATATGTCACAGCATCGGCCGGGAGGCGAACCCGCAACAACCGTCTGCAACCAACTGCTTGCTTGCAAGACAGCTGCGCTGACCTCTCGGCTAACAATGCTTGACTAAAATAACTTTAATTGTAAATCGTAGTGTAACTTATATTTATATAATGGTAAGAAGAGATTAATTGTCGCAAAGAAAAGATTTATTAAATATATATATTTGCATTTCTGCTTCGGTCTTCTGGTTGTGAACTGAACTGCAACCACAAAAATAATCATTTGATTTTTTTTAAAATTTATAATGATAAATAACTTATTTGTATTTAAATTTATCATTCACATTTTTAAAACGTTTGATGTATTTCTTTTTTTAATTCAGTTTTTTTTTTTTTTGATAAAATATATTTTAAATATATTTTTTGTTTGCTAAACTTTTTGTCAAAAACAAGTACAGTAGTTCAAACATTTTTATCAATATCTTCTGAATAACAATAAAATAAATTACTTTGATAAGATTTAGAATTAGGACATTTATCTTTGTAATCGCGCTTTGATTAAATCTGTACAACAATGTTTAACCCATTCAGATAACAAAATACAACTGTTTATTTCAGTGATTAACAAAAATTTTAGTGGTAATTTTTCAAATAAAGATATAATAACAATGGCAAAAGAAATAAGTATCCACACTTGTTTTAAGATAATTTAATAGTGTGTGCTATATATATAAAGAAGGAGAGAGAAAAATAAAGAGAACTGAAATAATATTTTAATCAATAGATTGACTTTTAATTAGGGTGATTCCATTGTGTATCAGTATCAATAAAAAACCATGGGGAATGTTGACAATGTATATCCTAATGATTGAGTTCTGAATATGAAATAATAAATTAAATTATGAGATCACAGTTATTATGTTTGAGTCTGTTTCTGATAAATCTTGAATTTTTTTACATCTTTTATTTCAGGTAATCAGTTTCTGGCCATTCAATACTATTTAGTAAATAGTATGCTCATGAATTACTGTTTGATTCTTTTATTTCTAATCTTTAAACGCCTGATGATCTTTACAGAGGCGGATCAAGCCAAGTGGTAAAAATTTTGGTGCTTTCAAACTCAAGTTAGAAAAAAAAATTCAAGAAAACTGTCATTAAGTTATTAACAAAAAAGAAAAGTAATCAAAAATTTCATACCATAACATATTAAATGAATTTATTAAAAAACACATTTTTGCATGAATTTCCGCTTTGCTTTATTTCTTGCATATTCATCAATTATTTTTGCCATGTCAATTCGGCTTAAAATTTCCTGCTCTATATACAGAATGGCCATATTATTTAATCTTTCTTCTCCCAGAGTACTCCTTAAATAATTTTTGCATGCTTTAAAACAGAAAATGATTTTTCTCCTGACGCATTAGATAAGTGATGTTAAAAAAATTTTCAATAATCTTTCAACATTCTGAAATGTGGAAGACATTTCTTTGGCATTAAGATGTTAACAAGGAAAATTCATTTTTACTGTCTTCAATCAAAATATAATTTAGAAA
Organism: Epiperipatus broadwayi; assembly: GCA_028023455.1. Taxonomy (NCBI): domain Eukaryota; kingdom Metazoa; phylum Onychophora; class Udeonychophora; order Euonychophora; family Peripatidae; genus Epiperipatus; species Epiperipatus broadwayi. The sequence continues at coordinate 217,414 of JAQFVV010006603.1, read as the reverse complement.
AAACCCTCTGGAGATAAATCAGCTAAGGAAAACTGCAAAATTTATTTATGATACTTTTTCCAAAAGCAGAGTATTTAAAAAAAAATATTATTTTGGAAGGGGTCGAATTTTTTGTATAATTAAAAATATATATATTTACTTAATTTGGGCCTATTTATGCTGTACTAATTTTACCCCCTGATGTCCAGTTAAAAATTAGAATTCCATCAAAACTCAAATAAATTCCTTTCAAACGCTTAAATAATATCGCATTATAGGAGAGTTGATTGCATACAAAAAAAAACATAATTTTCCTTGAATCCTAATGAAAAGATATTTTAAGATCTTGGGGTCCCTTAGAATTCCAGTACCCTACATGCTTAATCTACATCCAGACTTTTAGAGTAATAAACCATTTGATTATTACTATTATTGATTGAAAAGTGGACATCTAAGTATTACTAGAACTATCCAATTAAAATAAAAACATAATGCTAAATCCATAATCAACTTACATTAAGTAATACTTCTTAAAACATTTTCTTAAGTTTCAACTTTATTTTATAATAAAACATTTTAATAATACCTTATTATATTGTGAGAACTTTCCAAAGAAATAACTTTATAGCAGTATAATTTTAAATCATTAAAAATGAATAATCAAAGTTACTATTTAGAAGATTATGTAATATATGAGATTCAAATTGATAAATTAAGCCTTGATCCAGGAACATCTAGTTCTACACAGGATATTCTAAATACTCTACACTTCATGCATGACTACTCAAATTATATTCTACATGAAGTTATCTCTTTTAATATGTTTCAAGAGCTCAGAGAATTGGACTAATACAGTAATTTTTTTAAAAATTTATTTATGAGACTTTTCTTGAAAAAAAAGATTTATTAAAAAAGTTGTATTTTTAAATAGAGTCAAAATTTGTATCTTTAAATAGAATCAAAATTTGGATTAATTGGGATAGGTACAAATATATTATTTTATTAAAATTACTATTTACAATTTAATAAGTTGATTGATATTGGAAAGCATGTGAGATTTCTTTCAGGTTAGTAATACAGTAGGAAATTTATTTTTTAATATTTGCTAGTTATAATCAGATACAAATAAATAATGGATTCTGACTATCTAATTAAAAATAAGAGTTATGTAATCATAAAAGTTAAAAAACAACAACAGACAATTAAATGTCACTAATCTTGGATATAATTTCCAATTCTGATTTTTTTCTATATACCACCAGTGATTTTTTTTACCATTAAATAATAAAAAAATTGAATATTTATTTCAAATTCAATGTAAAATGCAAAATGTCATTTATAATAGTATTAGCAATGTATCTCATTTTGATGCATATGACCTGCATTCGAATACAGACTAAGTAAATTTTGAAATTTTTTCATGGAGCTTGTTTTCTTTTAAATATCTTGCCTACAATTAACTTTCCAATTGTCATTGATAAGTGGATAATTTGCCTGTTCTTATCAATAATGAAAACAAGGATGGATAACTAATATTATCAGCATCCACCAATTAAAAAACTAAGTAAATACTATCTTCCCCATCACTATTCATTTATGAGTAGTTAGTTGTTGGAGAACTTTTTGTCCTACAGTACTTTTTTTTTAAAAAAAAGGGTATTTTATCTATAGTTTTTTTTTTTTTATTAAGCATTGCAAAAGAATGTTTCTAATATATATATATTAAAATGTAATTTTTTAATTTCATATGAAATTTAATTGTTTTTAGAATATTTTTTATCTTTTGAAATTTTACTTATATATTTCTAGTTTATATTTATATATACGTAACATCCTTCTTTCTGAAAAAAATATCATTGAACACTTTAATCATTATGAGAATCAAAATTTTGTATTCAGGCCAAACTTTTTTAAAAAACTGAAAATTGGAATAATGAAAAAGGGTAAAGTCAGATAAACCTGTTATTGTATTTTCTTATACCAGTTTTACAATGATTAGGATTGAAATTCAGTGGAATTTTACATCACTTGTTTTTTATACATCTTACCTACATGAAATGTAATCACTCTATGCTGGATTCTAGTAACATAATTCAACATTTTTCCATCTAAAATAACTTTATAAAGTATTGATTTTATGCCCTATTTTTACTATCTAAACATTTTTGTATAATCAATTGCTAAATGATGAATTTAGAGTGGTAGTATTTGTTTAATTAACCTTTTTCTAATGGGCAGTATTATTTTGATCTATTATCTATTGACCATATTTTAGTCATTTTATATCAACGAAGCTAATAGCTTAAAAATTTTAAACTTTCTATTTAACTCTGTAGGACTGACTCTACATCATCAAATATGTATATTAATATTTTCAATTAGAAGCTAAATAATGGCAACTTTGAGATTTTGAAAAAAAAATTAGGCATTCAATACCAGAGATCTTTGTTTCCATTTTATCTCTCTATTAAATCTGCAATAAATAGGAGATACTTAAATACATATTAGCTAACTACTAAAAACAATATTAATTAGATTATGGAGTTTATATTACTTTTTAAAAAAAACCTTCAAGTGATTAACAGTGGCAAACAAAGAATTTCTGTTAAGAAAAACTAAAATCCTATTATTTGTTAAAATAATATGCTGTATTTCACATTTTATAAGTTAGAATCTTTTGGCATATTAATGAAAAGTAGGTTAATTATATTTTTTATTTTAGAAAACATAAATTGCCTTTTGATTTCTTTCATAGGCTTATAACAAGCATAAATTGCATTTTGATTTTTGAAAGATTTATGGAAATTGTGATAACGTATGCTAATGCAAAGTATTTACTCAAATTATTTGATTTTTATTTTTTATTAAATGTTAAATATTGATCAAAATTAGGATTTTGATTTTTAAATATTCGATGATAATTGCAAACTTTGCATTTTGATTTTTTAATTAATGATGAAATCTGCGATTTTGTAACCATCTTTTTTTGAAATCACATGTTGAGAATTGATGTCATTTGTCACTTGAATATGTCAGCAAGGATTTTGGGTGAGTTATAAAATTCAAAATGGCATTGAGAGCATACTATATCAGCACCAAATTATCTAGAAAAAAACTTCTTTTGTTTTCAAATATTTTTAATAATGTGTGTGTGTTGTTTTTTTTTTAAAATTAATCTGAACAAAAATTTATCAAATTTATTTATATGCTTTAGACATATCTATTATTGTAATACAATATGTGTTTAATCACTAAAAAAATATGAAGTACTGTGATATGATAGGTTATACGTTTGTCATCTGCAAAATAACTATAGGCTGCTCACGTTGAAAGCTGTTTATTTTAAAATTTGAAATATATTTCAAATATTTATGTCAAAAATTATATTACTTTTTAAATTATATTACTGAATTACTGAGAACACAAAAGCAGTTGGGGCGAACCTCTACAGAAGAATTGATTTAATTTGTATACAGTTAAAAAAAAATCCAAAAACCTAGTAAATTTAGTTTTAATCTAAATTTATTGTTCTACTTTTTTTTTGTATCTTGCTTTAACATTCATAAATATATACAAAACTACCCCCATACATTCATTCATAACAATTAAATTCAGAAGGGTTATAATAATTTTTAATCAAAAGATTATTAATTCTGGAATAATAAATAATATTAATAATGATTCCAATACAATTAAAATAAATAGTATGTTGGAATCATTATTAATTATTTGACAACAACATTGTGGAGAAACTGACGTTTGATCATTGTTAAGGCTAAATAATATTATTATGTATTTGCATAAATTAGCATCTTAATTAAAAGTGTATTAACTTTGGAATGATAAATAAATAATGTTATTATGTATTTATGTAAATTACCATCCTTAAGCAGGAATTTTTGAATAATCAATTAAATATTATTTTTTTATTCAAGTCTAATTCTCTATAATGGCTTCCTGTTCTACCATATATATCCTTTGCAGCTCTTAAGTAGACTTGCCAATAACTCAAGATAGAGTTCCATCACCTAAAACTCATCTCAGATCAAGGTTTGCTCATTGTTTTGTTCAACCAAGAATCAATCAAAGAATATTGTGGCATAAAAATATAATTCTTAAGAGACTCCAACAAGTTTTGTTTTTATAGATCCAACACTAAAGTCAGCTAAATTTGACTTTTCTAGATATAAATGGAGTCTCATCAACAAATTCAAGACAATCCATGGTTGTACTGCTCATCTGCCTAATAAGTGAAATTTGACAATCATTGATCTATGTAAATATAGACAAACATAAAGACTATAAATCACATAGCTAATGACAATCAAATCTATGGACACAATGGAAGAATTGTTAAGTAAATAAATAAATAAATTACCTTTAAACATATAATAATAAATAATTATAACTTTTTTAAAAATCTGTAACTAAAACAGAAGTAACTACCTCTTTATAATTTCAAAACTGTCAAAAACTAAGTTTAAATAACGAGAGCTTAAAGAATGGTACCACAGTACCATTATCTCTTTCATTATTTTGACATCACATAACTCAGTGGGAGTTAGTTCTTTCTATTTAAACATGTAAATAACTTGCAATATCATTTAAGACATGTTTGCCTAAGATTTGTGATAATGGCAGGCATCAGGTAGTAGATAAGAAGGTAGGTGCCAGGCTGGGTGAGTTTGTAGATATATAGGAGATAGGTGGATGAATGAGTGGGTAGATAGATAGGTAAAGACATATAGATAATTATTGCTAATTAAAAACATGCATGATTTAGAAAATAGTTCAGCATGAAGCTCATCTTCCACTAAAATAAGAATACAATTGTATGCAATAATAAAATAAATTAAAAAAATTATAAATAATATGTATCTAAACAAGAAATGTCGCAAAAAAGGAAATATATAGCAATAAAAAAAATTCCAAGAAAAAAAAATTAAACTCTTTTTTTGAAGTGTATTTAAAATTTTTAAAAAGGCTAAATTATCTTTAGATCTAACATAGAAAGAGGAAGTTTTTTATAAAATCATGCTTCATTAAAAGTAAAACTTTTAATAATATATAACTTTCAAACCTGGCTTATCAAAATAGCATTTCAAATGAATATTGTAATTATGAAAGTTAGTTCTCGCTATTTAGAATTTTAAAAAAAACATTTTTCAATTAACTATATAACTCAAATGCTATTTTTGCTTTTATTTAATCCTAAACTATTTATACAATTTAAAATAGTTGGATTACAAAAAAAAATTTACTGCAAACTATAACAATATCTCAATTATGTATTTTGAACTCTTAAATAGCCAGTCGTACTATCAAAAGTGCTCAAGTATATAGAAAGTCAAGGGTTGGTGGCCTTGTGGTTAGCATAGCTGCTTTCCATGCAGCTGGCCAGGTTCATTTCTCGGTCAACGCTTTGACATATGAAAAACTATAGTATCAGGTAATAAAAGTGTAGTGTGGCTAAAAAGAAATTTATATAGGTATAGCTTTATCCAATCTGGTAAAGATTAAACTGAATTAATCTGTAGTATTATCTTTAAAAATGTATCTGAAAATCTAAAATTCAGCAAGACTCTTATAGAAATGAACAATAGGTGGAATATAAACTTCCTACTTTAGTGCTCAGTCTATGTTTTAATAAGATATTAAATATTAGCTTTGTGTATATCGCTAGTATTGAATTACAGAATTTAATCAAACATGCAAAGTTTAAAATTAAGTTCGTATTACAAAATCTACTCTAAAATCAAATAAAATAACAATAGTTTTATATTGATTCAAATTTAAACAATGTTATATTTAGTTACTTCCAGCTAAATCACATTTAAGGTTCAACAAACCTTCTAAAATGTAACTCACCAGAAAATTTAAATAAAGTGTAATAATCATCAGCAAAACTATGAGAAATAAAAAAATTATTATATAAAATCTGACATGGATCGAATAATTGAATTCTGAGGGACATCTTGAGATATTAATCAGATAAAATACTATCAACAAATTAATCATAAAATGTGAGGTATGATAACCCAGTTCAAAATATTTTAATTTAGCTACTAGAAGTTCTCTAGAAAGTATAGCAAATATCTTAGAATAGTCTAAGGAGATCAGACCCATAAGGTTTGAAGCAGCAATACTTCGTGCCATATTGTTTTTTAGATCAACCCAAATGGTAAAGGTAGAATGTCCTTTCTTAAATATTGACTTATAGAAAGAAAGACAACTGTTACTGGCAACTTTTGCAAGAATTATACTAACTTAACCATTATGCCTACATATTATGTTGGCACTTTCAATCATTTTTCATATTGTCTTATAATTCTTTCTTCAACAAAGTATTTGTCCTGAATGACTTTGGCAACTTGTCCAATTGTAATTATTTATTATACTCTTTCTTTGTCTTAACTTCCTAATGAAGGCAATATATATTGCACATATTTAGAACATTGATGAGAAAGTCTTTGTAATGTAAATAAGATGCCGTTCCTATAAAAATTATGTTCACATTAAGCATGAAATATCTGTTTGTAAAGTTTTTCCATCTCACTTGTTATATCCAACAAGATTGTATTCTAATAACCATAGATGCAATATTATCTATTCACTAAGCTAAAGAACATACTGATTGCTCTTATAATCTTGTTATTATATTTTCAAGGTGTTGCAGAACATCTTTAAATTATTTTTTAAAAATAAAACATTTTTTTAAATCAAATATATTTCAAATTAAAAAATTATTATTATATATTATGTTACTGTGGGAAGTGGGTTTTAAAATATAGTTTTTATTAACATTATTTTTTTAGTTACATAATTGATATCAATTGCTTGTATTAAATTTTCTCACAAAGTACTGTAATGGTAGTATTTGCACATTCACATAATAAAATCCAGGGTTCCGCAAATTATCCTAAAACTGATCTAGATGAGGGGTTGAGACCTTGAACCAGATCACACCTCAGTTCCTTCACCAATGTTCCATGATTTACTACCCTATCGATGGCATATATGAGGTTACACTCAGTTTCATTTCATTCATGAGCCGGCAGTAAAACAGGATGGAATATGAGACTCAGGGAATAATCAATAAATCAGCATGGTTTACTGAGATAATGCATATATTAATAATTATTACTAAAATGAAATGAATTTGGATAAAATTTGGGATGGATTGCAAATAACACACTAAACATTATTACAAATTTAATATCTTTAATTATTAAATTATAAGTTAATTAATACAAAACAGAAGTGCATTGGATTTTACACTCGCAGGTGTCTTACAATGCTGAGCTGAGTTAGTACAGGGGTTTCATCTTTTAGGATGCACTTTTAATCATTTAACCTTTAAGTTTATTTCAATTTAATATCTGAAGTTTATAATCATGCCTGAACATGGTATGCCATCTACTCTATTCTAGGTTTGCTATAAGTTAAATTTTATGAGAATGATAAATGATAAAATATAACTTATTATGACTAACTTATACCTAATGAACAATAAAAGTGCTCCCTATGCAGATTATTTATCTAAACTAGATCTGGTGTTCAGATAAATGCTGAACTAAATAACAATATGAGGAATGAACTGGTGGTTGTAGCCAAGCTTCAGCCCTATGGTGCTAAATTTACTAAATAAGAGTTGCAGGATGAATGTGTAATTAGTCACAGGATTCAGCACCAAGTACTCAGTTTCCTTGGACCATATGACTTGCTATTAGAATATGACCTTAGTTCGGGAATCGGAGCAGCTTTATAAATTTGTCCGTGGACTCTTGTGTTCCAATTCTAAAGAGACTGTCTGAACTAAAATAATGGGATGACATTTCACCATGATCCCATCTACAAAGAAACATAGCAAGGCATATTGCACATGTGTGCTTTGTAAGAAAACATTCATAATGCTTACTAAAATAATAGTAATATTATAATTAAGCTAATGTGCAAAATACTTTAGTTTCGTTCTGCAAAACTACTTTATTCCAGTTCACTAATTAGCATATTTAAACATGCTAAGAAGGATTTCATTAAAGTAATCTAGTTTAAAGACTTAATTTGGATAGTTTATATAATAAAGTAAGGAGGAGGAAAGCATATTTGGGGTTTAATTAATTATTTATAGTGTGCTTTTATAATATCATTCTTGTGATTATTTAACTATACATAATTCATTAACATGAAAACATTAATGATAAGCTAAGACATAGTAGCTTAACTAAATATACATATATAAGAATAGATATTAAAATGGAGATTTATGTTTGCTAAAAAGCAGCAATAATCGATTACAGGAGAGCTTCTAATCATCTCTCTAAAATTCCTAATATTATTAATCTCCATTTTGAATTATGGCATATCATAAATATTAATAAAATAAAACAAAATAATATAAAAGAGAATAGGCATGACTACAGATTAGAAAGTACAGATATAATAACTAGATACAGTTATTATGTTTATGAGAATTATTAAATTATAATTATTCATTTAGTAGGCAAGATTGTGACACTTATTATTATTAATTTAAAAGTTACATTAAATTTATATTACATAGTTAGTTAATTTATTGAGAAAACATTTAGAAGTTATAATTTATGAACGTTCAATAATATAACTAGCTTGAGAAACTTTAGAAGAAATTTAATTTTAGATTTATTTTAAGAGCTCTGTAGGAAGAAATATTCTAGCTGAGTCATCTGGCAGATACTGGCACTATTACTTCTTTAGGCTGGCTGTTCTCTGATGTCTTCTTGGCAGGCTGTTGGTTTTGAATTCCTCCATTCTATTAAATCAGTCTTCCAAAGGAAAACAGCAAGTTTGGTGGCCTTCTAGTCACTCATTTCCATTTTTAAAATGGGCATAGCTCCTGTCAGCAAGTGTTTCATTTATTAAGAGAGTGAACCTTCAGTGCTAAAATTTGGGGTTTTTTATATTAACTCTTTGATCCACCCCCCACCCCACCCCTACAAAATCCATTAACTTGTTTATAGTTTTAAGTTTATAATCTTTAAATTTAACATAGTTTTATTACTTTTAAAATTCAGTGTTAAGATTTTAGAAAAGACAAAAGCAAAATTTAATGAATAGTAAAATAGTGCAAGTTGAGTGATTTTGCTTTGTCTTAAAATTTATTTTAGAATTATTTTAAAATTTGCTCTTGGTCCCCACACAAATTAAACCAGGTGCATGTGGTGTGATATTTTCCAAGAAACATGCGATCTTTTAAAACAGATTTAAGTTGTGTAAACATTCTGTTATATATGTATCTTGTCACTTCTAGAATTGAAATTATATGCAGTTTTAAGCTAAATAAAAGAAATTTGTACATTTTCATTTTAATAAATTAAAGGGATTTATAACTAATAATTTAATTCTAATCCTAATAAATAGTTTTGTGTTACAGCTTTCTCGCATATATATATATATGTTCATACATATATAATGATGCCTACAAAGATATGCATTTAGTTTAAAATATACAAATATACACTATATATGGTTACATACACTAATATACATTAATATACAGAGATATAGTGGACTTGGATGGTTTTAAACCTGGAATAAACATTACTATGGAACATAGTAGGTGAAAGGGGATGCCAGTTCATAAATACCATTTCAGTATATTATTAATATATCCATATATATATTATAATTCTGAAGAAGATTTCTGGGCAATCAAAACTGTCAGATTGATTAATTTTAATAAAATAAGCATTGTAATATAATAATGGATTTGTTTAATGCACGTTTTGTAACTGAAATTCTATAATATTGCTTTAGTATTTTTGTGTGCCTGCAGCATATTAGCCCAACCAATTAGAACAGCTAACTCAAGTTAAAAGTTCTCACAACTGTCAATTTGTTTAAAAATTGTACTTAGTATGAGTCTCATGATTTCCAAAACTGATCATGTGATAAACAGTGTACTTTATCGTGAGTCACCTGACCACCCCAACAATAGATTACATGATAAATATTTTAATATTTTATGTAATATATAGGATATATGAGCACAAACTTTCACATGACCCACCACACACCACTCTATCTCATATTACTGATACCTTTGAACACATATATGTCAAAAAGATAAATAATCACCAATATACATATTTCATGCTAAACCAGCAATCATCAGTTGGTCCAGATTACCATCCCCACACATATATGCTATAAGTGCTCAAATATATATTAAAATAGCCAATCCTCATACTTTAATGAACATGCTTCAATCTACTTCACTCTCCAATTCTTCAACCATCCATTCAATTGAAAATCTGATGATGGAACGCTCAAAGGCCACCCTGAGGCCAAGATTCTCGTCACACCCATGATGATCTAAAGTCAATCTGACCCCTCGTATACAGGACATAATTCATTTAATACATATACGAGGGATGGGCAGTGTAAAAATGTATATTAAACAATACGTATACATATACGCACAGCAATCAAATTGTTACTTTTAAATTCCCTTTTTGATAAATATAAATGGTATCAAATGAACGTAACAGATTTACACAAATTGATAGCTTTTATTATTTTACCAGTTTGACAAAAGTAAAAGTATTTGGTTTCATCTTTGTGATGAAAGCTTTCGAATAAAATTCACAGTTTTTTTCTTCTGTTAAGTGACAGATTTTGTAAATATATCTCATTATAATTGGCTTGTCAAGAACTAATAAATTTTTATAATATACCATATAAAAACTTACATTTTCTGCTATTTAAAAAAAAAAAAGTATAAAATCCATATGAGATGTTTCTCTGATTAAAATGTTTCTAAATCCTTGCTTTATTATTTAATCTGTACACATTATTTATAAAGCAAAAACATAATTACTAATATGATCTATTTTGATTTGTAACAGTAGTGATTTTTTTAATAATGCGTTTCATTACCTTAAAAAAATATAACATTTTTAAAATTATTAATTTTCAAGGATAATATAATGCAAATTATTTAAAGCTACGCTTTATATTTAAACTTTTTTAAATTTTATTTTGCCTTTTCCTCGCTGTCAATTATTTTAATATAAATAAAATGAAATAAAGACATATTTTATTACAATACTTGTCATTTTTCAAGTTTGGCTGCAACATTTTCGCATTTTTGATTTGAAAGCTCTGTATATAGTTATTTGATAGACAATAAAATAAAGTTTAACAAAAAAAACAGTAGTCATTTGTGAATGTAATAAAGTAAGACTCATAAGGGGGGAAGGAAAAACAATATTTTAGATCGGGCATGAATTCTTGTTACATCAAAAATAGGAGAGATCTTTGGAAATAGCTAGCTAATATACTGAAATAAATAATGTGTTTATTTCATTGTCAAAAGTTTTAAAGAAAATTATATAAAGTAAATAAATAGCTTAAAATAAAATATTAAATGTAATAATAATGTTTATTGTTATAATAAATGATTAAATGTCATATTTTGAAATAATAATAAATAATAAGTTTGTAATCTTTAAATTAAACATAGATCAATGTATATGTAAACAAAGGGAGTAAATCACCATAGCCCACCCTATGGATTAAAAGCACTCTAAAATTAAATTTAAGAAAAACTAATAAATTATATAAACTATTTTAAAGCTATCTCTTATCAAAGATTTTTTAAAAATGTAGGAAATGTATAGCTTAACTAAGTATACTAGTGTTTTAAAAAATAAATTTTAAATAATTAGCTAGTTTCAAAGGCTTTTTACTTAGAAACTCTATACTCTGTAAATGTATAACTGATGCTAAAAATAATTTGGAATCTTATAAAAAGGATTTATTCCATCATAAACAAATAAAGAAATTCAACAATAGTCATAAATATGATAGATCCCTAAACATAAATCTTGGATTAATATGCATATATTCCTAACATATATTCAAAATTAATGTCAATTCTCTCTAAAGGCTTTAACATTGCCTTTAGTTGCACTCTATTCCTCAACAGACTCATTAACAACTCTAAAGATAAGGTTAATAAGGATGACAAGACACAGTTAATATACTTTAGACTGCCAATCTTACAATAGTAGATTTTATGGTGAAATGCATGTTAATTTGAAATCTAGAATATGTCAACATGTCTACTTATATGATAGATCTAAATCTAACACTTCATATAGCTCACTATTCATCAATCATGAAAAGATTGCTAGATATTCTTTTAAACCTACTGTCATTAAAGTCATTTGTCTCAAAAGCAATCATGAGAAATTGAAAGTTAAGAAAGCATGGTTCCTAATTACTTCTGTTAATGTGATAAATGTTAGAGCCAATAGCGTTCCTCTTAACAAACACTGGTCATTCAATCTGATAATATAGGCAAAGCTTCATTGTTTTGCATTTACAATTATCACATACACAAACATGCAAATTCATTAAAATTTACACCCAGTGTAATTATCTTTATATGCTGGAAGAAATGCTGATACATTTTGCTAACTCTCTTTCCTGTTGTGCTTTGACAAAGTTACTCTGTAATGAAAGCCTATCTTAGCAGATTAATAAAATTATTTCTTGCTTATGTTGCCATACCATAATTATTATGTACTTATTTATATAATCTACTATTAGTACTTAATTTTAAATTGTTTACTATATTAGCTAAAATATTCAGTCAATTAATTTTGAATTAAAATTTTTAAGTCAAATTAAAACTGCTACTCTCATTAAACTAAAGTATTTTCAGTAAAAAAAATGGGGGGAAGAAGGAAATGATTTTATGAATTACGTAATAAAAATCTACTTTATATGATCAAAAATTATTAAATCTAAGTTAAAAAATACGATTTACTTGCTAATTTTTAAATCATAATTTTGTCATTTCTTTTAGATATCTGCAAGACAATAGTGATGTTACAGTAAACTTAAAAAATTATAGTAGCAAAAAAAAAATACAAATTTTATTCAGCATAAAACTAAATTTAGTTTGTGTATTATTAATAATTAATTTTAAAGTGTGTACTGCTATGTATTAGCTAAAATATTCAGTCAAGCAATTTTAAATTAAAAACTTTATGAATGCTAATTTCAGTCAAACCAAAACTGCTTATTATTGTATAGGTAATTTTGATAATAAAAAAAAAGGGGAACAGAAATAAATTGAAGATGTTTTATGCATTTAGTTTTTATTTAAACAACCTATATTTCTGCCATTACAATGTACCATACTAATTAAAAAATAATAAGATTATTTCAAGACAAAGGTAATAAAATGTGATATCTCATACCATAAAAAACTATAGGTAGTATAGTTGTATATAAAGTGTTATTTATTTATTATGTGTGTAGTACATACTGTAGAAAAAGTTTTAATAATATGCAAATACAAAATGCATTAGATACATTTTTTGTTGTTAGTTTTTAATATGTTCAAATTCTTATTTTTAAAAAAATTAACTGTGCAATTACATTGTGATAATAACTGAAACACAGGCTTATTATATATCTGTGTGTATATATGTAATATATAGGGTATATGAGCACAGATTTTCACACTACCCACCACTCTCCACTCTATCTCATAACACTGATACACTTGAACACATATATGTTGAAAAGATAAATAATCACCAATATACGTATTTCATGCCAAACCAGCAATCATCAGTTGGTCCAGATTGCCATCTCTACACATATATGCTATAAGTGCTCAGATACATATTAAGATAGCCAAATCTCATACTTCAATGGACAGGCTTCAATCTACTCCACACTCCAACTCTTCAATTGTCCATCCAATTGAAAATCTGATGATGGAATGCTCAAAGGCCACCCTGATTAAACTGGATATTCTTATAGTGTTAATAAATAACAAGTCTTTATGATCATCAATACAGTTGAGATATTATTAAACATTGTTTTTTTTAATTTTAAATAATTTTACATAAATAATATAAGACTATGAATTTTTAAAAAAAATTAAATTTCAGTATAGTATTTTTTTCATTGCAATGATTAACAGTTTTGTGGAAGTACACAAAAAAATTATCAACAGTGAGATAACTCTCTATTTTTTTGGTCCATTTTTATGCACATTTGCATAGGGGAATCAAACTTTTTTTTCTAATGATATTGAATTTTTTTTAAATGGTTATAACTATATATGTTTTCAGTTGGAATCATAGGAGTAATTAATACCTCTGAATACCAAATCAATCATTCAATCCATGGATCAAAGAATCATTATGAAATATTTTAACTTCAACAAAACATGCATCATTTTATCAACACTTTGGATCTAAGAAATTGCTGGTGGAAACATTAAAGAGCTTTTGCAATCGTATATGGAAAAATTAACTGATGAGGAATTAATACAACTGGATGAAAAGAAGACAGGGAAAAAAATCAATAATGTAAAGAGACTGGATATCAAAAACTTAAGGAACTGTTTTTATATCATGAGCTATGAACATCATTTTCAAAAACTTTGACCCTGTAATGCTCCATCAAATTTAAAAATACTTTTTAAATCAATGTATGACCTCTTATAATATCTTGTATGAAAAGAAAATTAAAGAAGCAAATCACCCATTCAGTTAAAGCTTTTTGTCTAAAGATTCTTAGCCATCTGTAAATACCTGTGATAACTCCTCCAAAACCCCCCAAGATCATCAAAGATTTAAAAAGCAGTGCTAGATTCTTAAAAAGAGTAATTGATGACTCAGAAAACTGGATGACACTGAGTGCAGAATGGATGGATTATAAGAAATAACTTCAAGCCAGGGTTCTTTATTTTTACATAGTTTTAAGTTGTATTATCTTACATACATACATACATATTTTAAATGCATACCTGCATAATACACATATAGCACAGTTTAACATGCTTATATAGTATATTAGGGTTTTTTTTTTAATTACTACATATACTAGGTTATGTTGTTTATGAATACATTTAAGATATAATTTTATCTGCAGGAACAATTTAGATTTTTCTCATAGAAAACCATTGTAATTCCTTGTTTTTTATATGATCTTCTTGCTTTACAATGAGTTTTGGAAAACCAATTGTCCTCCTTAAGCAGATGTATATATAATATTTCCATACTTGCAACATCATCAAGACAAAATTAAAATTTTTAATTACAATATTTGCCTAAACATATCCAGCATTAATCTTAATATACAAAAACAATATATGATTTATTATATATGGATCCTATTTCTGCTTATTTAACTAGGTATTATTATCTCACTATCTGAAATGAATCTATTAAATTTCTTCTTGACTTCAATTTCTGTGAATAAAATTATTTGTATTTAATTGGTTTTTAGTTGTATATATATATGATCACTAGATGGAACTTACCAATAGCTCTAATATGCTTTATTTTTATAAGTGCCAAAAGAGAAAGAATTCAAAATCTCTATCGTTAATCCTACCTCCAAACCAATTGGTTTCAAGCTTATGGCTCACCTCAGTGAAGGGGTGGGTCTAGAGAAACTAGATCTAAAATGTTAACTTAAAAGTCAGCACTTATAAAACACATCTATTAATTTGAAAGTCTGAAATTATCGGACATGTAAATGTCTTCAAATCCAGCTTTGCAAACCAGATAGCTTATATGGATCTGAATTCAGCTCAGTTTTACCATATAGTAATAGCCTCTGCAATATAGCATCACAAAAGCCATCAAAGGTATACTTATAATAATTTAAATGCAAGCTTAAAAGCAAGTTACAAAATTTATAACTTGTTTTATTAATTATTATAAGTATACCTTTTATGGCTTTTGTGATGCTATATTGCAGAGGCTATTACTATATGGTGAAACTGAGCTGAATTCAGACCCATATTGCTATCTGTTTTGCAAATCTAGATTTGAAGACATTTACGTGTCCGATAATTTCAGACTTTCAAATTGATAGAGACATGTTTTATGAGTACTGACTTTTGAGTTAGCATTTTAGATCTAGTTTCTCTAGACCCACCCCTTCACTGAGGTGAGCCATAAGCTTGAAACCAATTGGTCTGGAGGTAGGGTTAATGATAGAGATTTTGAATTCTTTCTCTTTTGACACTTACAAAAATGAAGCTTGTTTATGGCTATTGGTAAGCTCCATCTAGTGATCATTTAAATGCAAGCTTAAAAGCAAGTTACGAAATTTATAACTTGTTTTATTAATTATATATATATTGTAACCAACAATTGTGAACAAAATCCAGGACAAGTCACACAGGCATCATAATACCTATATATTTTCTACAAAATAAGAGTCCTCTTATAATCTAACTATTAATACTAAAATATCAGGTTCTTATTCCAACTTAAATTTTATCTCAGGTACTTTATTTAATTTATATTCTCCATAAAATCTTAAATCTTAGCTCATGTTTATAAATAACTATATCTAAGGGTTCAAAAAATGTACTGGGTACAAAAAAATGGTAATAATAAGCATTTTAAAATTCTTAAAATATAA
Source organism: Epiperipatus broadwayi (assembly GCA_028023455.1). Classification (NCBI taxonomy): domain Eukaryota; kingdom Metazoa; phylum Onychophora; class Udeonychophora; order Euonychophora; family Peripatidae; genus Epiperipatus; species Epiperipatus broadwayi. The sequence continues at coordinate 200,989 of JAQFVV010006603.1, read as the reverse complement.
TAATTATTTAAGTTACACGTTAAATATTCTATCTTCTCATAATTCTATCATTAGACATCTTGCATCTTAAACAAACAGAAATGGAAATGTGCAATAATACAGATCTAAAATATTTTAAATAACATATGGCTAGCAGATAAAACATTTCCAAAAAAACCTAAAGTTCTTTAAATATAAATACTTTATTTCTACCACCTATAAACATATCTAATTTTGACATCTTCTGACATGAACTTGCCACAAGCACTAAAATGAAATAATGCAGCAGGTAGAAAAGATCAATTTTATGCTAGTAACTACATTACAAAAATGCCTTTGAAAATAAAGACAAATAATAAACAAAATAGATAAATAAATTTTATGTGACCATTGAAATGTACTGTAATAAAACAATGAACAATAAAGCTTTATTAAATTAGATTTTCTGAATAATGAATGCAATAATGGTAACAAAACAAAAACATATTTAATATATAGGGTATATGAGCACAGACTTTCACATGACCCACCACTCTACCTCATAACACTGATACACTTGAACACATATATGTTGAAAAGATAAATAATCACCAATATACATATTTCATGTTAAACCAGCAATCATCAGTTGGTCCAGATTACCATCTCTACACATATATGCTATAAGTGCTCAGATATATATTAAGATAGCCAATACTCATACTTTAATGGATAGGCTTCAATCTACTCCACACTCTAACTCTTCAACCATCCATCCAATTGAAAATCTGAAGATGGAATGCTCAAAGGCCACCCTTAGACCAAGATCTTGTCACACCCATGTTGACCTAAGGTCAATCTGACCCCTCATGTACAGGACATAATCCATTTAATACATATACAAGGGATGGGCAGACATCTCTATTATGTAATAACTGAAACACAGGCTTATTAAATACCTGTGTCTATATATGTAATATATAGGGTATATGAGCACAGACTTTCACATGACCCACCACTCTCCACTCTATCTCATAACGCTGATATGCTTAAACACATATATGTTGAAAAGATAAATAATCACTAATATATGTATTTCATGCTAAACCAGCAATCATCAGTTCGTCCAGATTACCATCTCTACACATATATGCTATAAGTGCTTAGATATATATTAAGATAGCCAATCCTCATACTTTAATGGACAGACTTCATTCTACTCTACATTCCAACTCTTCAACCGTCCATCCAATTGAAAATCTGAATATTTAATAACTAGCAAAAATATTCATTTACAATGTAATATTTAATACAATATTTATTTACAATAAACATTACTTTTAATCTAACAAATTGGACTGATTGAAATATTGATATACCTTATAATAAAATATTTCTTTCCAAAGCACTCTTAGTAGAATTATAATAAAAGCACTTATATTATTCAAAAAGTTCTCATGTTTTATCGAATACTTTCTCTTTCTATATTATCTACCCAAAGCAAAATAATATGCCCATATAAGGGACACTAGTTTGATATTAAATACTTTACAAAGCAAAATAATTACATTAGTACAAGATTACTAAGACTTATGAGGAGTGAGGAAATAAGTATGCTCAATACTAACAATACATTTAAATTTAAATTGCAGTAGCGCTAATAACATAATTATAGAGATGGACATGCCTTAAAATGTTCCAACATACCAAAAAAATTACAAACTAACATTAAGTTATAGACAAAGTGGTTGATGGAAAATTTATTTATAAGCATCGAATAACTATGTGTAGGCAGTGCTGAAAATAAATAAGCCATGCTCTCACTCATGGAGGAGCTTAACGCATACAAAAAGCAATAAAATATCCATATAAAATGCCTAAATTGATACCTGTCTCCAAGCACCATATCAATTAATAACCACATGATACATACGTTTAATAATAATAATAAATAAATAATCAACTCATATACACATTCATGAGCATAATAACATATCTATTCACTCTAACAATATGTATAAACTGTCCACATGATTGCATAATAATATTAAACAGTAAATTGTGTATTCTACATAAATTCACACACACCAATGTCCAAAAATATTTTCATTCATAAACATCTATATCAAATATAACAGGCTGTTTGACCTTGAATACAATAATGCATTCTATTAGGTTGACATAATAATGATGAGAACTTCCAATAATAATGACTCTTAAAATAAATCTTTTGCCAAAATATTTCTTACCAAATCCATTTCACATATATGCACAATTATAAATATCTTTTATAACATAAGAATAATTCATAAATTATAATTACATAATAATAATAATTTCAAATTTATAAAACATACACTATATTTTGTTTGCCTGTTTAAAATTTAAGGATTAAAGTTATTTCATTTTACAATAAAATTAATTCCCTTTTAGTTGAGTCCCTTTATTATTTTCATTAAGGAAATACATTAACAGTCTTTCATCCTGGTAGATGAAATAAACATCCACACAACAGTTCAGAGGAGGAATTCTTTTATGTCAGTGTCTGCAATGAAAATATAAACTTGAAGAGAAATGAGTTGAGAATAGATATATTAAGCACTAAATGGTTCCTTTGTAACATTCACATATTATTTGATAATATTAAAGCATAAAGTAAATTTGAATACATTTCTTATCTAGCAATGCAATAAAAATATACTCTAAGTAAATAGGTAGATGATTTCTAAATGAATAATTACGATGCCAATACAATATTATTTTAATTGCATTGGCCATAAAACAAGTGTATAATGCTTTTTCCAAGCTATTAATAAAATTGATTTGGAAAATATTTTCTTTCATTAAAATTGCTAAAATCAGTCTATAATTATCATATTTTTAAGACTGACCATAATTTTAAAACAATTTACATCATCTTTTTGCTATAATACAAAAAGAATACATCAATTTTCAAACTTATTTCAAATGACAACTGTCTTTTATTAATTGAGTTGTTTGCAGATGTTATTTATTTTAAAGTCAGAACTTTATCAAAATATAACAAGTAACATTGGTAATAACTATGATTAGTTTCAATAATGAATTTGAAAGCTATATAATAGAATAGTAATTAATAGTCAAAAGTTCAAATTAACTAAAGTTTATATTAGGATAAAAATAAACATATGCATACCTAGATGTTTAATCAGTTTTTCAATTGCTTTCCTATGTAAAATGCTTTATAATTTTCTTTAGAAAAATATAATTTCTCACATCTTCCAGTGATTATTATTATTTCATAAATAGCTGAACACATGCTGTAGGGTAGTACTACAAGAATAACTTTAGTTTCTTATCCAAACATTTAAATTGATAAAAAATAATAATTAAAAAAATCAACTGAAAACTTTTAAACAGATTATAAATAATAAAGATAATCTCATGATAATGAAGTAGGGAATTAGAAGCAAATTAGTAGTTTTATTTTCCAGGTTTTCCTTTTTGTAAACACCTTTGCATGTGCATTTTATTGTAATGTTTATCCTGTGATATAATTTTAATCAATCAAATTTGAGTACTGGAGTGAGATTTTTAATACTAGCTTTAATCTCATAATTAACTTGACCTTGAATTTTTACTTAAGACTATTTAATCACATGATGTCTAGACTAATAATTAACATATAAGGAACTTTATTAATTTCACATAATAATTAAATAAATCATTTCTTTAATTTTAATAAAATTATTTACTTACTTTTAAACTGAACATTTTTTATTTAAAATACACTCTTTTTTACTCTATTTAAAAGCTTTTAAGATTGCCATTATTTAAAGTACCCTTTTTATAAAATATTTTTAATAATATCTTTTAAAACTTTTAGTTTTTTCCCATGTATGTGCAAACATCTATACACACACATGTATACTAGATATAACCAATATTTTAAAAACAATGAAGCTAAATTAATTACAAAAACAATTTTAAGTTAAAACTTATTCCAGCTAGTTATCTTTAAGTTTAATGTCTCAAATTCTAACCTCAAATAAATATTATACTAACTAATACTTCATAAATTATTATTTTAAAAATATTTATTGTAAAACTAGCAAATAAAAACTTTAGCACAAATAAGTAACTATACTTTATAAATAATAATAACAACTTTATTTACTGCATATATTTAAAACACAGCATGTTTCAAAACAACTCTCATCCAGATTTAAACTTTTAATCTTGGATATTTAAGCCAGCATTAAATAAGCTATTTAATATTTCTTAAGCAATTCATATTCAAACATATTGAATAAATTGTTCAGCTCAATAAATTGAAACATCTAACTGTGACTTTATATAGATTAACAACAAGAAAATGTATTTCTTACAAATTGAATTTTTTAAAAAAATATTATAGATTATATTTAATCCATAGGCTAAATATAAAGTTACTATATATAAACAGACTGACTTATGATGCCTCCTAAATGTATTAGAAAAAAATCACAATGTAATGATTAATACATCTGCCTGCTATACCCCAGTCTAGTAAAAAGATAAAAGTCATAAGTAGCCCACAACCGAACAATAATCAGAAGGGCGATACTCATCAGACCAATGATTTTCTGAATGAGAAATTTGATGATATTTTTAACAACTAACTAAAAAATAAATCATTATGTCATTATCAATTTATCACAGGATTAATATCTTTTGAGATTTATTAAGTTTCTTTGATCCATAGTGTCTCTTCTCCTTGTTACACTAGATACCCTTATTTCAGCCCAGATCCATTTCAGATTTTATCCATATACTTCATTTTCAATATCTTTCTATTAATTTCAACTTATGTCTCTCCATACTTCATTGAATGATCTGAACTAATCCAAAGTGCATTTATTAAAAATCTTTTTTTTTTTCAAACTCATAGTTAGATTTTAACTTTTAAGTATTAAATTATTTTTCACAAAAGCATTGCATACAAGTTTAATTCTATGATTAATTTCAGCAACTACATTTATTTCTATAGGAATAATCTAACCAATATATTTGTCATTGTTAAATTCTTCTAATTCATGATTATTAATCAACTACTGAAAGATTTCAATCTTGAGAATTCTCATCTATTAGTCAAAATCAATCTGAGACTAAAGATGCTGAACACCATGTGAATTTCCAACTAACTAACTATTCGATGATTATTATGTGGAAACAAAATAAAATGGGAAGCTCCTGATGAATAATCGTCTCTTCATATTTTTTTAAAAACTGCTTTTCTGGAAAGGAATCTGGGACATATTTATCTTGCTGTGAATTATTTAAAGAATATTATATATGCTTTTTAAAAATAAGTATTTTCACATTTCATTTTATTTTTGATTTATGTTATTGTGTGACATTTGAATGCATAGGTATACATTTTTGTATAAATGATTATCTTTTTTTTTCTCCCTTTTCTTTGTAAAATGATTTTATTTGGGTCCTGCGACTAAATTAGTATTCCTTGAATGACAGGCTTTAAAGCGCCATTTTTTTTTTTATATAAATTTGATTTTCCCTTATATTCTAAAATAAAGAAATAGCTTGTTTAAAGAATACTGATACATATTTTAAAAAGTATATATATATATATTGCCATTTGTAACCCCCCCCCCCCACCAAATAACTGTTTAGATAATATTTTGTTTTTGTATATAAAACTATATTTTTGAAGTTAAAATCGTTTTTTTTTTAATTAAAGTTTATTTATTTATATATTGATGAAAATAACCAAAAACAGTTCATTAATGTTTAAAAATAAAAATATATAGATTTCTTTTATTAAAAATAACAATAAATAAACATTGCATTTTTATATTAAGAAGAAAAAACCATAAATGCTGATTCTTTTGTATTAAGTATAGAGTTAAAATTTACATGTTTTATTCATTATGTAAATTTTACATGTAGATATATTATTCTATTTTTATAAAGAGTCTATATAAGCTGCTTTTTAAAATTAAATGGAATTTTACTTTTGTTCTCTGATGTCATGTTTGCTTATCATCGAAGCATGTAATTTATTGGATAAAAAACATTTACATAACTTTTTATTGTTATAAATATACAAGTAAATGTTCATGTATGTGGAATATAGCAATGAATATTTATTGTGTAAGTATATCTAACATATGAGGTTTATCTCATCTGTATTAATAATTTAATCAAAATATTTATAATTGAAAACTTCATTGAACATTATTTTAATATTCTTCTGTTATTTTATATTTTGCCTTTATCTTATAATAATAGTTCATGTAAATATATCAAATTTATCAAGTACAAGCAGATAACATTGTAATAATGTGAAAGCTAAAACCTTCAACGATATGCTTTAAACATGCTTATGTGACAACTTTCACATTATTATAATAATAGTTCATGAAACTATGGAGTATTTGTGAAAATAATTGTCATCTGCAAAACATAAATATTTAATTTCCATAATGTTTTTATTATTCCCCCCCCCCTCCATTTAATTTACAAAATACCTTTCTGAAAACTGCTGGAAAAAAGTTTAGATAGATTAGATAATCCTGGAGAATACCCTTACCAATGTTAACGTCTTAGTGTTATCATGTATTCCAGTATCTGCTGTTCACGCACAGTTGCACATGACCATTGTTACATTCTGCTATTGCATTTTTTGTTCTTCGGAATTTGGCAATATTTCAGATAATACCATGATGTTATTAAACTTTAAGCTCAGAAAAAATATTTATAAAGTCAAATGGCTTTTCATAATTTATAAATTTAATACAAATTGATAATTCATATTCAATGGTCCTTTCAATAACTTCTCTTAATATTTTGTATATGATTTAGTAATATTTTTAAATCCAGCTTGCTTTTATTTTAAATTTTCTGTAAACAATTTGTAATGAAGATAAAACTGATTGAAGACTGATAAGCATGTAATTTATAATCATTTCATTTTCATTTTTTTAAATATCATTATCGCTATTGTAGGGTTTACAACTAACCTTGTACACTATTATCATTTAAAAATTTAGTATATAATTTAGTCTTAATAATTTATATAAAATTTTTTTTACCTATCTTTAAAATTTCTCTAATAATTCAATTATTTTCTGGGGGGGTGGGTGGTATTATTCATAGATTTAATTGCTTATATCAATTACATTCAACACATAGCTTTTATCTTTGTATGTTGTTGTTGTTCTTTATATAATTTTTTTTGTAATTCTGCCATCTATTTTTCTTTTGCTGAAATATTTTTTTTATAGATATTTTATATTTTTGAAATTTTTATTCTCATTTGTAGCTTTCTTTGCTATTTCATAGGTATGCTCTTTATTCATTGATTTCTTATTTTCATATTATTTTACTGAATTTCAAATATTCATTTGTTCTAAATGGGTTAGTTTTAAATATTCTCATTTCTCCTTCTCCTCTCTACATATATTGCTTTGTCTTTGTTGAAAACAATGTAGGAAATTGTTTTTTTTTTGTTTGTTTGTTTCTGTTATCTAAGCTGTTTTTAGTAGAACATCTGCTACATTTTAAACTATCTTGTTCACATGTAAGCTATATTTAGAATTTAGTAATATTTTAAAATGACTTATTTTTGAAGATTAGTATCAGTTATAAAAAATTCCCTTTTTCTATATAACATTTGTTTTCCTAACTTTAATGTTTATTCTTTGTGTTGCATTTATTAACAACATTACCATTTTTGAACACACCCTTCTGTTAATTAAAACATAATCTAACTCTACTGGATTTTTATTTGGATATTTCCATGTCTATTTTGTTGTTGTTTTTTTTTGGATTTTTTTCAAAAAAGAATTTATAATCTACAAATTGTTAGGTTTTTATCAAATTCCACACAAGAATGTGTCTTATCTCATTTCTATCTTCATATACAATTTTGCTCATAATTTATTTTTCATTTCAAGTATTAGATTATCCATGACAATTTTAACCTGCTGTTTGATCTGATCAAAACAATGTCTGCATTTACATAAAAGCACTTTAAGAATAAAAAATGGATGAATTATTTATATTTGGTATCTTTCATTTAGTAGAATAATTTTAATTATTTTTCTGTTATACCATTGTTCTTTAGAATGTTACTCTTTTATTTATGATTTCATCAAATTGATTGACTCTTCATTTTTCTGTTTAACACTATCAATTTCAACAAACTCCCATTTAATACTAAATAGTTCCTTCTTCCAATTCATGCAATATTCTTAATTTGAATGTAGTTTGCAGTTGTAAATAGCCAAATAAAATCATCAAGTATAAGCATATATTCTTAACTCAGTAAATCTGATGATATTAAAGCTTCCAAGATATAAAAATTGTAATTTATTTTTATCAGTAATAATAGTAAATATGAAAAGCATGCAGTATTCTTCCTATCCTTAATCATAAATATACAAATACCATATAGAGAAAAGCTTTTATCAAATCTGCTTTTTTTAAAAAAAAAAAAAGAACAATATGTGCTTAGCTGATTTTCGACTATTCATATATTTATGATTACATTAGTCTAAGTTAAAGCATATATTTTAATAATTCCTGTCCTTAAGAAAATTCATTTGATGGTTTAGTTAAGAATTACAAGGTAACTAAGAAAGAAGACTGTTTTTTTCTTAGTCTTAAACTAGATGTAAAAACCAATGAACTCATCTGCTACTTAAATGTGCTGGTTTATAACGTATTCTTATTCATTCAGTGTGTGAATATTCTTACTGTTACAAGAATTATAAACTATATATTAACTACTCACTGTGGTTAGTTTTTAAGATCTCATCAAGAAAAGAAACGATTCTTTTCAGTTAATAATGATATATCCAACTATGTGATTTAATTAACTTACATTATGAAGAGAAGAATATTAATATTTGTTAGTTTTAAAGTTCTTATCATTCTTATTTTACTCATAATACATCTACTTATAACTGTTTTTTAGTTTTTTGTAAAAAAAAAGGGGGGGGGATATATTCTCTTAGAAAGATGTCTATTCAATATTCTCAACTTCTTCTTTGTCATTCACTGTATGTATATAAAATTAATCTAATTATTACAAAATTTGTGACATTTCTTCAAATGTAGTCTTTTCTACAATGAAAATCATAATAGTTGGAAGAAACTCTACTAGTTATTCTCCTGAGTTATAAATTGCATATCAATTCAGTCTTTCAAGTTTTTCCATTTATAGCCTTTAATAATTCAATTAAAATCTCATCACTTCATGTGCATTAACAGTTTTCATTTTTGCTACAGATTTTACATCTTTCTTCATTATTACATAGATATTTATTTATCTAACTTTTTATTTCAGCTAATAATGGTGAAGGTTTATTATTTTTATCACACACATAACTCATGAATCTTGAAACCTCTGAGTGGTGTATTGTGATGCACTGTGGTTTTTCTTTTCTCAGAATCAGGCATCTCACACAATATGCCCAGAGAAACCTGTTAGCCACCTTACCTTCTCTTTACATTCCCCACCCTAAGTTTTTCCCATATTTTTTTCTATCCTGCTCCATCCTATTTTCACAATATAAACTTTGTCAATTCTATGGCTTTATATCTAAATCTCTCTTATCTTTTCCCAAACCCAGTACAAAAACCAAGAACCCACTTTTTGTATGCTCACTTGGTTTATATTTATTCTCCTACAACTTCATTATTTTTACCCTATCTGCTTGTAGGCATTTACATTCAATTAACAGTTACCTAATGTTTTCTATGCCCTCCTTACATAATTTGCAGACTAAATCACCCATATTTTTCCATTTATGTGTATATTTCCTTGTTGCTAACAATCCTTTTTGAGCCTTGAACAGTAAACTACTTTCTTTGCTATTATCATAATTTAACTTTCATCCAATATTCTGTTTACTTCTATATATATTTAAGCTCATTTTACTCTCCATACTAGTTCTCTATCTTTCCAACTCCCTATTTTTTATTAAGGCATCTATTCTTCTGTCACTTTCCTTGCTACTATAACACTCAGCAGGTATTCTAACACAATCACCCCATCTTTTGTATAAGTATGTTGACATAAAAGTCTTTATCCAAATCTTCTGCATACCATACTACATTTCTCACCCATCTTGTTACCTGTCCTTTACTCCTAATCCAATTAAGTATTATTTTGGCTATTCTCTTATTACCCCTAAATTGCAATCTACTGAACATTTTCATTTTAATTTTTACATCTTTCATATAAAAACTTGACCATCCCATTTCTTCTTGAATTGCCTCCTTTGCCATCAACACATCTGCAGCTAATGCATGTCTTCCTACTTTTCTTTATACTTTTTCTAAGTAATCTAAACACTCCTTTACTAACACATAATGCATCATTCCCATAAGTTACCCCTGATATTGGCACTCTCTTCCATACAATTTTAACTACATCATATTTATTATAATAAAACACTGTTAATTTCTTTATCAGTCTCTTTTCTTTGCTTCATTTATCAATTTTTTTTCTTTCATTCACCCAAGCAATTTTTCTGATTACTTAAGATGATTCCCAAATAATTATACCTATTCACCACATTTAACTTTATATCCTTCTGTAAAAATTCTTTCTCTTTTCTTTCCCCAGCATTTATCATCATTACTTTTGATTTTCTTCATTAAATTTAATCCCCCTTCTTTTTACCCATTCTTTTGTATGTCTTCAGCATAATTTTTATATCATCTCTACATTCTGTGCACAAGAAGATATCATCAGCAAATAAAAAACCTGGTAATGTATATATTCCCTTGTCTCTTATTAATAGTATCTCTACCTCTTTTCCTAGTCTTTCTATAGCTCTCTCCATTTCCTCAAATATAACAAAAACAAAATAGGGGGCATAGGGTGTTCTTATCTTAGTCTTACCCCATTTTGTCTTTAACTGATTCTATATTTTCTAACTGATACATATGGCAATTATTTTCATTCAATCCCTTAATAAGATGCACTAAAGCTCCATTCATTCTCAAATTTACTAAACATACCCATAACCTATCTCTATTTACTTTATCATATACCTTCTCTATATCTATAAAGGGCATATATAACTGTCTATCTGTATTCCTACTCATATCTATAATTTGTGTGACTACAAATTAACTATCTCTTATATGCTTATCTGATTGAAAACCTCCTTGCATTTCTCCCACTATATTTTATTTTCTTCCATCCACTTTACGACACTTCCAGTTACTATATAGCAAAATCTTTATATAACACTTTTGTTCCCACTATCAGTCTGTAATTGTTTATATCTGTCTATCTGTATTCCTACTCATATCTATAATTTGTGTGACTACAAATTAACTATCTCTTATATGCTTATCTGATTGAAAACCTCCTTGCATTTCTCCCACTATATTTTATTTTCTTCCATCCACTTTACGACACTTCCAGTTACTATATAGCAAAATCTTTATATAACACTTTTGTTCCCACTATCAGTCTATAATTGTTTAACTTTCTATGATCCTTACTCTTTCCTTTAAGTAGTAGTCTTACTCTTGTATTATTCAAGCTATCTGGAAATTCTCTCTTCTGTGTCATCTTATTAAAACATGATAATAGACTTAATTTTGCCCTATTTCCTAAAATTCATCACCATCTCTGCTGTCCATCCATCTAACCCTCTTGCCTTTCACTTTTCAATTTCTTCCCTGCCTCCTTCAAATTTATTTTCTGTAAATCTAATATTTCCATTACTATATGCTTTTATGTTTGTTATCACTCTGTCTTTCATATCTAGTGTCTTTTCTATATGCATTATGTACTTATTTAAAATTGTCTCTAATTCTTCTCTAGAGCTACACTCTATTCCTTCATCATCTAGTAATGCTATTTCTCTCTCCCCTTCATTTCTTCTTTTAATATATTTCCAAAATTTTTTACTCCCATCTCTTCCATTTTTATTAATATTCTCCAACAATTTACTATTTAATTTCATTTTCTCTCTATAGTTATCTATTTTAACCAACTGCTTTTTTTTAAATACTTTTCCCATTTAATATTAATATCTTTTTCACTTTCTTTGCTCTTAATAACACATTTATATTCTCTGCATGCTTTTCCCCTCTCTTTTACACTTTTACTCTCATTTTTCTATTACTTTTATTCCTCTAAATATTCTCACCTAAAACCCTATTTGCCATCTTTTCTACTTCACCACCCCAGTTCTTACATTCATCCCCAATAAACTCTTCCATGATATCTTCTACTTTTATTTTATATTCTTTTTATTCTTATCATTCATTCTCCATCCACATCTTTCATTATCCTTTCTACTTTTATTACTATTTTCCATCACATTACTAACCACTTCTATTATAAAGAAATTATGATCAGTATTACATACTCTCTCTTCATTATCAACACTTTAATTTTCTGTACTTTATTCAGTCTCTCTTTCTCTACTAATACATAATCTATTGTGTGAAATATATTATTTCTAGCCCATGTGTATTATCCCTCATAAATATTTGATAAATTTCCAATGCTCATATCCCCTGTAACCATTATTTTCTTCCCCTTTTTTTTGGAAACTCTGTATATCCTTAACTAAGCATTCATATATGTTACTGTTCCACTCCATTATAGTTTGACTACCTCCAGTGTCCATATACATTATAGCCACCACCCATTCTCATCTTCCTAACCTTACCTCAGGGCACAGATGTTCTTGATACTTAACAGAAATAAATATTTTTTTGACATAAACTCCTATACTATTACCCTCTTTTTTTATTTTCTTTTTTATTTATACCCTGCCAAACCAAGTCTTCAAGTGTAGGTTCTTCTTCTTCTCTTAGATGTGTTTCTTCTACTGCTAATACCTCAAGCTTTTCATTTTTAACAGCTTTATTTAATTCCAGCCACTTTTCTGGTATCACCTGAAAATATTAAAGCAGTGCCACCTAGTATCAAAATTAATAATTTTATGTACAAAAAATGAATCTACTTTTATTTGTTCATTCAAATTTATAAATGGATTGTAGATATTTTCTTTTTGTTTTATTGCAATTTTTGATCAATTTTCTTTTTTGAAATAGATAGGTTCACTTTAAAATAAATATCCCATAATTAATAATTACTGTTTAATTTTTAGCTTTATTATTGGTAAATTCACATCAAAACTAATAATTAATTGAGATTGCGCTTTACGCAAAGAAGTGAAGCTTGTCTAAATCTTATTACAAAGTTATATGGCTTAGCGCTTTCAGAGACCTTGAGTCTCCATAATCATAGCCTACTTTTAACTGAAGTTTAGCTGTGGTTTATGTAAAATTTTATGCAAATTTTATAACGACCATTTTCTGGAGATTGCAAAGCACGATTCCTTCCGGTTTATTGCACAATTGTCATTTGCAATAAAACACGCCTCTTTAATTTTTCGTTTCACATCATTGTGTTCAGTGCACAGTGCCCTTGCTATAGTGGGTTCAAACATATGGCCGTTTGTTTTTTGGTGCTCGAAGAATATGGATCTGTTTTTATCGCTATTTATAGCTTTTCTGTACAAATAATGATGTTGAGATGTTCTTGTTGTAATGTTGGCATGGGTCTCTCCATAGTATGCCACTCTACATCCATAGGTTGGGCATGAAATTTTATAAACTGCTTGGGATATTTGATCAGAAGGTATTTGGTCTTTGATATTGTTTATCAGTCTGTTTGTTGATGGTGGGGTGTGGAATCCTAGTTCGAAGGACTCAGCAAATATTTTATAATATTTCCTAGCAATTGATGGTATGTACAGAAGCATTATTCTGGGTTTATTGTTTTTGATCATGTCAGTTTGTAATTTAGTTTGAAATTGCTTGATCTTTTTATATATGATGTTGTGTGAAAATCCAACCTTTTCTAGATCTTTAATATAATTTGTGAGGTTCATTTTTTGGTCAGCTTTAAATTTACACAGTCTATGATTTCTGCGCAGGAAGGAAGAGAGTCCAGCCAATTTATGAGAGTTGGGTGAGTTCAAGTTTGATATCAACATTGAAGAAAGAAATACATCATACATTAACTTCACTAATAAAACTACGCCTACTGAGGTGTGTAGTGTACTGGAACTCAGACCGAGGTTCATAGGCAGCCAATGGCAATATCTATGATGGAATTAATAGCGGATGTTGAGGCGAATGTTATGGACAATCCCCAGAAAGACATGTTCATCAACAAACTCACAAAAACAATCCAACACAAACCACTGAAGCAGAACACGGATGAATGGAGCACTAAAATTAAAAGCACGAAAAAGTTTCTCGAGAATAACAGTATCACTTGTATTAAAGAAGATAAAGGGAATAGATTCATTCTAATAAACAGAGGAGATTATTTAAATAAAATTAATAATCAGATTGGCAATTTGAAATTTGAAGAAATAGCCAATTTTAATAATAAAGTAAATAAAGAGAAATTTATAGCATCTATACTTCACAAAAATTGCAACAAGGCCTTTTCAAAGGTCCAATATTTTCATATATATCCATCTGCATCTATGCCTCCAAAAATCTTCGCTAACATTGAGTTACATAAAACTAATGCGCCTTTAAGATTGATGATAGACTTCGGCGGAGCACATTATGTCAATACCACAAAAATAATAAATCAATGGCTCCTCGAAAGAATAGGTTTTGGCGCACAGGCTATTAACTCATCGTTTGAATTCATTAATAAAATTAAACAAGCCAGAATCAAACCTGAATTTAGTATGGCATCACTGGATGTAACAGAGCTATACGGGTCAATTAACCATAAAAACTCGATCAACATTAGTATAGCTGAACTCACAAATAATAATTGCTCACAAGAGCAGCTGAATTTCATAGTAGAATTTTTGAAATGGATGGATCAAAATATTGTGGCCACATTTAATGGTAAATGGTTTAAAATGTATGACGAATGGCCAATGGGCCTCCCAATAAGTGGGATAATATCTAGTATTTTCCTCAATCATTTTGAAAGGCAAATACTGACTAAGTACCTAACCCAATTGAACCAAACTTAATATATACATGCTATGTCGATGATGTATTCATAGTTGCACCAGAACAAATAATAATGGATATTCAAAAAGAGCTACAAACACAAAACTCTTTAACAATTAATTGCATACATGAAAACCTTCAACACAATGTTAATTATCTAGATATTCAAGTTCATAGAGATCCACACCAACTTACATAAGCTATGACAGTTATGCCACTAGAAATTTAAGGATTTATACATCCAAACTCGAACTCACCCAACTCTCATAAATTGGCTGGACTCTCTTCCTTCCTGCACAGAAATCATAGACTGTGTAAATTTGAAGCTGACCGAAAAATGAACCTCACAAATTATATTAAAGATCTAGAAAAGGTTGGATTTTCACACAACATTATATATAAAAAGATCAAGCAATTTCAAACTAAATTACAAACTGACATGGTCAAAAACAATAAACCCAGAATAATACTTCCGTACATACCATCAATTGCTAGGAAATATAAAATATTTGCTGAGTCCTCTGAACTAGAATTCCACACCCCACCATCAACAAACAGAATGATAAACAATACCAAAGACAAAATACCTTCTGATCAAATATCCCAAGCAGTTTATAAAATTTCATGCCCAACCAATGGATGTAGAGTGGCATACTATGGGGAGACCTGTGCTAACATTACAACAAGAAAATCTCAACATCATTATTTGTACAGGAAAGCTATAAATAGCGATGAAAACAAATCCATATTCTTCGAGCACCAAAAAACAACCGGCCATATGTTTGAACCCACTATAGCAAGGGCACTGTGCACTGAACGCAATGATGTGAAACGAAAAATTAAAAGGTGTGTTTTATTGCAAATGACAATTGTGCAATAAACCGGAAGGAATCGTGCTTCGCAATCTCCAGAAAATGGTCATTATAAAATTAGCATATAATTTTACATAAACCACAGCTAAACTTCAGTTAAAAGTAGGCTATGATTATGGAGACTCAAGGTCTCTGAGAGCGCTAAGCCATATAACTTTGTAATAAGATTTAGACAAGCTTCACTTTTTTGCATAAAGTGCAATCTCAATTAATTACTAATCAAAGGTGAAGTAAAAACTATTATTTTATATCAAAACTAATAGTGTTTATTCAGACAGATATTCTTTTTGGTGATTTTGTATTACTTTTATTTAGTTATGTATTGAATATTTAGATTACATTCTGAAAAACAAATAACCCAAAGGATAAGCTTAACATTATATTCTTTGGTGAATATTAATAACCATTAATTTATAAGTATAATGAAACTTACAGCTTTCTTTACTGGTTGTTCATGAACAATATTTCCAAATGATTGCTAGAAATATTCAGTTTTCTCACTCTCAACATTTAACCCTGGAATTCCTTTCACATATTTATGTTTATTCTGACTCTGATTTCCCAGCAGTCTTCTTTGATTTAATAAATTGTTTATCAATTAATTAAATATTTTTTTAGACTACTGCTTCCTGTTACTTATTCGAGTCTTTTTTATATTATTATTTACAAGCGAATCAAATTCCTTTACAAGATATAGAATTGTTCAAATTTTTAGCAAAATTACTGTAGCTATTTATAGAAATAGTTTGAAATTTGGAGGTAAATAAATAGTTTAGGAATACTTTGTCACCTCCTCTTTTAATTTTTTTTTTCATTTTGTAAATATATTTCTTTTTTGAAATTGTTGAAAAAGTTCTTTCTTCATCTTTATTACTTATTAATATATTAATTATACAAAATGTAGTTAGAGTAATGAATCTATAACATCTTCGTAAATTGAGATAATTTTATTAACCTATCGTTAACGGCATTAAATCTCCAATATTTCATTCATTGCGCAATAAAGAATCCGTTTACTCATATATATATATTTAAACCATGTAAAAAAGTAATGAGTGTTTATTCATCTCAGTATATATAAATTAATTCTTAGAAAAAAAGACTGTCTACATTAACAAAGCTACAAAATCCTATGACCAAGTAATATCATTTAATCACTGTCTGCGGTAGTTCCTATTGCTTGATACCTTCTTGATATAAATTTATATTATATGACTAGGCTAATTGTAAGACCTTTTTTATTAACATTGACTACATCAACGAATAGGATTTATTATCTCAAAAATATAATATGAAAAATAAATAACATATACAACGTATGCATTTCTACTTTTTCTTGTATAAAGTATATACTATATTGTACAGAAGGAAATTAACCTCTGTTCATGCACTGTTTTGTAAATATAAATCTTTGTACACTCACTTATCAGTAATGTACCGGTCAGATTTGTATGTTCACGTAACAAGATCTAGCATCTAGGCAAAAGTACCTCGACTCCAATCATGCGCAAGATACATAAGTCAGGAACACTCATGGATTCTGCCCTGTTTGCTCATTTCCCAGATATAACAATTGATGAGCAACAATCCCAATGATATTGATATAATTTCCTCCTTCACCGCCGGCATCACTCATCGGAGACACAAAAAGACTCTATGATAACTTTAACGATAGACTAACTTAAAATTGAACTATACTTTAGGAGCAATGAAGGCTCGTGACCTTGCATATTAATTATGTATTTTAGCGGAGATCATCTAGTCATTATGAGCATAATTTATAACTTAATAATAACTTAAATAAAAGAAAGCAATGATTCGAGAAAGGATAATATATTTTAATATTTATTATATTCATAGCATAAATAAACGTGTATGATTATTTGTCAGACCACTAGCCTCATAAATATTATATACTAACGGATTTTATAACTAAGATTCTCTTTGATTCACATGTTAGGATTCAGATTTTATAATAACATTACTTATACTTGCGGCGATGCCAATAATAAATACATTACAGAATTAGCGCTATGAGAAACGTATTATTAAGATACTATTCCACCCCCAGAGAAACGAAAATAGCATTTAACCAATTTGAATAAGAATAGCTTAACAAGCAAATATTACATCTTTATAGAATATAATTATTAAATTGATTTATAAAATGGCAGACATGTGGGACACCTAATGGAATATTTATATTGATAATAAGTTTGTCGCAATGATGCAAACATTAAATAATGGGCATAGATGTCTGTTTTAGCAAAGTTACACTACTACAGCTTATGGATGTTCATGGGTTTACTAGAAATATAACAAAAGGCAGTACTTGCATGGCGGCAGGCTTGGGTGGTCCAATTACGGATCTTGGAGTGTGCTTCATGAAGTTTATGGAACGATAATTACTGATTTACTCTGCAAACATTGACAGGATCGGTTTAGAAATGAAGAGTGGTCGGCAATGCAATTATTTCCCAGATCGTTCCCCATATAATGCATGCACATACAACCAAATATGTCCCCAGGGTGGTTTTACAGCCTGGTTCAAGGACATTAGAATGACGATGGGGCTCGACTTAGCGAATACCTCCATGTTCGAGAGAAGCACGAATATATATAAAACGAAGTGGCCTATATGCACACAACACTTGAGAAGAATGAGGTATAAATATCTTTATAGACTATCTTACTTATTTAATACCCATAAATTATAGAATACCCTGCGTAATAGTGTGAATTAATTACTAAACAGGCATGAATGATAGATTTACCTAAATAGATAATTTTAAGATATAAAGATTCCCCTCCGTTTTTACTTTAAGTTATTCATAACTCCCCACACATTTCATAAATATCAATCTCAGTTAATAAATGCCTTTATGAAAGTAAATAAAATGATACATAAATAACTTGGATGGTGGTAATAGTTTGGATAAAATATAGATTTATATATATATAAGACATATTAAAGTTAAAATAGTTCATTATTATTTAGAAAGAAAAAAAATAAACTTTTTTAGGAAAACAGATATTGATCTGTTTTCTATAGCAAATTTTATAATTTAATGACTTTATTTTCCAAAATCACAAACACCTGCACAAGTTGACTTAAGACTTGTTTTTAATTAATTTACGTTCTTAATTACCTCGTAAGTAAAGGGTAAAAGAAAAATGGAAATAAAGTATATGTTAGTGATTTTGGAAATTATTATTGGCATTTAAAAAAAAAAACAAATTCATAAATATATTAACTAGAATTATTTGCCGCATGGAAATAAAGAGAAAGTATATTAAAAGAGGCTTAATGAGGATCATTTATATAGAGTTATATTATAAGAGTTATACAATAGGAAAACATTTAAGTAAAGTATCAGAACAGAGCATCAGGATTATAAAGAAGGCTGAATTTGATAATCAAGAGCAGCTAAAGTCCTTTTACCTTGATATTTGGAATAGCAGTCCTTGATGCGAATAATGTTCATCATCATTAGTTCACTAGATCTAGGGTTTAAATACAACATGATAGGTAGCATTTACTTTATCAGCATACATTTAGAGTTCATTAGTATGGGATACGAAGCTTCATTATGGAAAAAGCATATTGGAATGGAGGGGAAGGTGAAATTTCCCCTACTCATGGCACATTGGGTGAAAATTAAAATTGATGTGGATTTGGTTTGGCATCATCATATTTTGGTTGTCTCTCTTCCCATTTGGATTCAAATCCAGCAGTATTTATACTTCTATTTTGGTGATGTAGCATAGCAACTACTTCTGGACTTGAGGCATTTTAAGCACTTAACATACGGCTAAAATCGGCTGACCGGATCCTTTCTTATCTTGTAGGACTTTTGAAACAATGAAATTCTGTTATCAGTTTCTCGAACAATTGTTTTAAAATAAGTCTTATGATTTTAAAACAAGCTGGCATGGATAAAATTTCCACTAATGGGTTTATTTACTATTACAAAATTGTAATCTTTTTACTTTTAACTAATGAGCTTTTCCGGGTAATTGTTTTTGAGAAACTTTTTAAAAGAATTGCATCATTTCTGACTGCTAAATTAAATATAGAAAAATAATAAGTTTCATATATGATTTTAAATACAATTTATATATAAAATAATTTTTAATGATTTGTCAGCAATCTCCTACACTGAAATATATATATTTATCATTTACGCATGTATACACATGAAAATAATATTAAATATTTATTTATTAAGTGGTTTTAGATTAAGATATATAAATATCCATGTTATTTATGTTAAAACATTAAAGCAAAAGAAATATACATGCTAATAAATGTGTATATATGTGTGTAAGGGTGGGTTTGAACATAGTTAGATGGTAGGAGATTGGATGTGGGCTGTAAAGCAGGATCTGGGCATCAGATCATCTGCTTCAGTAAGAGTTTTAAAATCTTAAGTAAATTACTAGAGTAAAATGGAGGATAGAGACAGTTGAAAGAATAGATTAAGCTAAGAAAATTTTATATGGAATAATTAAGAAGATCTGATGAAGACTGCATGGTACAGTCGAAACTGTAATCAATATTAAAAGTTTTTTTGCTGAAAAGTGAAATGTAGAAGTTTTTTGAAATTCAATAAATTACTTAACCTTAGAGCTTATGTGTATATATACCAATTTTTATTTACTATGCTTATATCAGGGTTTGAACCTATCACATACCTGATATTACAACAATTAAATTGTACAAATTTAGTTAACTGATCACAAAAGAAAGACCCAATCTCATTTTTAATGACTTGTGATTAAACGTATATTAATTATGAATAAATGTAAATCTACTATTATTGAGCACTGAAAATCTTTAATTGTGGAGAAGGAAATTAACCTCCAATCATTCTCTATTTTATAAATATTATAAATCTCCATGCATATTGTAATTATTTTTTATCTGATGCATATGATAACTTTTCAACTGTAACTATATATATTTAACATGTATATCTAAAAAAATGACCAAATGAGAAATAACTTTAATTTACATTTCTTTTAAAATCAATACTAATAAATGATCTTAGTGATATTCTTGTAGTTGAAAGAAATTTTATATATCTACGATGATTGAAATAATCTTCTCTTTTTTAGTTGTAATCCTATTACTTTGAAAGCCTTAGTAGTGTCAAAATACAAATTAGCTGACCAGTTCTGATATGTCACTTTCTATTTTTTTCATACATCACATTGCAAATTTCTCATAACTATATGAACATTTCCTTCCATCTATTGACAGACTAAAACTATGTTTAACACATAAAGTTTAGATTTGGTTTTCTTTAAAGCAATTTTCAAAAAAGATATTAAATATTATTTCTTTCCATTCTACCACTGAGCTAAATGCCAAAAGTTATTAAATAAATTATTATACATGAAACCTGTGTTTGATTATTTTCTTCCATATATATAATAATTAATAAAACAACACAAATTGTGTAACTTGCTTTTAATCTTGTATTAAAATGTTCACTAGACAGAGCTTACCAATAGCCCCAATCAAGCTTTAATTTATAAGTACTGAAAGAGAAAGAATTCAAAATCTCTATCGGAATATCCTCATCCCCAGACCAATTGTTTTCAAGCTTATGACTCACTGCAGTGAGGAGCTAGGACTCCAGACACTATTCTGATAGAGATTTTGCATTCTTTCTCTTTTGGCACTTATAAATTAAACTTTGATTTGGGGTTATTGGTAATCTCCTTATAGTGAACATTTTAATACAAGCTTAAAAGCAAGTTACACAATTTGTGTCATTTTATTAATTATTATAAGTGTACCCTTGAAGGCTTTTGTGATATTAAATTGCTGAGACTATTAATATATGGTGAAACTGAACTGAGTTTAGACCCATATAGCTATCTGTTTTGTAAGGCTGGATTTGATTACATTTGCATGTTTGAAAAATTCAGGTTTTTAAATTGATAGTAAGATATTAGATAAGTACTGACTTTTGAGTTGGTATTTTGGATCTGGTGTCAGGATCCTAGATCCTCACTGAGGTGAGCCACAAGCTTGAAACTAGTTGGTCTGGGGATGAGGACATTCCAATAGAGATTTTGAATTTTTTCTTTTTCAGCACTGCTTGATTGGGACTATTGGTAAACTCTCTCTAGTGAACATATATATATGGAATCAGAATGAAAATTTGATTTTGCCACAACATGGTTAAAGTATCTTGGAATTTATAAATATTTTTTTAAGTCAATTTTTTTTATTAAATAAATGAAAGTAAAGCAGCCTTTAAATAGCCCCTCTGCCAATAGAGGAACAATGACAAAAAGAAATTTTCACCAGTCTTAATGATGATGTTTTGAGTAGTTTTTCAATATTTTAGCTATGAATATCTAGATTCCTGTTTGCTAACCACTAGTGAATGATTAAACCACCAAGCATCACATGATTACTATTCTTTATGCTTACACAAGCTGTTTGCACAGAGGCAAAATTATCCATACAGTAGCACCACTCAGTGCAAGACAAAGCAATCAATGGATGCTGGAAGATTTAAGTGCAGTGCTCTCAGGTCCAAGGCTACTCACTGATAAAAGCTACAAGCTAGAAACTAGTCTTGGGATATTGGATGAGTATGCACTAGATAAAACTGCATCCATTGACTACTTTGGCTTGCACTGAGTGGCGCTACTGTATGGAGAGTTTGACTCGTGTAATGAATGATTATCTGAGTTACTTATGAATCGACTACCTGTAAATATATATTATATTATTGCAAGCAGGTAAAAAAAATTTCAAAGTTTTTATTGGCCTGGATTCTAACACAGATCATTAGGAATAACAGATGTTTGCGCTATTTGCATCATGATAATTTTTTTGTTTGTTTTTTTAATATCTGTAATGATTTTAAATAATCAGTAACATAACGCGCACGCACATACATTTCTAATAAAAGAATTGATTTTTTTTTTATTGGGGGGAAAAAGAATTCAAAACATATCCCAAAAAAAATATCCCTCTCTCCATCATTATAAAATTCACAAAGCACGCACGTTTTATACATTTAAACAACATTTTCCTAAGTTCTAAATAAAAATGGCTTTCACATTTATTATGTGAAACCTCTGAATTTATATTTAAATTAATTTTTTTGTAATAAAATCATTACTTTTCTATTATTGATCTTAAATCTATTAAAATTAGATCAATTTAACAATTTTCTCCAGATGGCCCTGATGTTTTAGTGTATGTGTCTAAAAGCACTTGGTGTAGCATCACCTGCTACCGTATTAATATAAAACAACTCCAGTTTGAGAAATAGCAGAAATGTGTCATTGACAAGTTGCAAATCTTATGACATTTTATGTAATATATTTGGAAAGAAATATTTCTGTTAGCATCATTCTCATAATTACATAACAATAGTTGTTAATTAAGCACAAACAATTCTTATTTATTCTAACATCGTGTGCGTGAATATACATATGTGTGTGTCCTAATTTTATATACGTATATATAAAAGAAGATTAATGAGTTATAATAGTTTTTAGGCAAAAAAAGTCTGAAATTGAGCAACACACAGTAGTTTATTTTCGTTTGTGATATAGCTTTATCAATATTTTGCATTCACTAGCAGCTATTATGTTATTAATATGAATCCACACCTCGTGAACTATGTATATGTATGTTATAGTATATATAAATAGTAAAAAGTTATTATTGGTAACCTAAATGTTATGGTAAACACTCATTTATGTAATATATATATATACGTCCACCCGTAGATGTATATAATGCTAATACTTGTTCTTATGAAACATGTAAGAAAGATAAAACAATATAATGTTAAGATTTCAATTTTTTTGTGAGGCTATCACTAAGGCCTGTATAATTACAAAACAATTAAATGCCACTCATGGAATCTTATACTAGATTTACTGAAAAAAATTATCTCTAATTAGTTGATTAAATTAAAGTGAAAAATATCATATGTGGCATTCACTTATATATATTTATATGTAGCAATCTTTAAATTACCCTTTTTCCTTTCTATCTTGCCAATTGCCAGATAGTGAGAGCTACTAACAACTGAAAAATCTTGTTAGTTTTTTCATGCATGTTAATAATCACTATTGATTTACTGAGTTTCCTATTTTCCAAATCCGATTAGAACCTGACTAGCATTTGAACCTAAGTTATTAGCATAATAGATAATGCACCATATCTACACCATTTAGATAGATAGATAGATAGATAGATAGATAGATAGATAGATAGATAGATAGATAGATAGATAGATAGATAGATAGATAGATAGATAGATAGATAGATAGATAGATAGATAGATAGATAGATAGATAGATAGATAGATAGATAGATAGATAGGTAGGTAGGTAGGTAGGTAGGTAGGTAGGTAGGTAGGTAGGTAGGTAGGTAGGTAGGTAGGTAGGTAGGTAGGTAGGTAGGTAGGTAGGTAGGTAGGTAGACAGACAGACAGACAGACAGACAGACAGACAGATAGATAGATGGATGGATGGATGGATGGATGGACGGACGGACGGACAGACAGACAGACAGACAGATATTCTTATTGGTATTATATAAATATGTATTACAAGACAATTATCTAATAAATAATAATTCACAAAATTTATAGTACTATATTAGTCTTTTGATGGCTTTTTATATTATTACATTCAGAATGATAATTTTGAGTTCATAATTTATTTATTTTAGCACGTTTATTATTTCCACTCATGCTTAAAAGAAAAATAGTAATAAAGGCATTACTCATCCAAATCAGCTAATCGTCTAATATTATCAATAAATAGGTATCTAGTTATTCTTAGCTAGAAAGAAAAACAAGAATAGAAAAATGTTAAGATCCTCATTATCTGGCAATATGAAAATCTAATGAATAAAGCTGTCTTTTATTTTTCTTTTATGTGATGTTGTTGAAAAACATTTAGTCTGCAGTGGATTATTTGAAGATTTTATTTTTTACCTACATTTATATATGTGTGTGTATGTGTGTGTGATTTTATATATATGTAATATTTTGAAGTGATTTTATATATATGTAATATTTTGAAAGAAGACTACTTTCACATATGTGTCATATAATTGGCACACATTCCTCATCAATAAATTTTTCAAAAGCATAGGTAGTCCACTTATGCTTAGAGCTTATTCTTTAAATAACCCAACCTTACTGGAAGTATCTAAATCAGAGTTGGATTCTACTATGATCCTGATTTTTAAATTGGAAAAGCATAGGGAAGAGAAAGCTTCTCATTTTTAACTACGTGTAACATTGAATCTTATTAATTTGTGACACTGGATCTAACTTTGAATATGTGTAATAAACAATAATCTAGCAATTATATATTGTATCGCCAAGGAATATATGGTTTGAGAATGCACATATATTCTGTGATTACATATGAAATCACTTATCATTTATGATCAAATTAATTTTGAAATGAAATAAAAGTTATAATAATGAAATGTAAATCACAATATGTTTTAATATAGGGTATATGAGCACAGACTTTCACATAACCCACCACTCTCCACTCTATCTAATAACACTGATACACTCAAGCACATATATGCTGAAAAGATAAATAATCACCAATATATGTATTTCATGCTAAACCAGTAATCATCAGTTGGTCCAGATTATCATCTCCACACATATATACTATAAGTGCTCAGATATATATTAAGATAGACAATCTTCATACTTTAATGGACTGGCTCCAATCTACTACACACTCCAACTCTTCAACCATCCATCCAATTGAAAATCTGATGATGGAATGCTCGAAGGCCACCCTAAGGCCGAGATTCTAGTCACACCCGATGGACGGTTGAAGAGTTGGAGTGTGTAGTAGATTGGAGCCAGTCCATTAAAGTATGAAGATTGTCTATCTTAATATATATCTGAGCACTTATAGTATATATGTGTGGGAGATGATAATCTGGACCAACTGATGATTGCTGGTTTAGCATGAAATACGTATATTGGTGATTATTTATCTTTTCAGCATATATGTGCTTGAGTGTATCAGTGTTATTAGATAGAGTGGAGAGTGGTGGGTCATGTGAAAGTCTGTGCTCATATACCCTATATTACATATATAGACACATGGTATATATTAAGCCTGTGTTTCAGTTATTAATATGTTTTAAAGAGTTTTTGTTTTAAATGCAAACTTGCAAAAAGTAAAAAATTGAAACTAGCTCTCCCTTTTATAAATTTAAATAAAAAAAAAAACTGTAAAAATGAAACTGAACTGAAATACATAATTTATAAATAAGAAAACTTTTAAATGTAAATACATTTAAAAGATTACTTGGCTGATAAAGAAATAAAATAATAACTCCCATTGTACTAATTAAAGAAACAAAGGAAAAGACTACAAACATTATCTTATCAAACATTCGATTAATCTAAGCAAGAAGTTCGATTAAAAAGAAAGCAAATTTAATTAATGAAATATAAGATTTAATTAATCCAGATTAAAGACTGATAAATAGAAAGCAATGAGGAAGATGCATATAAAAGGACTGAGAGATTCATTCATTCAAAGTATTATTCTATTATATTACTATTTTTATTATATAATCTATATTCATTATTATTCAATATTGTGGTCTTATAAAAAACTTTCAAAGAAGAGAAGAATGTCTCCAGCATGCGGGTGCCTATACTTATATTCATTGAAGGTTAATCTAGCAGTATGCAATGCTAGACAGCAACTGAGGTATATGGCTAGCCTTCAATCCCAGTCTTTTATACCATTCAGATGCCTTCCATCTAGAACTCATGCTTGCCACGTAATCTGTAAACTATGGAAAATCTCTCTCTTTTATTGAAATGTGAAAAATCAGTAAGAAGCCTAAACAACCAATGGTAATAAAGGGACCGGTTGGTGATCAACAAATCAGGAACAAGTAAGGAACTGTATCCATGAGAGTGTAATGTGCTATCCAAAAAGAAAATCCTAGGTAAATATAATCCATGTTATCCCATTTAAAAGATTTGAACATTTATTTGAATGAAAGACTTGTGAACTAATAATTACAGCCACAGTAATTTTTATATTGATCCCATAAATTCTTATTATATTATTTTTTAAATGTGTGTGTATATTTAAAATTTTATTATAAGGTGTTTTAATTATGAATGTGGGTATATAAATTATTTGTTTGCTTAATTATTGTCTGATCAATTCTCTCTCTTATAACTGTGTCACTAATAGGTTGTTATAGTTAATTATAAGCATTGGGCAAGTATATTTCCCTTCACAATTGAAAAAAGGAACTAGCTTGGGGATATATCAAGTGCTAGATTGTATGCCTGTCATCTGGGCAAGCTGACTGTATAGCCTGCAGTTAGCTGGTGCCTGAGATTAAGCCTCAAAACAAATAAAGTGCTTTGGGTGGCAGGAGTTTGAATCTAGCAGCCAAGGAGTTCTATAGCCTGGAAATGTGATCATAGGTTTTGCTTTGTATAGCTTCGGTCTGGTTATAGGTATCATTGTTGTTTCATCTACCTGGGTATTATACTTCTCTGCTTGAATGCCCAGTCTATGGCAATAGTGGAAGTGTAGCTGCAGTTAAGATCGAGATTGTAAATTAAAGAATCAAAACAATTTTCTCCCACCTGGTTCAATATATATATGTAATATTGTTGAACAAAATTACTCTTCACATATGTGCTAGAATGAGCATGTTCCTCTTTCCCCAATAAATATTCCAAAAGCATAGATGTCCCACTTGTGCTTAGAGCTTTTTCCTTAACTAAATCATCCTTTATTGATTATAACTAAATTAAAGTTTGATCCTATTATGAGCCTGATTTTTAACTTGGCAAATTATTTGCACAAGCTCAGTTTATATATCATAGGGAAGAGAAAAATTCTTATTTCTAACTAATTCACTATGACACAAAAATGAAAGCTTTCTCTGCCCTGTGATATATAAACTGAACTTGGGCAAGTAATTTGTGAATTTAAAAATTAAGCTCATAATGGGATCAATCCCTAATTTAGATACTGACAATAAGGTTGGTTATTTTAAAGAAAAACTCTAAGCATAAATGAATTACCTGTGCTTTTAAAATATTTATTGATGGAAAAATGCATGGCAATTCTGTAGTTCATGTATAAAAAATAGTATTTTTTCAGAATATTACCTATAAATAGTATGCCATTTAGCTGCGTAATTACTATTGGCACATATATTGGAATGGACAAAAGTTTATTAATAAACAAATAGTTTTTATTGATTACTTGATCCCCCCAAATGACTAAAGTTATAATAAAATAAAAAAAGTAAAAACAATGTGACATAAATTTATAAATAGTGAATGATACATCATTCAAACTAGATCAAAAATGCAATAAAAAATAAAAAGGTTTTAAGTGTAAAGTATGCATTTTGTTGTTAGATATATTTTGTATTCTGTGTACTTTTAAAGCATAGAAAATCTTAAACATATCAAAATATACTATATTTAATTTTTAAATTATTTTATAAACAAATTTAAGAGGAAAGAGTGTGATATACAACATTACAAACTGAAAAACATAAAACAAAGGTAGTGGATGGTGTCCTGGAGATAATTATAATTGCAGATTAAAATCTAAATTTAACTTCTAAAATGAAAGGTAAAACTAAAAAGAAAAAACATCATGTTTATTAAAAAGTTGCAGTCTCAGATTGGATAGTAGTTTTATATAAGAGTGAGTTAAGCAAATTTTCTTTATATAAGATTGATTCAAGCAAATTTTCTCTTTCTTTTCATTTCTGTGCTGTGTAAGAAGCTGATCATGAACTGGTCAGCTAAGCAATCTGGAAGAATCAGGATTGTGGAGGCAGAAAATTCAATAACCTGCAAAGTAGCTGATATTAAACACTGAAAAAACTTTCAATTATCTAAAACTATGGAATCCTTAAAACAAGGTGAAAATATTCAATATGGCTGGCTAGCATCATCACTGGCTGCCCTATACGCTGAATACTGTAGAAATGTTGCTCTCACCAGTTAAAATTATACTACTCTTCAGCTGTTACTGAATAATCCACTTATAAGTAGAAGTTATGATCATCTTCAGATGAGCACAAAAAGATTGTTCCTGACTCAAGAAGAAATCTGAAGAACTCGTCTAGTACAAGATCATGCATAGTCTAAGAAAATATCCTATAAAATCAAGACATCTAGAAGTAAAAATAAATAAAAGGTACAAAGAAAAGAATTGACTGATAAAATCTGAGTAAAATATTTGATTAATTAATAAAGTAATGAGGTCTTTCTATATGTAAATATAAAAGTGTAAATATTCTTTTTATGAATTATTTGACATTATATTTTTTTAAATGTATATTTTTTTCTTTGGTATAATTATTATTTGATATTTTTTCTTTGCTTCTCTACAGATTATAAGTAATAATCATAGATATTGTGTGGTAGACAAATCTTGACAGTATTAGTTGTTGTTAAATCTGTTTTTGTAAATATCACCAGTTTTGTTCCATGTTTACTTTTTATGCTAACTAATCTTAAATATTGAAT
This sequence comes from Epiperipatus broadwayi, assembly GCA_028023455.1. Classification (NCBI taxonomy): domain Eukaryota; kingdom Metazoa; phylum Onychophora; class Udeonychophora; order Euonychophora; family Peripatidae; genus Epiperipatus; species Epiperipatus broadwayi. The sequence goes on along the minus strand of JAQFVV010006603.1, from coordinate 171,585 downwards.
AATAGCTTAGGCTAACTGCCTATAAATTATAAATAATAAATTTCAATACACAGTTTAATAAAAAAGAAAATGATAATTTCAAATTTGGTAAATGTCTTGAGAATTAATTTTGGGGAAACATTTAACCTTTTTTTGAAGGGGATAATTTCTTTCAAATACTATATTAATTCCAGCCTAGAAAAGTGAAGATAATTAGGAAATGTAACTGTGGTTTCTCAATTTTGTAATATATTTTTACATTATTTATCATGTGAAACCTTATTTATTATCATGGTGTCTGAATATAATTTGTTCTTGAAGGGGAGGAGGGATGATCTCTCTCAAATACTACATTAATTCCAGCCTGGAGGAGTGAAGATAATCAGGAAATATAACTGTTTTTTTTTATTTCTAATTTATATTTACAATTATTTACTTTATTATGTGAAACCTTAGTTTGATGATCTAGAGAGTTGTAAAAAAACAAAATTATATTTAAAGTCAATATTAGGTACCCTTATTATCATTGCAGTATATATATATGTAGTTTTAAACAATTAACGTACATATCTAATAATAATGTACTTAAAATGGCTATTAAAAATAAATCATGGTATCACTAATGTTTTATTGTTTTTAAGAGAATTATGATAGTATAATGAAAAACTAATCCAAATAAATTTTTAATAAAACATTCTACATCTGTTTTCTGTCTCAAAGTGAAATTTAAAATGAAAATCAAAAACAAATTTACACTAATAAAAAGTCATTTCATTTTTGCTTTCTTATATAGAAATTATTGTATGGTATTTTATGGCTTTTTAAAAAGATCCTGAGATGTCTCGTGCAAGCCCACCAATGGTGTTTGTTCTCACATTTTCTTGGTCGACAGTTTTACAGCTTTTATGTTTGGATTTTTTTTTCATGGTGCCATGTTCTCTATTTTTACTTATAAAAAAAAATTAAATAAATAGTCAAGCTTTGGTGGTCGAGTGGTCAGCACAGCCGCCTTACAAGCAGTTGTCCATTTTGTTCCCCGGCCAATGCCTTGACACATGAGAGAAAAAAATTTAAATATGTTTTCTACAATTAAAAACATTTAAAAAAAGTTACTTTGCTTTTAACGAGCTTTTCAGAAAGATTCAGAAAGATTTTGCACGTATTCTATGTCAATTAATGGCCACATGATGATGATTTTGAAAGTTTTTTTACTTGGATTTTTTTTTCATGACAATGTTAATCATTTTTCAAAATTAGATTTCAAGCTTATGCCAAATTTTTTATTCATATGCATGTAAATGCATAAATGAATTAAATAGGTAACTTCCACTTTTCTTATATGACAACACAGTCTACCATTCTAGTGTTTGTTTCTTTCATATATACATCTTAATTTAGTGAATAGAAGAATTTTTTGCACTATTTATTTATCCACATGCCTTCATTGTAGCAGTAGTAAATGTTTAAAGTGAACACATGTTTATAATTCTTTAAATCAAATTGTAATTATCATGGCATATGAAAGTTTCTAATAGTCTTTCTACTTGAGAAATTAAAAAAAGCAAGTCTATAGGTAGCAATTTATTTTCCATTAAGCTTTTCAAACACATTTAGAATTAATATGAAACATAAAGGCAGTAAGGTAATTTGTAAAGCTGTTGATAAGTATATTTATTTTTTGGGATATATCATTAGGTTTCCTTAAACCTGTTATCATATTCATTACGTTAAATGTAAGTATTTGGGTGAGGATTCAATTTTCACAATAATTTCAATTTACATGATCTTGTAGAATACATAGAGCTAACATACTATAAAAAAACCCAATAATACTGAAGAAATATAAACATTATCATAAAATAAAAGTAAATAATTTGAACATTTTTATTCATAAATTATAAATTTTGTGAATCTAAATTTTAAAAAAGAAAGTTTTGTTAGTAGGTTTAATTTAAACTACATGAAATCCAAAATGCACATATGAAGATAAACATTTAGAATGGTTTTAGTTTCTTAATAAATAATATTAAGTTGTGCAGTAATCTGTTTTCAAATATTTGTTCAATAATAATATTCAAATATTATAATTTAGGAGTGGAAATCATTAATTGCATTTTGACAATTTATATACTGTTGCACATACATATATATCCACATACACTTATAGCCAATTTCTTCTTCCAACTGCTAACAAACTTAATTACTCAACGTTTCGAATAGAATTATTCTCCATTCTTCTTCGAATATTGCAGGCCTGACCAATGACAATATTAGCGTAAGATTCGAACTTACACCTTAAAATTCAATATGTTAACAAACTTAATTTTATTTTGTAGTCAAAATAATTTAATTTTCTAAACAGTTTAATAATAATTTACTTTGTACTGATTTGAATTGTCTCAATAAATTGCTGCATTATAACAAATTATTAAAAATATTGCTTATCCTAATAGTATCTATCAATTTATTCTAAAATTATTCAATATTTTCAGATTATTAATTTTTTTTTTGGAACTTACTTACGTAAACAATAGGGACTGTCTATAATTAACTCATTACATTTATTGTTGCTTATATCAAAAAGTTTATAAAAATAATTGCACTTAAACCACTAAACATTACATTATCACCATTTCTTATGTTTGCTCATAATTGTTACTAAAACAGGCAAAACTTTCCATACAGTAGTGCCACTCAGTGCATCCATTGCTTACTCAGGCTTACACTGGGTGACACTACTGGATGGAGAGTTTTGCCTGTTTTAATAATTGCACTTCTTATTTAATAAATATTAAATATCCATGTGTTTTTATACTATATTTAAATAATGTAATTTTTTGGTATGTATACGTTTTGACTAATTATAAAATAATCAATTTTTTCCCAATTTATGTATTTTAATTCAACATTCTTAAAAATTAGAGTTTAATAATGAAAGAAAAGAAAGAGCAGGGATGAAAATTAGATTGCACTTAATGCTTCCAAATGATTTAATATGTTTTTAGTCTGCCTAAAGAAATATGTTGATTTATCTTCACATTGAAGTATTTCACTCTGAAGTGTAATTATTTAAAAATTATATTTATTGGGTTTTTTTTTTTTACATATAAATTATTATATATTATTACAACTGCTTTTATTTGCATTAAAAAAAATGAAAAGTGAAGTTAAATGATCAATTATGATAATGAAGTATTTTAAGTTTTTGAATATGATAACACTTCATTAGTTGATTTTTTTATTCAATTGAAATGTCATCCTATTATTCATATATTCACGGGCTACAGAAATAAATAAAACATCCGGGTACATCCATGTATAATTAACGTTTCGACCAAGTCACACCGGTCAACAACTGGATAACAAATGTTATAAATTAACTTGGTCATCAACTGGGTAACAAATATTATAAATTAATTAACAATTAATTTATAACAATTAATTAACGTTTCAACAATTTGTAAAGTTAATTTATAATATTTGTTATCCAGTTGATGCCCAGCGTGACCTGGTCGAAATGTTAAATATATATGGATGTATCCGGATATTTTATTTATATATAGGATGAGTAGCTGGTTCAACATGAAATACGTAATTGGGAATCATATCTTTTTTACATGTATGTGGTCATGTGTATCAGTTGTATAAGATGAAGTGGATAACTGTAGGGAGCTATCCACTAAGCTCAAATCCTTTCTAATTGCATTAAGTTCAGTATAGACAATGTAATTAAATATTACATATTCAACCTGTATTCTTCCCATCCCTCTTCTGGGTATTTAAATAGACATATTAAGGTCCTACACATGAGGGGTCAGAGTGACTTGAAGTCATCATGGGTATGACAATAATATTGGCAACAACAAGGGTATTGAGCATTTCATCATCAGATTTTCAATGATATGAATGGCTGAAGAGTTGGAGAGTGGAGAAAATTAAAGCCAGTTCATTAAAGTTTGAAGATTTGCTATCTTATAAATATATATAAACTATCAAAAAGAGATCATATTACATATTTGGAAAAAAAAAACAAAAGCCATTATTAATAAATCGCCTAGTGAATTAGAGATAAAAAAAAAAAAATAATCCCTTGTGAAAAATCATGTCTGTCCAAAATTTTATGGACTTCCAAAAATTCACAAACCAGATATCCTCCTTCATCTAATAGTAAGTGCAATAGGATCTCCAACTCATATTTTAGCTAGATATTTATCGGATTTCATTAAACTTACAATCCCATTTATTAAATCATATATTAAAAACTCTTTTCATTTTATTTCTGTTTTAAAAAATTTAAAAATTAATGCTAATGACATTCTGGTCTGGTTTGATATCGTGTCTTTGTTTACAAACATTCCAATTGATGAAACTTTAAATATAATTTCAGAATGTTGTAATTTACCAGACCATATTATTGCTTTGATTAAACATTGTCTTTTGAACACATATTTTGTATACAATGGACAGCATTACAGACAAGTTTTTGGTACTCCTATGGGCTCACCTATCTCAGGAGTAATAGCAGATTTATTCATGGACAATATAGAAACTCGTGCTTTAGAATCATCATCTTTAAAACCTCTCAGTTGGCTCAGATACATAGATGACACTTTTGTCATATGGCAACATGGAAAAAAATTAATTAGATGATTTTTTCTTTCATTTAAATAATATGCATCCTCATATTAAATTTACAATGAAGACAGAGTCTGATGGAAAACTCCTTTTTCTTGATGAACACCAAATAGTTTATCTTTTTGATTTACAGAAAGAATACACACATGGACAGATATTTACATTTACATTCTCATCATCACTCAACTCAGATAGTTTCTGTAGCCAAAACTCTTTTAAATAGAGCAATTAACCTTTCAGATAAGTCACATCTGAAAGAAGAAATAAATCATATTAATAGTGTTTTATTAGCAAATAGTTATAATTATAAATTTATAAAAAAAAAAGCCTTATTTCAAGCCCAAAATGGACAAAATAGGAAACAAAAAGATAATAAATCAGCTATTAGGATTTGCATTCCATATGTAAAAGGAACTACAGACAGTATTGGGTGTATATTAAAATGCTATAATATAGTTACAGCATTTTCTACTCATCAAAAGATCAACAATATAATAACCAAGCCTAAGGATTCAATCCCTCTTGAATCTCATGGTATTTATCAAATCTCATGTGAAAATTGTAAAGCTTCTTACATAGGTATGAGTAATCATCGCATCAGTGTTAGGAGAGATGAGCATGCTAATGCAGTATTATCATCAGCACACTCACTCCATATTATAGATTCAGGTCATAAAAATTAATTTTTCTAGTACTAGGATCATATCCAGATGTGATAATCTCTACCAGTGCAAAATTAGATAAGCCATTGAGATACTTAAAAGACCAGATTGTATCAATAAGTGAGATGATACATGCAAACTTCCTCCTATTTGGAAAGATTTTTTAAAAAAACATTCTTAATTTAACATTTTTGCTATTGGTGATAATTTAAGTTTTTTTTTCCAAATCAATGATTGTAGCATCTCTACAACCATCTTTCTACCTTTTATCACCCAGTGGATGACTTGTGTGATCAAGTTGAAACATCAGTATATCAATATTTAAATTTTTTAACAGGGATGATCCTGCAAAGTATGTCTTTTATATATATAACAACCATTAAACAGATTAACTAAAGATTTAATTTATTTATAGTTATGTATTTTCAGGTTATCACTTTGCATACATAAACAAAATGATCAATAAGAAGTGGTTATAATATATCTAAGAGTAGGCTCTACATGCATAATAAGTTAATATAACTGAGAAACATTGTTTTAATGATACTAAAAAATATTTAGAAAATAAAAAACAAATTCTACATGATTTTAAAAATAAATAAATGTAAAACAAGAAATGTTAAAGAAGAAAAAAAGATTAAATGGCATAATAATGTAATAAAAATAATAATAAATCTACATTTTATACCCATTTTATTATTGTTGTTAGAGTCAACATTGACTTCTGGAAATCACACAAATAACAATTTAATAGAAAATGCTTCCATTTGTTTGATTATCAGATTATTCAAAGACACTTTCATTTTATGATGAGGCCATTCCATTTACTTCATTGCTAGTCTTTGATTTATTTTTTCAAAGACAAACTGCTATACACTTTTCTAATAAAATAGAACCTTATGAGATGACCAAATAATATCAATCTAGTCCTTTGTTTTATATAGTGACCATGGAATTTTCAAACATCTTTGCTAACATCACAATTCGAATGTATTAATATTTTTTCTATTTTTTTTTTTTAGTTTCCAATTTTTATATCCATATGAAATCATAGGAAACATCATAGTTTGAACAATTCTGGTTTACATTTTAAAAACATTATCTCTATTTTTAATTTTTTTTTTCATTACCCTTGTATTAATCTGTGGTGAATCTTTTGACTATTAAATCTTTTTTTCCCTTGATGAATGATGCAGGAAAACAAAAATCATCAACCATTTCTATACTTTTATTAACAATTTTGAAGTCTGTCATTGATCATTTTTTATAATCTTTGTATTTTTATATGTATTGTTATTTTATCTTCTCCTTTTCACTTTCTTTGCATTTTTGTCATATATTCATATATATTAAACTTTTCTATATACTCTCCTCATATACACTCCAATGCAATTTTTATATAATTTCTCCTTTATTTTCCTTACAATTTCAACTGTCCTGCAATCTTCATCAGAGCTATAGCATTTAAACATATAATCATATAACCATTATTTTATACACATATCTATATATATTTTTTTTATGTTATTATTCATAATTATATCTAATTTTACCTTTACATCTTTTAATTTGTACTTATTATTTATTTATTATTATTTTTATCCCATTCTATTTTTATTTTTTTACCTCTAATTTATTTTTCATTCTACTGTCATTCTTTTATATCATTATACATTTTTATTTCATTTTTCATTTCCCAATCTCTTTTATTACTTCTTTTATTATTTCTTTATTATTTTATTATTATTTTATGTTTTTTATAATTCTTTTATATCTTTATTTTATCTTTATATATATATATATATGTGTGTGTTATTCTTTTATTAATAATTTTTTATTTTATTCTAAGTAGAATGAATAAATATAAATAAAAAGTTAAAATAAATATAGGAATAAAAATAAATAGAAATTATTAATAAAAGAATAATATATATATATAAAGATAAAATAAAAATATAGAAGAATTATAAAGAAATAATAAAAAAAACTAATAAAAGAGATTGGGTAATGAAAATTAAAATAGAAATGTATAATGATATAAAAAAATGAGTGTAGAATGATAGATAAATTAGAGGTAAAAATAAAAATAGAATGGGATAAAAATAATAATAAATAATAAGTATAAATTAAAAGATGTAAAGATAAAATTAGTTAAAATTAAATGTAATTATGAATAATAATGTAAAAAAGTATATAGATCTGTATATAAAATATGACTATATGATTATATGTTTAAATGTTATAGTTCTGATCAAGACTGCAGGACAGTTGAAACTGTAAGGAAAATAAAGGAGAAATTTTATAAAAATTGCATTAGAGTGTATATGAGGAGAGTATATAGAAAAGTTTAATATATGTGAATATATTTTTATATGTAATTATAATCCCAGTTTTTTTGTTGTTTTTTTGACAAAATTTTGACATCTTCTATATAACTAGCCTTAAATTAGATATATTATATTTACAGAATTGAAATTTATTATCTAATTATAAATATTTGCACTATTAATTTAGAGAAATAAAAAAAGAAAATTTTGTGAAAGATTGAATATAAAACAAAACTTTTACATGTTAATAAAAAAACATCACATGATTTTGAATGATAATTTACTCTGTTTCTTTACTTTTGAATTATCTATTATGAGCTTGAATAATCACTGGACATTAGATATTAACTCCCAATGGTACTACAAGATATATTAATACTCAAAGAGGGAGTTAGAAATTGTTAAAAATAAAAAAATATGTATAAGTTATCAGAAAAGGGTGTATTTAGCAGTCGATATTGTCTATAAATACATATTAACTCAATTCTTTTTGAACACCCAAAAATAACTAAGTGTAATTTAAAAAAAAGAGATTAAAACTTAACTTAATTACTTGTAACTGATAAAAAGAATGTCTTGTCTATAATAAGAGTACCAAACTCTCCATATAGTTGTCTTAACTATAAACACATTTTTTTTAATTAAAGATGTTTGACAGGAATGTCAGATTATAATGAAAAGTAATTAGAGAAAAAAATTAGTTTAATCTTGTAAAAAAATATAAAAAAATAACTTTTTTTTTTTACATTTCTCTTTAAAGTGCACATTTTATTCTGCAATTAAAAGTATTTTATTTTGCAGCCAGAAATATATACTACATATAAAACAGATGAAAAAACATATCTGTTTGGTTTTATAATTTATTTGAAAATAAATAAAAAGAAAAATATATATGATAACAACAATTGTGTGGGATTAAATACCCATGGAAATAAAACTATAAATAAAAGATGTGATAAAATAAATGTGTAGGGGATGCTAGGAGAATATAGGAAGGGATTCAGGAGTATATTCAAGGGATCCACAGTCTTATAAAAAATGACAAAAATCTTATTAAAAAGTGATGTGAAAAGCTGAAATCAACCCAGAGTGTTAAGCTGTGTTTGGCAAACTTATGCTTCAATTTCTAAGACTTCAGTTGCCCCACTAATTGAGACTGACATGATTAACAATATGGAAGCCCATACATATATCAAAGTAATGATCTCTATGTGTGGCTAGAATCAATACATATATCCATCGATGCCTTCCTTAGAAACCTACTGCTGAAATGAGGCTTTAAACCAAATTGTCATATCTGTATCACACTTAGTGCCCAAAGCAATCTGATAAAAGAATGAATTCTTGAAATATGATAAGTACCTATTCAATAATTGATTGCAGACCCAATAACAGAAAAGTTACAATTTAAGCCCACCGCCATGGCTATACTATGAACTGACTACATAAAAAAATCTGCAGTAAGCTGTGAGAAATAATTATTTATAAAAGCATCTTTTTAGTTGTTTCTTTTTAAAAAAAACATATGAACTTAAAGTAATTTTAAACATAAACTTGCTAATGAATTACTTTAAACAACTTTAATTACAATTTTTGGTAATGCAATTTGATAATTTGATATTGTATACATAGTTTATTCTTACTAATTTATACTATTGATTGTCTGTTGTATACGATATTAATTTATAAAAAGAGTGTGTGGAAATGAATAGGCTATAAACTGTATTATATAATTTTTTATTGTTTCTATTAAATGTTTTTTTTAAAAATCTGTAATTTTTTTCTTTGCATATAAGACTGTTAATATATTTAATTATCTTATAACATACTGCTTGGCAGAGATTCACCAAATATAAAGAAAATAGAGAATCAAGTATTTAACTAATGATGAACTACATATTCGTGAACTAATTCACTGATATTAAAGCCTGAAAAAAAGAAATAAAAGCTGTTTCAGATTTTTTTATATTAAACCATGCAACAATAAGTCTGTTGTAATATATAATATTAATACCTGGGGTCTGGATAATCAGGAAAGATGGTCATGGCTTCCAAGTATGAGGCCACGATTTGGTTATTCTAAATATATTAACTATATATATATGTGTGTGTATATATATAAGAAAATATATATATATATGTGACTATAAGTGCATAAGTATTAACATACAGTTTGATATATATGTGTTAAAACCGCGTAAGATCGGTAGATAGGAGACATTAAGAGACAATTTTGATATCTTCTATATAATCAGCTTTAAATAAAGTATATTACATTTACAGAGGGGTTTTTTTTTCCATATGTCATAGCATCGGCCGGGACGCGAACCCACAACCGTCTGCAACCAACTACTTGCTTGCAAGGCGGCTTCGATGACCTCTCGGCTAATAACGCTTGACGGCATTTACAGAGTTGTTTATCTGATTCTGAATGTTTGCATTATTAATTTAATAGAAATATAGAAAGGAAATTTTGTGAAAGATTGAATATTAAGTAAAATGAAATTAATACTTTCAAATGTTAATAAAAAACATCACATGATTTTGATTGTTTCATTCGGCATTCATATTTAAGAATAATTTATTCTTTTTTTTTTACTTTTGAATTATCTATATGAGCTTGAGCAGTCACTGGACATTTGATATTAATTCTCAATTGTTCTTTTCTTTTGTCTGAAAGAATGTATATATTTAGAAAAATTACTATATCGTAATGATAAATAAATTTGGAATATTACCTGTAAAACAAATACCAAGATCTGAATATAGCAGCATAAATAAAAGAGTAATCTCTAATCTATTTGATTTAGTGTGAAGATGTTTAAGTATATTGAAATCTAAACTATTTTAATCTTTTTTTTGTTTAATAATTTTTCAAATAAATAACTGAATTTATACATTTTTATTTTATTTTATATTTTTCTTATGTATATATCTAAGAAAGAAAAATAAGTGTTTTTAACAATTTTATATATATATATAGCCCTAAGAAATGTACTTGTAATTGCTTTTTCAAGCATATATATATTTGTAAAAACTACCTCATGTTTTCAAAATCTACTATAGATAAACTGAAAAACAGTTATTTATTTTTTTAATTATTAAAATATGTTACTATAAATATTAATTCTTATTAAGCGCAATGTCAGCACGTAATACTTATATAAAGCTAAAGCTTTAGTACATGCGCCTTGAGTGCTTAATTTTAGCAAGAGACCTCTACAAATCATAACACGAGATTCGACTTTATAAAGATAAGAGGGACCCTCTTATCTCTAACCTATTTTTCTATAAATTAAAAATTTTGAATCATATATATAAAGTTTCTAAAATATGATGTAAAAAATGTAATAGGTGTAAGAACAAAACATTTGAATACTTACATGTTCCAGTAAATTAGATATTACATGTATTTCAAAATCTATAATAGAAAAAGTATGTTTTCTTTATTCAAAATCTACAATGTAAAGAGGAGCTTTTTCTTAATTGAAATATTTAAAAAAAACTTCATAATTATTATATAACTTACTTGTCGTAATGAATTAAAAAATGCTGATAAAAAGTAAATAATAACTGCATTTACATGTGTTCTCTTTCAAGTATAAAAGGAGTAAGGACCCAGGGAAAATTGATGTGCTGTGATGTGGTGTACTGTGACTTCTCCTTATACAGAGTCAGGAATCTCTCAGCAACTATGCCCAGAGAAACATGTTAGCCACTTTAACTTCCCTTTCCATTCCCCACTCTAAGTTTTCCCATATTCTTCTCTATCCTTCTCCATCCCATTTCCACAACAAAATCTTTGTCAACTGCATAGCCTTTATATCTAAATCTCCCTTGTCTTTTCCCACACCCAGCATAAAAACCAATAACTCACTTTTTGTATAATCACTTTGTTTATATTTATTTTTTCACAACTTCATTATTTGTACCCTTTCTTCTTTTAGGCATTTACATTCAATTAACAGAATATTGCATTAATTAAAGCTGCCATCTACATAAAATTTCACAAATTCATATCTGATTATACACATGAGATGAAATCAAAAAATGCAAGTTTACATTGCATATTGCTAAAGAATATCAATGCTAACATCCTAATGTAAAGACATACTGTGAACAAACTGAGCAAGGTAGTGTGATGGTACAAATTTTTGGAACCAATTCAAAAAAGGCTAAATAGGAAGTGCAAACTAAATTGGTTCGATCTTAATAGCTAACTAACAAACATATTTCATGTTACTTATATAAAGCAAGATTAACCAATTATCATTTTAAGCTTTGAAAAACTCCCCAATGACACAACTAAATAAAAAAATAAATCAATGGCATGATGCTAGAAGACATTCAAATATAGTAAAATCATTATCTCATACATTTGTTTAATGGTTGCACTCCTAAATATATTATTCATTATGAGATAGTAACCTTACTATTTTTGAATTTCAGCTAGCATATAATTGTGATTGGGAGTTTTTCAAAGTTTAAAGTGATTATTGATTAATCTTGTTTTATGTACTAACATAAAATATATTCATTTATTAGCTATTAAGATCTGAGCTAATTTAGTTTCATCCTTCCTGTTTAAACTAGTCTGGATTTCAGTATAGTAGCAACTTTGCAGCAAATAGGTAAGAGGTTATCTTTTATCTATGCTGCTTTATTCAGAGTGTGTGTTGATTTTATAAGTAGCAATTCTGAATTTATCATTACAAGATAGTAATTTTACTGTATTTTAATTTTAGATAGGATTGTACAATTTATTTCTTTTATATATATATAATACAATGTTTTTGGGTACAAGCCATGTATAATTTTACATTTCAATCCGATATTTCGACGGACTAGCAACTGCCATTGATAATGGCGGTTGCTAGTCCGTCGAAATATTGGATTGAAATGCAAAATTATACACGGTTCGTACCCAAAAACATTGTATTATCTACATTATATAACCGTGAAAACGTTAAATATAATATATATATATATATGAATAAAATGTTACATATGTGCGTTGGTTATACATATATTCTATATTGCACTTTAAAGAATTCCTGTACATTTTATTACAGTTTTGTTTTTTAAATTTAAATTTTAAACAAATAAAATCAACCTTTTTTCAGAATATTTTTTTTAGAATTGCAAAAAACCCAATATGTATTTATCACTACTAGATTTTTCTTCCAGGAGTCAATCACCTTTTATAACATTGTTTTCCATGGTTTATTAATTATTAGACAATTATATCATTGTTTTAACAACTAATTTTTGCATTTCCCAAAGTTCTAAGCTCTACATAGTTCAGTTTAATAATAGAGTGGCTGATTCAAAAGCTAAAGATATTTAGATTCAGATGATCTCTAGAATGTCGAACCATTTGGTTATTTTTGTATTTATATGTTGGTTTATTTCCATCATCTAATATGAATATTGAATGTCTTTAGAAAATTTAACTTTATTTAAATATTCCAAATACATCCAACTATTAGTAATAGCATATAGGTTAATGTATGCACAACGCTGCTCACATGACAATGGCAAGTGTGACTTACATAATGTATGGAAACCACTAATCAACTTTGCTCTTAAGAAAAAGTGGAGAAATCAGGAGGAATTTTATAGATAAGTATATGAAATTTCTATTGACTGTTGCCTTTGGCAGGATGGCTCAGTTGGTTAGAGGGTTACCTTAAAAGTCAATAATCATAGAATCTAAGGATCCAGGTTCAATTCCCATGCTAGTACTGTCACTAGTCAGGCCAGCATCACCTGAAGGAGAGGGGAGAATAATACCTCTCGAAATGTGCATATACTAACCTGTGTGCTATTACTAACAGTTGAATGTATTTGGAATATTTAATAAAGTTAAATTTTTCTAAAGACATTCAATACTCATATTAGATGATGAAATAATCCAATATATAAATACAACTAAAATATCCATCACAAACCTTCAGGAAAACATTTAATTATTTTCTATTTATTTTTGGAAGTCCTCTCATTAGCACACTTACATTTTGTATTTTTACTGATTTTTGTGTCTCCTCTGTATATGATTTTCTAGATAACAGCTCTCATGGTCATTTGTCTTTTATTGTAATTTTATTTATATGATTTAAAGAGAATGTATGGTGGTGTAAAGATTGTTTAATATATTTATAAAGATGCTACAAATGGGATAGAGAAATATGAATAACTCCGTGTGAGTGCGTGTGGGTGTTTAAAATTTTAAAAAATCAGGTATATTAATCTTTAACTGAAGTTTAAAGTTTATATCTAATCTAGAGACTATTTCTATTTGAATAAATGATTAGTAATAATCATTACTGTATTTATCCAGAGTGGGTGGAATCAACATTATGGGTGGAATAAGTTTGGCATTTGTAATTCAAAATGTAACACTTTGTTAAATTATCTGTTGTTTATTGCTGATTTTAAAACTAATTTATAATTTATTTATAAATAAATAGAAACAATTTTTTATTCAAATAAAGACTTCTTTTTACAAACTTTTCAGTTAACGTGGATTACCTGACTTGTGCTGCCTGAGCTAATAGATAAATTGGTGTTTTAATGGGTTCATAGTTTTCATATCTTATTTTTAAACTATAATTATTGTAAGTTTAAATAAAGTTAATTTTTCAGAAATATTTTACAGGAGACATAATTCTGCTTTTTAAATTTTAATAAAGCATATTCTTATTCTGCTATGATGCCTTATTTTTATTTTCAAAAATTATTAAAAAATAATTAAAATTAAATTGTTTTATATATATATCTTATTTGTTTGCCTAAAGACATTTAATTCTAACATGATTTTATCTTTTGAAATAGTTTATAGAATTATCTGGGATATTTGGAAGATTTGAACAGTTTGAACATAAAATGATTTTTATATAGACTTTCTTTTGCTCACCACACATTTTCAAAAACTCTGACTGAATGTTACAATCTTATAATGGCCGAGCAGAACTATTGAAACTTTTTGTGAAGGAAAAATATTGATTTAGGCAAGAATTTTTGCAATTATTTTTAAAAGATTGCTACCACTTTGGATATACTTTCTGTACGTTTTTGCGTAACAGCTTTGAGTTTTTTACCTTTTTCCTATATATATATTTAAAAATAAATTTATATTTTAATATACTTAAATGTTATGCATTTAAATTCTTAAAAATATATATTATAGTTGCTAATAGATAGGTATATATATTATTCTAGCATATGATAATTACATATTTATACTTTTTGTTTGTATAATTATATTTTGATGAATAGTGTTCTTTTAATTTTTTCATTTATTTAATGTGTATTTTTTGAAATACAGTCGCACATATATATGTATGTGTATGTATATATGTATTAATTTTCTGACCAAGGGCAGATAAAGTAACCAGAGCCAAAACTATGATTAAATTATAATACTTGATTCTCGTAGTGTAATTTGCTGTTGCTTGTCATTCTCTTTTATTCCAAAAGCTCAATTTTAGAGTTACATCACAAAAGAAAATGAGTTCTCACGTCTTTAAGATATCTATTTAAGTCTAGAAATATTTCTAGAAATTGATGTTTTGTGTCACTCTTCTAATTTTGTTTTAAAACAATTGGATTAAAATCTATTTTCGAACAACTAAAAATCAGCATTAATTTAAAAGAAAAACAATAACTTTGTATTGTTTAATAGGAGTTGTTTTAAGTAGTTAATAAAATATAAAAAAAGTAATGTATATATGTAATGATCAGATTCAGTTGGACTTGGTATATATATTTGTGAACCGCGCCAATTTGAGATTTCAATTAATATAAAATTAATTACACTCTCCTTTTTAACATGACTATCTGGGATGACACAAAGTGCGTAAAAAAATTGAATAGATTACAAAATAAATAATTGAATGGTTAGCTGCTTGGGAGATCAGATGATGTTTGAGTATCACATGATCATGTGATGTTTAGAATACAATAATGAAATCAAGAGCTAAAAATTCTGGATTGAATCTCAATCTATTACCTCTGATGCTCGAACATCGATAATCTGATCAAATAATTGTTTGATAGATTCCGAAAGATTATAATGTATTCAAACTCAAGATAAATGTATTACTGGTGAGCACGATGGTATTTTTTAAAAAAAAAAGATGAGGCACTGCAGAATCCGGTAAAATATTATTCAAGCTTAATGATGAATACATAGATGCAAAATTAAATAGAAAAGTTATATTATTACTTTTTTATTATTAAGTTGATTTTTTTATGATTTGGTTTTATTATTATTATACTGTTAAAATTTAACTTATATGGAATAAAAAAATAACTTTTAGTAAAAATAGAAATGGAGGCTATTTTTCAATCAGTAGAAAGAATTATCAAGCTGATTGCACGCAGCTTTGGCGAGCTTGCATGAATCATGTGAGCATTTTTTTAAACTTTTATTCAGAAAAACATGTGAAAATATATGAGCAAATTCTTTGTCATTTGATTTGTCTGCCGGTCTCCATTTCAGCTATTCAGAAGGCCTCTAAAAGCTTCAAATATCTTTTAAAATCATTTTGCAATTTAAGAATTTATTCTAGAAAATAAAACTAAACCTTGGAAATTGAGGCCGTAAAGTATGCTCAATTATTTCTTTTTTTATCATCTATCTTGAAACAACTTTCAACACTCTCCGCAGCTGATTGGTAGTAAATTAAATCGGCCACTACACTATTTAAAATTGCAGGCTAGTAATTTCTAGCTTACTGATTTCTAAAACAGTCTGAATTATTATTGAGTAATAAAAACCGAAAATTTCTGATTGCATTCCAATGTGTTAATTAACCGGCAATTAATATTAAAAATATATGTATGTTTTTATTTTAAAAGCAAATGATAATATCACTATTACCACTCTCTTTATGTATATTTAAAGCACTAATGACAAGATAAAAAAAAAAAAAAAGGAAAATGTATAGCGCACATTAAATGCTTTTCCCCCCTTCACTAATAAATGCATTTGCAAATATCTGACAGCTTTGGTTTTGAGAGTTTAATTTGTCAACAGAAATCAAGCTGAAAATCCCAGGGTTGAGAGTAAGCTTGTTGCAATAGTAACTCATAAATGATTTTGAAGCCATTAATTAAGTGAACTTGATCTAAACATTTCAAAATATATTTCATCAATTCTTGATTCTCACTAGGGGTCGGAAAAAATTTAGAGGGAGGGGGCATTTTATTTTTTATTTAAAAAATAAGCTAAACAACTTAATTAAAAATGATTGAGACAAATTAGTCCGGAATATATATATGAAGTATGCATGCTTGTTTAATAGAATATATGTAACAGGTTGGATTTATTACGTTAAATAAATTATTATTCATTACTTTAATGAAGAAAAAAAAAAAGTGATGTTTATTTATAGGTAGTTTATTATGCAGGTTGGTCACTTCTTAGAATTCAAAATGGCCATGAATGCATACTAAATCAGTCCTCATTATTTCTGTGGAATGAGTATTCATAAATCTTAATTAAGTAAAAGACAACAAAAAAAATTAGATCTTTATGGTATAATAATTTAGCGTCTGCTTTCTATGCTTAGTCCTGGATTCAAAGTATGATCTGATCAATTTGAAATTTTTTCACGATAGAAAAATAGAAAGAGTCATCGGATTTTTGGAATAGATGGCTTATAATCTGTGATGGTAATTATCCAATACTAGTTGTTAATAATTTGGGTGTCGCTATTCTTAATTAGAGAATAAAAGTCCCAAGTTAATTTATTAGTGAAATGACTGTAGATATGGTTGCAATATGGTGTTCTGAATCCAAGTATAATGAAGAATTAAACTGTCAATGAAGTTCATGTCTTCATACTTCCTTGGCTTGAAATGAATTAATTAACATTTCGACACCTTGTATATGTGCTTATCTATTTCTTAATTTAAGTTAGAAATCTCTGCTTTTTTAAAATTCTGGATTTCAATCGTAGAGAAGATTTTAAATGTACATTTTAAAAACATATTTGTGGTTATTTAGCATTTATCCTATAGATTTAATTAAACCACACTAATGGTTATCAAACTTATTTTATATTAACATCACATGATCACATTTCCTATACTAGCACATTAATTGTTGATAAACAGAGCAAAACTCTCCATACAGTATTGCCACCTGTGCTAAACAGAGTAATCAATGAATGCCAGATGCAGTGCTCTCAGATCCAAAGCTCCTCACTGACGAAGGCCACAAGCCAGAAACTAGTCTGGGGATATTGGATGAGTAGGCATTAGATAGGGATTTTATGCACAAGCCTTCTGGCATCCATTGATTACTCTGTTTAGCACAGGTGGCAATACTGTATGGAGAGTTTTGCTCTGTTTATTTTATATTAAGGGTTACATATGAAAAAATGCAACTAATATGAAACAAACAAATATTAAATACATATTTTTATTACTGCATGTACATTTTATTATAAAAAAATTTATGGAAATATTAAGAAATATACCTGTTCAGTATTATTTATTCATGACTATAGTTTTTAAGATATTAATTTATATTGCTTCAAAAATCACAATGTATACTGGTTATATTAACTACACAGAAATACAAAAAAAAAAGTAATTTGTGTTTCAGTAACATTATATGGGACTGTAAAGTTGTAAAGATGTTTATAAAACTTGTATTTTCCTTTCACAATGATAAGTCAACCAACATTATTTCAAGATGCATCCATTGTATCAAAGAATCACATTATGGCTCATAGGTACAGATTGGCCATTCTTGTTAGACATGCAAACATTATTATCAACATATAATTTTTCTTTACATTTATCTATTTATACATTTGTGAATATAAATACATTTTTATTTTTAGTTGAATATATCAATTCTATCTGTTTTATGTGTACATGTATAAGACAAAGAGACATTAAGGTAGCAATGATTTATCTCTACCAGTGTCATCTTAACATTTAAAGCAAGTAGTGCATTGCAATGGGACATCTTCTTCAAGGAGTACTGAAGAGAAGAGTAAAATATAAAATAAAAACCCATTTCAATATTAGCATTTCTTAAATTAGGATATACACTAAGTCATCATCATTATCAAACATTATCAATCCACTGAAGGATGAAGATCTCTCCAAGTTTAATCCATCTCCAATCTTTAGCTTCTCTTCTCCACATCACCTCTGCATACTTTCTTATTTCATCCATCCATCCCACATGTGGTCTCTTTCTGAGTTTTTTACAATCTCTTGGAATCCAGATTAAAATTACATTGTAATAAATACTTCAAATTTCAATAACATTTAGCCCAAAACTGTAAGTTGTTTTTCACTACCTGGAATATAAACTGAAGGAAATGATAGATGAGCTGGCACTCACCTGGAAGGTCATGTTACAGGGTATGCTTAAGCTGTTGCCTTTTTTGGGAAGTGGCAAGTGAATTCATGGAGACAATTTTTAAAGACTATGTGAGACACTAGAAATATAACACAACAGTCACAAAATTAATAAATTAGAAAATTCAAATTTTAAAATACACTGGCAAATAATTGGTCTTTAAAATCTAAAAAAAAAAGTAATCTTTTCTACTTCAATGAAAATGTATATATTCTAATGATTAAAAGTTCTTGGGTGATTCCATAGTCATTTCACAATATTCTTTTATAAACAAATTTAATAAATAGTTTTATAGATGTTTTAAAAATAGTATTGCATGTGTTTAAAATTTTAAGCTATTTTTTCTTTTTTTTTCTTTTTAGCAGCTAAAAATTTCAATTTTTAAAAAAAAAAATGTAATCATCTGAAAACCCCCCCCCCCCCCCCCCCCCCCCCCCCCCCCCCCCCCCCCACCCCCACCCTTTTTGGAAATTGTATAATTGGCAAATAATGAGCTGTGAAAGGAAACAATCCGATATGTATCACATGCTGAAACTCGTAGGAATATCCTACTTTACTGTCTCACTACATTATTCATAATAGTAATAGTTTAGACCTACTGAAAATATTGCAATATGCAAATGATGTAGAAATTCTTTTAAAAAAATTTGCCACCTTCAGTTTCAGAAGCAAATAATGAATATTCATATTTTAAGACAGAAACTAATTAAAACATATCTAAAATCTAATGCTTTATAGAGAAAACTGATTGAATTGTCAATAATTATAGTAGAAGATAATATCTATGGGGAAACTAGAAACAAATAAAATTTTGGATGAATTTATGTTCATAAAATCAGTAAACTTTTAAATTATTTAATTTCATCATACATTTTTATTATTATTAAAAATTTAAATGATTTTTCTCTTTGTGCAATTTTTCTAGTTTGTGCATTAATTCATAGCTACTCATTGTCACTTCATATATATGTAAATTTAGTCTGTGTATTGCAATTTTTGCTATTTAATATATGTATTTTTAAGATACACAGTCTTCCATCAAAATACATGTGTTTTATGATTTTAACTATTAAATTTTAACTATGTAAAAAAGCTAGAGACAATGAACTTGAAAAGATATTTTTTTAATACCTAAGTATTTTTTCATCAAAAGAGGCTCCACATGAAAATATTGCGCAAATACCAGTATTTTTTATCATATGCGAAAAAGACCCCATATGAACACATTGAGCCAGGTTCCACTTTTTCTTGGGATAGCTCTGGTGAGAACATTTAAAAAAATAAAGAAAGAAATGAGAAAAATACAAAAAATAACCTAATTAATTCAATGGTGTTGGTAATGAGTAAGCCACATGTGACAATAAATACAAAAATCTCAGATTTTAATTTTATTCAATTTGTTTAGAAAAAGTGAGTTGAATTTCTAACATGACGGATTGGAATCAGAATGACAACAAAAAAGCCCAAGGATAAAAAATTATAAAAGTAATTATCCCTTTGTTTAGACATAAATCTTTTAAATATTTCTATAATAACAGTGATGGGGGGGGGCAGAATATGAGTAGTTCATGATATATATCAGTGATACATGTGTAGAACTAACCCAATTGTCTTCACTAACACGTAGTGATCAGATTGGATTATACTTGCAGGAATCATTTAACTCAAGAAAGCCTATGTAGGTAATGCTTTTAGATTGATTTTAATTCAGAAATCTAAATATTTGGATTCATATACCTAAAACGGAACTTCTGAATAATCTTTTTATTATTAAGATAATAAATGAATTGGAGGTTTCTTTAAAGCGAGCATTTTTGGCCAAATTATATGTTTCAAAGCATTTGATCTTTTTAGAGAACAAGAATAAATTCCAATGGACATTATTATTGCTTTTTATTCCTATTTACAGTATATTTCCAAATATTTTTTATTGATCTTAACTTAACTTTTATATATATATATTAATAGCAGAAATTATAATCCTCTTCTGTCAGCTATTGAAAAATTAAAATTAGTTATATTTTATTCATTTTAAATTTTTATAGATCAATGTAAGAGAAATTGATATTTAATTGATGTCCGAATATGACGTAGCTTCTATTTTATAAATACATATTTATATATAATCTTTCTGACTATTATGTATATTTAATAAAATTATATTAATATTGCATATGCTTTATTATAATATGTTTTTACCTTATTCAAATGTAGCGATTTTTTAACTAAAACATTTATGATAGTAATCAGTATAATGTTTATATCTTTCACGGTGGAAGTAATCTTATGATATCTTAGGTTAGATATATTTTTGCATTAGTTTTTTGACGATTCATTAAATGTCAGTTTTTTATGTAACATTTAACGATTGAAATTAATACATATTATATGCACACATAATACATATATTTCAAATATATACTATTTAATCACTACTTATTAAGATTAGCTGTAACTTTAATAATAATGTTTTTTCTCCCACATTTTCATTCATTGATATCAATTTTTTTTTTTTTACATTTGTTTTAAATTAAGTATAGGCTATCCAACTCAAATAGCTATATGGAGCTGATAGATCTTCAGCCATACCATATATTAGTAGTCATAGCAATATAAAATTGCATAAGACTTTTGGCAGAGACTAGATATGGCTCTTATTTTGACTATTTATAGTCTCTGCCAAAAGTCTTATGCAATTTTATATTGCTATGACTACTAATATATGATATGGCTGAAGATCAGCCCCATATAGCTATTTGAGTTGGATAGCTGGGTTTGAAGACATGTAGATGTCTGAAAATTTCAGATTTTCCACTCAATAGATAACTTTTAGCTAAGTGCTAGGCTTTGGGTTGGTATTTTTAGATCTAGTGTCTGAACCTACCCTGACACCTCTCTGAGGAGTGCCAAAGCACGAAACCATGGTCAGGGGTTTGGGGAGGGGTTCCTGACAGAGATATTTTAAGTGCTGGCTCTGGCTAAGCATTTATCATAAAGCTTGTAGAGGAATTAGCAATCCTCTGTTTATAACTTACAAGCTTAAGAGATAGGGTCATGTGATCTATAAATTGATCTATGACTCTTATTTTGGCTATTCATCATTTAGTGTTTTTTATTAAATATTTGACCAAGAATTACACATACCAAAATAATTTTATAGAATTCTCTCTCCTTCTCTTTATGCCTCTTTTTTTTTTACATTATCCTTTCTTTTTTTATCATTTTCTTTCTTCTTTGCCTCCTATTCTTCCTTCCTTTTCTTTTTTTCCTCTGTTCTTTTTTTCCTCTACTTATTCTTTCTTTTCTTTTTTTACATCCTGCTCCCTCCCTCACCCATTTTTTTCTCTATCTATTATCCATTTATATATTTTTTTATATCTCTGACTACTTTTAGTTATATAATGTTCTTAATATCTAAAATGATCAAAGTATTAACGCTATGATTACTTTTAACACTGTAATCCAAGCCACAACTTTGTCTACTTATATGAAACTTTTTTAGAGTTCCATGTTTGACTCAACATCATTATACAAAACAAAATAATATTTATTTATTTTTTTCATCTTTTTTATATCCATATGTTTATTGCTTAATAAATAATCTCAAATGTAAACTGTAAATAAGATAAATATCACTATTATATAATTTATAAAATGCAAGTTAAGAAAATGCTAAGTTATATTAAGTTGGCATATGTATGAATGTATATATATATATTAATCAATCTTAAGCAAAATTAATAATACACAACATTGGTGGCCTAGTAGTTAGCATAGCTGCCTTCTATGCAGCTGGCCTGGGTTTGCTTCCCAGTCAATGCATTTGACACATAAAAAAAATAAAAAAATAAATAAATAAAATTTATTTAAAACATCAAACCATTTTTTTATTTCATATAGGAATCATCAAAATATCTTTTTTTATATAATCACGTGTAATGTGATGCACTATGGCTTCTCCTTTCTCAGAATCAGGAATATCTCAGCCACTATGCTCAGAAAAACCTGTTAATCCACCTTATCTTCCCTTTCCATTCCACATCCTAAATTTTTTCATACCCTTCACTATCCTGCTCTATCTCATTTCCACAACATAATTTTTGTCAACTCTATGGCCTTTATATCTAAATATCCTTATCTTTGCCCAAACCCAACACAAAAACAAAGAACCTACTTTCTGTATAATCACTTTGTTTATATTTATTCTCCACAACTTCATTCTTTGTACACTTTTTGCTTGCAGGCATTTACATTCAATTAATAGAGATGCCTAATATTTTCTCTGTCTTTCTTACATAACTTGCAGACTAGCACATCCATATTTTTCCATTTATGTGTATATTCCCTTGTTGCTAAAGATCCTGTTTGAACCTTAAACAGTAAACTGCTTTCCTTGCTATTATCATAAAAATTAATTCCCATCCAATATTCTGTTTACTTCTATATATGTTTAAACTCTTTTTACTCTCCATACTACTTCTCCATCTCTCCAATTTCCTATTTTTTATTAATGCATATATTCTGCTATCCCATTCCTTGCCACTATAACACTCAACAATTCTCCTAACATAATCATCCCATCTTTTAAAGTATATTGACATAAATTCTTTATCCAAATCTTCTGCAAACTGTACTATCTTCCTCACCCATCTTGTTGCCTGTCCTTTACTCATAACCCAATTAAATAATATTTTGGCTATTCTCTTATTATCCATAAATTGTAATCTACCGAACATTTTCATTTTGCTTTTTGCATCTCATAAAAACTTGACTATCTCATTTCTCCTTGTATTGTCTTCTTTGCCATTCACACACATCTAATGCATATTTTTCTATTCCTCTTTGTACTTTTTCTAAGTAATCTAACACTGTTTTACTAACACATAACTCATCATTACCATAAGTTAACCCTGCTACTGCCACTCCCTTCCATACAATTCTAGTTACATCATATTTATTATATGAAACCCCTATTAATTTTTTATTAGTCCCTTTCTTTTCTTTGCTTTATTTATTATTTTTTTCTCCCATTCATCCAAGAAATTTATCTGATTACCTAAAACAATTCCCAAATTGTTTATAGCTATTTTCCACATTTAATTTTATATCCTCCAATAAAAAAAATTTCTCTTCTCTTTCCCCAGTATTTATCATAATTACTTTTGATTTTTCTTTTACTAAATTTAATCTCCATCTCTTTACCCACCCACTCTTGCATATGTTTTCAGCATAACTTCCATATCTTCCCTATGTACTTTCTGTGCACAAGAAGATATCATCTGCAAATAAAAGACCCCATAAGGAATATACTCCCTTGCCATCTATTAATGGTATATCCACCCCTCTTCCTATTGCTCTCTCCATTTCTCTTGAATATAACAAAAACAAAATAGGTTACATAGGGCACCCTTGCTTTATTCCCACCCCATTTTTAACATTAACTGATTTTATATTTCTTAATTAATATGTATAGTAATTATTTTCATACAATCTCTTAATAAAATCCATTAAAGCTCCATTCATTCCCAAATTTACTAAATTTACTCATAATCTATTTCTATTTACTTTATCAAATGCCTTCTCTATATCTATAAAAAACTATATATAACTGTCTATTTGTATTTCTAGTTATATTTATAATTTGTGTAACTACAAATAAACTATCTCCTATACACCTATCCAATCGAAAAACCTCCTTGTATTTCTCCCTCTATGTTATTTTCTTCCATCCACTTTGTGACTCTTCCGGTCATTATATAAGCAAAAACTTTATATAGCACTGACATTACCACTATCAGCCTATGATTGTTTACTTTCTATGATCTTTACCCTTCCCTTTAAATAGTAACCTTACTCTTGTATTATTCCAGCTATCTAGAAATTCGCTCTTCTGTGCTATCTTATTAAAACATGATAATAGGTTTAATTTTGCCCTATTTTCTAAATTCATCACTATCACTGCTGCCCATCCATCTACACCTCTTGCCTTCCCACTTTTCAATTTCTTTCTTGTCTCATTCAATTCATTTTCTGTAAACCTCATATTTCCATTACTTTATGCTTTCATATTTGTTATCACTCTGTCCTTCACATCTAACATGGTAAACTATTCTTTAGCACCTCTATCAAGTGGAGATCATTCAAATTATAAAACATTATAATTATTGGTCATTGCAATATGATATATGAAAGACAGTCATTAATTTTTTATTGAAAAATTAGGTAATAATACACTTGAGTTTATTTATTAATCTTTATATATTTTTTTAATGTTTTCATGCACTATAATTTGATTGATGTTCTCTGGATGAAGTTGATATAAAATAATTTGTCATGTTATTATTAAAAGAAGACATATTGGTAAGGTTCTAAAAGTTTAATGAATAGGAATGAAAACTGATTTGATATTTTAAATAAATTTATTTATTTTTGAGTTATTTATTATCAGTTTTGTTTAAGATTGATTAATATTTTAAATTTTATAATGAAGACAACATTATGAACAATTTTCAAACTTGAAATTTGGCTAACTGAAATGCTATATATATATATATATAATGTTTAAATGCATGTAGGTTTTCTACACTAAATTTAATGAAAATTAGATAGGACTTGAACTCAGATCTTCAAACTCCCTACAACCATCCATCCCATCTTACACAAACAACATGCATGACCACAAACATGCAAAAAAGTTAAATGATCTCCAATATATGCATGCATCCCATGCTGAACCAGCACTCATCAGCTGTGTATATTGAAGATCATTTCTCTTTTTCTCATGTATGTGATCATGTGGGTCAGTTCTGTAAGATAGGTTCAATGGCTGTAGGGAGCTTGAAGATCTGAGTTCAAGTCCTGTCTAATTACATTAAATTTAGTATAGATAATATACATATATTGAAATATTACTTATTCAGACTTATTCTGCCCATCCTTCTTCCATATATTTACATGGACATATTAAGGTCATATTTGTGAGGGGTCAAAATAACAATGTCAACATGGGTATGATAATAATAATGACATCAACAAGAGTTTTGAGCATTCAATCCTCGGATTTTTAGTAATATGAGTGGTGAAGATTGAAGCTTGTCTATTAGGGTTTAAAGATTTTCTATTTTAATATGGACTGATTGTATATATGTGTGGGAGATGGTGATACAGGCAAGCTGATGAGTGCTGGTTCAGTGTATGAGGCATCTATTGGAGCTCGTTTATCTTTTTCACATGTATGTGATCATGTGTGTCAGTTGTGTAAAATGGGATGGATGGCTGTAGGGAGCTTGACGGTCTGAGTTCAAGTGTTGTCTAATTACATATATATATATATATATGGGGGGGGGGCGTCTGTGTATTTTTTTAAAGTTAATTAATACAATTGCGGATGTTATTGCATTGAAATGTTGGGAAGTAATCAAAATTAACATGCAGGTTAACTCAAAAACTACTTTATTTATATATATGGTGTAAATATTTAATTACTTAAAATTAAATGATAAATTAAGTTATTATAATTTTTAAAACTACTAAGAATTTTGAATTAATATTAGTATTATATCAATAAAAATAACAGTTGGATTTAAAATCTTAGAACACTTAAAGTTAACTTGGATTATTATAATAAGTATATAGCCATTATATTATACTTATTTCTGCTCAAATTAAAGGCAGATAAACATAAACCAGTTTCGATGACCTGCAGGGTATTTGTTTCATTATTGTTTTATATTTTGGATTTGTTTACTTCCTAATTTTATAAACATATCGGTATATACTTTTAATATAATTTTCTTGATTAAAACCAAAGAATAATGAATGCAATAGTATTTTACATGGAGAAAGTGAAGGATCACAATATTATATCTATGCAAAACAAATCCAAAATATTCTATGATTGTAGGTATTTTCAAATTTTATAGAAATGTATATTATTACATGATATGGATATTAATATGGCTGTTTGTTTTTTGTTTACAAATCTGCAGATAATGAGAGAAGACTTCAAATAGCTAAATTAATATTACCTGGAATTAGGACTTGCTTGCTTATTTTGATTTTTGTAATTTTACTATAAAATTTTGAAATAGCCACTTATAAACCACATTGAAGATTACGAATGTTGTGGTTTTAATATTTGAATAGAATCCTCTCTATCTATTTTGCTGTACATGAATGAGTTATGTTGATTATGATATTTCTGTATTTTGTAATTCAGGGCAGTGAAAAAGAAATGATCCATGGTTTCTTTCATTTTGTTGCATAGTGAACATGTGGCATCAATGTTAGAGAATTTCATACTAACTGAAATGAAAAATTTGTTGGGAAGGCCATCAAAATTAATTTGATTAAAAAGTAGATTTTAGAAACCATTGTTTGAACTTTTTAATAAGGTGATGATTATTGAGTTGAAATATTGAGTGAGAAGCATTTTGACATTGTTGAGTATGTTGTACAATATACATTGATAAATGGTAAGGTAAAACAACCTTTGAATATTGGTCTATATGGAAAAAGCCTCATCAATAGCTTTTCACAGAAAAACAGTGAAAGTGAAGGATAGGCTCTATTTATCAGACTTGGAAATTATCAGATGGTCAGATTTGAGTAGTTATTTATGATTTGCCCTATAACTAATAATAGACACCCATTTACTAACTAATATTGAATAGTTAATTTATATGTATAATAATGTGTGTGTAAACTATACTTTAAATCATATGTAATATTTTAATTAAGATTATTAAAGTTTTATGTATAATTAATAATAATAAATTAATCACTCAAAAAGTATGGTCATTCCACATCTAAATGGAAAAGAAAAGAATGAGCAAAAAATCTACTTTAAAAATGAGTTTGTGTGACTATACAAAACAATCTGTGAACCATGAATATATTCACATATAGAAGTATGATGGTTCATTTTTCTCTTTAATTGATATTTTACAATGTTAACTTTTAGTTTCCTCTATAGTAACCCTTTATTTCTGAAATATTTTAACACTACATCAAATTGTAGTTATCTAGTGTATTCTACTCTCTGCCATAATATCTTCCCAATGGAAACAATTGGCATTGCAATTCTTTAGGCTCTCTATGAGGTAATCCTTATAAAATTTACAAAGTATCAACTTCTAGAAAATTCATTTAAAGTTTATCATAAAGCACCCTTTTGGGAAGTTTTCCTTTGTTCATTCATTTTACATGTCCAATTCAACAAAGATGACATTTTACAATATGGACTCAATACAATCAAATCCAGATCTTGCCACTGATTTTTTAAAATCTTTAAATGAATCTTTTCTGATGCATTTAGATTACACTGATAGTGTGTCCAACACATTCACACAATAAATTAACTAAAATATAAGCTTTATATATAGCTAACTTAACTGCCATAGTTATTTCCTTATGATGAAATTTAACTTGTTAAGTGCAACAGCACATTGGAGTCTGAGATAGATCTCAACATCTAATTCCACCTTTCTACTTACAAAACTACCAGTATTTAAACTGGTTTACATTCTCAACATCTAAATGAATGTTGTTGAAGATTTTTCTTTCATCATTGGCTCTATTTTTTGAAAATTAATTAATAAACCAATATCTTTATAAGTTGCATTCAGAACATTAAAAAAACATATTGTCCTTTAGACAGTCAAAAACAGCACAATCATCAACATATTGTAAATCCAGAAACCAAAATGTTGTAGTTTTTTTTCTTTTAACAGATTAAAATAAAAATTTCATCATCAAACCTGGATTGTATTTTTGATCCCTGCTTGATTAAGCCACTTATGAATAATTCCAAAGACCATAGTCATAAAAGATTCAAATAAAAATTCCATCATCAAACCTGGATTGTATTTTGATCCCTGCTTGATTAAGCCACTTATAAATAATTCCAAAGACCATAGTCATAAAATTTGAAAACAGTACTGGAATAAATATACATCTTTGTTTAAAACCAGTTTTCATTTCAAATATCTCAGATGTTTTATCTGTAGTAATAACACTTTCTTTCATTCCATCATGTCGTAGCTCTACAATATGAATAAATTTTGATGTGTTCAATCAATACCTGCATCAAATCAATAAAAGCCAATATATAAATCATTCCTTTGATTACAACACTCTTTTTGCATTTGTCTGGCAATGAATACTATATCTATAGTACTTTTTGATTCTCTAAAATTGCACTGAGTTTCTGATAATCATTCATCTATAGTTGGAAGCCACTTATTTAACAAAATTCTTCTGAGGATCTTTGCTGTAATAAATAATAATGATATTCCATGATAATGAATGCACTCTTGTACATTATCTTTATTTTAAAAATTGGACTAAAACATGCTTAAGATCAGACAGTAAAACATATGTTCATATGTTCCTTAAATATTCCAATATTTTTGAAGCTAACATATTTCCACCATGTTTTAAAACTTCCAGATATTTTTATCATGACCTGCATTCACTCTTTCCATAATTAAGATTACAAAGAATTGTTTTGTCTTCACTAAGCTGCAAATCTTTGTCTAAATCTAAATGTGTAAATAAAATGGATATATTTAAAGTGTCATCTCAGTTCTCATATCATTATTCAAAAGATGATCAAAATACTCTTTCTACCTGTTTAAAATATTATTGTTATCATAAAAGAAACTATCATTGCTGGATTTAAAAGAATTATAATATTTCTCAGATTTATATGTTGATTTCAGTGCAGCAAAAAAATTTGGAATATCATGATTATTGAATGTCTGTATTTTCTTTGCAGTTTTAATCCACTAATCATTTTTCAACTTTCTTGTCAGTCAATGAATTTCTGCCTGCAGATTCTTATATTTATTATTAAATTCTACACTTAATCTATTATTCTTCCAAGCAGAAAATGCCATATCACTAATAATTAGATCATTGTCAACCAACAAGTCAAAATTATTTTTAGTGAACCCAAAAATAATTTTACTTGTATCCATAATACACTCCTGAAAAAAATTCCATGCTTCAGTAATAGGAAAATCCTGAAGTGCCAACTTGACAATATTGGTCTACAATAGTTGTTTGAATTTAGTACATGCAATATATTCTTCTAAAGAATGAGGATCATTTATTTATTCTTTTAAGGAATGAGCATCAATTTTCTTGTGAATATGATTGGATATCTGATTTTTAATGCAATTATTTTAATGATGGATCATACTAATATATGATCTGTCCAAAAATCTGAACTTGTAAGTTCTCATGTAATGTGAACTTCTCGTGTATTCTGACTTCTAACAAAAGCATAATCTATTAAATACTATTATTTTAAGTGTAAGTGCATCCATGTTTCTTCTACCTAAGCAAAGTGTTTGTGATAGTCAATTCACGTGTTGTGCATAAATTCAATAATAATAAACCATTTGAATGTACAGCCCCAATACCATTATTTCCAATAACTTTTGGCCAAAGTATAACTATTTGTAGTAACACATAAGTTAAAAGATCCAAGTAGAAAACTTCAATTTTTTCCTATTTAACAAAGAGTAAAAGCTTTTCTTCTCAGAATTCTCTGAATCTAAGATTGAAGCATACACATCGATAAAAATGAGCTCTAGTACTATTATGCAAGGCCAGTTTTAAGATCATTAACTTTAAATTGATACAATATGGAATTCCAACAATAGAAACGTAAATTATATTTTACAGCAAATCCAATATCATGCATTCGTCTTTCACTGACTGATGTGTCTTTCCAAAAAAACTTGCGTCCATCTATTTTAATAAATTTCTTTTCTCTGGGATTTAACTTTCCCACCAGAATAACTATGTCAATCTTAAATCTTGACTGTTTGCAGCCCTCTATTCTGATTTTTAAAAAGTTTCAAGTGTTCCTATATTTAAACAATATTAATTTACATTTATACTTACCTTTAGCATTACCACTACCTCTTACTATACCACTTCTACTGATATTATTATTACTATTCTTATTGTTTCTACTGCTGATGTGAATAATCCATTAGTCATGACAGCCTAACCAGATTGTAAGAGATGGTTCTTTTTAGACTATATTTTCTAGATCCTTTCACTCCAATGGGGGAACTTTAAAAATAGCTGCCTAAATACACAATCTTTTCCAGCTGAAATTTTTGTCTCACTTAAATCCAGTTCCAAACCAATTCATTAGTGATTCTACTGTCTCAAGCAAAGATCACAATTTAAAACTTCCAGCATACTAAGCTTTTTCTCCATCACTGCTTTCTTAATTCTTGAGAGCTTGAGTTAAAAAAATAAATATTGGAGTCAAAAATGCTGTGTGTGTAGTTAAAGGATGGAAATGTTGGTGCACAAGTACCCAATCCCATTGTTATGATCATTATAAGGAGATGCCTGATAGCATGAGAGATTCATGATGATAAGTTGCTAACAATAACTTTAGAGACTAAAGAAGTTTACAGAAAAAGCTGCATCAGAAACTACCTAGCTTTTGATGAACCAATATCCTGTTCTACATAGCAGTGGGAACTCTTGGTCAGGCACTGTTTATTTGATATTCACAGCTGGCCTTCATATCTAAAAGTCATTCCCCTATCTGCCACCTGTGGAGCCTGTGCAGTGAGTGCAGCAATAATAGTAGTATTAAAAAACATACACCAATGAAAATCATTAGAGATCATAAAATAATGTTTTAATTTTTTCAATTTAGATTCTCTACGTTAAAATGTGAAATATAAAGCTGAAATTTATTTGATGAATTACAATCATTACTAAAAAAAATACAGGATAATGAGGATGAAAAAATAACAGGATATGAGATAATTGCTTGTTCTTTGATTTTTCAAATGAGAAGATATTATTGTTCTGAAAAAAAGTATTGTTAAAATGGAAAATGAAAGCAGAAAATCTGGTTTGTATTAAATTGTCATGTCAACATTCAAAGTGAATGTAGTTTCTAATCAGTCTTGTGTCTTAGAGATTTGAGCAATGCATAGTAAAAATCATTGCATAGTTGAAATCAAAGAATTTTTCATGAGAATAAGGAAGAATATGGGAAAATGTCAAATCCAAAGAGAGATATCAAAATGATATTGTAAATAGCAAGGTCAGATTTTAAGACAGAAAATCTAAAAGATGTAAGTTAAATTACTTTAATTTATCATAAGGCTGTAATGTTAAAGGAAATCAATATTTGGAACCAAATGCATAAAATTTATTCTGTGTAATTCCTAAATTCTTTTGCTGGACTCATTTTGTCAAAAGTCAATTTTTGAATAAACCCATTTTAATTATTGACACTACTTTTAATAATTCATTAAATTGAATTAGTTTGTTTAGTTTATTATTATTATTATTATTATTATTAATCATCATCATCATCTAATTAATTGAATGGAAAATTACATGTTGTTTGAATAGCACAACAGTTCTATTTTGGAACAAAACTAAGATTTTTTTAAACTTTACTCAGCATTAGAATCAATTCAGGAATCTTTAACTTTCAAATCGATCACTCTACCACTACACTTGGTACTTTTATTATTATTGCTGTTGTTGTAATAAGAGATCATTATAATGTCACTCCTAATGACTCACCTAAGACTTAAGACATTCTTTGATTCATGATTTATGTGATTCACTGAATTCCTAATGCAAAAATGTTTGATAAAATGAATAATTTGTTTTTTCAAATAAGATTATAACTAACAGGCAGTAAATTTATTGAATGTTCATAAATTTGTGCAGGTGAACTAGTCTTGTTACAAATGACATTGTTTTCAAGGAACATGAAATCCAAACAAGAAATAAGAACCTAAGAATTTATTTATTTTTAATGTAAAGAATATTGCAACGTAATGACAATCCTTACAATAATCACCCATCTCATCTTAAAAAATATTTGATGAATCAATTTATATATATATAAAAATACTAAACAAATTTATATATCCTAAACTAAGTATCATTGGATTTTTTTAGCTGGTATTTTGTAAATGAATCTGAAATGTCAATAAATAAATGACTTCAAGCAAATTCAGTTGCAATCAAAATGTCAGTGGATTGAAACTTCAGGAAGTCCTTACTTCAGTTGTATTAAACAAAGTGATGAAAAATAAAACAGGCAAAACTTACTATACATATTGCCACACACAGCGAGCTAGAGTAATCAATGGATTCCAGAAGGCTTGTGCATAAAATCCCCATCTAGTGCTTACTCATCCAATATCCCCAGACTAGTTTCTGGCTTGTGGCCTTCATCAGTGAGGAGCTTTGGACCTGAGAGCACTGCACCTAGATCATGTGATGTTTATTGATGAAAAATAAGTCACAAACTAGTTATGATTTGATTGGAAATATAATCTAAATTTTATTGCCCTGTTATTCATGCTTACAGAGATGACTCTAAACTAGAATGATATTGGGGATTACTATTAAATACAAATTTATGATTCTTTCCATGATATGACTTTGTTATAAACTCATTAATTCAATTAAGTCAAATATTCTATTGTAATAATAAATACTTTGAGTAAAAAATCTTTATAATTTTATAAGTTTTATAGATTGATCTTATGAATAAGCAATCTAATCAATTGCGGCCAAAGAATTGCATTTACATACGGATATATATATAATGAATATTAATAGATAACTTGTGAAATATAATTGCTATATTAAAGATTTTTAACGTCAATCTTAAAAATAAATTTTATACATTTGGGATATTCCTGTATACACAGATCTCAGCTCACAGAAATGAATTATTTTGTGATTTCTTGTTTAAGTTGAATTTTCAAGAAAACCACATTCTCGTGCACATATTTAACATTATTCATACAGAATAAACATCTTTTTAACATATCATAAAAATCGTTACATATATATAACAAGAGATGTTTGCATATTATAGGAAAAATAAGAGCTAAGAACTGCATTATCTTATATTTCACAATTTTTGCATTTTATATATGTTGGGAAGTGTTTGCGTAAGACTGGATTTAAATACTTCACGGAACAATCACGTCTAGATACGGTATTAATACGTGATTGTTTCCGTGAAGTATTTATATTCGTAAACGTTACATATTTCATCAGCAGTATAAATCATTTATGTGCGATTAAAATTATTAGTAAGACTGGATTTAAATAAGTAGAGTTTATCTAAATAAAGAAATGCCATATTTTATATTTGTTGTGAGCATATAGATTTGAATCAGTTTGTTTTTCGGTATTTGCTTGATTGAATTATTATGAGGCTTGTAAATTAGTTATATAATGCTTTTTAACTGAAAGTAAACATAAAAGCACGTTAAAGAATGTTCAGAAATTAATTTAAAAATCACTTTATTTAACAATAATTTAAATTTTCAAAAAGAAGAAGCCTATTATGTGATTATTGCTTTTTTATCAAAAAACTAAATTAATTACTTTTATGTTGCATTAAGTTTCTTTTAACACTAATCATATTAATGTTAAACATTAATTGCTTTAGAATAACATTGAGATTACATCACACAAGTTTTGTCCAGAGTTATACAATCCATATTATTCTTAAAATATAGACAGTTATATTGTAATTTTATATAATTCTTTTACACTTCATCTTTTGTACTAAATTCAATTGCAATGAATTAAGTTTATATATATTCTTTGATAAGTTTTACTTCATATTTTCAATAACATTAAAAAGTTTATTTTTCACATTTTTAAAAACTAAAACAAATTACAAAAAATCTATAATGCCTGTATATATGTTAAGTTCTCTGATTGAAATCAGGTATATTAACTAGAGAGTAGATTATTATGATCAAGTGATAACGTTTGATCATCTATGATGGTAGCTTGCATCTATTTGACATCTTAACACATCTTAATTTTAGACTTACACTATACATTTTAATAACTCATATACATAAATGAAATAAAATAAGTTGAGAATAAATTTAACTTATACTGCAAACATTTAAAATGAGAGTTTGACATTCTGTTGTTGTGTAATTCCATAGACTATTAGACATTCGAGTTTTTTCTTTTGTAAGAATTGGGAAAAGTTTTTGATAGTAATTTAGACAAATTTAATAATGGACAGGAAATTCATCATTCATATAATATTCAATTAACCAAACACTTTATTACTTTTACAATGCTTTATTATCCACATTTAGTTGAGATTAGGAGATATAACATTCTGAAGAAGATTGTTGGGGCAATCAAAACTATAAACTGCAGTAAAGGGTGGATATTAAAGCATTGTAAAAGTAATAAAGTACTTGTATTTTTTTATATTGGACTATTTCCATCATCTAATATGGGTGTTGAATGTCTTTAGAAAAGTTTAATTTTATTTAAATATTCCAAATGCATTCAACTGTTAGTAATATCACAGCAAACAAGTTAGTATATGCACCAACTGTTAGTAATATCACAGCAAACAACTGTTAGTAATATCACAGCAAATAGGTTAGTATACGCACTAACTATTAGTGTATGCACAACGTTTCGAGAGGTATTTTTCTCCCCTCTTCTTTAGGTGTTGCTGGTTTGACCAGTGACTACTAGCATGGGATTCGAACCTGGGTTTTTAGATTCTTGATTATTAAATTTTAAGGTAACACTCTAGACAATTGAGCCATCCTGCCAAAGGCAACAGTATGTAGTAATTT
Source organism: Epiperipatus broadwayi (assembly GCA_028023455.1). Classification (NCBI taxonomy): domain Eukaryota; kingdom Metazoa; phylum Onychophora; class Udeonychophora; order Euonychophora; family Peripatidae; genus Epiperipatus; species Epiperipatus broadwayi. The sequence goes on along the minus strand of JAQFVV010006603.1, from coordinate 135,950 downwards.
CATATACTTATTTATGAGGTTCCTCCTGATTTCTCCACTTTTTCCTCAGAGCAAAGTTGATTAGTGTTTTTCATACATTATGTATAGTCACACTAGGTTGGCTTATGGGATTTTTTTGCCATTGTCATGTGAGCAGCTTATTTAAATTTTCTTCTTTGTACCTTTTCTTCTTTATCCAATATTTTTGTATTTTCCCAATCAAACGTATGTTCATTGGTACATACATGATCTGATACCTTAGACACATCTGTTTTCTCTCTTCTAATCATCAGTTTATGTTCTTGCATATACTAACGTGTTTGTTGTGATATTTAGTGCATATACTAACCTGTTTGCTGTCATATTACTAACAGTTGCTTGCTGTGATATTACTAACAGTTGGTGCATATACTAACCTGTTTGCTGTGATATTACTAACAGTTGAATGCATTTGGAATATTTAAATAAAATTAAACTTTTGTAAAGACATTCAACACACATATTAGATGGTGGAAATAGTCCAATATAAAAATGCAGCTAGAACACCATCATCACAAACCTTCAGAAAAACACTAATAAAGTATTTGGTTAATTGAATATTATATGATATACATTTGGAAATGCAATAAGAAACAGTAGTTATTATCTTCATCATTCCAGAAATTTCTTATATGAAAATGACTTCATAGCTTTAAAAATCAATTTTTATTCTGCTTCTATTAATGATTAAATTTTAGCAATAATACTTTTTTTTCTTTATTTAATGATTATTTTATATTCATTATTTTTGAAAAATGATTGCAATGTTTACATCTTAAGAAATCACTATTGATTCTATGAAATTAGTGCTGTATAAAGCCATCACAAGTACTACATTCATGGTAAAGGTGATCAGATAAACAGAAGTAATTATAACATGAAATTTTTGTAACTAAAACTCTATGTTTATTTGCCAATAAGTTAACAGTAATAAAGTAAATTAATCATGCTTCATATATAACAACTTACATAGATTAGTATTAAAAGTAACAATTCATGGCTATGGAGGCATATTAAATCATAATAAGGCCAGTGCATCCTGTAAATATCTCTATTCACTTTTGAATCTTCAGTGGTGAAATTTAGTTGGTACATCCATAGTTCTCTTGAATTTTCTTTAGTTTCAACCCAATCAGCTCCATTGATATGAGTGTGGGCAACTTTGATTTTCCTTAATGCCATTCTTTTTCTGGAACAGGAATTAATGTTTAATTAACAGCTTAATTAATCTCTGTCCTGATCTGTTCTTTTAGTCATAAATATTTCCTACAATTAAAAACACTTATTTATCAAAAATATGTTTACTTTAATTAAAATTAATTTCTATGAAAGACAATAATATTAAGAGACATGTTTAACTTGCAATTATATGAGATGATTAATAATCAGGAAGATATCTGTCTAGGAAATTGTCATAGAATTAGCAGAGTGAAATGAATGACAAATGAATAAGGATGTAGAAGATTAAAAGGGTAATGAAGAGCAAATAATGATTAACTAATGTAAATGAATAATGAATAGACCTAAGAATGAGAAGAAGAGAAAAAGTATGTGTTAAGATAATGGGTAGTTAATTTTTCATTGAAATAGATATCCTGAAATACTAATCTGATGCTACTAAAACAAAAACAAGGATTCTAAGTTTAAATAATTAAAGAAAGGGGTTTAAATATTTGGAATTTTAATTAATCAATAAGAATAAAGATAAGGGTCTAAGATAATGTGTACTAATTGATTTTAAAAAAATAAGTCTGACAATCAAAATCAAAGTTTAAAATTATAAATCAAGAATTTCTCAGAGTTCATAAGATTTTAGAATTTAATAATTTCTTAGTGCATATCTGGATCAGCAGGAGGATTTTATGGCTATCCAAATATAGAGAAAACAAATTATATTACATAAGGAGAATTACTAAAGGATATTTAACTCCTTTACTGGTAATAATAAAGACTAAATTTTCTAATAACTCGATAAATCTATAATAATAAGGTAAACATAATCAGGTTAACCATTAGATAATCTTTAAAATATTTTGATCACAATTACAACCATAATAATAGGATAATAATAACATCATCTAAGAATAATTTGAATTTGACACAACTTTGATCAATATGACTAAACTCAGTGAATGATTGTATCTTACAATTTATTGGGATATTATTCTTTAAGATCAAATATTTGATTTTTAAGATATCACTTTAAAGTAGCATCTCTGCTTAATAACTATGATATTTTAATTAGACAATAATAAAATTTTGTATGCTCTAAATATAAGAGTTTAATAAAATTTATTAATGATATGCTGAACATATAATAACATTGATAATACTGAGGGATGACGATGGCGATAGCAATAATAATAATATGGATAGTGTTTAGTAATAAGATTACTGATAATTTACTAAATTTCAAAACAAATTTTATTTACAATTAATATTTATACACTCAAAATATATATACTGTATATCCTTTATCAAATTTTTAAAAAGGAATGTTTATAATAAAATAAAAAAAATTTATTAGCATAATTCTAATAAATCCATTTACTTATGTTTCTAATACTAACAAAAGAATATCTCCTTGAATCAAAAATTAAAATTGTAATACATCATTAATGTTTCACAGTATTATTTACTTATTCTTTTAATTTACATCCTTCCATCTTATTAAAAATTTATTAAATTTGGTTACCATGGATAGGTTTATTACATTTCAATATCAAAATTAAATATATAAGTATGATGATCACAAGGATACTATTTAACGAATGCTAGGCTGATACTACTTAATACTAGGCACTTTTAAGATGACGAATATTCCTTAAGTCATCGATAATTATGCTTATTTCATCATATTGAGAAGTCTATGTAACTTCCTAATTCTATTTACCTAAGATGTTGGATTGGTAATATAACTCAAATCTACCTAAAATAAATCAGTATCACTGTAACTCTATATTTGGTTCCCTGATATCCCATTATAAAACTTTTCTATAACACAATTAAAAATTTTAGTTTACTAATATTTAATTAAAAATAGCCAACAATAAATTCAGTACATACATTTGATATCACTTTGAGCCAATAATAAACTGGTACAATAATATAGTATTATAAATTATTACTTAACAGAGACATTACTATTTGGTATCATCGTTTGCCTAATGCTGACATGGTTTACAGATCTAGTTTATACTTTCTCAAGGATGATTTTATTGTTACTAAATATTAAACCATCAAGAATTAATGGGGTGAAATTTGATGCCATATGTAATATATCCATAAGTGTAACAGTGATGAGCCAAGGCAGATAAGTAGGTAAATAACCTAGTCCATATGATTTTTATATAAACACGTTATCTTAACTATTATTACTAAAATTTCTAATCCCTTCAATTAGTCTAGTACTATTTCATGGGCTACTCCCATTTTGATCACTTCCTCATTAATTAAATCTCTTGAAGCCATTCCCCAAAGTAATTGTTTGAGCAAAGTGACTTTGAGGTGTTGTCATATATACAACTTTTAACAAGCTTGCTCAATGCTTGGTTGTAATCATATACTTGCTCCTTTTTATTTTGCCATCTATTACTAAAATGTAGCTATGCTACATGCTTCAAGATCTGGGGCTGAAATATTTATTTAATTGTCCAACTAATACTGTGTACTGCAAATTCTTTGAATCTTCATGATCATATAATCAATATGTGGTTTCAATTACATAATTTAACAAGGCAACTTTAATGAGGTCACTAACAGTTCCATCAATTAAAGAAAGATTCTTGATCATCTTTAGGTAAATTGGCCAATCAAAAAGATGAGTCACAGTGAATTTGTTTGTAGTTATTTGCAGTACAAAAAAATCATCTTGATACCCTAATCTAAATTAATAATAATAAATTTTTACATGATTATCTTGCTAACTTCCCAATGGGCTGACTCCAAGTCACTTTCAATTTATGGGATTTAAACCTCAAATTTAATCCTGTCAGCTGGAACAGTTTTCTGCTTTGTACACCCATCATGATTACTGCAATCATGGTAAAGGTAGTCAAACAAGTAGAAACAATTATAACACAATAAATTTTTGTAATTAAAACTTGGCATTTACTTGCCAACAAATTAACAGTAATAATGTAAATTAATTATCCTTTGTATATAACAATTTAACAAATAATAATGCTTACATAGATTAATATTAAAAGTCATTCACAATTTCACAGCCATGGAGATATAATAAATTATAATAAAGCCAATATGGCCTGTAAATGTCACTAGGTCCATTATTGAACCTTCATTGGTACAATTCACAGGATACAGCCATAATCTAACACTCACTCTGTCTTGCAGTTTGCTTGTTTTCAATATGATCAGTTTCATCGATAGGAGTGTGTGTGCAACCTAAATTTTGCTGGCAGGTGAACTTTTATTTTTTTTTCAGTGCAATCTTATGCAACAATACTATAATCATGGAAAGTTCTACATCACTAATTACTATTAATGTTGTTTTGTTTCTGAAACATAAATCAATGTTTATTATCAGTTTAATTAATCAGTCCTGGTCTAGTCTTTTAATCACAAATATTTCCTACAACATAAATGCTTATCATAAATAGTTTTTCCTTTGATTAAACATATAACTTTATTTCTATTTTTTACTTTCATTATAATTTAGTTCTTTTATTTGTTTCACGTTTAGCATTTATTTAAAATTTAGCACAATTTACTTTATTTCCAAACATGGCATATCATTTTAATTATTCTAAATATAGCAGTTAGTAACTATATACCTATTTAAATAATTTGTAAAAATAATCCCACTTTTTGATCCTTTTATAAGTCTTTTAACTTATTTTTACATAAATTGTAACATTAATATTTTTTATATAAATATAAAATAAAACTAAAACAAATAAATGTCATCTGGGCCTTTGTTTTGTCTGTTACAATCATATTTTATAACTTGTTATTTTTTTGTATAAATACTCTCTCATCTCTTTTTAAATAAATCTGCTGTGAAATATCACAGCCATATTTGTCCGGTGATAATTATTCTTCTAACTTTAATTGTAATCTCATACTGCATTTGTCCAGTGATAATTATTCTAACTTTATAATCTCATAAAATATATTGGACTTTTTTTTAATCAATCATAGGTATAACTTTATAGATCCATAACTGGCATCCTTATGTAGAATATTGAAAAACTTTGGAGTTTGGACATATGGTAAAATAAAAAACAATGAGGAACTGTGCATTGGCATTAGCCAAATTTATATAGAAGAGAATGCACAAAGAAATGGATGTTTTCATTTTCATTTTGAAGAACATCAAAAAGTTTAGTCCACTCCAGAGATTGCTCATTATTTTGATTTTGGGGTAAAGAAATCAATCGATTAAGTTTATCTGAAGGTCTTGTGCAAGCGTTATTTTGCAACGTCATAAAGTTAGATATTTCACAGCAGATCTAATACCAAAGTATCATACTAAATACTTAGTGTTTTTTTTTAATTAACTGATTTATAAACTTTAGAAAAAGCATAAATAATTACTCAAAATTATTTTCAAAAACAAGTGCAGCTCTTGTTTTAGAAGTTTAATGATTTGTTGTAATTATTTTTCAAGCCATTTGTTTTTTTTTTTTAACTATATGAACTTATATAGATCTGTAAAAGATGCAAGTGTTCTAAGATAGTGTAAAAAGTTTTAGATCTATGGTTTGAATTCATCTACTTTTAAAGAATATCTAAGAGAGAGAAAGAAATATATAGAGGTGGAAGATAATTAGAGAAAAGAAGGTAGACAGAATGAGTATATATGTGTGTGCAAGTGGTGATAATGTTATTAATTTTAATCTTTAGCATTAATGTTATTATGTATTACTTTTATTAATATGTGATGATAATAATATATAGACTTTGGTCTACTGAGACCAGGATGGCAGCTGAATTTTAATAGAAACACCTCACCTGAAAGGACAAAAACGAAAGCAAAAATCCCAAAACTAAAATCAACTAAAAAGTTTTAAGTAGGAACAGTTAACTTGTCCATCAATAAATCATGAATGAAAAATGATCTAAAACTTGTAAAGGAAAAGTTATCGCAATAAGCAGTGGGCTGTTGGGAATTGAATCTTCTTTTGGGAAATATAAAATTATTTGAAACAGAAACACATCTTTAAAGAAATACAGCACTTCACAAAACTTGTCACTTAATAATATATAGTTTAAATTTAGCTGATCAAAATATTCATATGTTAGGGTAAATTATATGATTCAGTGACTCGTATAATAGATATAACTTCTTTTTTTTAAGAATCAAAAAATAGTAACATGTATAATGTGACATATATATATATTACAATTTAGATTCTGCTGAGACAAATTTTTAGATTGTTCAATATTAAGTGCAATTGCTAAAATTTAATATGAGTTGAGCTTTGAATTGATAGCCTTTTTAAACAACAAATATTAATTTGATTTTGATTTTAGTTCACAAATTTAAAAAAATTTGTTTATTGCCTTTTATTATTACTCCAGAATATCATCTTTAATCAATTTCCATTAAGCAAATTCTCAAGTACTTACTGATAAATAATTGTATAATGTGTAAAGTTTCCAATTCACATAATACAATAAAGATTCACTAATTTCAGAGTGATTTATTTAAAAAATAATCAAATGATTATTATTTAGATCATATTACTTACAAACATAGTAGATGACAAGTGAAGCCTCACTCTAGAAATCATTAATCCTCAAGTTCATTATGTTATCATAATGATAAACCACATGGCAGTGTGTATTGTAGTTATCTGTCGATTTGTTAAGAAGATAACATATTACATTATTCAAGTTTTGAATTTTGTTTTTTAAAATAAGATATAAAATCATGCCCAATAGCATTTGAAAGTTTATCACTTAAATTATAAAATCAAATTTTTATGATTAAAATTACTTTATTTTACTTTTGAAAACTATCCTTTGGATTATTATCTTGAGTATTTTAAATGGCAGATGTAGGTAAATAAGCATTTAGCAAAAAAAAGTAAAACCAACATATTAGAAAAAAAATGGAGTACTAAAAATATATAACTAAAAGTTGAATTAATACTTTCTTTGTTCCCTGGAAATTCATTCTCTAGGCAGGGGTTCCTGCCCATTTGGTCTCTGTACACCCTTGGCTTTTAGTAGATTATCTGGTACACCCTATTTATTAAAATAAGAAATAAATAATAAATTAATCATAAAAGCAGTGAAATCTGATTTTTTTTGCCTAACCCAGCAGGAGAACTGTCCATACAAATAGATTGTACTAATTACCATGAAAGGTCATTTACATTTTAAAAAATCATCCATCAAATTCATCATGTTCACTGCTTTTGTTTTTTTTTTCAAGAGTTTACAAAAATATTTACAATTTAGTTCCAGGTATAAGAATGCCTGTATTTCAAATCTTACACATTAAGGCTGCATTCTGCCATCCCTCTTCTATGTATGTAATGGATATCATCCTATGTGTGAGGGGTCAGAGTGACGAGATCAACATAGGCATAACAACAATATTGGCATCAGTATGGGATTTGGGCATTCTAGCATCAGATTTTCAATGGTATGAATGGCTGAAGAGTTGGAGGCTGGAGTAGATTGAAGCCTATCCATTAAATATAAAGATTTGCTATCTTAATATAAACTGAGCACTGATTATATATATATATGTGGGAGATGATAATCTGGTCCAATGAGTGGTGGTTAAGCATGAAATCCATATATTGGTGATTATTTATCTTTTCTTCATGTGTGTGGTCATGCGTATCAGTAGTATGAAATAGTGTGGATAGTTGAATGTTGGTTGAAAGTTTGAGTTCAAATCCCTTATATTTAAAAAAATTACTCCTTTATTTTATTCTGATATATAAATCTAGTAAAAACCAGAAGCTGTGCACAGCTAGAGACATCTGTTGATTCATACAACTGAAAACTAATTTTTGCCAGACTTTTCCCGAATTCCTCCACACTTGGAAGTTTCACTATCAGATCTTGCAATGAGAAAAAAGTCTATGCATTTTCACTATGTCCATGTCCAAAAAGAGATCTAAAATGTTGATGGTGTAGCTGACAGACAGTACCTACATGGAATAGCCCAGAAAAGTTGATAACATCACTATTTTTGAAATGTATTAATAGCATAATATTTTTATTTATCTGCTATTTACCATACTACTTGGAGAGGCTTCCTGTACCTCCTGATGGTATGTGTCCCTCCAGATTGGGAACACCTGTTTTAAGAAATAATATTTGAAATGGATTTGAGGAGAAAAGTATATTTATCCACAATTGATTTCTGTTTTACTAATATAATTACTATTTCTCTGAAGCATAGAAACTAGTTCTTTGAGTGTTTTTCTGAAGGTTTGTGATGATGGTGTTCTAGCTATATTTTTATATTGGACTATTTCCATCAGCTAATATGTGTGTTGAATGTTAATTTTAGCTAAATATTCCAAATGCATTCAACTGTTAGTAATATCACAGCAAACAGGTTAGTATATGCTCCAACTATTAGTAATATCACAGCAAACAAATGTTAGTAATATCACAGCAACAGGTTAGTATATGCACAACGTTTCGAGAGGTATTTTTCTCCCCTCTTCTTCAGGTGTTGCTGGCCTGACCAGTGACAGTACTAGCATGGGATTCAAACCTGGGTCCTTAGATTCTTGATTATTGAAGTTTAAGGTAACGCACTAACCAACAGCCATCCTATGAGTAATTATTTTATTTAGTTTATGCACCATTGTGCTCTCATTAGTTTAGTGCTCCAATATCAAATGACTTCTTAAGAAAATAACCGTTTGATTAATTTTATGCCCCGCTATTTTGTTTTAATTATATTCCAGATTTCATAACATTTAAATAGAATTTCTTAAGACATAATTTTTTTTTGTAAATATATAACATTGTTTATATAGTTGAAGGTAGAAATCATAGCTCTATTCGACACTTTCTGTCTTTTAAGAGATATAGAAGAGTGTAAATACATATTGTTCTATTTTCAACCCTTGAAAGTGATACTTTAAAATCATTTGTATCTGTAACATAAAATTCAAAACTAGCTTTTCTTTCAGACTCAGAGAAAGTATGTCTATAGCATGCGATGATTATTTTATTAGTTTTTAATATATCTGGTAGTAGTCCATGTTAGTTTTTTTATGCCTTTTTGTGTAGCTTCCTGCTCCCCCATTGCTATGAGTGTTTGAAGAGGACGAATTAAAGTTTCAATGGAAAAACACATATGCTAAAATATAGATTTAAAAGTATAAATCTATGTAAAGAACATTTTGAATGAACAAAAAATAGTTTTAATTACAGAAAAAGGCTATCTTCTGTAACTGTAACCAACATCATTTTATTTATATGCTGTTGATTAGCTGCACAAAAATAAATTATAAGAAAAATATCCCAGTGCATATCGCTAGCCGAAAATTTAAATGCAAAAATGTTGAAATCACCCTCCCAAACATTAAGTTTTTTTTAACAACGCTCTTTATGAATAAATTCTTTTGAATTTGGAGGATGAGTCGAACATTTTTAAAAAATAAATTATATGCCTTTAATCTGTGTAATATTCATCTCATCTTCTCTTAAAGTAAAAACATATTTAAAACATACTAAAATAAATCTATATTTTTTATATTTATTCATTTTAAAATATTACAATTGTATAGATTAACTTAAAAGAAGTATCCCTCTACCCGGATATCATTGATTTATTAATGTAAGGAAGAGATTTTTTTTTTTAAAAAAATTTCTTGATAATATAACATTTAATGAAACAAATATATAAATTATAATGAGATATTTATTAATATTTTTTAAAAAATATTTATTTGTTGATGTTTTTAAAAAACAGTTTTAGCTGTAATTAATTAAACTTGTTATGGTATGCAAATCTTTATTAATATGTGATGATTGCTACTTGTGAGTCACGTGGTATTTGAACAGCAGTTTTATCTCAATAGACTAAACACTTTTTTTAAAACCAATATCCACAAACAAATAACTTTTATGTTATTTGTTTAGTATAAACATTTAAATTCATATGTTTCAAATGATGGTTAAAAATATGGCTTTTAATTTTTGACCTTTAATCAATTAATTAAAGATTGTGAATAATATGTGGAAGTTGTGTTGTCTTGCTATCAAGAAATTAAATAAACTTTTTTACTTTTGTACTTTTTATTTTTTACATGATATATATTTTAGTCTATTTTTTATAAATATATTCATACTTAACATAATTCTAAAATTTATATTTATTTTCCATGTGAATGTAATATTAATATAAATGTTCAGGCATATATACAGAAAAGATAAGCAAATATTTTATCCAAACACTTTTATTTATACTTATCATGTTTTCCATATAATCCATATCATATTCACAGACATTCATTTATTTAGTGTTTCTAATCAGTAAATATGCTTGATATATTTATTCATTATTTAAATTTGTTATCTCATTATTCAGAAATATTTAAATATTTTTAACTATCATCCAAGCCTCTTTAACCTTTCGTTTCCTGTCTGATGAAAGCTGAAATTATTTGTACCAAAGGGGAAGGCAGAAAACAAAATGTTAAAGAGGCTTGAATGATAGCTAAAGATAGTTTTGCCTAAACAAAAAAGAATCTAGCATCCCCTATGTAAGAAGTGGATGTTATTAAGATATTTAAATATTTCTGAATAATGAAATAAATTTAAATGAATTTAAATAATGAATAAAGATATCAAGCATATTTATTAACTAGAAACAATAAAGAAATGAATGAGCTATGAATATAATATATCGAAAACATGCTATTATTTGGTTACCTTTTTTTGTATAAATGCCTGAACATTTATATCATTAATATATATAAATGTATTCGTATACAAATTAAACATGTATTGCACATATTATGTATTCTTCATCAATAATAAAAAGAGTCATAATGACATTCCTTTTATACCATATGAATATTTTTTATAAATGGGCAAAAAACCATTTGTAAAGTCACTAGAAGCAGATGTCAAATTGATGGTATTTAATAATAATAATTAGATGATGATTTAATATACATGATTTTTTTATTTAATTTAATTAATATCAACCATTATAAACTCAAATGTTAATTGGATATATGTATAATATTGGTAATCTATGGTAAAATATCAATGTTATTCTAATAATATTTTATGATTAAATGATTTTAAACAGTTTTACCTTATTTCAATGGTTTGCGATGATAACATTTTAATAGTAATTATATGTTGAACAATTTCAATTGTCTAATATTAAATGTTGATGTTTTTAGAAAAATTCAAACTTCATATTTTTCAAATACATTCTGCTATTAGGAGCAGTTTACATATTAGTATACAACATTTTGAATGATATTATTTTTTCCTCTTCTTCAAGTATTGCTGGTCTCAGTTATAGTATTAACATCAAAATTGAATATGGACTTTTAGATTCCTGAATACTGGCTTTAAGTGACACACTAATAAGCTCTTCTATCTATTAAACACAAATTATCTTGTCCATTAAAGTATGAATATTGACTTTCTTAATATAAACTGAGCATTGATCTATATATGTATGGAGACACTAATCTGGACCAACTAATGAGTGCTGGTTTAGCACAAAATACCTATATTGGTGATTATTTATCTTTTCAACATGTGGGTGATCAAATGGATCAGCAGTATGAGATAGCATGGATAGTTGAGAGTCATGACCCTTTATATATATTTCATATTGGAATGCAGGTATGAAAAAGCCTGTACTGTAGAAAAAATTCATATATTAAACACAAATCAATACAAATTTCATATACTTATGTATGAGAATCTTTCTGATTTCTTCACTTTTTCCTAAGGGCAGGGTTAATTAGTCACTTCCAGATATTATGTATTGTCATTATAGACTAACTTGTTTATTTGCCATTGCCATATGAACAGTTTCTTTCTTTATTTTTTTTACTTTTCCCTCTCTATCCAATATTTTATATTTTCCCAATTGAACACATGTTCATTGATACTTACATAAAATCTGCTACTTTAGATAGATCTTTTTTTTTTTTAACATTATTAATTTGTTCTCTTTCAATCGCTTTTCAATGAAGTGACTGATCTCATCAATATATATCCTACATTTGCATGGTATTTTATAGATACAGATTTTGTTTTTCAGCATTTCAAAATGGCTTTGTTCTGGTGTTATATTGATTGTAAATAGTTTTTTAGTTTGGCTGCTATTTCTGGTATGTATGGATAAACTATAATATCAATAATTGTAAATATTACTACTTATTAAGCACAGTATCAGCATGTAATAAATAAGGCTAAAACCTTAATACATGTGCCTTGAGTGCTTAATTTATTACAAGAGAGACTTCTACAAATCTAAATGCAAGATTTTGTGATCATTAATGTTCAACAGAAACAGTGGACTTAATCAATGAAGAATTTATTAGCTTCACGCTCCCAAATCCAAATGCTTTAGATTTACCTATATATTTAGAAAAATAATTTGAAGATAAGACGGGCTGCTCTTATCTTTATAAAGTCAAATCTTGCATTTAGGTTTGTAGAGGTCTCTGTTGTAATAAATTAAGCACTCAAGGCACATGTACTAAGGTTTTAGCCTTATTTAAGTAATATCAATAATTGTTTTTTATGTTTCTTTTTGTTGTCTATGTAAGGTTTTTTTAATAGCAGTTAATGGATAACTCTTCTTCATGAGAGTTTGCTTTATATAAATCTTTGCTTTTTTCAAATCACTGGCTTCTGAGCAAACTTTTTTGGTCTGTTTCTTAATGATAGTATAACTCTATAATTACATGTTTGTATTTCTAGTGTGATTAGATGTATATGCTAAATATTATCCTATGTGGGGGGAGGAGGGACTATTTTTGATTTTTCCATGAGGGAATCTTGTCACAATAGTATCTAAAAATCTAATTTTTGTTTTGATTCTGTTGTGAATTTAATTGAAAGTTATATGTTGTTGACATGCATTCAGAAAGTTTGTAATAGTGCCATTGAACAAATAAATAGCGAAGTCAAATCTTAGAAGGATATGAAGTAGTATTTATGATTATGGTTTTAAGTTTTTCCATTGTAAAACATGTTAATCAGGAGTGACACTGGTGAGCTCATATCCATTCCTCAATTTTGTTGGAAGAATTCTGTGTTGTATTAAAAACGTGCTGTTATGTGGAACATTGAGAGTTCCATTATATTATCAATAAATTTTTTATGGGTTATGGATTTATGTTACATTTATTTGATGGAAGAAATTTTAAATTGTCATATTTATATTGTTTATTTGAAAAATTGTTAAAACCTATAACCATACCTTGCATAATCTTTGTTTAATGATGGTTCTGTTAAAAACTAAAAAAAAAAAAATTAAACAGTTGGTTTATTCTACTAGAAAAGGTATTAAATTTTTTAGGCTCTTTCCCAATAGAGTGCCATTTAGAACAGTTGTCAAATGATTTTGTATGCTTGTTATCATCAACATAGCTGCATAAATGATAATATTATTTTAATGAAATTTAACAAGAATTACATATTTTGGTATGCAATAATATCTTTTTAAAAAATTATATCTTTTTAAAAATTTATATCTTTTTTACTAATTCTGTTTTCCTTGGATTTTAATCATTGTATAATTGGGTAATATTATGAATCAATTATGGGTTTTTAGCTAGGTAATAAACCCCCTTGACAGTTTAAATCCAAGGAAAATCAGATTATTAAACATATACAAAAATAATAATAATGGTATTAGAAAAAAAGATAATATTGGTTTTAAAAAAGATATCGGTATTAAGAATTTTTTTAGAGAAAGCGCCAGAATCAATCCCAGGACCCCATATATCAGAATTTGGCAATACACCACTGCACTATACTAAACACATTATACCAGTACTTATAAAATATGATTGATAAATATAATTTCCTACTATACAACTGTTATCCAGCATTTTGCAAAATTATCAGTATTTTGAGGCAATATTTTTTTAATTATTTTCAAATAAATTATTAATAGATATAATAAACACCTCCATACTTCCCTATTCTTTTTAAATTCATATAAATAAAGATACAATAAAAGACAAATGACTCCCAAGATGCAATTGCCTTTTATTATATCTTTATTTATATAAATTTAAAAAGGATGGGGGCAGTATCGAGGTGTTAATTATATCTATAAAGATATTACACATGGGAAAGAGAAAGGTGAATAACTCCGTATGTGTGTGAATTTTAAAAAATCAGATACTGTATATTAATCTTTAACTGAGGTTTAAAGTTTATATCTGTGCTAGAGATAATCTCTAGTTTCGAAAATAATTAGTAATAATCATTATTGTATTTATCTCAAATGGATGGCGTCAAAGTTGTGAGTGGAGGGAGTTTGATATTGGTGAATGAAAATGTAATAATAATAAATTATTAATAGAAATGTATAATTTTTATATGAATTAGGATGTTTAAATAAAAGTGATTTAGAAATCTAAACATTTACATTTATATACATTTTGTTATCTATTGCAACAACTTGTTTTACCAATCTGTTTGGTTTAGCAAAATTGTCCCAGACTAAGTAAAAAAGCGATTCTCTTATATTTAAATAAAAAATATTTATAGTCAGAACATGTTTCTAACAACGGAATGATTCAGAAATCAAAACATTTTCATATACATATAAATTTTATTAGTTATCATGGCAACATGATGTCCACCATTGATGAAATGCCTTTATGCCCTTATAACCCGCACACCTATATATGGCAGCTCTATTCATATGCACAATTTAAAATAATTTTTAAACATTTCCTATATATATATTTAGAAGGGATATGAATTCAGAATTTCAAGCTTCCTACAATACATTCCATCTTATACAACCGATACACATGATACATACTTATTAAATAAAACTCTCCTATAATAATCTTCCACTCTATTTCTACAAACTATAAAAATTGAAAACACTATTAATATTTTCAATCCACTCAATACATAATATTCTAACTCAATTCATACCGATACATTTTTTCTTTCTCTTTACACCATACCACCACTATCTTACGGATTTTAAACCACTAACATCACATGATCACTATCTCATCTACACAATAATTTTATTAAACAATTCAAAATACACAAAACTCTCCACATATATATCTTTCTACAAGAGCAATCAAGGCCACAAGCCAGAAACTAGTCTGGGGATATTGGATGAGTAGGCACTAGATAGGGATTTTATGCACAAGCCTTCTGGCATCCATTGATTGCTCTTGTTAGCACAAGATGGCACTACTATGTGGAGAGTTTTGCTGTATTTTGAATGTTTAATAACAATTATTGTGCTAGTATGAGATAGTGATCATGTGATGTTTAATGATACATACTTCTGAAAAAGATAAATAATCTCCAATATATATATTTCATGCTGAACTAGCATTCATCAGTTGGTCCAAATCATTATCTCATACATATATATATAATCAGTGCTCAGTTTATATTAAGATAGCAAATCTTCATACTTTAATGGACAGGCTTCAATCTTCTCCACCCTCCAATTCTTCAACCATCCATATCATTGAAAATTCGATGATAAAACATTCAAAGCCCTTATTGATGCCAATATTGTTTTCATACCTATGTTGAGTATATTGTTTTCATACCTATGTTGAGTTTAAGTCACTCTGATCCCACATGTATAGGAACTCAATTTGTCCATTTAATTGCATAGAAGAGGGATGGGCAGAATACTGAACTTAATGTAATTTAGAAACAATTTGAATTCAGACTTTCAAACTCCCTACAACTCTTCAATTCCATCTTATACAAATGATACACAATGATCACATACATGTGAAAAGATAAGTGATTTTCAATATATAATATTGGCATCAACAAGGGCTTTGAATGTTCCATCATCAGATTTTCAATATGGATGGCTGAAGAGTGGAGGGTGGAGAATATTGAAGCCTGTCCATTAAAGTATAAAGATTTGCTATCTTAATATAAACTAAGTACTGTTTATGAATATGTGTGGGAGATGATGATCTGGACCAACTGATGAGTGCTGGTTCACATGAAATACATATATCGGAGATTATTTGTCTTTTTCACATGTATGTGGTCATGTGTATCGGTTGTAGAAGATGAAATGGATGGTTGTAGAGAACTTAAAAGTCTGAGTTCAAATACCTTCTAAATTATATTAAGTTCAGTATAGAAAATATACTTGTATTTAAATAGTATATATATATGTTCTATTTAAATACATGTATTTGTCTATCCACTCTATGTTATATACCTGATATACATGACTACATACATGTGAAGAAGATAAATGATCTCCAATATATATATATATATTTGTGCTGAACCAGCACTCATCAGTTGGTCCAGATAACCATCTCAGTTTATATTAAGATAGCAAATCTTCAAACTCTAATTGACAAGTATATGTGTGTTTACATACATGTTCCCACATAATAATGCAAGCCATGGTTATAATTTAAAAGAATTCAAAATTGTCATTTTAAAACCTCAAATATATCTTCTTTCAAATGTCAATTACTAAGAATAATCTCAAACTCAGTCTGCATGTACAATTACTTTGTAACAGTATGGGTGCCATCATTCCTTTTTTTAAATAGTTTTGATTCCAATTTAATAAGTTGTCATTTCTATTGCAAAATGACATTTCCAGTAGGAATTTCCATAAATATGATCCTAAAACAAACTTAATATTTCTCATCTTATTCGGAATAAAACGACTATTGAAAGAATTTATTCTCTCACATATTTGTTTTTATTATAGTAAATGGCAATAGTCAGTTAAAAATAAAAAATGTCTTTTTAAAAAAATTTTTTTTAGCAAATTTATATATAGTTGGGTGAAATAAAAAACTTAAAACAATCTACAAATACTCCATTTGCTTCTATGTATATTTTTTTCAGCATTCTTATGTAGAGAAAAGTGGGGGGGAAAGCAATTCTCACCAGTTTCGTCAAATGTTGGATAATGGGGATTTATTCTTCTTTATTATTATTTTGCTCGCTGTTTCATATAACTGAATACCTATTTAGTAGCCAATATATGGGTGGTTAGATTAGATATCTAAAGATTTGTCAACCTGCATGAAAAATTTTAAGATTTCTTGGAACAAATTATATCCAACAGGCCAAGATGGTATTCATTGCCTCAAAAATTCTTTTAAATATAGTTAATGTTATTTAAAGTTAATGTTTTCAAATCTTATTTGGTTAATGTTTTCAAACCTTATTTGGTAATTATATGACTTTCTTATATTTTTGATGTAAAAGTATTCAAATCTTTTTTAAGATAATTTTTAATCTTGCCATGAATATATTAGAATTTATAAAAAATGTGTGTGCTACAGAAAACGATTTCAAATTTTATTACTGTGTTTTAATCTTGTGGGAGATTGTTTTAAAATGTTATCACTTTTGATGATTAAGAATTTAATCGAGATAAAGGTTTACTGTGAGCTCGGTGCCACAAAATAATATCTCTCTCATCAAGAATGGGAACCATCTTATATTAACAGTGATATTTTGTTTCTAGAATCAAGATTAATCTAAAACCTTTATCCTTCAGCTAACTTACTTTCTAACGAATACTGGATAGTTGTGAATTAAACTGCAGATCATGATATAGTAAGTAGATGCACTAGTGTTACACATTGAGGCTCTTATGAGTTTAATTGTGAATGTTAAAATGTTGCTTTAATTTAAATGGCACTGTATTTACATTTTTATTGTTTTTATCAATGTATCTTTTATATCAACTACATAGCAGCACAAATATTCATCTTTGCAGAAGTTCAGACATCCATCAGTTTAGAAATTTGGAAAATCCTTTCCCATTATGTACACATTTCAGTAACAACCTTCTGCCCTCATCAGGTGAGTTAGACATATCAAACACCTGAGATTTCCTGCCCATGTAACAGCTTGATCTTTTTTCTTACAAGAGAGATTGTTTGTAACCATTTTTAACATTTTGAGGAAACATGAATATTCATTGCACTGTAGAGATACTTATAAAGTTTTGGGGTACTTGAGTATTAAAGCTGCAACACAGAGCATGTATTAGATCTACTGTGCCTGTTCACATTCAAATCAATCCACTGATAACTTTGTAATCTTGTGATCTGACCAAAATAACATGTACATGGATCTTGTATATGACTTTCTTCAGCAAAAAAAAATGTACATGGATCTTGTACATGGTATTTTGGAAAGAATTACAAAGTTATTGGGAGATTGATACAAATATCAACAGGTGCAGTAGGTGTAATACCTGCTGCATGTTGCACAACTAAAAATAAGTAAAAGTAAAAAAAGTAGGAAAGCTTACAATATTAACAAAGAACTTTTAAGAATGACATTTAAAAGCAATTTGTATGACTTTCAACATTAACAAACAACTTTAAAAAATTAACTTTTAAGAATGACATTTAAAATAAAATAATAAAATGTGATATTACAATAATGACACCATTAATCAAAAAATAGTTTAAATATACACCAAACAGTAAATGAGTTTGATTTTTAAATAATTTGGAACAATTTTTAAAAACTAACAGTTTTAGAAAACTAACAACTTTTAAGAACCACATTTAAAATAAAATGTGATATTACAATAATGATGCCATTAATTAAAAAAATAGTTTAAATATACACCAAACAAATAATAAATGATTTTGATTTTTAAGTAATTTGGATAAAAAATACATTAACTATATTCCTACGATACTTGCCATGTAATATATAACAGGAATTTACGTGTTAAGACCAAACTTTTTATATTTACTATTACCACAAATGGAGATCTGCAGTAAAAATTTTCACTCTGAAAATGAAACCCCATGATTGTAAAGTATGCTGGGATTTTCATAAAACTGCTAATAAAGGTTTTTTGTAAAGAAATTAAACCAAAAACTACAAAAAAAAATACATATTAATTATTACACTTTTATTAATTCGTCTGTTTCCTACATAAGCCACCAAACATCCACATCCCATTGTGAATGCCAATTTTAGTATTGCAACCTCGGACATTACTATGCCATTGCTTCTCATACAAACTCATCCATTCACACAGACTTTCACTGATGGCACTGCATCCATTTCAGTACTTGGTAATTTCCAAATATTCATCATTTTTGAATACCCAATGAAGAAAAATATGAAAAATAACTGAAAATGTCAAAGTATTACAAAAAAAATCTTGTTGATAAAAAAAAAACACATTTTTATGTATACTCGAAGGGATTATTTTTTTCAATTTGATGTCATCATGACATTACACATTTATTGTGGGTGTAAAAAGGCCTCCTAACTCTCTTACATTGCAGCTTTAATACTCAAGTACCAGTTTTTGATTATAATATATCCTATCTTAACTCTACCATATTACTACCATCTAACCAAAAACTCAGTCCAGTCTCACTATGCCAGCATATCACAAATAACATTCCTTTATCAGATGAGTTAGAAGTATTAAACATCTGAATCCCCATGTTTGTGTTGACAATAATAGTTGCTAATAAGTCCATTTTTTATTATCAATAAAATTTTGTAAATAAATTATACGTGTCATATCCTATTGGCTGATAAATGATAATTTCTTATGACATACATTTTATTAACTATTATATGTCATTTTGTTGCAAAAAGAATGATCAAATGCTCATTCACTATAGAGCAGCCATACATATGCTTCTATAAATGGTAGTTAAGAAAATTATGTTTACAAAGAAAAGCTAATTCTAGAAAACTCAATTATTATTAAATATTTACACTCTGACTTTATTATAAATGATGGATAATTTTTTGTCTAAGAGATTAAGAGACATTAAATAATCATAAGGTCATTATTATTAGGCATAGGTTTTTCACCTGTAGGCCTTTTTCTTTTGTCTTATTAATTAAATATCTATAATATCTTTTTTTAAATTACCTTTCAATTTTGTTTTATCTTTCTTTTATTCTGCACATGCCCTTATAACATATTTATTAAAATTCTTTTTCTTATGTTTTTTATGTTCAATCCTCTTATTTTATTTTTAATTTACTTAATAACTAATCTTTTTTTTCTACTTAACATTGTAATAGAAAAAAATATTTTTATTTCTTTTGAAATACTAAGCTATATTATTTTAAATTGTTTACATATTCATTCTTTAAAAATGTGTTTAATTTTGATAATGCATTCAAACTACTTTGATTAATATATATGTATGTGTATGTTTTCAGCATTATGTATCACTAATGTGCAAAGTCTTGCAGAACTCATGTTCTACATTTTGCTGTAATCCAAGAACTTATTGAGAATAAAATCATATTCATTGTAGAATTAGAGAGTACCTTACTGAAATCAGCTCATTGAAATAGTCATCCATGGCTGAGTTATATTAGCAATAAATATCTCTCCAAGCATTGTATTTTAATGAGATATTATTTACATTTTTCTTAGTTATCATTTTGTTTATATTTTACAAACTTAAAAAATAAATGGTGTCATGTGACATATGATTCTATTTTTTATTTTTATTTTTTGCTTTAGTGAATGTTTTATAATTTCATGACAGGCTTAAATATCTGTATTTAAAGTAACATTTGGCAATTACATAATGCCATGTCATATTTAATATTTTTTGTTTGACATTTATATTTTTAGTATTTTTCAGATTTAGTCTGGTGCAATTAGTCAATCGCATGTATTAGAGCTGCTATACTTTTTCATATACATATTTAGATTATCAATTACTTTGTAAATCTTGCAAAAATATCATATACATGTGGTCCATTTTGACATATTTATCATTTAAGTTTATAAAATTTTAGTGTACATATTATTTGTTCAGATCACAAGATTAGAAAGTTATCAGCAGATATGAAAAGGCATGGCAAGTCTAATACATTTAGTTTTATTTTATTTTATTTGTTGTGTGATTTGGCTACTTCAAATACCATCCTTTTTTGACCTGGATCAACTGTACAACTATTAGTTCGTATAATGCTACTATTATAATATATAAAGGGATTTCATGGCATGGTTGAGCAATTGCCTAAGTTTTGGAGTTTGAATCTATGTTAAATAAAATTTTGATTTTTTTCTTCAGGTTCCAGAAAAGTTTAGGATTTTTCTATTAAATAAGTTGACTCATTGATCAATTAGTATTTTTAGTTAGTGAGTAAAATAAAAATGGAAAATTGCTAAAACACTTAGTAATCAGAAATTGTCAAATTTAATGACTAATTTCTTTGCTAATGTTTTTTTTGGGGGAGGGATCATTTGGTAGAAGCTTTACTCTTGCAGGGAAATGTTTAAAATTTATCCCTATTTTATCCAATCAATAATAAAAAAAAATTGTTTGTATCACTTTGAAATTAATCAATATTCTTTATCGCTTCTCATTTATTTTCTCCTGCTTTATGTACTCACTTTTTTTAGTTAACATGATCTTATTTTAGGAAACTTTTTTAATTTTTGCCATTTGTCATATCTCATATTTTTGATATAAATTGATACTACTTTTGTTAGTACTTCTAAATGCTGAAGATGAAACAGATCCACATTTTTTTCACTTTTTATTCCTAAAAATTGCATTTTTATTTAAATCTTTTTATGGAAAGGGGGATATTACATATAAAACACCATGAGGAAGATTAATTAGTCTAATCATACCATCACATATTTTTGTTTATTTAAAGTTATTATTACATTATTTATTACTTTATTTACTGTGGCTCATAATTCAGATCATCTAGTGCACTAATTGTATTCTTAACAGATTGTCTTACATCACTTAACCACCATTTCATATGTTTGCATAATCTGGTAAAATATTAGCTACATTCTCCATACAAAAATATAAAAAGTGACTACCAGAGGAGTACATAAGATCCAAAGATTTAAATACATTGTTTTCAGATCCAAGGATCCTCACAGATAAAAACCATAGGCTAGAAACTAGTCTGGGGATATTGGAATGAGTAGACACTATATAGGGATTTTCCATGCATAAATCTTCTAGCATCCACTGATTACTATGACTTATAGTAGGTGGTATTATTATATGAAGAAAATTGCTACTATTTTAGGTTGTCTTGTATAGTTGTGTTACCTGTAAACTGTCATAAAAAGTATTGCAATTCATTCTGTAGGTGTCAATGAATGTAAGCTAACACTATCTACCATTACTTACTGTTAACTATTTAAACTGAATAATAGTATATAGAATATATACAATTGTGAGAGTGCTTAAACTAAACACCTTATGTTATTACAAATCTCATCACCATATTTGGTCATTGTAATGAGCCTGTATAGATCAGATAATAAAAATTTTAATCATCATTTAAAACAAAAATGAGTAAAAATTTGTTAATGTTTTTGATTAGATTATAAACTCTCAGAGTAGTCAGTTTGAAATATTTTTAGTATTATGACATGCACACAGACATAAGATAAAACATTACATTTTCATTTTTATGAGTGAAATTTATGAATGCTTTATCTCCACAAATGTAATATATATATATATACAAAAACTGTATTAAAAGCAAAGCTTTATTAATAAAAATAATATTACTTAGCATGCTTTGTTTCAATGTTGTTTGCTCAGAACACAATGATGCAAAGTGAAAGGTCAAGGAGGTATTCCAAAGTGTTTTTAACTAATTAATGTACTATGTAAATAATATGCTATTTTTTTAGTTTTTAAACAGGGTCTTATTTCCCCACATCTGTTACAAGCATTGCTACATTTATGATAATTATCTGTCAAAAGTATGTGATTTCCTATCAATCTCCAATTATTGATTAACAAATATGAAACATATATGTCTATGTAACCCAAATATGTTGTAGAACATTCATTCTGTCCAAGATACAAGAGAGTTTAATATATGCATAATTTTTATATAATTAATTAAATATATATATATACACAAAAATGAATCTAGTTATTTAATTGTATGAATTTAAGAAAACAAAATAAGGTGAATACTTATTGTGATAAAATCTTTTTTGAACTTCTATTATAAGTTATATACCTAAAGTTAATTTAAAATCAATCAATAAAAAAATGAATATTTTTAAATATTAAAATAACAATTACTAGACTACAAGATATAAGTTTAAACTTAGGAAAACATATCTCTCTTATATTTTGGTATGTAAATAGATTAACATTTAACTTAAAATTAAGTATTATTCATCAATAAATGCAATATATTTTAAATGAAAAGAATCAAAAAAATATATAACAATACTAATGGTAAATATAAACAAACAACCTGAATGAAAGTCTTTAAATACTGTATTTCCAGAATACTATCACTGTTCTGATGTCTATTTCAAACTACAAACCATTAGTATATTCTTGTTCCAAGGAAGATATAATACATTCACAAAAGCTTTTAAAATCAAAGTACATTTTATTGATTCTGATGTTTTATTTATATAACCAAATTTATTCTTCAAAATAATAATTATTTGATTTATATGATGTTACACACATAAGTACTAATTTATATTCATGATGATATGAAGAGATATCCTTTCAGGAATAAGCATTATTTCAAGATATTATGAATGGATACTAGCTTTATCTAGAATGATATGATGAGAAATTAAACTAATTCATACCTTAGATAAAATTGATCAATAAATCTAATAAAATTACACAGGCAAGTATATATAACTCTTGTACACCTTCTGATGTTTGTATTTCATCTTTGAAATATTGGTAACATCCATTTTAAAGGATAAAATATTCTGATGGTTTATAATGTAATGAAACAATTTCAATATTTTTTTCCTTTTATAATAAATTGTTTTCCCATAAAATTTTTTTGATATGCTACCTGGTTCATGGGAAAATAATATTGCTTCTTACCTCTTCCTTTTATTCAGTCAATTATATACTTTAAAGGAGATAAAAAGAAAATCATATAAAGAAATTTATAGATGCTTCTGTTTAAAGCCAAAACAATAGAGAGGAAGAATTCAAACTATTCAGTTCCATTTATAAGATTTTTCATTGATGTCAATACACAATTTCCAGCAGCATTTCATAAATAAAAAAATCTTATTACACAATAATGAAAAAAAAAAAATTTCACAATTATTACATATAATAAATATTTTTGTTTTAAAATACAAATACTATTTTTCATTCTAATATAAATTAAACAATTTACTTTTCATTTTTAATATATTACACTGGAAATATATTTTTATACATATTTTCTCAGTATAATAAATAAAAAGAACAAATATATTTGAAATATTGATCATTTATTTGTATTGTTTATAATTTACAATCATGGATGCAATAATAAAAATAAAACATAACAAAGGAATAATAATTTCATCCAAACTATATATAAGTCAATTTACAATCTTACAATACAACTAATAATAACAATTTTATATTAATATTAGTGTCATCATAGGAACACGGTTCAATGTTTCATAAGTTAACATATTCAACATTGAAAAATCAAACAAAAATAAAGATATAAAAAAAATTATAACTGACATCTTACCACATACTAAAATACATCTCAAATTACAGTAGGTACAATATGTATATATGAATGTTAAAAGCCTAAAGCTAAACTAGTCAATAAAATAATCAAAATTGCCCCCAATTCACAACTCAACCAGACTAGTCAAAGAAAATAAACTCTAACACCAATCAATGGTTTCATTGCTATAAGCAGACATCTCAAGTATAAAAGTCTACAAAATAATATATTTATACTAAACATTACCCACAATTCCATTTACATCCCATACAGCCTTAATACTAAAATAGCTTTTAAGTAAATTAATTGTTTCTGAATCATAAATTTTTAATAATAAAGAGTCTTTAAATCTTTTTTTTATTTCATTTCTCTCAAAGAAGACAACTTTAGCCTCATCAAGATTAATAGTGTGGCCGGTATCTTTTTCATGGATATATAAAGCAGAACAAAGATATTCATTTCTAACTCTACTTTTATATACCTTTAATCTTTCATTTAAGCTTAAACTACTCTGACCTATATAGTGGGTGGTAAAAAAGCATTGTAAAAAGTAATAAAGAACATAGATGATATTAATATTATATGGATTTGGCAATGCAATAAGAAAGATAATGTTATTAACTTATGTCACAAAGTATAGTATTGACTATCTTATAATAATACTCAATAAAAATTCAGTAAATATAGAAATCATATTTTTAATTATATTACAATATACTGAACATAATCAAACCATTTTCAATTCCTGTACATAATCAATAAACCATATACTGTACTGTATTTTTTTTCTTAGTTTGAATGACACCAGATTATCTTATATGGATATTGTTTTCATGAAGTCATTATTTTTTAATGTCATTAGTCTTACAAAATAGCCACCATTCTAACAAAATGGCAGACATTTTTTTTCATTTTTAAATGTTTTTTTTTTTTTTTAAAGATTGTTATAGCAAATAAGTGACTGTTATTTGAAACTGGATATAAATTGATGATAATGATTTCTGTGGAAAATCCTTATATAAATATTCCTGCATGTAGGGAAAAGACAGTATGTATATATGAATTTAAAAAGTTGTAGCTTCACACTTTGATAGAAAATAGATTCATAAACTAAAAATTAATTACTGAATTTTTATTTCAGTAAAGTAAAAAAGAAAAGTTGTTTAGCCAAATATTAAAACTTAGTCTCCATTTTAAGAGTTCAAAAATCATATAATCTCCCAAAAAATTAATAGTTATTTATTTAGTAATTAAAAAAAAATAATGAATTTTATCTGCGTTTGAAAACAAATAAAAAATATTTCAAAATTTGTAATACAAAAATAAAATGTAAAACTTAAATTTGTAATCAAATTAACCATTTGATTGTTCTCTGATATTAAAATGTTCATAAACATTATTTAAAATTTTCAGTATTTTTGTCATTTGTTACTACAAGTCAATAATAGAATTGTGTTTATTTTTCATGTTTTGTTGTCTGTTTTACAAATGTTAAATTGAATTACCATATAGAAATGAACTATTAGATAAAACAGAATTTTTCCATTTATTGTTTTGTTTTTCTTAATTTGTTTACATTATTTCACTAAATAATTATTTTCTAGATTTAATCATGTGATTAACAAATTTTTAAAAGTAGATTTTTAAAATACGTACATTCTTAATCACGTGATTAAATAATTTTAAAAGCGCTTATTCTTAATCACGTGATTAAATAAAAATCCTACATTTAAATTCATTCTTTTTGATTAATTTTAGCAACAAAAAAAACTTGTAACCTAATCAGGTGTACTATTTTTATAAAATTTGAATCTTTATTTTTTTTAAAAAAAAAAAAATCAAATTTTAAACGAAATTGCAAAAAATAATAATTTAAAAGAAAAACAGATGAGCAAAAACAAATATAACTTAATAATCTAATTCAATCTATTTGGGTTCTTCACTGGCGAGAGTGTGGAAATAAATTTAATCATTTACACATTTATATGATTAAAATGTACAAAAACTGTCTAGTAAATATATTTCATTTTGTTTTGAAGGAATTAAAAAATATAAATTTCTAAAGATGAATTCATGCATTATACATTTCATTATATTATTTTCTTTTGTAGTTTAAACATATATATATAATTTTTATTTTCGCTAAAATAAAATGTCCTTGTCTTAAAATCTTACAGAATTCACGGTTTTTGAAAAACAAATAATGCAAAATAGCAATATATAAATTGATATGGCTGATAAACAAATACTTTCTAATATAATGACTTTATGTTTTATTGCGTATTTTAATTGTGTAGGTATATATCTTGCTTGATGAAGTAATCAAAAGATTGTAAACTTTATTTGTGCAGAAGCTTGTTTGATCGAATTCTTATTTGAAATTCTTATTTAAATTTTAAATCAAAAACAACTAAATTTAAAATTGAAACTATTGTTCAACTTATTGTAAAGCAATCAGATTTTTAATTAGTCAGTGCAAGACGTATCCACGCTGTCTCATACTGCTGACACACTTGATCATACGCATGTCGAAAAATAAATAATCACCAATGTAAATGGATTATGTCCTGTACATGAGGGGTTAGAATGACTTATGGTTAACATGGATAGGATGAGAAGGTTGGCACCAATGTGAGCTTTGAGGGTTCCATCATCAGATTTTTAATGAAAATGGACGGCTGAAGAGTTATGGAATGGAGTGGATTGAGACCTGTCCATTAAAGTTTGAAGATTGGCTATCTTAATATAAGCTGAGCATTGATTGTATGTATATATGTGTTGAGATAATAATCTGAACCAACTGACGAGTGCTGGTTTAGGATGAAATACTTATATTGGTGATTATTTATCTTATCAACATGTGTGTGATCAAGTGTGTCAGTAATATAAGATAGTGTGGATAGCTGAGGGTGTGTAAAAGTCTGAGTTCAACCCCCTATATATTACATATTGAAGTGCAGGAATGAAAAATTAAATATCATATGATCACCATTTCCTATGCATACGCAAACTGTTAAAACAGTAGCAAACTCTCCAAACAGCAATGCCACCCACTGCAAGACTTGCTAATCAATGGATTCAAGAAGATCTGTGCATAAAATTCTTATCTAGTGCTTACTCATCCAATAGCCCCAGATTTCTAGCTTGTGACTTTCATCAGTAAGGAGCCTTGAATCTGAGAGCCCTGAACATAGATCTTAGGATCTAATGCAATTCTCCAGCAATCCTACCAATAGGATGATAGTGACTGTGGTTTTTAAAAAAACTGAAGACATCAAAATGTATGGATAGTGAAGCAGTCGGATCTGAGTTCGATCCTAGCTTCATGACATCTAGCCATAAGCCCACTTCAAACCTTAGTACTAACCTTAAATTTCCGATGCAATGGAGCTTGATACGTTCAATCCACGCTGATTTCCATAAAGAAAAACTTACTTCATAAATGGGTATTCAAATAATTAGTTTCAGATTTAAATTGATCAATTCTATTAATAAATTCATGATAGAATTATTCATGAATTTATATATTATAACTGTGTGGATTGTGTGTATACATTTGTAAATATTTAATTATATATAATTGTTTAAAAGTTTCATTGCATCAGGAATGTTTGATTTTATTTTTAAATAATTTGTTAAAGTTTTATTGATTACAAGCTACATTCTTTCGATAAGCTTTCAGATTTTCCCTTTTCAAAAACAACAGTTAA
Source organism: Epiperipatus broadwayi (assembly GCA_028023455.1). Lineage (NCBI taxonomy): Eukaryota > Metazoa > Onychophora > Udeonychophora > Euonychophora > Peripatidae > Epiperipatus > Epiperipatus broadwayi. The sequence continues at coordinate 107,577 of JAQFVV010006603.1, read as the reverse complement.
AGTTTTATTAATTAGAAAAAAAATAAGGATTTCCTAATTAAAATCATTTTCTGATTTTAAGAATTCATTTTCTAATTAGAAAATGAATTCAAGTTAATGAGTTTGAAAACCTTATCGAAGGAATGTATCTAAAAACAACCAATGTATCTAAAAACATTGATAATGAAAGAAGCGCTAGCCTGAAGGCATCAGAGAGGACAGTATATATAGCTCTGAAAAGTTTGAGAAAAAAGAAGCCATCTTTGTTGTAGAGAAGTGCAGTCAACTCTGTGCATTTTTAAATTATAAAATTAAATAGTGTTTCAATCATGGTGAAGGGCTAAAACGTCAGGAATCTGGCTATTTGTTCCTGAAGTCCCCTAAAAATCTTCAATGAAGCTGCTGAATCTTTTCCGGACCAATCATGCTGCTAAAATTATAAAAAGCTACTAAAATACTGTTCAAGTAATCGACTAAATGCATGCCTACATTTTTACCAACCTGGATGTGTAAACTAAGAACCAGCCTCAGAAGAATTGGGTAATATGTTTCCAAATGAACCTTAATCTTTCTGGCCAGTTTCGAACTTTACTTTACACTCCCTTTTAGAGCTCTTTTATTCTTTAATGTAATAATATTTATAAAACCTTTTATTCATGCTACTGTAAACTTATATCGTAATTTTCTCAACTTCTAGTCTTTAACTTTCTCTTTTCTTACTTGGCGGTTCATTTATTATATTATATATATATATTTGTGTAATTTGTTAATGTTGTTACTTTAATTATATGCCAATAATCTTTCGACTCGATGAGCTCCTTTGTTCTATTTGCCTCACGCAAATAATATAATATTAATTCTAATAGTAGTTCTCGCCCATTGGAACTAAATTTATAAGTTCTATCAATCATCGAGTCAAAAGAAATTATTACATGTTTATTATTTTTGTGATTGGCTAATAATAAATTATTAGCTCCATTTCTGATCTATGCCACCGCTATTTTCTCATTTCACTAATATTTGTTTATTATTCAAATATAATCTTAAAATGTTTTTTGCAGAAGGGTCGATAAAGGAATCAACTAAATATACTCTAATTCAAATTTCAGTTAATTGCTATTTAGATTCAGGAAGGGCACGATGATTGGGGCATAATTAATATGATTTGCAAATACTTTAATATAGTTTTAGTTAAAAGCTCGTTTGACTTTAATGAAATTGATCAAGTCATCACATAGAGCATTCTATCACTGGGTTTTATTTTTCAAATGGTGACTAGCAAGTCATCATCTTCAATGTTGCTGGCATAGGGCTATCTTTTGCTCCATTAGGCTGGTCGGTGATAATTTCTGTTATTTTAAATTATCGAGGAAGAAAGCACTTCCTCTCCTGTTCATATTAGTCAAAGGCATAAGACTTGTCAGATCAAGCCACCATAGGACTTCGATTATCGACTAGCCATCGTCATTCAATTTCACTTTATAGCTCATAATTCGTCAGCACCATTACCTCTCTGTTCCAGTAAAGCCCGCTCTGATGCTCGTAATTTGTGATGAAGTGATTTAAATTAAAGTCCAACAAATTCTCCGTTATATCTCAAAATAAGTTTTCTAATGGGGTCGATAAAGGAATCAACTAAATATACTCTAATTCAAATTTCAGTTAATTGCTATTTAGATTCAGGAAGGGCACGATGATTGGGGCATAATTAATATGATTTGCAAATACTTTAATATAGTTTTAGTTAAAAGCTCGTTTGACTTTAATGAAATTGATCAAGTCATCACATAGAGCATTCTATCACTGGGTTTTATTTTTCAAATGGTGACTAGCAAGTCATCATCTTCAATGTTGCTGGCATAGGGCTATCTTTTGCTCCGTTAGACTGGTCGGTGATAATTTCTGTTATTTTAAATTATCGAGGAAGAAAGCACTTCCTCTCCTGTTCATATTAGTCAAAGGCATAAGACTTGTCAGATCAAGCCGCCATAGGACTTCGATTATCGACTAGCCATCGTCATTCAATTTCACTTTATAGCTCATAATTCGTCAGCACCATTACCTCTCTGTTCCAGTAAAGCCCGCTCTGATGCTTGTAATTTGTGATGAAGTGATTTAAATTAAAGTCCAACAAATTCTCCGTTATATCTCAAAATAAGTTTTCTAATAAAGATTAAAAGTTATGCCCTGAAATACGTATCTTACTCTTCACGAATGGATTTGCGAATGTGAAATAAATATCACATTCTTTCATATAAAATTAGAGTAATAATTTCCTTTATTAATGAATACCTTTATCTGCCTTTTATTTCTTGTGGGGGGGGGGGGCATAGACATAAACTTTCAAATATTGCGTAATACTCATTGGCATATAATAAGGACCGCCACTCGTATTATAATTATAAACTTTGTTTAAGGACTAGAATTAATTAATATAATCATTATTTAAAATGCAAACAAAACAAATTATTATTATTAAATATTTTCTAAACACACTTGGTTTCTTAGTGCTTAATTCCTTCATAATTATTTTAATGTTAATACTCACTGTCTGTGTTGGCAACCCGAACATATACATATGATTCGATTTAAAATCATTTTAGTCAGTTTATTATCAGATATTAATGTCAGTTCAGGGGTCTCTGATCCTCACCAACCATTGAGCTAGTTTCTTGGTGCATAGCACTGTGCCGTCAGTTTAGATTTCTACTAATCTGATCTGTGGAGTTGGGTTTGAATTCAGTTTGAACCGCCTGAGTTTGAATCCGACTTGCAGTTTAGGTGGTGGTTTTTTCGACTAGTACAATAGTGAACTGAGTTCAGAACTATGTGATACAAAATATTATTATGTTTTCATCTTGGACTGGTGGCTCCTGGAAGGTTGCATCAGATCCTAAGGTTTAGGTCCAATGTTCTCAAATCCAAGACTTCTCAATGATAAAAGCCACAAACTAGAAACTAGTCTGGAGATATTGGATGGGTAGGCACTAAATAAAGATTTTATGCACAAACCTTATTTATTCATTAATTACTAAGACATGCGCTAGGTGGCACTTCTGTATGGAGTTTGCTATTGTGTTAAAATAGAACTACTATATTCAACATCTTATTTCCCAGCAACTAATCATATGATTATTTATATATTATTAAAATTGTCAAGTAGAAAATGCAGAAAATGCCTTTCCCCTTAAATTTTTTATTAAAAAGATAGTATATTATTTGTTATTCTTTTCTTTATTGTTTGTAATAACATGGTTGAAACATTTCCAATGTTAGCAAAAGAAAAAGTTTTGATTTTGATGTATGCATGAATCTGATATTCTACATTAAAAGCATGCTTTGCTTAATCTTAATGATAATAAAAATAAATATTAAAAAACCCTTTCTTTTGCTAATGTTAGACACATTTAAGCCAAGTTATTTAAAAGGTAATAAAAAATATTATTGGACAGAAATTTTCAATTTTTTTTTTATAACTAAAAAAGAGAGAGAGAAATTATCTTAAGGTAAGCTTTGGGAAACTTACTTGTCTGGCTGATTTTGATGAATTGCAATGTAATAAAAAATATGTAATTATTTATTAAGTATCTAGTGTTGAAATACAAAACAACATCACATGGCTTTCTTAGCATATATTTAAAATCTATTTGTATCCATTCAGTAGAACTCTAAGCTATTTATATCTAATTATAGCTAAAGATACTCTAATGTAGAACTTAAATTGAGTTGCTGCTATCTATGTAAACATAATGGACAGTGGATTCAGAAACAAAATGCCTCTGGATTGGAGCTCAACTTGTCACTTCTGGTGCGCAAACATCATGTGACTTTTTAACTTATTAATCCTCTAATTAATTCTGTCAGTTTAGAATAAAATAATGAATTAGGAAGCTAAAACTGTTCAAATCTGTCACTTTTGTCGCTCCACTCCAGCAAATAACATCACGTGATTATATCACATGATCAGGCCAAGGCTCTTTACTGATTAAAGTCACAAAAACTAGTCTGGAGATATTGGATGAGTTGGCACTTGATAGGCATTTTATGCACAAACATTCTTGCATCCATTGATTACCAAAGCTGGAATGGGATAGTATTACTGAACATGAAGTTTGCTATTGTTTTAACAGCTTGTGTAAGTGTAGGAAATTGTGATCATGTGATGTTTTAGTAATTTTTATACCAATCCTTCTCATATCAAAGCCAGCAAAATATATAGATACTAAAATGGGTTCAAATCTATATGACTATACAGGCAAATGAGCTTCGATTAAAAACTATTATGTTTTTATCTTGAGGTCATAACATTATAATTAACTAAATGGGTAAAATGTGGCTGCTAGGGAGTTGCATTAGATATAGTTGCAGTGCTTTCAGGTCCAAGGCTTCTCATTGATGAAAACCACAAGCTAGAAACTAGTGTGAGAATATTAGATGAATAGATATTAGATAGGGATTTTATGCATAAACTTTATTGCATCCACTGATTACTATGGCTTGCACTGATATGGAAAGTTTGCCATTGTATCATTCAAAAAATAATCATTTAATTATTTTTTTCCTGTGCATTTATTGCAATAATGGAGTGGCAGATCCAAAAATGAAATTCCTGGAATGTTGTGTTTATAATTGACCGTAATAAGCAGACTCATATAAATACCATTGGTTAGGTGTAGTATCTAGTTGCTATGCAACTATTGAAGGAAGGTATTCACATGCCCTTCTAGATTTACCTAACACTTTCAGCTGCACTGTGGCAGTTTTGCTTCATGTAGGTATGATGGTATCTCTAGCTGTAGAGGCAGCTTGCCTTGTGCCAGATTTATATTCTAGAACAGCAATACTCAACCTTTTTCCCCAGGCTACATACATTTTTTTTTTGCTACATCAGTGGGCCATATGCTATATCAATGATTGGCAGTTGGTGTCATGTGAAAAAATGCCTGAATTCATAATTTGTGCATGCCATAAGTTATAAACCTCTGTACTGTGTCTTATAATTAACAGATTAATAAAACAAAAAAATATTTATTTGATCCAAACATTTATTTAAATATTAATGCAATTTTTCATACTGAGACAATCTTTTAACAATTTTAGATAAATCAGTAAGATTTATCAAAATGTGAATCAGTAAGTCTATTTCTATATATGTTCTTCACATATTTCATTTTTGAATATGGTGATTTACAAAGATATGTTGTTGTGAATAACATGAACAACATTTATGCACATTTTTTGACCATTTATATTTTTCAGCACTAATTTCCAAAATTCTATACACTCCTTTCCCTCCCTTTATTCTTTAAAAATGACCTCTAAATTGGTGTCATTTTAAAATTCAACAAATTCATCAAATAGCCTTAGTAATAATGTTCAAAGGCAGCTAATTGTGTAATTGTTGCTATTTCTAAGTGCCAAGGATTTTTTATAAGTAAGAGACAATTCTTAATATTTCTTAAATCTTGAAATCTGCTTTTAAATTCTTTCGATAAGACAGATGAGTAATTTGAAATGATGGTATGGGTTTTTGACAAAGTGTCAGTGACATCTTGTTTAGCTTTTGTTAATGTTGGAAATGAGATATTATTTGATTTTGTATCTCTTGGTAATAAATATTAATTTTCTTCACATGCAAATATTTTATTCATCATTTGTGAAATAATTTTATTTTCACTTTATAAAGATCACAAAGTTTTTCTGTGATGTTGCATGAAAAAACTAAAAAGCACCACCATCCATCATTGTCAAGCTAATTATAAACATTATTGGGTTTTTTGTGTAAGAATGAAATAATTTTATGTCATAATGAAAAAAAAGTGATCCAAAACTTTACCTCTACTTAGCCATTGCATCAAAGTATGCAAAAGTACTTTACTATAATTACTACCTACTTTTTCCAAAAGATATTTACATTTTCTGTGGTTCAGTTCATGGGCTCCAATATAATTCACAATATTTATGATGGGTTTTGTTACTCTACTTCTTTTATGGATATATCTACTCCCAAGTTTTCTTGGTGAATTAAATAGTGAAATTATGAGATTTCTTAAATTGTATTTTTTTTTTAATAGGAAACAAATCTCTTTTTCGATATGATCATTGTATGACATCCATCAGTGCATATGGAAATCAATTTTTTTTATTTCAATGTTATTCTTCATTAGAAAAGTATTAATATTATTAAGAAAATCAATCCCTCTGCTTTGCTCTTTCATAGGAATAAATTTCAAAAAATCTTTATGAACTAAATTCTATTTAATATGATATCTGATGAAAATGGCACATTGTCATGTTGTTGAAATGTTAGTGCTAATAATCAGTCGCCAAACTAAAATATTTGCAATTTCTCAAATTTTCTATTATGTTATCAGAAGTATATTTTGCAGTATTTTTAATGTGTCTAATGCAGATAAACTCTGAGAATTGTAGTTTGTTAATTTGTAATTTTATTTTATATTTATTGTTAAATTTATCAAATAATTTATTAAACATCCTTTCACAATTTCAGCATCAGTAATTGGTTCCATATTTTTTACCAAGTATGTAACAAAGTTTATAGCATCACTAAATAATTTATGATTTATGATATAAAACAACCAATGTTATATTTCACCTTGTCTTCAGATAAGGGTCTAATCCAAATTCCACCTTCTCTTGATCAGATTGAGGATTTTTTGCCATGTACCAATGTATATATAAATAGATAACATATGTTCAATGGCATGAAAGGGCCAGTAGGAGTTGATGCTCACAGAATTCAATTGTCATCCTGTATGAGGATCTGGACATAATCCATATGCAGCTGATATCGGACAACTACTGCAGTATACAGCTTGTCCATTTCATGGTTAACACATTAAGTCTAGAATCAGGAATGGATGCTAGAATCATATCTGATATGAGTCAAGCTGTCATAGCACAGCCAAAATTGTCACAATATCCATTCATGATGCAGGCTATCATGGTACAAGTGAAAGTGGTAGGAAAATATGTTAGAACACCCAAAAACACTCTTTTTTTATAGTTGCATGGCAACTAGAACCTATATCACACCAGTGGTATCAGGCAGAAGGATAACAATTATATATAGTGTAAATATATGATTGTATATATCTTTTATATTAATAAATATTATAATCATATTTTACATGATGGCATGATTATTTTACATGATAATATTTATCTTTATTCACATATAAAACATAATAGATTTGGTGCAGTTATGATAGAATATTCATAGCTAACATTATTCTATTAGTGAGTCAATAAAAAAATCAAACTCAAATGCAAATGGTAACTTGTTAACAATAAAAGCAAATTCTTTTCCCTAGTAGGTTTAGATCAGTGAAATTAAAAAATTGACAGGTAGCATTACTAGTGCATCAATTAAAAAAAAATCGTTTGTGAAAAATGATTACTCATTCATTACGAAGTGTCATATTTTTTTGTCTCTCATGGTAAAAAGAGAGAGAGAGAAAAATAAAATGGCTAAAATTAGCTCATTAGAAGAGTTTGATCTGGTCTATTCTGAAAATTGACCAACCTACAAAGATTGAGTACTTTTCTACATGCAGACTAGTCAAATCAAAAAGCCTGACTTGAAATTAGCCACCCTGGAATCGGCCATTAGATCTCAGACATATGAGGTTCATCAAGCAAAGATCACTCTCATGCTTAAGCTAATCTTGAATACATACAATTAATCTACAACAAATGTTACCAAAAAGCAGCCTACTGAATGTTCATTGCAAAGGGAAGAGTGAGTGGGCAGATAAGTATCTGAATCTGCTTAACTGTCAGTCATTTGTTGGGTCACAGGTTAGGTATAGCTGTTCTAGAAGCTTCCACTTTGACTGTGAACTTGCTTCACTGCTTAAATATTGTGGAGAATATATCTACTGCCATTTAGCTCTGATAGTTATTTGTTGTAGTTTGACTTTATATCTAAATTGTCTGCCCATTTATATCCAGATTCCCTTCCATAATGTGGGCATTCAGATTCACTAAGCATCATCACATATGGACTGTTTTTGTTATTCCATGTATTTTATCTATTCATATAATTACTGGTCTGTGGTGGTGAATTCTCAATCCAATCCCAAGATATAATGGAATCTGGGTAAGTCCATTAGTTGAAAATAAGTTGAGTTATAATGTTTCTTCTACATGATAAAATTAACACTGGAGAATGTAGTCACTGAAATGCTTTGATACACATCTTTGTTTCTTTCTGTATTCTTCAGGTCTGCTTTGATTAACATCAGGTTTAATAACTTCATCTATAGATTTGATGTCTTCATTTGCAGATATGTTGTTTTTCCCAGTAAATCTTGTGATTTCATCAGCAGGTCTAGTATCTTTGAACTTTGTAGATTTTTTATTGCTGGATGATGGCCCATAGTTCAAGCTTAGCTGGTCTCTGCATCTCTGATATTGCTATTCCTATGCTGTTTGAACTATCACTATCTGCAAAATTTATATCTTCATCACCTTTATGAAACACATTTGGTGATTGCTTTAAACATATGGCATAGAATTTGAGTGCCTATATGCATTTTATCACATTTGTTTTTGTTACCATGATGACTAGGTTTAAGGATTGACAGATTGACAGATTTGTTCTAGATCTCAAACACAGTTTATTATCTACTATATCTGAATAGATCTCTTTAATTTAATTTTATTTGTGAACTAGTTCACATGTATCACTGTAAAGTCAAAATGAACCAATCACAGCATAGTAAATTTCTATGCTTACCAGCAAATACATCAAGAGGCAAATAATTGTAACTTTAACTCTTGTTTAACCCAAAAGTATATTTTATTACCTTAATAATCTGTAATTACTCTACTTCTGGGATGCAGGTGATGATTATTTTTCTTTTAATGTTAATCCACATGATTTTTAGTACAATGGATACTTCAGTTACAAAATCCAGTTTCATAGTTATTAACACATCATTAATAATAATTCTGCTTTTGAAGGCAAGATTAATGTCTTACATTATTTATACAGGCATTGATTTTATTTGATTTTACATTGCCATTACTGCTCTTTGGAACGTATTCTTCCATTTCTTTTCTGAGTGATTTGGCTTTTCTTTTTAAAACAAGCAGCTTTTTGTGACATACATAACTTACAAAATATACATACTTTATATCAGTTCAGACATTCATTGTATGCATGTTTTGGCTTGTCATAACTGTAACAAACATTCACAATATTATCACTAATCTTTAGATAATTCAGTTTCCATTCCACTGCTTTAATGCTGACTACTTTTTTCTAATGGAGCTGTCTGAATCACCATAGATTTAGCTAGTTTTTTTGTGAAACTACTGACTTAAGAAGTAATATTAGAATTCATTAGCAATTTAATTCTAAACTCATGATTAAAACTTCATCTAGTGTAGGGAAGACATTACCAAACTCATAGCTAAACACAAGCTTCCTGATCTTAGTGGCAATGTTTCTTACTCTTTTTCCTTTGGCAGAAACAGTTTAACAGCAGAGATAGTTTTTAATCAAAATCAAACTCAGCTCAAAGGATTGGAACTGCTTGTGATTGTAAGATCTCATATGGTTGCAGATCATCACAAATTTGGCTAATTTTAATTGAGGTTTTTAATTTGATTGGCTTTCATGTAAAAAAGCACTTTATCCATATATGCTAGCCCATTTCTAGGGCAAGGGGTCAAACTCTTCTAATGAGCCAAATTTAGCCATTTTGATTATTTTTTTTTTGTCATGAGAGAATTTTTTTTACAGAAAGTTAATAACTGCTCAAATTTGATTCTTGATGTGCTAATAAAATTTGGTATCATTATTTGTAAATGGTGACAAAGATCTAAACAATACATGGTAGTAAGATCCTATCATGACTAAGCCAAATCTGTTGTGTTTATATTGATTGCAATAAACACAGACTCATATCAATATGATTAAATATCTTTAATTAATGTATATATAACATATATTTTCAACATATACTAATGATCTACTTTTTCCTGATACCATTGGCTAAATATAGCACCTAGTTGCCATGCAGCTATTAAAGAAAGAGATTCAACCACCTTTATAGGTTTAACTAGCACTTTCAGCTGCACTGTGGTATCTAGTTTTGTGTACGGGTGTGTTAATACCTCCATATATACTGTAACAGTTTCCCTCATGTCATGTTTGTCTTCTAGCAACTTCCAGTTTGACCTGAACTTGGCTTATTACTGAACAATATTATGCACTATGTACTTACTGCTGTTCAGTCCTGACAGCTTTTGTTGATGGCAACTTTCCTTCCAATTGGAATACCTATTTATAATCATAATGAGAGCAATCAGATTCACTGAGCATCATTGTTTATTGGCCTATTTTTGGCATTGGATATAGCTTATCTATTCATATATCTATTGGTCTGTAGCAATGAATGCTCAATGTGATCAAGATGGCATCTGGACAAGTCCATTAGTTGAAGGTAGGTTCAAATCAATTTTAAAATTAATACCCTCCTCCCCAAATATTAATTGTCATGAAAATTTAGCTGTTGTCTTAATTTGTCACTAGGATACTATAATGTCACATTTCCCAAGCAACATTTTTTTTTTCAAAGGCTCATTTTAATAATAAATGTGCTGCTCACTGATTATAATTAACTTTTAAAGTTAAAATTACTGAATCTGAATAAATTATAACAATATACACTGATGTTTGACTTTTCATTTGAATTTTAAGAGCTTCACTATTGATTGTGAAGCTCTAAATTTGGAATGCTGAAATAAACATCAAGAGTATGACAGGCAATAGTAAAGTACTGCTAACAATAATCATGTGTTATCAGCTTGGTCTCAGTTCTTAATTATTTAGTTACCCCAATATATATTCAAGCAGGAAACTTTTAAATAACAAAATATATTAATTTTTGCATACTAAAATATAGAAAAATTATGATATTATAGCATGCTTAAATAAAACATTACATTTAAAAGCATGTTTGGTATAGTCTTTTCCTTCATTAAAAAATACCTAATCATGTAGTTGTTGATGTCATTAATCATGCTTCATTTTATTTTAAAAAACCAAAGAAGAGGTACTAAGTTAGTAATCAGAGCAAATCACGACAGCTAATAGCGAACGAGGATAATATAACAATAAATTTATAAAAACAAATAGGTCAAATTGTTTAAATGTGGAATTTTACCCATTCATTGTAATTGTTGTTTATATTTCTATTCTGTTTTTTTTTCTATTTCATTCTCTGATGTATTATTTTCCTCATGTCATTATTTTTTTTTTGATACCTTAATTCATCCTTGTAATATAATTCTTTATGAGGATGTAATTCTTCATGGCAATATAATTCCTTTTTGCATCTTTAATTTTCTGATGTCTTGTGCTGTGTCTCTGCCTGCTAAATATGAGAGGGTCAGCGTATCATTTTATAAATGGTGGGCTGTATTTTGTAGGCCTTTGTTTTATGTTGTAAACAATTTTAATCAAATTGCTATTAATGACTTTCTGTGCAATGCATTATCAGCCTAATATGAACTGTGATCTATTCATGTTAAATAAATCTCTTCTGGTAATTGTGATATTATAAACTAAGAATATAGATTTAAGTAATTGTTTATATATATAAAATCAAGTCATACATCACATGACCTATATAACTTGCATTTATAAATATATAAAATAAAGAATATGCTAATAGCTCTAAACAAGCTTATTTTATTTTATTTTATTTATTTTTATGGTAATTGCCACAAGAGAACTGTTTCTATCCCTAGATCGGAGCACTGTTACAAAAGAATAAACTATTTCCCAAATATATCCCTGCCTCAACAGGGAAACCATAATTTTTTGTGTTGTTTTTAAATATATATATATATTTCTCATAGCAAATATATTGATAGGGAAAATATTCCAAAAACATAAGATTCATTTTGAGAAGCGTTTTTAAATCAAACAACTGTTTTTAAGTCATACCGGGAGGATTTAATTGATTCATCTGTCAACATTTTCTGATCGATGATGAAGATAATTTGGTGAGTAGCACATGGTTAACCATTAACTTGCATTATCTGTTCAAAAATGCTAGGGCCAACAAATGTGTATATCTAAAGATATAAGATTATATGACCGAAAGCAGTATTGAAATATTGTTTCTTTATATTTATATAATAATATATTTTCTCTTTATAGTATTTCATAGCAATTATATGACCGAAAGCAATATTGAAATATTGTTTCTTTATATTTATATAATAATCTATTTTCTCTTTATAGTATTTCATAGCAATCTACAATTATCTGAAAATATACAGGTATAAATCTTTTGTTTAACAATGTTATAAATCTAGGGGATTTGAACACAGACTTTCAAGCACCCTTCAACTATCCACACTATCTCATACCACTGATACACATGACCACACACATGTAGAAAAGATAAATAATCACCAATATAATATTTCATGCTAAACCAGCAGTCATTAGTTGGTCTAGATTATCATCTCTTACACATATATATTAATCAGTGCTTAGTTTATATTAAGATAGTAAATCTTCATACTTTAAAGGAAAGGCTTCAATCTACTCCAACCACCAACTTTTCAGAACTCCATTCTATTGTAAATCTGATTATGGAAAGCTCAAATCCCATGCTGCTGCCAATATTATTGCCGTGCCCATGTTGACCTCAATTCACTTTGACCTGTCATGTATAGGATCTTATCCATTTAAATACATAGAAGAGGTATGGGCAGGATGCAGGCTTAATGTGTAAGATTTGAAATAAAGGCATTCTTCATATACCTGAAACTTAATTGTAAATATAGGGGATTTGACCACAGACTTTCAAGCACTCTTCAACTATTCACACTATCTCATACCATTGATACACCTGACCACACACATGTAGAAAAGATAATCATCAATATACATATTTTGTGCTAAACCAGCACTCATCAGTTGGTCTAGATTATTATCTCCCACACATATATATAATCAGTGCTCAGTTTATATTAAGATAGCAAACCTTCATACTTTAAAGGGAAGGCTTCAATCTACTCCAACTTTCAACTCTTCAGACATCCATTCTATTGAAAATCTGATGATAGAAAACCCAAATCCTATGCTGATGTCAATATTATTGCCATGCCAATGTTGACCTCAAGTCACTCTGACCCCTCATGTATAAGATTTTATCCAGTTAAATACATAGAAGAGGGATGGGCAGGATTCATACTTAATATATTTTATATGAAGTATATGAGATACATAAAGTATGCCTGCATTTGAAATCTGATAAGAATCAAAAATAATTGATCAGTTTTACAATTTGATAAATATATGAATGTAATATAGTAAAAATTATTCTACTTGATAAAAATTTTAAAAATAATTCTGTTGAAAATGATATAAGAATGCATCAACAGATGAATTTAACACTACTAAAAAAAACTGCATTAATAACATATTTAAAATATAATGACAATATGGAGTTAGCAAAAAATATATAATTGTTACTAACAAAAAGTGTTTTTGGCAGAGAGTATAAATAGTCAAAATAAGAGTCATAGATCAATTCATAGATCACATGACCCTATCTCTTAAGCTTGTAAGTTATAAACAGTGAGGATTGCCAATTCCTCTACAAGCTTTATGATAAATGCTTAGCCAGAGCCAGCACTTAAAAGATCTCTGTCAGGAACCCCTCCCCAAACCTTGACCATGGTTTCATGCTTTGTCACTCCTCAGAGAGGTGTCAGGGTAGGTTCAGACACTAGATCTAAAAATAGCAACCCAAAGCTAAGCTGCCAAAAATCTTATGCAATTTTATATTGCTGTGACTACTAATATATGGAATGGCTGAAGATCTATCAGCCCCATATAGCTATTTGAGTTGGATAGCTGGGTTTGAAGACATGTAGATGTCTGAAAATTTCAGATTTTCCACTAAATAGATAACTTTTAGCTAAGTGCTTAGCTTTGGGTTGGTATTTTTAGATCTAGTGTCTGAACCTACCCTGACACCTCTCTGAGGAGTGCCAAAGCACGAAACCATGGTCAGGGGTTTGGGGAGGGGTTCCTGACAGACATCTTTTAAGTGCTGGCTCTGGCTAAGCAGTTATCATAAAGCTTGTAGAGGAATTGGCAATCCTCACTGTTTAAAAAGGGTTTTTGTTTTGTTTTGTTTTTCAAAATTTGATGTTAATTTGTTGGATCACTGTGTGGTGCAAGTTAAATTCCAATGCTCTGAATTCTGTGAAATTTGTGAATTAAAACAAAAAATATGGAGGTGAACAGCACTTAATGGTATATATAAACTAAATGCTTTTTTGATGGTGAGCAACAGTTATAAAATTAAAAAAAAAAAAAAACGTTACATGCAGCAAATTACCAAGGAAGTTAAATAAACATAATAAAAATTAGTAAAAAAAAAACAACAACTCCATCACAGAAATGTAATCACAAGAAATATCATTTCCAAAGAATATGGAGATTAACAGCAGTTAGTAAACTACGAATCTTTTTTTTTTAATTTTATAACTGTTGTCTTTGACAAGAATGTTCAGCTCTAATGTGTATTAATGCTGTATACCTCATTAACTGTTATTTACTTCCGTATTTTTTAGAATTAATATTCCTTGTGATTACATTTTTGTGATGGAGTTATATATATATTAAGCAAAATGAATACTATAAAATTTTATTTAATAAAAGATACAGAAATAGTACAACTTTAAAAAATTATTTATACTTTAGAATTAATATATTAATTCTAGCTACGGTAGCCACAAAATAAATTTTGCACGTATGTTATTTTTATTGATAATCTTTACCCAATTAAATGTCCACTTCTTTTTGTGTGCAAGTTACAACTTTATGGACTTATTTCTGAAGCAAGTTACTGATCATAACTATTTAGAATTGTTATTACTCTTTTCCTATTTCTTATTTCATTCTCCTCATTTACTAGTTTAATGAATTTTATATTTTGTTTATATCTTTATTACATTCATCTACATAACTGCTCATGTTTTTTATTCCTATTTTATACCAAGGAAATTTTTAAGAAATTTAAAGAATAAATTAGTGTTATTGATTAATATGAGAAATACGAATTGCAGACATTTTGTTTTTGTCATTATGAATTTTATCATTTAATACACATTTGCATAATACTAAATTCATATAAGTTATACATAATTATTAGTTCTCTCTTTCTTTTACACTATATATATATATATGTTATATACCAAGATTTATCTTTCAATTATACAGTTTTGCAATAACTACACATATGATTCCACGAACCACAAACACATCCACATATAGAACATGTTCATTCATTATTCTGTTTATATTTTGTAATGCTGGCTTTCAATTTCTTTTGCAGAATGTTTTTTTCCCCAAGATATGTTTGTCACCTCACAATTCTCTATTATATTATATTCTCTTCCATATTTTACCAATGAAAACAATCCACATTATTATTCATCACAATGTCTTTGACATAATCTTTACAATGTAATGAGGTCAGACTTTTGTAAATAAACCATGTTTAAATTGACCATCAAATATCCTCTTATATGTCCAATTCAATAAAGATGTGATTTATTATTAATTGATTCAATAGTATCATATCCACAAATTGAACAACATATTGATTGATTTCATGATATTTGCCATTATATTTTTAAAATTTTACTTAAACCTATATTGGATTTGACCTCTGATTCATTAAGCCAACAAACAATTCCTAAAACCATTAACATAAAATTTTAAAACAATATAAAACAATGTATATTGCTGTTTAACACTAGTTTTCATTTCAAGGGCCTCAAATTTTCATTCTCATTATTAGAAGTTGTGTAATATGAATGAACTTAGGTGGGCAACTAATGTGTTTCAAACCCCCTAAAACTATTTGATTTATTGAGTCAAATGCCTTGAATAAATCAAAATTAATATACAAATCATTTTTTTGTTCCTGACATCTTTCTTGCATTTGCTGGGCAACAAAAACTATATTTGTAGTTCTTCTTGATTCTTTAAAAGTATATTAGATCTCTGGTAAATATTCATCTATGACTGGATGTTATGTATTCAATAATCCTTGAAGGAATCTTTACTGTAGTGTATAATAATGATATTCCATTATAATTACTGGAATTAAAGCAAGTCAGAAACTAGTCTGGGGATATTGGATGAATAGGCACTAGATAGGGATTTTATACACAAGCCTTCTGGCATCCATTTATTACTCTGGTTGGCACTGAGTGGCATGACTGTATGGAGAGTTTTGCCTGTTTTAATAACAGTAATGTAATAGCATAAGAAATAGTGATCATGTGATGTTTAGTGGTTTAATTACTAGAATCTTGTCTATTCCTTTTATTTTTAAAATGTAAAACAATAAAAACATTCTTAGAGTCAGACAGCTAAACTTTATGAATTCATATTTATGAAGTGAACATATCCCATATTTTAAATTTTCATCAGGTTATTTCATCAGGACCAGCAACCTTTCCATTTTTTAGTTCTTTGTGAGCTGTTTTGACTTCACTAAGCTGGATATATAGTAAATGAGTAGATAAAATAGATATATTGCTTTAAAGTTATTTCAATTCTGGTATCATTAATCAAAAGTTGATCAAAATTCTTCTTCCATCTGTTTCAAATATCATTGTCATCATACAAAAGAGTACCATTTCTGAATTTAATAGAACTGTGATACTGATTTCATAATTGTGTATTAGGTTCAATGCAATAACATCAAAAAAGATCTAGAACAAATCAATATCTGTATCTTCTTCACAGTTTAATGCACTAACCACTTTTTGATCAGTCATTGAACTTCTGTCTTTAATCTGTTAACTTCATATTTAACTTAGTATTCTTTTAAGAAAAAATATCATATCTTTTTTTCTAATCAATTCACTAATAATAAGAGTAGAATTATATTTACTAATGTCCATAAGACATTCAAGAGAACCTTATGCCTAGTAATATGACATTTCCATATTAGCAATTTCAGTGTTTAATAGTTGTTGAAATCTTGCATAGTGTATATTACAGAATATATTAAAATATAAAAAGTGATTATGAACTCAAGACTTAGAGATACATTTCTTTGACAAGTAGTGGAGTTTATAGCATATTATATATATATTTTTTAAATTTATAGTCATTATGTCAATTTCCTTATAATCAACCTTGATTAACTTGAAGTCTTTATCTTCTAATTAAAAGTAGCTAGATGTCCATTTGATAACTATTGTTGAATGGTTAACTGATTTGTCTATGTACTATCTACTTAAAAGTATCATTACTAAAAAAAAAGTTCCTAATTTGATATTTCATATATATATTTGGATGATACAAAGTTTATATATTATTAACGTTGATTATGTTACAACTAAAAATAAATTTAAAAACAACAATCATATACATATATGTGTGTATGCAGTGGTGTCATCATTTTCAATTATTATCAATCCACTATAGAATGAAGGTCTCTTCAACCATCTTCTCTGATCTTTAGCCTTTTTCACATTATCCAGTACACTTTCTTATTTCATCCATCCATCTCATATATTGTTTTTTTCTAGGTCTTTTACAATTTCTTGAAATCTAGTTTACAATTTCAACTGTCCATCTATTATCATCTCTTCTAGAAATATGTCCAACCCAACTTCAGTCTCTTAATTTTTCATGGTGTCAATAACATCTGTTTGTTCACTACCTATATATTTAATTTTCACTCTTGTTACTCCTAACATACATCTCTCCATACTTTATTGAGTGGTCTGAAGTCTCAGTATTGTTCTTATGTTAAATGTTCAAGTTTCAGATATGTTTCCATCTGTCCAAAATATCCATTGTTATTAAATTCTTCTAACTCATCATTATCAATTTATTTTCTTCTTTTGAGAAAATTCATTGAACATTATTTTAGTCTTTTTAACATAACTTTAACCTTGCTTTCATTTGATAACTCTTGCAACATTTCTTGAAACTCTAAAGCATTATTTTCAAAACAACTACATCATCTCCCAAACCTAGCTGACTTAAATAATCTCCATTTACTTTTATTCTTATAGCTTTTCATTTAAATCCCTAAAATACTTCTTGAAAAACTGTTGTAAAAACTTTTGGAGACATGGAGTCACCCTGTTTTATACCCTTCTTAACTTTAATCTTTTTAGTATCATTATATAATCTAATGCATTTTTATAAATATTTTTCAGAATGTGACATTATTTTGGGTCTGCACCTTGATAATACAGTGCTTTATTCACTGAAAAAAATGCTTACAGAATCAAATGCCTTTTCGTAATCCACAAATCCAAAGCATAATGACAACTCATATTCATTGCTGCTTTCTTTCAATACTTAGATATGATCCACTGTACCAAACTCACTTTTAAATCCAGCTTGTTCTTTTGTTTGGTTAAAATCCAAAGTTTTCTGTGGACATATTGTAATTATATTGGTAAAAATTTTGTATAAAACTGATAAAAGACTGATAAATCTATAATTTATAAAATTTTTCTTTGTCATCTTTTTAAATACTAATGTTAATACTGCCTATTATTTCTAATATCTTCTTTAACACTTTTTAAATATTAATAATTAATATTGCTTTCTTTAAATCATCTGATAGATCTTTGTCATTTAAACATTTGGGATATAACTTTTCCAAAAAAAAACCTATTTCTTCACCTACTTGTTTTAAGTTATCAATTATAATTCTACCATTACCTGACACTTTACCATTCTTCATAAATTTAATTACATGTCTTGTTTCTTCATTTTAAATCTTGGGGAATTAAGAAGATTTAGTAGTTGTAGGAGATACTTTTTTGTTCTTTATTGCTATATAATTCTTAATAGAACTCTTCTACACATTTCATGATATCATCTCTCCTTTTAGTAATAGTTTCATCTTTTCTTCTTCTTGCAGAAATAAGTTTTCTACCAATATCAATATATTGTTTCACATTCTTGAGACTTTTTATTCTCTTCTATAGTTTTCCTTGCTAGTTCACAATTATACTTTTTTATATCATTATCAATTTTTTTCTGCACCATTTTACAAAATCAATTCTTCTTAATGTATCATTTTTATATATTTTGTTATTTCTTTTTTTATCATAAATTGTCTTGTTTCAGTAAACATTTATTGGTCAATTGTTGTTTTTTTTCTATCAGCCATCTTTGCTGCAGATTTTAAAAATGTATCAATTATCTTACTATTGATTTCATTCAAATCTGGATCATGTTTAAAATCTATTAATAGTTGAAAATGATTTGCAAGTTCTAATTTAAATTCATTAGAATGTTTCTAAATATTAGGAATATCAACTGTGAATAATGTTTTTCTTACTAATTTTTGTCTCTCTAGTTTTGCATTAACATGTATCTTACTCATCGATGATCACTTCTTGTGTTGAATTTATTAAGAACATTAAAATCTTGAAACACATATTTTCTTTTAGTCAAAATATAGTCCAATTCTGCTATACCTTTATTTGGATGCTTCTAAATCCATTTCCATTTAACATTTTTTTCTCAAAAAAAAAAAAAGAATTCATAATGTTCAGTTTTTATTTTTCTGCAAACTCCACAAGTTGATGGCCTCTTTCATTTCTATCACCATATGAAAATTTACTTAGAACATTTTCATCTTTCAATTGTTTACCAATTCTAGCATTAAAGTTCTTCTTGACAATTTAAAAATATTGTTTGATTTGATCACAAGCCTTTTGTACAGCCACATAAAAAGTATCTACTTCTTCATCACAATGAAAACTTGTTGGGGCATAAACCTGAATTAACTGCATTTGGTATCTGCTATTAAATTTAATAACTAATCTTGCCATTCTGTCCGATACACCATCAATCTCCACAATATTGTTCTTTCACTTTTTATTTATAATGAATACTATTCCAATTGTACTTCAAATGTTTGTCCTTTTGTAATATAATACATGTTCACTTTTTAAATCAATTGTTGTTTTTTTTTTGCCTTTTCTTCTAATTATACAAAGTCCAATAATGTCCCATTTAATATTAGACAATTCTTCTTCCAATCTTTCTTTACTTGAAAATGATCTGCAGTTGTAAGTATCCAAATAAAAGATCATCATCAAATAGCAGCCTGACTGCAATCAGAACATTCTTAGCACCTTTCGCCTTCAGTTATCAACTGCCATCTTGGCTGGTGACTTTACAGCCTTTTGAAAATAAGAACCATGCTTTACTTTTGTCCATCATGATTTTAAATATATATTAGAAGAAAAAATTCATTCCCTCACACATTTTCTTCTTTCAAGAAAACTCAACTGATATTCCAGTTAAGAGCTATCACGTATGGTTTTTGTTGATTTTAAACTCTGGGATCAAAAATCAACAAACTCACTACACTGGCTAATGCATGTTGGGAAGCAGCTCATCTATGTCCATATACTATATAAATAATGACATAGTAATAACAACTGCAATGATAAGAATGTGTGGAGTGGATATTATGAATTTTGATCTGTTCCTTTTAGAGCTCCAAGAAGAATCAAATAATCTCCTTTCTGCAGCCACATATATATATATATGTTACTCTACATATAAATATAAAATGATTTTTAAAATGTCAAATTCATGAAATATGATTATCTTGATTATCACTGAAAACCAGAATAAAAATTTAAATGAAAAAGATAATCACTATCAACCACATAATGTATAAATATTATGGAAATCATTTGATGTTTCATTTATCTATTGAACATTTTATTTTGAAAATTGTAATAAAATATTAAAATTATGCATTTTAATTAATATATATATACATGTTGTGTGTGTTTATATTTTTACACATACGTTATTGATTTCTAGAGCTGATGTGGTAAATATTAAAATAGTGTAAAACAGTGGATTACTACTTTATTGTTTGGTGTATAAACTAAAATATATAGTAAATTGATTTGATTTTTATTGCAAAGCCTGCTTCATGCTACTTATTTCCAGACTTTGGCATAAAACTTTCTAGATGTATTTTTTATTTTACTCAGTTATGCAAAAATTGCTATCTTACCATTAAGTGATTTAATGTGTATAAAACTAACCTTTTACAATATTAAAATAATGATAGACTATTTCAGTTGATTTATCGGCCATCCAATGTAGTAATGATGATTTTGAGAACAAAGTACTTATATTGCTTTCTTACTATCACCAAAACCTTGATGTTGTGTGTGTATGCATGATTAAAATAAAAATAGATATTCTACTTTGATAAGTTGAACATATTAGATTATATCAAGATTTCAAATAATCAATCAGATAATCTCATCACTAATAATATTCTAATTTTGGGTCGATTGTAAGTCACAATAATTTAATAGCATAGAATAAATGGTTCCATCTTTTGAAAAGTCAGTGTCTATGAAATGGATTCATATAATAACAAATCAAATTATAACACATCCAATTAATGATGTTAATTTACAAGTAATTACACAAGTAAAGTGATTTTTTTACGTAAGTAATTTCATGTCCACTTTTTATTATAACTGCCAGTAAATGATAAACTTGTAATAATTATATTAAGCTTAACAATAAAAAGTGTTTTTATTATGAAGTGCTGAAATGAGTGATGGAAGATCTCTGACATTATAATTTAATTGAAAGAGCAAAGGCTTTGAAAGATGAGTAATAAAATTATTGTGTATATAAAAAAAATTACTTTTATTTGAAAATATCTATCACAAAGTGTCAAAACCTGTGATGCTTGCCTTGTGTTTTAGATTTCCAAGTCATTTCCTGCATCTGTTTCTATCCTATTAATAACCGTTTGTCACATCAATAAATTTTGTAATATAACATTTTTTTCCTTTCTTTTTTTTAATAAATAAGGAAATTTAAGAATTTTTTTAAATGCTTTAATAAATCGCAGATTCAATGACTTATTAATAATATTTATTTCCACGTATAATATATCATCAGTTTACATTTATTTATTTCACTTAAAAAAGTTAAAATAGTAGAACCTATTTCTAGAAATGCATTCAACTTTAGTACAGTGATAGTTAGCGATTTTCGCTAACTATCATTGTACTAAAGTTAAATGCATTTTAAGTGTGTGTATGTTATCTGTATGAAAGTGGATAGAGAGACTATGTTATAGAATTATAGGGCCAAGTTATAATAATCGGTGACAGTTTATCATTGTTTGCCGTTAACACAATCTATTATAGAAACTCAAATGCAGAATTGCATTATAAATTTTAATGAGATCTTACATCATTATCTTGTAATAACTGAAACACAAGCTTGTTATATACCTGTGGCTATATATATATGTAATATAGGGTATATGAGCACAGACTTTCACACCACCCACCTCTCTCCATTCTATCTAATAACACTGATACACCTAAACACATATATGCTGAAAAGATAAATAATCACCAATATACGTATTTCATGCTAAACCAGCAATCATCAGATGGTCCAGACTATCATCTTTACACACATATATAGTATAAGTGCTCAGATATATATTAAGATAGACTATTCTCATAGTTTAATGGACAGGCTTCAATCCACTCCACACTCCAACTCTTCAACCGTCCATCCAATTGAAAATCTGATGATGGAATGCTCAAAGGCCACCCTGAGGCCGAGATTATTGTCACACCCATGTTGACCTAAGGTCAATCTGAACGCCCATCCTTGCATATGTATTAAATGGATTATGTCCTATACATGTGGGGTTCAGATTGACCTTAGGTCAATATGGGTGTGACAATAATCTTGGCCTCAGGGTGGCCTTTGAGCATTCCATCATCAGATTTTCAATTGGATGGATGGTTGAAGAGTTGGAGTGTGGAGTGGATTGAAGCCTGTCCATTAAACTATGAGGATAGTCTATCTTAATATATATCTGAGCACTTATACTATATATGTGTGTAAAGATGATAGTCTGGACCAACTGATGATTGCTGGTTTAGCATGAAATACGTATATTGGTGATTATTTATCTTTTCAGCATATATGTGTTTAGGTGTATCAGTGTTATTAGATAGAGTGGAGAGAGGTGGGTGGTGTGAAAGTCTGTGCTCATATACCCTATATTATCATTATCTTGTATTTATTCTAAATGTTGAAAACGGAAAAGCAAAAACATAAAATCTGCATTACAATGCAAATAATAAAGTAAAAAAAAAACAACAACATTGTTTATCTGTAGAGTAATAGTTGAAAATATAAAATGTACTTTCTGTCCAATAGTATAAAGTCAGATTATTTGACTACTTTCACTTTTATATTAAAATACATGATAAGCTTTGGAGTAGTGATAAAAGTGGATTTAAGCATTAATTGAATCTTTATAACATCTATCATTGAAACTTCTTAGTCTTCCTGGTTAGGGTGAAAATAATAACCATTTGCCCACAATCGAATTCCCGTTCATGCAATCTTATCTATTTTTTTGTTAATTGCACTCCCATATGTTTATAACTTTATGTTTTCACACAGTATTGTACACCTCTCCACAATGGATTAAAAGTGAATGGAAATGAGTCCCTATTTTGCATGAGAGTGGTGTAGTGAAAATTACATTACAGAAATATTATTCATTAAGTGGGTAATCTCTATTCTAATGAATGACTAATAAAAATTATTAGTATATTTAGTGTTTTGTGTCAAAGTTGTGAGAGCAGCAAATTTGGCATATCAATTGAACTGCAGTAATTTGCTATTATATATTATAAAGGACTTGAACTCAGACTTTCAAACTCTTTATATATATCCAATGTATCATACAACTGATAGACATGACCACATACATGTGTAAAAGATAAATGATCTGCAATATATGTATTTCGTTGCTGAACCAGCACTTATCAATTGGTCCAGATCCCCACCTCCCACATATTTACAACCAGTGCTCAATTTATATTAAAATAGCAAATCTTTAAACCTTCTCCATCCTCCAACTCTTCAGTCAACCATTTTATTGAAAATCTGAGGATGGATTGGTATGCTGACCATCTCTATTCTGTATAATTAAATGGACATGTGTGAGATGTCAGATTGACTTAAAGTCAACATGGGTATGATAATAATATTAACATCAACAAGGGATTTGACCATTCCATTCTCAGATTTTCAGTGAAATGGTTGGCTGAAGAGTTGAAGGATGGAAAAATTGAAGTTTGTCTATTAAAGTTTGAGGATTTGCTGTCTTAGTATAAACTGAGCACTGATTATATATACATGTGGGAGATGGTGATCTGGACTAATTGATGAGTGCTGTTTCAGTATGAAATATGTGTATTGGAGATCATTTATCTTTTACACATATATGTGGTCATGTGAATCCATTGTATAAGATAGATTGGATAGATGTAAAGATCTTAAAGTCTGAGTTCAAACCCCTTATAATTACAGTAAGTTTAGTATAGACAATATACATATATAAAAATATTATATATATATATTGAACAATGATAAAAATATATGTAAGAGATTTGTGATCTGGGTCAACTGATAAGTGCTGATTCCAGATGAAATGTGCATCTTAGGGATTATACAACTTATTCATATGTCTTTAGTTGCCTGTTTATGATTACACCACTCCATTCAGTGTTAAAAGTGAATAAAAACCTGTCCCTATCTTGCATGAGAGTGGTGTAAGTGAAAATTACATTATATAAAAATTATTTATTAAATGAATTTTTGTGGTTCCAATCTTTTAGGTTGTTTTTTTAACTTTATATTTTTTTGTCTTTCTACTTTTTTTATGGAATTATAAAGATTATACTCATTTAAAAGAAATTGCTAATAGTGATGGGGATAATGAATAATTGTATGATGGTAGTTTAGTTTATAAAAATTAAAATTAATTCAATAAATATGTATTGGTATTATTAATAAAGTATTGAATAATTCATATTCAGAAATATAATTTTTATATAAGACTGGTTATTTAAAAATTATTTTTAGTAAAAGTTGTCATAGAAATTGTCCTTAATAAAGTTGTAATTATTATTGCCATTTTTAGTAGATTAAATTAAATACATTTTTAATTCATACAGCAAAATAGTTTGAAATACACAGTTTTAGAATATATAGTCATTATTTTAACAAACAAATTTTCTGTAAAAATTAATATTGTTATCAAGTTTAGATATTTTTGTCTAATAAAGTGCATTAAATAAAATATTTGGAACTGATATTATCAATCAGCTTTTGAAATAATCAATATTTTAAAAGAAAACTATTATAATCCTTTTCTTCTGCATTTGTTACTGCTGACACCTATTTTGTTACATATGCAAAAGTATGATACTTTATTGTAAAGTCTGTATCATATAACAATTATATTTTTTATTTCTACAGTCAGTGATTAATATTCATCTGACCAACTGATATTCATTTGGGATCTTTAGTGCTTACTAATAAAACACAATACCCATTTTTTGATCATTGTGGGATGATTGATTATAAGATAGCTACCTGAAAAAGAAATTCCTAAATATTTTTGACCTGAAAAAAATTCAAGGTTTACTCAGTTCCTAATCTCTAAATAGTGTAATGTTTAGTTTTGCTTTAAAAGTTAATATGAAATTTTGATTTATAAAATCCTATCATCCTGGTGATTAGAAATTTAAAATGATGTGAGGCCATCAAAATATCAAGTAGAACCAAGCATTTTTTTCCAGGTTCATATAATTTCACACATTTGAAATAAATTTAAGCAGTGAATTGTGTAAAAAATTATAAGATATTCTGCAGAACTAGATGCTAAGTAGATTGCTAATTTATAATAAGCTAAAAAGATAAAGTATTTATAACAAAAGAATTCAGAAATAGATGCATAAAGAAATAAATTATTTTGAATTTCTTACTTCTATGAACTTGACAGCTGAATAGTAAAAAGCAAATGAGACACTTTTGGAAAAGATTTACAATCATGTTACAAACTCCAGTCAAGCATTGGTGATTGAGAGGTCAGCACAGCCGCCTTACAAGCAGTTGTCCTGGGTTTGTGGGTTCGCTTCTCAGCTGATGCTATGACACAGGGGAAAAAAACTCTAAAACAGATAAAACCATGTAAATGAAGCATGTATTAGGACAAGTCATATTTAAACAACTCATATCATTCTGAAACTGATGCTAAGGCATTAAAAGATTTATGGATATTCAAGAAACTTGTCCTTCAAACTTGAAGATCTTTGGGTTTAAAGCATATGATTGTATAGTTAAACCAATTGTAAACAAACATAGTAAAAATCACACATATATCTTTTTAGGCTATGATTGAAACTGTTATAGATTATGATGTACAAAATAAAATAAATCTGTTGATAAAAAGATTTTTAACAAGTTTTAGAAAAATACTCAACAAGTTTGAATTTAAAGAATCTAAGGTTGAATGTAATGCTAAGATGTATAAAAAGGATTTGAAAATAAAAAAACAACATTCAGAGTTTCTGATGACAGTTAATAAAAAAAACGTTGTCATTAGAGAATAGGTATGCAGATGATAGTGAAGCAAAAAAAAGGTGGAATGAAATTCTTCACCACAAATGCTAATAAACTATTTGGATGACACTTAAAATACTCTATACAGCATAAGCTGAGTATAACTAAGTAGAATACCATAATGAAATGATGCAACTTAAATACCAGAAATGATTTTTTAAAAAAGGCATATGATTTTATTGCTCGGGATTTCATGAGTAGTTTGAGCGTCAGAACTGCAGGCACCAGAATCAATGCTAGGATCTTCCATCCCAAATCAGACGTTCTACAAACTGCGCCAAATTGCACAAGATATTACCATGATACTTTGCTATCATCTGCTACTCTGCTAACATATTTATTACTATAATCTCAATATTTAGAGATGCATTTTAAACTTTAATAAACATTTTACATCATTCAGTTATATTATTAGTAGAAATAATTCTTGTATATATACAATATATATATATACATATTTATGTATAAGTTAAAATATTTATTTATAAGTATTTTAATAATCATCCTATATTCATATCTTTCGTTTTCTTGAATAAATAGATATTTTCTATGGTGTTAATTTTAAATTGGATTTTTAGAAGCTTAAGTGAGCATTGAAATAAGCATGATTTTTTATAAATAAAATTTTTCATGAGTCTTTTAAGACAGTCTAATAATATAAGTTTATTTAATCTCGGAAAGCAGTTTTACTATCTTGAACAAATATGTCTAGACTAGTGAACTGCTGGATACTAAGCAACCAATATTAGGCTCATTAATTTTCTGTTTATTATTATTAGACATACTAAAATGAAGGCAATTCATTATCTTTTAAATGGCACAGAGTTTGAGCCAATTAAAAGAAAAATGAATTTAATATATATATGAATGAAAATATACGGAAGATTCTGATGGCCGAGGGCTACAGTAAAGCAGCCCATTAGAAAAGAAAAAGCCTTTTTTTACTTTTTTTTTTTTAGCCATTTGGAGCTTGAAGTACTTTGAAAGAATCATTACTGTTGAGAAAAAAATTACTTAGTTTTTATGGATTTTTCTTCCATCGCTATCTTAACGGTTTAATCAAGATAAAACTCTTATTTTTAGACTGATGGGTTACAACTTGAAAAATTAGGGTTTTTTTTTTCTTTTTTAATATTTTGGCATTGATTTTCTAATTTTTATATTTAGCATATACAATGGATATATATATAAGGTTGGTATTTTGAAAATTCTATGGATAGGACGGACATAATATTTGATTTACTTATATCTGAGTTCTCTCTTGAAAGCGATGAAAGTGAAAATGTCTTATTTGATTTTATCATGTAATCATTTAATTTATTAGAAAATAATCTTATTTTTAGAAAGGTTGATAGTGACAAAAAAAAAAATAGGGATAGACTTCATAATAATGTGTTTTTGAGAAGCCTGAAAAACCAAATTGATGATACATCATTTTAGAAAAATGCTATTTATATGATTGCCAGGAATTGATTTGTTTGTATCCAATAATAATATTATCATTATCATTCCTGAACAATATGTTAGAATCTTTTCTTCACAAAATCTTCTATTTCATCACCAAGTTGGTTTTTGCATAAGAAATTTTTTTTAGTTTAGTTACAAATCATTGCATACTTTTATAGCTGTATTTTTCATCTATATTTATTTAAATTCTTATAATTCTCCTCACTGTCACCATTAAAAAGTTATGCTAATTGCAAGGCTACTTTGCTTCAGACACAAGATAGAAACTTTGAGAAAATAAAAATGGCCATCTTATTTTCTTAACTTGAATGCATTTATATTAGCTAATCTTACATGTCTAGAACTAAGCCATCAATATTTTATTCTAAATCCATTTCTTTTTTAATAATCTTATTAGCACTTATGAAATATTATCATTTACTTTGTGTTAATATTAGATGTTAAATTATGGAATAATCAATAAATTTTACTAATGTAGTGTTAGATTGTTATTATATAGAAATTAATCTCTCCTCCTCACTAGCGCCATTAAACACTGGTGTTAATTGCAAGAATACTCTTGACCCAGGCAAGATAGAGATTTTGAGAAAATAAGAATAACTATCTTATTGTCAAACTCAAATGCATTTATAATATTTCATAACTGCTAATAAGATTATTAAAAAAGAAATGAACTTAAAATGAATAATTTATATATTCAGATTGGCTCATATAAATGCATTTGAGTTTTAAAATAAGACAGTCATTCTTATTTTCTCAAAGTCTCTATCTTGTGCCTGGGGCAAGAGTATCCTTGCAGTTACAATCTAACACTGTGGTAGTAAAATTTATTGATTATTAAATTCCTACTATAACATCATTGTTAGCATTGTTATGGCCCTCTAGTATAGTATATTTTTCTGTATATATTATTTTTACCTGGTTGTCACTCAAAATGCAGATTGCATATTAGATAAATGGTGGGTGAAATAGCTGACATTTACACAATGATGGCTTTAAGTTGAATAAATTAGTTGTGGCTATTAAACTCTCTATCTCTTTACAATAGCATCATTATTAGCAATGGTAAAGTATCATATTAACAATCAAATGATATTTTATTATTTTATTACAGTTGTCTGACCAATATGGTTTGGTGCAATGGTAGTTAGTTTATTCTGGACCTCAAGGTTTGTTCACCGTGGTTCAATTCTGTCATTTCTGGTGCTCAAATTTCATATGAACTTCCAAGAAATTATTCATTTGATTATTTTTTTTACAGTTTTGAGAACTCAAATAATTTAAACTCAATATAATATATGTCAATTTAACCTCAAATACATCATTTTTAATGTTATTTATGCTGTCTTCAATGCATTTGTTACTGGCATCATCTGTTTAAATTTTGAATTGAAATTGGTTTATCTGACAATCGTAATTCAAAAATCAAACATGTGCTTCTATATGTTTTTCTTTTTTGGCATAAAATTATATTCTCATTTAATTCCATGCCATTTATTTTTCTTTTTGTTTAACTCTATTTATCTTTTTTAGATTACTTCACCTAATTCAAATAATCCAGAAGTCTCTCAATTTTTGTTCGCAATGAACTAAACAAGTCTATGTTAAACATCCATTTGTATTTTATCTAATGTTACTCCAAAGCAAATTGTCTTAATTTAATTCACAAATTAATAATAATAATAATGATGATGATGATGATGATATGTTTTCTTATTCTAAAAGTCTTGTGGTGATCAATCACCCAACAGTGTTTTCATTCAGTCCACAAATTGTTAATAGTAATAATGATAATGATATGTTATCCTACTCTAAAAATCTTGTGGTGATCAATCACACAACAGTGTTTTCATTCAGTCCACAAATTGTTAATAATTATGATGATGATGATATTTTATTCTACTCTAAAAATCTTGTGGTGATCAAACACCAACAGTGTTTTCATTCAGATGATCAAAGGAGTTGTTTTCTTACTCAAATGAGAATCAATCTAGGCTGATAAGTCTTTACTATTTTTTGTGGATTATTTATATTGGTCCAAGATTACAACTGTTTATATGATAAAGAATTGTGTGCTCATATCTGAAAAAATTAAAAAATAAAAATATCAAATTAAAGCAGAATCATATAACAAAAGAAAAACACTTCAAAATTCTAGGTTATATATATATATAATCTGAACTTTTTTTAACTACAAATAGCATGAATTCGAATACTTCTTTTTTTTTTTCAAATATATTTATATCAGCTAATATCCTATTGTTAAGAAAGATAAAGGTTACAATTTTAACTGCATCCCCATTAATAAAAAAAGTTCAATTGCTAAAAAAATCGAGCTAAAATCTGAGTATTATGTGAATACAATATATATTCTCAACTATACAAGAGATACAAAAACATTTCCAATTCTGTGTTAAAAATTTATTTCCACTAATTTAATTTTAAAATGAAACAAAAAATGCAGCATTTTGTCAAGTCATTATTTCTTTTACAGATGATTTTATGGGGGGGGGGGGGCATAAAATATACATATTTTGCAATTGTTTGTATAATAGTCTATTTTATGTCAAATGAATTTTAGATTTGTCAAAATCATTAGTATGTACCTATATGTTACTGGGATTTTGTTACTTCAATATATAACTAATATTTATTTACAAAGTATAATCAATATAAACAAGTTTGCAATTCTATATGAAGAAAAATGTCCTAGAAAGAACTGGATTTCAGTGAAGAAAAATATTTATGAAAAAATGTACTCAAATTAATGATTAATTTTTTTGTTATTCAGTGCAATATATGCAGCCAAATCTTTCCACTATTTGATAGAAACAATATATATATATATATATAGAGAGAGAGAGAGAGAAATGTAAAATATAGCTAGTGTAATAATGAAAAATGATTACAAAAATAAAAAATGCATAGTGAATTTAACTGGCGCAGTGAGTAGATTTGTAACAACTTCACAGGACCATGGATAATAATTCTACAAGTTACTTTCATATGCTACGGTTAAATAAGTTATTACTACAGATTACATCTTTTTTTTTACTTTGTCTTCATATCACTCCAAATTGTTGGTAAGACATTAATACACATTGCCAAACTCATCTAAGATTTAGAAAGTATTTATTTAAATGATACTTTATTATCGCATTCATTTTCCTCGTGTAGACTTGTATCATCTATCATGAGTGCTGGAATTTATATCTGTGCTGTCAAGACTGATCTTGATGAAAGAGTCTTATGTCAATGTTAGTGATAAACAATAACAGTTTGAAATTACTATTAATAATTAAAGTAAAAACCAAGATGAAGAAGAGTTAAGAAGATAATCTGTATCTATTGTCATAATTCAGTTATTAGAAAACATACAATTATGGTGTATCACTATACATTTCTCAAATGAGTCAGTGTTATATATCATAGTGTTGAAATTATTACAAAACCTGGAAAAGTCAATAAACATCTCATGACCACCATCTCTTATGCTTGTGTATAACTGTTGTTAAAACAGGCATAACTCACTATAGTATGCCACACACAGCAAGCTAGAGTAATCAATGGATGCCAGAAGGCTTGTGCATAAAATCCCCATCTAGTGCCTACTCATCCAATATCCCCAGACTAGTTTCTGGCTTGTGGCCTTCGTCAGTGAGGATCCTTGGATCTGAGAGCACTGCATCTAGATCTTAGATGCAAAATGTATGGGAACTGAACTGGGTTCAGACCCATATAACTATATAAGCTGATGGGCTTGAATTGGAAACATTAAAGTGTTTTCAGTTTAAGACTCATAGTTTTGTAGTTAAATGGAGATAAAAGGTGGTTGCTGGGGGGGGGGGGTGCATTAGATCTTAAGATCTAGATGCAGTGCTCTCAGTCCAAGGCTCCTCACTGACAAAGGCTACAAGCCAGAAACTAGTCTAGGGATATTGGATGAGTAGGCACTAGATGGGTATTTTATGCACAAGCCTTCTGGCATCCATTGATTACTCTAGCTTGCTGTGTGTGGCATACTATAGTGAGTTTTGCCTGTTTTAACCTGGAAAAGTGATGGATTGGGAATGGTCATTAAATGAGATCCCCTGAGCCATGATTAAAATTAACAATGAGGACAATTTTCATGCAAAATATTGTCAATAGAGGAATTCCTGATTTAATTTTTAGCTTACTACTTAATAAATGACAATGGTTTGCATCCATATGGTAACATGAATAAGTTGTTATGCCTTGCTCTTTTTCTAAATATATTGTCATGTAACTGGAGAAAGATATATTGATATAGTTCAGTGATGAATTTATTAGTATTTTCTGGGGTTATAAACATACATGAATTTTATCAATCGTTATATGATATTCCTAATTGTTTGAGTTAAAAATCACACTTTTTAAAAACAAATTTTATAAAATTAAGAGTCTTTTTTTATTATTTCATAATATTAAAAGTAACTTATTTTTAGCAGAAAATTTTGTATATAATATATTTTTAAAAATATTAATGAGAAAATTCATTCAGTCTGCTCAAAAGAGCTTCATCATTAGAAGTTTGCTTTTAATGGTACCATCGCTAATTTCAATTTCACATTTTCCAAATTAGAACAGTTTTCTTCATTCTCCTTCAGTCATGTAATATTGTGTTTTAGAAATTAGTTTTTTTTCAATTTTTTATACTTTAAATCTAGAACTTTTTCAAATGAACCTATTAAAGAGGTTTATTTGAACTTCTTTGTATTAATAATTTCAATCTCTGTGGTCAAATTGCAATCTTTAATGTCTATGTAAATATATTAGATCATTAACAAATGTGGTATTCCATCTTTATTGTTAAGAGAAAGTTGCCTTGACAACAGTTTGAAATTGTTGATTGTTATTGATATTGGGATTGTCTAAGTGTTGACTGTTTTTTAATATATGTATATAATAAATAATTGAATGATTAATTTTTCAAGAGATCGTGTGCATTCATATATTAAAAATGATAGGTTGAGTTTTCCATCTAGAATAGTTTCACTCTTAAACACATAATACTCCTGCTGCAATAATTACATAATATATCATTTAAGTTTAAAAGAATGTATTCAACACTCAAAGACAATTCAAGAACTTGAATTGTATGTTTTGAAAAGAATAGGAGAGTAATTCAGGAGCTTTTCCTTGGGAAAAACAAAATGGCAACTCTAGAATTGTAATATTTTTTGCAGTAATGTTTTAAGAAATACTTCAGTTTAAAAATTATTTTATCACTATCAATATCTCAGAAACTGAGTCATAAAGATTTCTGCTTTATATATCTATTCTTAAATGTGATCTTGGAATTATAATTCAAAATAAGTGCTACTTATGCATATAATGTAAAAAAGAGCAGCTCTTTATTCTGGTATTATTTATTGTATGATTGAATAATCAGTAATTACCAGATGATAGTATATTTTAATTCTTAGACTAATTTTTAAATTCAAACTGGGAACCAAAGCAGTTATTCTTTTGGAAGCACCTCTAACTCCTTTTTAATTATCATGACAAGTCTGAAATTCAAAAAATTCTATTGAATTTTAGACAACCTATTCCTATAGCTATAAAATCTAATTCTCAGTCTATAACTAGATATTTTAGTGACCACAGTTTTTTTCTAATTACATGTCCCCTTTGCCCCAACTAAGGATGTAAATATTAACATATCACTGGATTGTATACATTTCTATATTATAATGTAAACATGATAAGCTTTCTGGTTTAAATAGAGAACTGTTTATGTTTACATTATAATATAGTAAGCTACAAATCAAGTGATTACTTGGTTTGTAAGTATATGTACATTGAAAGCAATGATATCTTCAATCACTGTATATAAATGACATTAAAATCTTTCTGAAACTCATGCCTCAATGCCAAGCAAACAAAATGAGTCTCATATCGACTACTATCTAAGAACTTATATGGAAGTCAATTTTAGACCATTACAAGAAGGAAATTTTATTCATTGCAACTATAAGCAATGAAATTGGCTCAAATTAACATTCCTAAGGTAAGATTATTTATGGACTACTATCTTCATTAAAATATAACATTAGAAAATGGTCAATGCGAAATATTATGTAAATGTAATGAAAGCAATATCTCTCCAGATGCCATATATAAATAATGCTAGAATTTTGCAGAAGTGACAAAATGAATCTCACTTGACTGGCAATTAAAGTGAATATTTAATGATTCTATCTTGGCATTATTAATTTGAACCAGTTTCAGTACAACATTTTTAATCAACAAAGAATAAAATTTCATTCTCGCAATTATTATTGTCTAAATTTATTTTCTATTAAAATTATTGGATTATAGGCAAGGTAATCCTGATTTTGTCCGGTTGGCAATTAGATATTTATCTCTGCAAAATTTTAATATTATTTACAAATATAACGATCTTCACTTTCAATACATTTAAATAACATTTCACACGGTAAATTTTTTAATACTGTATACTGTACCAGTTGAAAAACGTCCACCACCTAAACTGCAAGCTGGATCCAAACTCAGCTGAACCAAACTGAATTCAAACCCAACTCACCAGCTCAGATCAATGGATGATCTAAATCGATGGCACAGTGCTATGCACCAAGAAACTAGATCAATGGTTGGTGAGGATTAGAGACCCCTGAACTGACATTAATATTGGATAATAAACTGACTAAAGATAATTTTAAATCAAATCATATGTATATGTTCGGGTTGCCAACACAGACAGTGAGCCTTAACATTAAATAATTATTGAATAAAAGAATTAAGAACTAAGAAACCAAGTGTGTTTAGAAAATATTTAATAATAATAGTTTGTTTTGTTTGAATTTTAAATGATGATTATATTAATCACCTCTAGCCTTTAACAAAGTTTATAATTATAATAAGAGTGGCGGTTCCTATTATATGCCAATGAGTATTACGCAATATTATGGAACTATATGTCTATGCCCCCAACAAGAAAATAAAGGTAGATAAAGGTATTTGGTTGTAAAGGAAATTATTACTCTAAATTTTATATGAAAGAATGTGAGATTTATTTTCACATTCACAAATCCATTCATGAAAAGCAAGATACGTATTTAGGGCATAACTTTAACCTTTATTAGAAAATTATTTAATTTGAGATAACTGAGAATTTGTTCGACTTTAATTGAAATCACTTCATCACAAATTATGAGCATAAGAGCGGGCTATACTGGAACAGAGAGGTAACGGTGCTGATGAATTATGAGCTACAAAGTAAACATGAAAGATAATCGCTGGTTGGTAGTTTAAATATTATGGCAGCTTGTATTTCACAAGTCTTACTGCCCTTTGGAGATGTGGAACACTGGGAAAACCAGGCCTAGTCGTAACTATGAACCTTTGGTGTTCCAATTATAACATGAGCTTGGGAGGAAGTGCTTTCCTCCTCTATAATTAAAATAACAGAAATATTACTACCGACAATCCTAGTGATATGGAAGATTGCCCTATGTCAGCAACATTCGATGATGATGACTAGAGAGTCACCGTTTGAATAATAAAACCCAATTATAGAATGCTCTACATGATGACTTGATCAATTTAATTAAAGTCAAACAAGCTTTTAACTAAAATTATTTTAAAGTATTTGTAAATCATATTAATTATGCCCCAAACATCATGCCCCTCCTGAATCTTAATAGAAAATAACAGAAATTTGAATTAGAATATATTTAGTTGATTCCTTTATCGACCCTTTTGCAAAAACAACATATTTTAACATCATATAAGAATAACTAAATATTGGTGAACACAAGAAAATAGCTGGGGCATAGATTAGAAATGGAGCTAATAATTTATTATTAGCCAATTATAAAAATAGTAAAAACATTTAATAATTTCTTTTGACTCTATGATTAACAGGACGTATAAATTTAGTTCTAATGGGTGAGAATTATGATTAGAATCAATATTATATTATTTGCATAAAGCAAATGGAATGAAGGAGCTCATCGAGTCGAAGGATTATTGGCATATAATTAAAAATAAACAACATTAATAAATCACACAATATATAATATAATAAATGAACAGCCATCATAAGAAAGAAAAGTTAAAGACTAGAGGTTGAGAGAATTTATATAATTTAAAATAGCATAAATAAAAAGTTTTACACAGAGTATTACATTTATAAATGAAAAGAGCTCTTAAAGGGAGTGTAAAGTAAAGTTCAGAACTGGCCAGAAAGTTACGATTCATGATGGAAATATATTACCGTTTCTCCCGGGACTTGTTCCTTAGTTTACACATCCGAGTTGATGGAAACATAGGCACGCATTTGATTGATTACTTGAACAGCATTTTATTTGATTTTGGCAGCATGATTGGTCCGGAAAGGATTTAGCAGCTTCATTGAAGATTTTCAGGGGACTTCGGAACAGTAGCCAGATTCCTGATGTTTTAGCCCTTCACCATGATCGAAACACTATTTAAATTTATGATTTTTCAACGCATAGAGTTTACTAGCACTTCTCTACAACAAAGATGGCTTCTCCCCTCCAAACTTTTCAGAGCTATATATACTGTATCTGATGCCTTCGGGCTAGCACTTCTTTCATTATCAGTGTTACAAAATTTACTGGTTGTTTTTAGATACATTCCTTCGATAAGGCTTTCAAACTCATTAACTTGAATTCATTTTCTAATTAGAAAATGAATTCTTAAAATCAGAAAAATGATTTTAATTAGGAAATCCTTACATTTTAAATACTTATCTTTTTTTCTAATTAATAAAACTTTAACCATTGTTTTGGAAAGGGAAAATCTGAAAGCTTATCGAAAGAATGTAGCTTTTAATCACTAAAAATTTTAACAAATTATTTAAAGTAAAATCAAAACATTCCCGATGCAATGAAACTTTCGAACAATTATATATATTTAAATATTTATAAATATATACACACAATCCACGCATTTTTAATATATATAAATTCATGAATAATTTTATCATGAATTTATTAATAGCATTGATTAATTTAAACTCAAACGAATTAATTTTAATACACATTTATAAAATAAGTTTTTCTTTATGAAAATTAGCATGGATTGAACGTATAAAGCCCCATTGCATCGGAAATTTAAGGTTAGTACTAGGGTTTGAAGTGGGCTTATTGCTAGATGTCATGAAGCTAGGATCGAAGTCAGATCTGACTGCTTCAATACATATAACTACTTCACACACAACCTTGTATTGAAGTATTTTCTAATAACATTATAAGCATAAGAAGTGTGGCTGAAATAATTATATATAATGACTAATTAACTATTGATATTTTTAGTAAACTATATATATATGCATGTTAATTCTAATATTCTCACAAATAAATGATGAATTCATAGTATTATTTCAGGGAGCTTCCGTGTAATAATATATATATATTATTAAAAACCAGTCAACATTTAGACAATTCCAATAACAATCAACAATTTTTAACTGTTGTCAAGGCAACAAAAAAGCAGTAATTAACCAATAAACTTTCTAATAAGACCAGACAATTTTGAAGGAAAAAAGGGATAGGAAAATATAAATATGATACATTAAGAAGGATTAAATATCTAGAATTTTGTAAAATGATATAAAGAAAAGAGTAAATAACAATATAAAAAATATAATTGTGAATTATTGAGGAAAACCATAGAAGAAAGAAAAAGTCTCAAAAGTGTAAAATAACATCTTAGCATTGGAAGATTCTTTATATCTGCAATAAAAAAAGGAAAAATGGAACTATTACTAAAAAGAAAGGTGACATCATGAAATACGTAGCAGAGTTCTATCAAGAATTACATAACAATAAAGAAAAAAGTATCTTCTACAACTATTATATAATTCTGAATTTCCCAGGATTTTAAATGAAAAAGTGAGTCGAGCAATTAAATCTATAAAAAAGGGGAAAGCTCAAGTTAGATGAAATTGTAATCAATATCTTAAAAAAAGCATATGAAGAAAGAGAAAAACTTTTGGCAAAGTTACATATCAAATCTGAATGATAAAGATGTCCCAGATATTTGGAAGAATGCACTATTATTTATTAATATTTTAAAAATATGATAAATAAGATATTAGAAATTATAGTTATATCATTCTTGTATCAGTTCTATACAAAAATTTACCAACAACCTGACTACAATGAACTTTGTATTTTAACCAACCAAAAGAACAAGCTGGATTTAAAATTGGATTTAGTATAAGGGATATATTTAAGCATTGAGGGAGTGCAATGGACCAATGAATATGAATTGCCATTATGTTTTGGATTTGTATCTTATGAAAAATAATTTGATTATATAAACATTTCTTCAGTAATTAAAGCATTTTATTATCAAGATATTGATCCAAGATATTGTCATATTCTGAAAAGTATTTTTAAAATTGCAATAGTAATGATTAGGTTACCTAATGATACTAGGAAGATTCACATTGAGATGGATGGATTACAAGGTGAGGTGTCTCTATATCATTTTTGAAAAATGTATTTTGGGGTTGAAATGGGAAGCTAAGAAAGTAAAAGTGAATGGATATTATTTAAGTCATCTAAGTTCTGCAGATGATGCAATTGTTTTTGCAAATAATATTTCAGAGCTTCAGGAAATGTTGCAAGAATAGGACTAAAAGTAAGTGTTAAAAAGACTAAAGTAACATTCAATGGATTTTGATCTGTTAGAAGTTAATAACTACAAATACCTTCATCAGATTATTACTACAGATTGAACATAATGGATGAAATTAATCATAGAATTAAACTTGTTTGAGGTGCTTTTGGTAAAAATAATATTAAAAAGAAATGTGCCTATGTGTTTGAAAAGGAAGGTTTTTAATAAATGTTAACCAATTCTTACTTATGGATCTGAGATTTGGACATTTAACAGAAGAGCAATGCGGAGACTTCAGCTATTCAAAGAAATATGACAAGACTCATATTAAGAGTAACAAAAGCAGATCAAAAATGAAATATATGGGTGAGAGAACAAATAGGTGTTTCTGACATCATTGAAAGAATTAAAAGATTGAAGTGGAGTTAGGCTGGACAATTGCTAGAAGAGATGATAAATAGATAGACCATTGAAATCATAAGCAGGATTCCAAGAAATTTAAAGGAACTAGAAAGATATCACATGTGAGATTGATGAATGAAATAAAGAAGTGTGCTGGAGATGATTTGTATAAGAGAAGTTAGAGATCAGAGGAAACCAAATTAAACTTAGAAAGACATTCAACTTGTATTGAATTAATAATAGTTGAAATTGATAATGTTGATAATGATAGATATGTATATGTGTAATTTAGATGAAAGACAACTATTATTCCACTCCTAGATAGCACTCCATATTAATAAATGTTTTAAAAGAATGGGTGACCACTCATACAACATTTATTGAAAATGCTGAACATGGAGCATGACCTTATTTAAAAGCCAGTTTTTATGGCAATTATAAATATTTGATTTATATATCCCAGGTAAGAGAAAGCATCTCATTTTAATGACCTGCAATAATGAACCACATTAGTTTATATACATGTAACTATTAAGTTATATGGTGCTTTTTAAGGTGTATGTCCAATGCTATCAGTCAATGTTGGTTTATTTAAAAAGTAAGCTCAATTGATGGATTCCCATTTTCTAAAACATTTATTGATGTGTCAATGGTGATTCCTAATCACTGCAATATTGTAAAAATACTGCCAGATTAGTTTTAGAAGACAATCTTTTGTAGAATGAAAGTAACATAGGAGAAATATCTGTAAAAAAATCATCTTGGTAGTGTTGAAAATCTACGTTCATCATGGATTACAAGAACAAAAAACAATGAACTTTCAAAAATATTAAAAACATAGATTTCTGCAATTATATTCATAAAATAGTGTTGCATAGAATTAAAAAACTGAACAAAGAAGCAAACAGCAGAGCAGAGGCATGGTGATTTAGGTATTTCATATCTCTTAGATCATCTGATGCATAAAAGTGATTCATGGAATTCATGCATTATGAAAGAAAATGGTTTGAGTTCTGTGACAATGGTTGTTTGTGATATGGCAGAAGTGAGATGAGGAATGAATTGATAAAAATCAAAAAAACTTGAAAAAGCTCTGAATATTGATAATAGAGAAATTTATGTTTACTTAGATATATGTTTAAAATTTCAGTTTAATATGAGAAATACTGTAAAAGATTAAGAATTTTCATAATTTAACTATGTGTAACTAAAACAATATAAAAAATTACTATAAGAAGATTAATTGAAATAATATACTGACCAGATAGTAATTCTATAAGAAACAATAGTAACAAAAAATATATAATATTTAGTGCAAATTGTTGTGACATATATATATATATTTATCATTAAAAACCAGTCAACACTTAAACAATTTCAAACTGTTGTCAAGGCAACTTTCTCTTAACAATAAAGATGGAATTCCACCTTTATTAATGATCTAATATACTTACATAGACACTAAAGATTGCAACTTGACCACAGAGATTGAAATTATTGATACAAAGAAGTTTAAATAAACCTCTTTAAACAGATAAATATAACCTATTCTGAATTCAGACTATATATATAAAGTAAACTTATGTTAATAACTGAATCATTGTTAACTTAGAAGAATGTTCATACTATGATCAAGAATCAAAAATGACAGATTGAACTTTATTCCACAAACTTTCAGTTGTTTAATCTATCACTGCTACTGTGTTGAACTGGCTACAAATTATGGACACTTTGAGTTTCCTATTGAAAGATGATGCTATATATCATTGATACTGTCTTGTTTTGCTTTGCTTGTAATATCTTACCATATGTGGAGTAAAAAATTGTAGTGGATGTTATGTGCATATTAGAAGCACTCGATCAATTGGTTCCAATCTACCAATAGATTGTGATAAATTATATATATATGTCTTTTTTTTTCACTAATATAATCAAACAAAATTTATTGGAAAAATTGAAAATGTTCAGCATAGAATTTAAAAGATTTAAATGTGTTTTAAAAAAAAGTAAAAGTGTTTTGTTTGTTTTTCTAAAGGTTTGTCAAAATAATTTAAATGGGACTGAGTTTTAAATTATATTTAAACAATATTGATCAGATGAGGAGATTTTGAGTGATCTGTATTTGAATTCATTACGAAAAAAATCAAGTCAGATGTCACATGACCTAATTTAATAACATTTGAACTCATTAGGAATGCAATTGGAATATGCCAAAGATCAATATCCATTTATAACAAATATTGCACATACAATGATATCTTGTTTTAGTTGCATATATTTAGCAAAGTCAGCATTTTCTGCTATAAATGAAATCAAAAAAATCAGAAATTCTTTAACCAATCACAACTTGATTAATGTTTAGGATTATCTGTTTCTCTTACATTCCCAATTTTGAAACATTTGTCAAGTCAGCACAATATCAAAATATTGTTAATAATTATATTTTTTAATTTTGTTTCTATTTTATTATACATGTTTCTACTTTAATATATTTAACATGAATGCAGAAATCAGATTTAACACTGTATTTTATTCCCCAATATCTACATAGATGGCATTTACTAAAAAAAATATTTTGAATGTACAAAAAAACATGATCATTCTGTAGTAATCCTATTTCATGAAGTTGAATTAATAGCTCTGTTTATAATGACTATATTGAATAAAAATTGTTTATATGAAAATAGCTAAACTGAGGTGCATAATTGGCTGGCAAATATTTTTAAAACTTTCCAAGTAAATGACTATGTATTATACTATATAGTCCTTCAAATGGTGATCACATGATGTTCGTTTCTTTCTCCTTTGTTTTTGCTGTCTTCATATATAATATTGAATTTCAAAAATCTTACACTTTTCACTTTTCAGCAAAAACTCTTTTATTATTGATTAATG
Organism: Epiperipatus broadwayi; assembly: GCA_028023455.1. Classification (NCBI taxonomy): domain Eukaryota; kingdom Metazoa; phylum Onychophora; class Udeonychophora; order Euonychophora; family Peripatidae; genus Epiperipatus; species Epiperipatus broadwayi. The sequence goes on along the minus strand of JAQFVV010006603.1, from coordinate 65,645 downwards.
TATTTTAATGGTTGTATTTTTATGTGTGTTCACATTTTGTAGATCTGATGAAGACTGCATGGTACAGTCGAAACTGTAATCAATAATAAAAGTTTTTTTGCTGAAAAGTGAAAAGTGTAAGATTTTTGAAATTCAATATTATAGATGACTATGTGTAATATTTCTAGCTTTTTTTAAGTCTCACTTTAATATTCATATGAATATTAAGTATGATTACTGGAAAACAAGAAATTTGATTTTTTAAGTGAAACAGTGATGATAGTAAATGACAGGAACATAAAACAAATTGAGATAGGATAGATTCTACATAATGTAGTATTATTAAAGTTGTTATGAAAATTAAAGAATTCTAATGAAAATGGTTAAATTCTTAGCAAAATAAGATAATTGATAGTCTTAATTTTTACTGAACATCATGAGATGAGAACATCTATTTTGAGGTTGAAAGGTGAAGTATAAAGAAGTTTTATGATATAAAATGAAAATCTTGCCTAATGTTAGAGAAGATTTATCCTGCAGTGGTTAAAATGGATAATGATGATGATAAACTATTTTTTTTATATAAATATAAATTTAATTGTATGCTATACTGAAACTTTTTTAAATCTAATGTGTTATTTTAATTTAATTGGGTTGTGATATAAAAAATATTATATAATTATAAAATTTCTATTTCTTTTATTTATAATTTCATTATTTATGTGAATTGCAGACAGTGTTTATTATTAACTGTATCATAAATTACAAATAAACTAATAAATAATTCCCATGATTCCCGATTTTCACTTCACATTTTATTTCCTGTGTATCAAATTAAATTTATGATCTATATAAAATAGTTTTTCTTTGATACAAAATTGATTAAGAAGTATATTATTCTAAAAATTTTGAATTTGAAACATTAATTTTGAAAATACAATTTTTATATATATTTATAACTCCATTTTACAAATAATTTTTTTAAACTTCATTTGATTTTTGGATATTTTATTAAAATGAATTTTGGTGGGGATTAGATATTAAATTTACTGATATCAAAGGGATAGTCATGTACAAACATAGGTTGAACAATGCTGATATAGAATAATTGTGCACATCTTAATGGTGCACATCTAATAGATCACAACATTTCAAGGGGTTAGGAAAGAATTTTGATGGTTAAGGTAGAAATTTATACATAACAATCAAATATAAAACTTGTTTTAAAAAGTTAAATATATAATTATAATAATATATTGTATTTTTATACAATCTTATCAGTAATTGCATTGGGGAAATATCTATAATAAACCTAATGACACATTAGTGTGTCATCAGATTAGCTTAATATTTGGTCAAATTTACCCATTGAAAGATAATATAAAATTATTACTCTATAAATTATATATTGCATTATATTTCCTAATTAGTGAAAAAGTTTTAAAAGAACATGTAGAAATTCTGTCTTAAGAAGAGAAGTTATGAATAAAAACATCTTGAACACTACTAATATATAAGATAGCTTTTCTTATCTGAGAACACACACTTAATCAATATCAACAAATTTTATTGAAGAAAACAGTAATGTTTTTTTTCTAAATTATTTGTATCTTCTTTAATAATCCCTACTAAAATTAATATAGCAGTTAATACAGATTAATATATGCATGAGAAAGCACTTAACATTAGTTCTACCACATTCATTGAAATCTTCTTTGGCATTTCCTATTTATAAAGAATATTAATTCATTTGCATTACAATGTGTAATCAGAGCAGATTGTTATGCTAATTAATTGAATTTTAATAGAAAAATTGTTTACACAATTAAAATATTTATGCAATTAACATTAATTAAATCAAATGTAATAACATAAATAATAAAAATAATATAATTGTAAAAAATTATTACGACTATTTACATCATTATTAATGGTTATGTTGTTTTTTCTTTACTTCCTTATATATATATCTGCCTATGTATGTATGTTAAGTGAATCTCAGGAAAAAAGATTATAACTCAAGAATTTTTCCACGACAGAATCATGCTATCATTGTGTGATATTGTTTTCTATTAACTTATACTATTTCCACATCTAAATATTTCTGGATTGATGCACAGTTTATCGCTTCCTATTCTCAAACTCAACATAACAAATCAAACTAACATTTGATTATTATTTTTTAGTATTTTTGGTATAATATCTGGATATACATGTTAACATTTAATTGACAAGTTGGTCTTCACCATAAAGCAAACATCCCAAGTTAATTCAAATTAGTTAGAAAGTGATTGATGTAATAACCATAAAAATAAAAAATATGATTGTATTTTGATCAACTTTCACTTCTTGCAAGGATTGAATCCTTGAATATTGGTATCTTTATCATCATTTTATGTCTCTTTAATGATAAATACATCTTTTTATTTTGTTGTCATTATACTCTTAGTCATGAAAATTATCTTTTTAGCTTAGTCAAAAAAGCATTTTATGATTTGTTTATTCATTTTTACGAAAATTTCAAAGTTTAACATTCCTAATTTTAGATTCAAATTACTTTAATACAAGTACCATATAGTATATATACTCAAGCTAGATGTAATGAAACAGGATTTATATCTTAATATAAATCAAAGCACTGGTTATATATATATATGGGAGATGATGGTCCGGACCAACTGACGAGTGCTAGTTTAGCCCAAAATATGTATATTGTAGATTATTTATCTTTTTCACATGTATATGATTATGTGTATCAGTTGTAACAGATAGAGTGGATGACTGAAGGGATCTTGAATGTCTGGGTTCAAATTCCCCTCTCATTATATCAAGTTACTAATTCTTTTTCTATTCCCATAAATGCTTTTTTACCTTGTTTTAATTAATCATACAACCTTAACTAAACTTTTTATTAATTCCTTCCTAAAATTAATATCACTGTGTTATCCAATCAATAGACCATTAATAATTTTTATTTATATTTTGAAACTAGAGTGCAAGAAGATGTTCTTTGAAACTCAATTTGATAGGAAAGGATTTTTATACATTATGCGTTTGTGTAGAGCATCCCTGTTAATATTGCTTCTCTCATTTCTTAACTCTACAGTCTTCTACAATTTTTTTTCTCTTCCCTGTTATATCAAAGTAACATATACATTCACCACTAAACTTAGTAAAATAAAAGAATTAAAAAGTTTGTGGAGTTTATTATGGTGAATATGTCTAAAATGAATATTTAAAAGCAACTGTCAAATTTTTATAAATATTGCTAAAAATTTCAGAAATTTGCATTTTTGTATAAATAAAAGAAAATTGAAATGACCTTCAACTCACATAAAAATTTCTTGAACAGCCTCATTTAAAGAAAGTAATGTAATTGGTGTTACTCATCAAGCTTACTGATTGTTGAGGATTGGCATATTTATCCACCCTTATATTACCCTCAAATTATAAATAACTAATGTTCATTTATTGAATAATAATAGATGATTATCTGGATCTTTTATAGTCTAGTTACCTGAAAGAAAAATGCTAAATCTGATTGGAATCTGGAAAAAAAATACCTATCCTGAATTCGAACCCAAATTACAGGCATAGCAAATGGATAAGTTACACTGACTCTTGACAAAGAGATTTTATATGTAATCTGTGAATAAAAACATAATATATAAAACATAACTTACTGAATTTCTCTTAAGCATTTATGATGATCAGGAAAATAAATATATCATTGAACATGTGAGATGGATACAGATATACACACACCATGTGTGTTATAATATAGTATATTTAATACTAAAAGACAAAACGTTGCTCTGTTTTCATAATGTTTATTTGCTCATTTACTTTTATTCTAAAATTATTAAATATATAACCAAAATTAATGACAATTTTTTTTTAAATTGTCAGTAGCCTTTTGTAATTTATCTCGTCAGAAAAAATTGCATAAATTTGGCATGCAAAATAATAAATCTTAAATATAAATGCCTAGGAGTTAAATTGTCGTCTGTATATAAGCTGTTACTCTCACAAGATTTTGATTAAAAAATGGTGCAAAATCATTTAAAGTATTTATAAATTTTAAGTGAGAGAAGATAAGATTGTACATTCGCTCTTTCTTCTTTCTCTTTTATATCCAATTCCTTCTCTTTCCGCCTGTTTTTCGTTCACTTTCTCACATATGTTTAATCATTTAGATACAGTCTGTATTGAATTAAATCCTGGAAGTATTATTAAATCAATATTAATGTTATTAGCAACACTGTTAAGAATATTACTGTTTATTGTACTTCATATTTTAAAAAATTGTTTTAAAAATCTAAAACAACTTTAAGTTAAATCAAATAGTCATTATCATTTCACAAAGCAAAGCCATCCACATTGTGTTTTAAAATAATTGTTCTGCCTTGTGCTATTGAACATAGAGCTAAAGTAGGGAATAGGAAGAGCTAAAGATTTATGGATTTATCTCAGGTTTGGTCACGTGAATAAAAACTGTTGTTCTTTAGCATCACATTGGTGTTTAAAGATCACATGATCTCCTGATCAATAAATCATATAATATATTTAGTAATTTTCTATATTTTTTTAATATTCTTAATTAATCATAAAATTATCTTCTTTTTTTTTTTTGGTCATTTTTTTCTTCCTTTTATTGAAAATATTTTTCTCTAGCCCGTGTAAAAACATGATTTTTCTTACTTTTTAATATTGTATATTTTTATAACGTACTCATCAATAAGATTCTTGTTTAATGTCTATATTTTGGTAATATGCATCAATCTGATTTAATGGTCAATATTTTTTTAGAAGTTCTTTATTATTTTCTCAATCCCATTTGAACAAATATTGTGCATAAAGTGGTGACCTCTTTATTTATAAATTTTATAGCATCATTATTTATAGTTGTGACCTTATGGTTGGGCTCGATGTTTATCAAGCCCTACTTAAATGGTCAATTATATAACATTTTAAATTTTAGTTGGTAATAATTAAATAATAACTATTCAATATTAAATAGGTATATTATATCAATGGTGTGTTGTCATGGTATCCAAATTTTATTATAAAAATAAGAAAATTTCATCTATAAATCTTCTAGAGTGATAAAGAATTGGACTGTTCAAGAGATATGCCAGGCCCTATGCCAGATTGTGTATAAGACTTTTTATATGCAGTCTGTCAGCTGGACTAATTTCAATAGTATCAAATAATAATTATTTAATGTCATAATTAAATTAAATGTATAGAAATATTTAGTATTTTATTATTATTAAATAATAGTCAAAAAGACTCAAAATTATAGTTATTCTAAATTAATCATTATTAATTTTCAAGCATATTTTTATTGCAATTTAAAATAGTTTGAACAGCTTAATTAGTTATCACTTATGCTTATAGATGGAGAATTATTAATTGTATGTTAATATATACACATACAACAATTCAATTGGTTTGTTAATTTATACAATAATTCTCTCTGATGAAAGTCTATAAATAGGCTAATATAGAACAACTGGGGAGACAGGGAGAACAAAATGAGAGAATGAAGGAAGAACAAAAAGAATTAAATGGAAAAATAATAACAATATCTGAAAATAGCATAACTGAAAATTATTAAAAAGTAAAAATGGATTTACTTGCAACTAATGGAGTAGAAACTTCATTTGGCCTTCATACATGAAACACACTGCTTCTGTCAATCGATAGTTGTAAAGAGTTCACATTTAAACTGGTAGGCATATTGGAAGAAAAAGTGCAAAATGGTAAAAGTTTGTAAGATTGAAATTTCACTTTTATTTTATAATCATTTTAATTATTATACTTACTGTGTGCATTGTAAAAATATTTGTAACTTATTCAGGATAGTAAGAAGAAAAGAAAATTATTTTGTACTTTCTTCAGAATGAATTTTAAAATAAACAGAACTATAATGGATATTTAACATCTTATATTGCTGTTTTTGAATTTATGAGGCACTCATGACATCTATAAACCAGATGAAATATTATATTAAAGCTAACTACAACTATTGCAATTTTATTATGCTATATTAATTTCATTACGTGAAGAAAATAAGTTAAAAAAAAAAAGAAAAATGTTACATCGCAATTAAATAAAGTACAGTAATAACTTATATCTACCTAATAAAGTAATATAAATAAAGATACTAAATTATAAAGTTTATAAAATATTTATTAAGACTTTTAATATGAAATATTCTCAACATTGCCTTAAAACTCACATTAAGGCAAAGATGAATACCACATCTTGCAACTTCCGGTACAAGTGGAATTGATATGTTTATTAAACTGAGTTGCAGAATCTCATCAAAAGTTAATCAAATGTCAACTTAGATTTTAATATAGTAATTTTTATATTAATCATATTGTGGATCAAAATTCTAATGCATTAATTATTAAATATTGCCATTAGTCAATAAAGTATATGAAATACATATACGTGACGAAAATAAGAATCAATGTTTGGCTTCAACTTCTTTTTGATTTCTGGAATAACAAAGAGCTGAAGTTAACAGGTGAAACTACAATTGTTTATAGATGCAGCAACATACTGGAATTACAGTTTAAACTGATAAAAAAAAAAAATGAATGAAACATACTCCTGTGGGAAAGAATATTTATCAATCATACCATGCTGCAAATTTTAAATGTTACAACCAAGATTTCATTCACATAGTTTAACAAGAAGTTTATATAGTGATTTTTATTATCATTAATATTCTATGTTTTTGTCTTGTAATATTATATATGTTGTTGTTGTTGCAGGTATAAAGACTGGTTTGTGTAAAAAAATAAAATGTGTGATAAATGTAAATTTGATCAAATAGAAATATATATAAAGAAACTAATCTTATTTCTTGTAAATTTCGTTCTTATTTTTAAAAAAAAAACATAGATAAGAAACTATTACAGTTTATTCTTAATATTTTTCTTTCTAGGATAAATAATGATAAATGGGTGGTATATAACTTTGGTTAATTTAGATGCATTAAATATGGTATTTTTTATATGTAATACTTAACTAATTAACAGCTAATGACAGTTATAGCTACGGGTCATTCTTGAATTGATAATGATATTTATAAATGTTATGTGTCAAATAATAAGATACTCCATTTTGCTAGTGACTTTATATATTCATAGTAAATAATATTAGTATTAGATTATCTGTTATCCTGTTGAATAATTATAATGATAATTGTATATTTTGGAATATGTGGTAGGTGCATGTTGCATCACATCAGATGAACTTATTCTCCTTCCCTGAATGATGATATAAATGACCATCGTGGATAAATCATGAATGATGCCCATCAAACTTTGAGTAAATTAAGGCTATACTTCTGTAATGTATTGATCTAATTATTAAATAAGGAACTAACTACCCCTTTCTTTTTCTCATATTCCTAAAGGTGATCCAGAAGTGATACCAGACTTTCAAACCATAGGTTGGCATAGTTGTTAAACAGGGGATTGATCGCCTCTTTTATATCCTCAAAGGTGCTCCAAAGGTAATACCAGGATTACAGACCATATGCAGTCATGAGCTAACCAGGATCTAGGTTGTTACTTTGTTCTCTTTGCCTTAGCTCAAACCCACTATATCTTTGGATATATCATATGTTTTATTATGTTTCATATTCCTAAGTTCTAATGGTTTGGTATCGATAACAGTAGAATTGTTTCTAAAATATGTATTTGAAATTGTAGATTGTACTTAGCACTGAACAAAATAATTAATAAAAGATAATATTAGTTAAAAATTATTTTAGAGTAGATTGTTGCTTAATGCCTATCCATTTGAGATAATCCCATGTATATTATTAAGCTATGTTGTTGATCATTTAAACCAAATTTGTTTTAAAATGCTGATATTTTTCCTTAATGCTTAAAGGGTCCTTATAATATTTTCTTTAATTTTAAAAGAGTCCTATAAGGTAAAGCTAATAATTAAAAGGTAATAAAATGATAGTTTTGGCTTTTAAAGCAATATTGACTGTTTAACAGCCTAAATAAATTGATTAAAGCAAGAAGTCAATATTTTCTAGTATTATATTCTAAGTATATTTATTGTGTTATCCTGTGTGATAATATTGGTAGTTTATTTTCTCACAACTTCATTATTTGTACCCTTTCTGCTTGCAGGCATTTACATTCAATTAACAAATACCTAATATTTTTCCATGCTTTTCTTACATAACTTGCAGACTAAATCACCACATTTCTCCATTTATGTGTATATTCCTTTGCTGCTAGCAATTCTGTTGAAACCTTAAACAGTAAACTACTTTCCTTGCTATTATCATAAATTAATTAACACATAATATTATGTTTACTTTTTTTAAAATTATTTTTGTTCTTCATACTAGTTCTCCATCTTTCCAACTTCCTATTTTTTATTAATGCAACTATTCTTCTATTACATTTTTTGCCACTATAACACTCAACAATTCTCCTAACACAATTATCCTTCTTTTGTATAAGAACACTGGCATAGTTTTTATCCAAATCTTCTACATAGTATACTATCTTTTTCATCTATTTTGTTGCCTGCCCTTTACTCATAACCCAATTAAATACTATTATGGCTGTTCTTTATTATCCATAAATTGCAATCTACTAAATATTTTCATTTTGCTTTTTGCATTTCTCATATAAAAAGATGGCCATCCCATTTCTCCTTGAATTGTCTTTTTTGCCATTCACACATCTGCATCTAATGCATGTCTTCCTACTTATCTTTGTACTTTATATGTTAACCTTGCTACTGCCATACCCTTTCTTGCAATCCTTACTACATCATATTTATTGTATGAAAATACTGTTAATTTCTTTATCAGTCCCTTTCTTTTCTTTGCTTCATTGATCATTTTTTTCTCATTCATCCAAGCAATTTCTCTGATTACTTATGTTGATTTCCAAATAGTTTTACCTAGTCACTACATTTAGCTTTATATCTCCCAATAAAAATTCATTCTTTTCTCTTTCCCCAGCATTTATCTTCATTACTTTTGATTTTTTTTCACTAAATGTAATCTTCATCTCTTTACCCATCCTTGTCCATGTCTTCAGAATAACTTCTATATCTTCCCTACTTTCTGTGTGCAGGAAGATATCATCAGCAAGTAAAAGATCATAATATACACACTCCTTTGCCATCTATTAATGTTATCTCTACCCCTTTTCCTAGTCTTTCTATTGCTCTCTCCATTTCTCTCAAATATAACAAAAACAAAATAGGTGATATAGGACATCCTTGATATAGCCCTACCCCATTTTTAATTCTGATTCTATATTTCCTAATTGATATGTATAGTAATTATTTTCATACAATCTTTTAATAAGATCCACTGAAGCTCCATTCATTCCCAAATTTGCTAAACTTACCCATAATCTATTTTTATTTACTCTATTATATGCCTTCTCTATATCTATAAAGACTATATATAATTATCTACCTATATTTCTACTCATATTTATAAGTTGTGTGACTACAAATAAACTATCTCCTATCTGCTTATCTGATCTAAAACTTCCTTGCATTTCTCCCACCATATTATTTTCTGCAATCCATTTTACCACCCTAATGCAAAAACTTTATATAACACTGATATTACCAATATTGGTCTATAATTATTTAACTTTCTATAGTCCTTACCCTTTCTTTTAAATAATGGCCTGACTCTTGTATTATTCCAGCTATCTGTAAATTCTGTTATCTGTGCTATATTATTAAAACATGATAAGTGGTTTAATTTTGCTCTATTTTCCATATTTATCACCATCTCTGCTATCCATTCATTTATATCTCTTGTCTTTCCATTTTTCAATTTCTTACCTGCCTCATTTAATTCATTTTCTGAAAAACTAATATTTTCATTACTATGTGTTTTTATGTTTGTTATCACTCTGTCCTTCACATTTAACATCTTTTCTATATCCATTACATATTTAAGATCGTCTTAATTCTGCTCTAGAGCTACACTTTTTCCTCATCATTTAGTAACACTACTTCTTTTGCCCCTACATCCCTTTTTTTAATATATTTCCAAATTTTTTTTACTCCCATCTCTTCCACTTTTATTAATATGCTACAATAATTTACTATTTAATTTCATTCTCTCTACATAATTCTCTATTTTAACCAACTTTTTTTAAAAAAAAATAGTTTTCCCATTTAATATTAATATCTTTTTCATTTTCTTTGTTTTTAATAGCAAATTTAATATTATCTGCATGCTTTCTTCCTCTCTTTTACACTTTTAATAATTCTCACTTTTCTATTATTTTTATTTTTCTGAATATTCTCATCTAAAACTCTATTTGCCACTTTTTTATTTCACCATACCTGTCCTTATATTCATCTCCAACAATCTCTTCCATGATGTTTTTTTTATTTTTATTTTATATTTTTCTAACTTATTCTCATCATTCATTCTCCACCTACATCTTTTACTATTCTTTCTACTTTTATCATTATTTTTCATCACATTATTAACCATTTCTGTTATAAAAAATTTATGATCACTATTACATACTCTCTCTCTCTTCATTATCAAACACTTTAATCTTCCATATTTTATTCATTCCCTCTTTCTCTACTAATATATAATCTATTATGTGAAATGTATTATTTGTAGATCATGTGTATTGCCTGTCATAAATATTTGATAAATTTCTAATGCACAAATTTATTCTCTGACAAAAAAATTCAAAAACTGTCCATTCTTGTTATCTGTGTTATCAATTTCTTCAGTATGCCATTCATATCTCCTATAACCATTATTTTCTTTCCTTTGTTTTTGAAATTCTGTATATCCTTAACTAAACATTCATATAGGTTACTGCTCCACTCCATTATAGTTTGACTATCTCCAGTGGCCATATATACTATAACACCCCATCTAGTTTTGTCTTCCTAACCTTATCTCAAACCACAAATGTTCTTGACACTTTACAATATTTAAATATTTTTTTGATTATACCATAATCTCTTTTTTCTTTTTCTATTTATATCCTGCCATACCAAATCTTCCAGTGATGTGATGTGATGCACTGTGACTTTTTTTATATGGAGTCAGGAATCGTTCAGCAACTATTCCCAGAGAAACCTGTTAGCCACTTTGACTTTCCTTTCCATTCCCTACCCCAAGTTTTTCCATATTCTTCTCTATCCTGCTCCATCCTATTTCCATAATATAACCTTTGTCAAATCTATGGACTTTATATCTAAAACCCCTCTATCTTTGCCCAAACCCAGCATGAAAAACAATAAGCCACTTTCTGTATAATCACTTTGTTCATATTTATTCTTCCACAACTTCGTTATTTTTACCTTTTCTGCTTTCAGGCATTTACATTTAATTAACAGATGCCTAATATTTGTTATGCCTTCCTTACATAATCTGCAGACTAAATCACTTATATTTTTCCATTTATGTGTATATTCCCTTGTTGCTAAAGATTCCATTTGAGCCTTAAACAGTAAACTACTTTCCTTGCTATTATCATAAATTAATTCACACCCAATATTCTGTTTACTTCTATAAATATTTAAACTCTTTTTACTCTCCATACTCCAATTCCCTATTCTTTATTAATGCATCTATTCTTCTATCCCATTCCTTAACACTCAACAATTCTCCTAACGCAATCATCCTACCTTTTATATAAGTATGGTGCATAAATTTTTTATCTAAATCTTCTGCATATCACATTACCTTTTGCACCCATCTTGTTGCCTGCCTTTTATTCATAACCCAATTAAATAATATTTTGGCTATTCTTTTATTATCCATAAACTGCAATCTACCGAACATTTTCATATTGCTTTTTGCATCTCTCATTTAAAAACTTGACCATCCCATTTCTCCTTGAATTGCCTCCTTTGCTGTCCACACTTCTGCATCTAATGCATGTCTTCCTACTTCTCTTTGTACTTTTTCTAAGTAATCTAACACCCCTTTACTAACACATAATGCATCATTGCCATATGTTAACCCTACTACTGCCACTCCCTTTCACACAATTCTAGCTACATCATATTTATTATAAGAGAACACTGTTAATTTCTTTATCAATCCCTTTCTTCTTTTTTTTTTTGCTTCATTTATTCTTTTTTTTTCCTATTCCTCCAAACAATTTCTCTGATTACTTAAGACGATTCCCAAATAGCTATATCTATTCACCACACTTAACTCTATATCCCCCAATAAAAATTCTTTGTCTTCTCTTTCCCCAATATTAATCATCATTACTTGTGATTTTTCTTCACTAAATTTAATCCCCATCTCTTTATCCACCTTTGTGCATGTCCTCAGCATAACTTCCATACCTTCCCTTCCTTCTGCACACAAAAAAACATCATTTGCAAATAAAAGACCCGATAATGTATATACTCCCTTGCCACCATAGTATCTCTACCTCTCTTCCTAGTCTCCAGTGTAGATTCTCCCTTTGTCATGCCATCTTTTGTCAGAATAAAAAACTTTTTGAAACATCATATTTAATGCTTTCTGTTACTTTCAATATCCATTTTTAAAAAAATTTAAATGATTTTAAATGCATAGAAATTTTTCTTAATGTCTATTTAGCCATTACTAAAACATTTTTTCATTCATTTTTTAAATTCTTTTTTTTTTTTTTTAAGAATTGTTTTTTTTAAAAAAATAATAAAATAGAAATTCTCAAACTAAAATTTTTTCTCTTGAAAAAATTTATTAGAGCATATTATTAATTTCATTATGTACCGAGGGAGGAGATTTTTAAAAATATCTATATATTTTTTTAAAACTTACGTAAACGTTATTTCTACTAATTTATGCAAATAAAGAAATGGGGCATGCTATTAATTAAATTAATTAATCTCCAAGTTTATAAAATTATTATAGATATAATAAACACCTCCACACTTCCCCATTCTTTTCAAATTCATATAAATAAAGATATAATAAAAGACAAATGACCCCCAAGATGCATTTCGTGCTGAACCAGCGCTCATCAGTTGGCCCAAGTCACTATCTTTCATATATATCTCTATTATATGCAAAGTATTTATCTAGAGTAAATTGTTACATTTTCATTTACCATTGTCAATATCCCTCCACTCACATTTTTGACGCCATACATTTCAGATAAATACACTAATGATTATTACTAATCATTTTCGAAACTAGAGATTATCTCTAGCACAGATATAAACTTTAAACCTCAGTTAAAGATTAATAAAAAAAATTACTATTGATAGCATATTATTTAATGTAATTATAAGTTTTATTTTAATAAAACTTTATATTAAAATATTTTTAATTTAGATATTCTGCGAAATAAATAATTATCCTAAAAGACGTATGAATGCTGGGTGATGAACAAATTTGCATTCATGTTTTACTTCTTAGGTTAGAATAACTCGATACCCATTTACCGACTAATATTAAACTACTAGCTAGATTGACTATAGAGTAGTTTACTTGAAAGGGGAAAAAAAAATCGAATTTATTCTAGCTGAATTCGAATCTAGGACATGACAGACATAAGCGCTATTATTGAATCATAAAACCCTTTCTATATTTGGAAATTAATATGAATTACGTATAATCATTATAATAGCAATAATAATTACTGTAATTTAAATTATCGGTTGTTTTTTAATAGTTATAAAAATTGGGATATTTATTATAAATTATATGCAAAGTGTCATATGAATCTAAACAATTAATTCTAGGTATTATTTAAGTACCAAATGATCATGATAAGCTTGTTACATGTTAAGCTTTTCTTCAGGCACTATTGACCCTAATAAGACTTTAGACAAAGATCAATTCAACCAGGCGTATTTTTATAGAAAGAAAAGCTTCCTATTTCCCGGTAAATACTTTAAAACTGAACTAGTCTTGATAATCAGTTTTCTGATGCATTTTCTTTAAAATCAGCTTCTTTTAAAAAAAAACACATCTAAACCTTTTTTTTTATTATTGATCGTAACTTTATTGTAAAAGGTAACGCATATGATTGTCTTTATTCTATTTATTGCTAGTTATTTTAAACAATTTTCTGTTATCAGCACCATATTTGAATTCTTTACTTTATAATATTACATTAGTGAGCCTAAGACAAGGTTTTTTAATCTTCAAAACCCTTTACACACACTCACCATGTATAAATATATTGCTTCTCATCTGGTAATAGATAAATAAAAAAAAATTGCATTTTATATTTTTTTTAAAAACTGAAAGTTTGATAACTATTTAATAAAAGAGCAACATTTAATTATTATTTACATCCTGCACAGTCAATTTTTCAGATGAACAAATATATATATATATATAATTGTATGACGAATTGTTCAGGAGGTCATGTGACATTCAAGTAATAAACAATAAACAGTTCCATTTATTTAATCAGCAGAAAATTGTTTTTTTTTTATGACACCCATCTAAGATTCAATCCTAAAATGTTTACTGTCCAATGTGTTACTCTACCAATGTACTAACTCACACAGAGCAGATGGTCAATGATGTTTGAATATCAAGAACTATTTTTTTAATTCATTTTCTTTTATTGAATACAATTATCACTAAGTACCATAAAGTTGATATCCATACTTGGTAATAATATAATAGCATTTTTCAGAATGGCTTATCATCATTCTCATTTTTAGACTGTATCGTAATCACGTTCATTATTTGATGATGGAATTCATTCACCTTACTCTAAATCATTATCTTTTTTCATCATCAATCTTTTCCAGCATTATATCTTTTTTTAGATGACTTCATAATACTATCTGAACAGATCATTTTTAATCTGATCATTCGTCCTTCAAGTGAGAATTCAGATCTCAATAATCAAGTATTCATTTATTCATTTTACTTGTAATTCATAGAATTCTATCACCAGAAACACTGTTTATATTTTCTTTTCCTTTTTTGCCGTGTTAAGATTTAATTGAAATGTAACTTTGATCTTCAATTTTAAAGAAATAAGCCTACATTTACAAATATTTTTTAGATTTTTATTGTACGTTCCATTGATAATACACCCCGGGTTTTTTTCCACTACTTGGCCATTCTTATTATTGGGATAACTGTAGAATTTCTTTTGTTTATATATCTTGAACTTAAGAAACTTACAAAAATATTGGTGGTTTCATGACATAAAAATCATTTAGGTTGCTGAAAGTATTAATGTACAGTGATTTAAAATCTTTAGTTTTTCAATAGCAAATTTTAAAAGAAATTAGAAATTATCAATAGTTTATTCACATGTGATTGAAGAATTAGAATCATAAAACAAAAAATTAGTCAATCTGGTTTTTTTTTAAAAATATAACTGAAGACAATATCTTTATAAAATTTCAAATTTATTTTAATTATAATTTTTTTAAAAAATTTGCAAAAAAAAATCACTTGATAAAAGTTTATTATTTATTTTTTTCTTGAGTAAACTATTTTATAGTAATCTGGTATGCTGCAGTTTCCCTTGGTAACTATCAAAGAATCCATAGGACCAACTTTATTTGGGTAATACTTTAAACAGTTTGTTGTTAATTGCTGCTTTGTTTACAATGCATCATAATTACTGAAATCTTTCCAAGTCAACAAATTTTATTTTATCACGAAAGTCCAAATCACTTTCTTTAATTCTACTTTTGTCTTGTTATAGTCTTCAAATATTCACTAAATCACATATTTTCTTTATTCTGCCTTTTATAGCTCTTATTAATATATCTTTCAATTTTTTAATAAACAATATAATTGTCTTAATATACATAAATTATAGAAAGTTGACCATTAATTTGAGAAAATTACTGTTGTGTGACTTTAATGAGATTTCATTTTTACTTTTAACTATTAAATGCTACTAAGGATGGCATACATGTCATAAGCTGGCTGCAACTATTACTTATTTATATTGATATTTTGAATATTGTAGAGTTTATTCCAGGGGGGGGTTATTTTTATTTTAGCTGATTTTATATGTATTAAGTTAAAGATTTTTATGTTCTTATAAATGTAAATATTAGCTCAAATCAATATTGTTATTATTATTTGATCTTATTGTTTTAGTTTACATTGCCAATTTTAATTGGTGGTTACCTCATTGCTGAGATTTTATTTAGACTATTGCAAAAAAAAATCCCATTATATTTCAATGTTTACATCTATAAATTTGTAAAAAATCTTTAAGTAATAAGGCATACATCAATAATTCACTCCTCCTCCCTCCCTCCTATTCTAATTTCTGCTTCTACTTGTCAATTTTTTTTTTTTTAATAATTCAATATCACTTATTTTTTCTTCTCTGAAAATCAAAAAAAAAAAAAAATTCCATAGTTAATAGTCAAAATAAGAGTCATAGATCACATGACCCTATCTCTTAAGCTTTATATTTTTATCTTTACATAATCTACACTTTTTTTTTTTATGTATCATAACCCGGGCAACTGCCTGCAAGTGCAAGGCAGTCGCGCTGACCTCTCGACCACCAATGTAAGACATATATAATCTACACTTTTATTCACTACATTTCTCCACTTATTCAATTTTACCCTCTTTTATAAAAATTATAGCATATTCTTTGATAAAAAAAAAAAAACTATTTTCCCAACCATTATCATATATATATTTTTAGCCCCTAATGTTTCGTTTTGTTTTCTTCATGTAACTAAAATGTATTTTAACCCACTCATCTCCTCCCATATTTTCTCATCATTACAGAGTATTTTTCTTGTTAATCTCCTATCTCAATTTTTATAATTATCTATCTTAAAACAATTTCATCTCTTAATCCCTCTTTTTAAATACGGTATGTATATAGAAAACAAACGACTATTGAATAATATGGTAAACTTACATCTTTTTTCATTATTGATACAAAGGTTTTTGTAATGCTAATCAAGTTTTCCTTTGCATTTACCTTGCCCTTTTCCTCCAAGTTGTCCAAATAAAAACTATTTTTTTACAGCCTATACTTTTATTTATATGTGTTAGTCCATACACATAAAAAAAATCTTTAACATACTATTTTCCTCATATAAAAACTAACAAAGATTATCTTTCCTTGAAATAATCGCCATTGCCGTTTCTTGTACACATTTCCCAATTTACTCACTTTCTCTAACGTACTTCAGTATTTTGTGATAAGACTGGAACAACTGCTCTCTTCATAAAAATCGGCCTATTTTATATCTACTATAAACAAAAATACATATCTTTTAAAATTAAATTTTATCCTCCAATATTTCTTTTTTAAAATATTCTTTTTTTTCCTGTCACCCATTCATCTTAATTTCTAAATAAGTATGTCTGTATCCAATTTCTATATTTAAGCCTTCCAACATCCATCTCTTTTTCATTTCTGGCTAGTAGTTGATCAGCATTTTTTTTTTTTTTGCTTTATTAAATCTAATACAGTATTATTTTCCCTTCCAAAGTCTGCCCTCTATTGACTTAAATTAACATTATAAAATATAACGTTTTAATTAAAAAGTAATATGTTTTTTTTTTATTATTTCAAAATTAATTAGATTTAGTACAAAAGAAAATATATGAACTTCGTTAAGAATAAATGCAGATATAATAATATTTTACTTAACAATTATGTAAAATAATTTTTAAAAAATTATATTTCAATTTCAAATTAATCAAATAAATTCATATAAAAATAAAGTTTTTTTTTTTAAAATATTAGCTAGCTATTAATATGCTATAACATATATATAAACATTTAACTGTGTGTATTTTTAACATAATTATCTATGGTTTACAATTAATCAATTTGCATGAAATAAAACAAAGCTTAATTAGGACATTAATTCAAATTTTTAAAAATACGTTTTATAAAAATATTATGACAGAAATTATTAATGCATACACAATGTAAACATAATACACAATGATAGTGTAATGTGTTTAATACTAAGAATCTAAGGGTCCAGGTTCGAATCCCATGCTAGTACTGTCATTGGTCAGGCCAGCAACACCTGAAGAAAAAAGAATGTTTGATGTGCTATTACTAACAGTTGAATGTAATTGAAATATTTAAATGAAGTTACATTTTTCTAAAGGCATTCAATACACATATTAGATGATGGTAATAGTCCAATATAAAAATACAAATAGAACTCCACCATCACAAACCTTCAGGACAACACCATCTACTATTTAAAAATGATTAACACTCAGAGGTATAGTAGATGGTTCTTAACATAAAGTGGAGTAAATTTCTGCTCTTAATACAATGTTTGAATTCAAGATCATTTGAGCTGCATGAGAACAATAATGACATCAAATCATAACAAAATCAACATACAATATCTGTGTGTAGACAACAATTACCAAAGGAAGCAATAATAAATAGTAAAAGTAAATGCAAGGTGAAAGTGGTCATGAATCATAAAGGTGTAAAATATATGACAACAGCTATCTTAAGGAGAGTAACTAAAAAAATAGATCAAAGGAAATCACAAAAAGCCCAGAAATGTTTACTGTGATTTCAGCATCATAAAATTTTTAAAAGCATTTTAATGTGAATAATCATAAACTTAATGAAACTTCTAAGAGAGATTTTGCACCAAACAGGACTTGATATTCTTAATTTATTTTTGCAATAAATCATTGGTTAGTTGTTCTTGAATCCAAATTTATTTTAATAAAAAAAATAATATGTTTAAAATATTTATACAAAATGTCACAAGAAGAAATATTAACTTTGCTACATAAAGATTTAACAATGGTTTACATTCTATCCAAGGTATTGTAATTATCTGCAGAAGAACTGCCACATGTGGTTGTGCAGGTTATTCGAGGCACTTAATCACGGGGCACCAAGATGTAAAAATAATTAAAATTTACATGTAAATGAAAATGCATACATTTTCAAATCACTTCATTGTTAGAAATATATTCTGAGTGTAAATTTTTTTTTTTATTTAAATGTGAAAGAAATACTTCTTTACTTAAATTTATTGTGGCAATTGTCTAAGACTCAAATTTTGATGTTCCAGCTTGAAATATACTATATATATATTCTTATTATTATGTTAAACTGAACTAAATGACACTATTTTGTCATGATGATTAATAAAACTTACATGTAAATGTTTAGATTTCCAAATCACTTTATTGTTAGAAACACGTTCTGATTTAGATATTTTTTAGTTAAATATAAGAGGAATACTTCTTTACTTAGATTTATTGTGGCATTGCTTAAGCCTTGAAATGTATTTCATATATACTCTACCATCACTCAAAACTGAACTCTTTTGTTGCTATAATTAATAAAATTTTATATAAATGAAAATGTTAGATTTTTCAATCACTTTTATTTAAATATTCTAATTTATATAAGAAAATAACACATTACTATTAATAATTTATTTAAAACAGGCAAAACTCACTATACGTATTGCCACACACAGCAAGCTAGAGTAATCAATGGATGCCAGAAGGCTTGTGCATAAAATCCCCATCTAGTGCCTATTCATCCAATATCCCCAGACTAGTTTCTGGATTGTGGCCCTAGATGGGGATTTTATGCACAAGCCTTTTGGCATCCATTGATTACTCTAGCTTGCTGTGTGTGGCAAAACGTATAATGAGTTTTATTTTTTTATTATTTTTTTATTACATATAGTGAGTTTTTCCTGTTTTAAAACAGTTATACACAAGCATAAGGAGTGGTGATCATGTGGTGTTTATTGGCTTAATAATTTATTTAAAAATAAAACTTATTTTAAAAATATTGCCTCATAATTACAGTAATTACGGAGGTGATGAAATTATGATTATCAATGATATTTTATAGACCTTAAATGTCATTATCCATTTAGAGTAGTAGCAAAGCAGCCTACTGTGGAATGAGGGATTCTAGGACCAATTCCACTGGTTTCTTATGCAAAATTGTTTTAATAAAAATCTTATCTTTGTTCTTTCTGGGTTCGTTCCCCCCCCCCCCCCATTATGCTGTAGTTTTTTTTTTACATTTTACTAAATAGCTTTTCCAATTTTTAATAACAAGTTTTTATACTGTATTATCTTTTTACATGTTTTATCGGGTTTGTTCTCTAATGCTAAAAACTCATAATTGATTCATAGCTCACATGATAATCCAAATCTAAGGAAAACAGAATGAAAAAAAAAACAATTTAAAAAAAATATTATTGCATGTCAAAATATTTAATTCTTAACAAATTTTATGATGACAATATTATTTAATGCAATTATCCTGATTGTAATAAACCCCTACATGACTGCACTATTGGCAAAGTCTAAAAATGTAACTAGTGTAACAAACCAAGTGTTTCATTATTTTTTTAATAGTTTTTTCTCTCTCATGTGTCATAGCATCAGCCGGGAAGTGAATCTGCTAACCCGGGACAACTGCTTGTAAAGCAGCCATCGCTGACTTCTCAACCAACATTATCTATGAATAAACAAAATTAAGTGCAGGCATTTTAATGGCTTTTAAAAATTTGTTGAATAAACAATCTAAGTAAGTCAATTTAAAATTTCTTTCCTTAAATAAATCCTGGCTAAACCACTAATTGTCAAACTACATAATAAAATATAATATATATAATATGACTTAGTTATTAATAAGCTTTAAAAAAATAATAACAAAGTAGTGTAAATATTTTATTTTTGAATGAAATCTGTTTAGTTAATAGAAAATGTATTTGTGAGAGGTTCTGAATTAAAAATAATTAATGGATTTTTTAAAACAATAAATATTTAACAAGTTGGTCATAATGGAATGAAAGAGTTATATCATCCATCTTATTTAAAGTTGACTTAGTTTAGTGATTTTAATAAAATATAAGTTATATCAATAAACAATGTATAAAAATTTAAAATATTGGACTATATATAATAAATTATAGTTATTAATAGTGGAATAAGACACATAGACAATTAAATAATGTAAATATTTTATTACTGAAGGAATAATAATTTTGTTAACTATTTAAGTTGATCTAAAGGTTGGTAAAGAAGTCTAAAAGTTACATCTGCTTTTATACTTATTGTAGTTCAGACAGAAATAAGCTAGACTCTCTTTTTTCCTTGTTGCTGCAGATAATATTTTTAAGGCAAGTAACCCTAGAAACAGAATTCCTTATATAATATCAGAGTCCGCCTGAGAAGGGAAGTAGTTCAATGTTTTCCTGGCTGTATGTGGCAGTTGGTGGAGGGGAGATTTCTTTTAAATATAATAATAACACTTAGATATTTTTTAAAATTACCTTATTTGTCCATATTTCCTATCTCTACTAGTAATTTTACAGGATTGTGAAAAAAAAAAAATGAAAACTTTTGAAAGTAAAAATTTCAAATTTACCAAATATTTTTAAGATATTATTTCAAAATATATCTTTTAATAAAATATTGTTTTATTTTAGCATGTTTAAATCTCTGGGCTAAGAAATAAATGAACAAAACATATAAAGTGTAAACTGTTTACCAAACACATTAAATGGTCGAAGCCATATTTTCAATTTTTTCTTGTGCAAGTATTGGGGGGAAATGTTTTCAAATTTCATTTCATAAAATTGGGAGAGGGGAGGGGATATTAAAATTTTCCTTGCATAAAAGTGCTTCTTATCTATGCAGCTGTGCTGGTCTGTGTTAATTACTACGTATTATGAGTTTTGATTACTGCTACAATATTTACTACATTTTTGCAGAATTCCAAAGTATAGTCAAATAATCTAGCAAATGTTTTATAGCTCAATTTGAAATTCAAAGGCTTTTTTGTGTGTGTGAAAAATGTTTGCAGATATAATTAAAAGTTTCAATCTTATTTGTATACAAATTGATTGTTGCTTAATTTTTTTTTCTACAGGAGCTGGATATTTCCTGAGGGATAAGTGTAGATGGCTTTCTTGCTATAATTTCAGTTAGGCAACTAGATTTGTTTTATTGTTACTAAGCAATAGAGAAAAATAATCGCTCTAATAGCATTTTACAAAAAAAAAAAGCTTAGCAATTTTTCTATTAGAAAAGATTTTGCCTTACTGAATAAACTAGTATGTTTTAGAAATTTATTCCAAAACTAAGTATTCCCACAGAAGTAAAAATATTTCCCTTATTAATTTAGTATGGGTTAAAAATTTTGAATAGTAGTTCGTTTTTTTCTCATGTTGATTTATAAAGAACGAGCTTTATTTTCCCATTCAAGCAAATTGCCAGAAATTCTTTTTTTAATGAGTCACACTATTTAAACACATATTATTTTATCCTGTCTTATTTGTTGTAAAAATCCTCCAATCACCAATAGCATGGCTTTCACTAATCTGTATTATACTGATAACAAAAAAATATTTTAATTAATGACGTATATTCCACATACTTGGGTTTCTTAATGAAATGATTAGTACCATAACTAGGGTGACCAGACTGGTTCGATGAAAATTTGTGACATAACAACCAATCACTTTTACAACATTGCTTTCTTTTTTTCATAAAACTCCATTACTGTGTATATTCATCACTGTAAGTACACTTCCTCTTTGGCGTATTGTCTAAGGTTATTAATATTCCTATTAATTTTATCACTATAGAAAATTAATATCAACAAAGAACTTGTAAAACTATACTGCCAATCAAAGCAGGTGCAAGCACAGTTCAAATTTTAGTCTACAAAAATCCAACTGTGCATGCTCCAAGATGAAGTTGGATGTGAGAATAAGTCTAGTTTTAGAACACGGTCATATAATGTAATAGTGATCTTTGTTATGGTATTGGAATTTGTCTGAAATTCTTATAATATTAGTAGAAACTAAAATGGATAGAAGAATCTATCATTTTTGCAATGAATTATTTATGTACGACAAATAATAATTATGAGTATTTGAAAATTGGGACATACAACAGTCCTGGAAAGATATTACAGGGACACTGGGACATCTAATGAAAAATAAGGACAAATCCTGAAAAATCGGGGTGTCTGATCAACCTAACGATAACCTAAAATTATACAGTTGTAGAAAGCTAAATATAATTATATACATAAGTGTGTGCTCATTAACTGTGAAAAAACAACAGGTTTTAATAATAATATGTATTTGTTTCAGTGATGGAAGGAAAATCTGCAATTTTTATGTTGTGTGATTATCAGCTTGGGAAAACGAATCAATTAAATTATCGTAGTAGTTTTTTTTTTTTTTTGGGGGGGGGGGGTGAAACAAGATTGACAAGAGTGTGGACTCTACTCAAACAAATGTACTGCTGCATTGAATGACTTTACAGTGGTATAATTATTGCAACTAAATTGGCTATATATAAGTTATTATTTAGCAAAATTTAATATATAAAAATAAGATGTAGAAAAATTTTACTTAAAGAGGTTCCATAATATTTTTAAAATATGATAGCAAGATTGATGACTATGTTCTTTGGCTTGTTGAATGAGATCATATGTAATCTTATAATATAAAGGTGCATCTTTGCATTGCTTATATGAAGTTAACAAATCCCACTAAACTTCAAATTTATGTGTGACTTTCATGGAAGAAGTAGGGTCTATTTACAAATAAAGAATGTCTCAGAGATACTCTAAAGATACGCAAAAATGATTATCTTTTATTGGGAAGATGATGCTGAGGAGAGAATTAATGAAGAGTTACATTTAGATGAGGTATTGTAATTTTTTAGAAAGTAAAGTTCACTATGAAATTATTAAATTATATATCATTACAAGTTGATAATTGAACAAAATAAAAGATCATCATATAGATATATTGGTTTTTATAATTATCACTACACTCGATTTTAACTTTTTATATATTTTTTTCTATCTATTCTTTTTTTTTTTCTGGAACTAGAATGATTATATATAAAGAAAATTCCAATGATTTCTGATTTGTATTAATGTTGTTTAATGGCTTTTCTGAGCATATATTATCATAGTCTTCAATTCAGAAATTGGTTTGTATTTAATATAGAGGCAAAAACTCTCCATACAGTAGTGCCACTCAATGCAAGCCAGAGTAATCACTGGCTGCATTGAGTGGCTCTACTGCATGAAGAGTTTTTGCCTCTGTTTTAACAGCTTGAACAAGCATAAGAATGTTGTATTTAATATATTATTTCATAATTGGTTTTTTTAAAGGTGCTTAATTTTTTAAATTTATGTTGACATTTTCATTCTCTTCTATAGCTTTCTTTGTCAATTCATAATTATATTTTCTTATATCATTATTAACTCTTTTTTAACCCAATCTTAGATATTTAGGCCTTCATTATTAATGAATCATTTTTATATTTTTTCATATTCCTTTTCTTCATAAATTGTCTGCCTCAGTAAAAAAAATTCTAATGAATTTTCTTTTTTTGCACTACTATCTTTATAGAAGTCCTTAATAGTGTATCAGTTATTTTCCTGTTGATTTTACTAAAATCTGAAGTGTTTTCAATATCTGTTAATATTTTAAAATAAAAAAAAGGTCCAATTTAAATTTATTGGAATATTTCAGAAGATTAGGAATATCAACTGGCAATATCTTTTTCTTAATAATTTTTTGTCTCTTCAGTTTTGCATAATACATATATTAACATCTCACTAATTATTGATCACTTCCTGTGTTGAATTTATTAAGGACAATACAATCTTAAAATACATATTTTTTGTTAATACAAATATAATCCAATTCTGCTGTACCTTTATTTAGATGCTTCCATATCCATTTCTGTATAGCATTTTTCTCAAAGAAAGAATTCATAGTATAAAGTTTTTCTTCTTCTCTTAATTCCACAAGACTGTGTTCTCTCTCATTTCTATCACCCTAACAAAATTTATTCACAGCACTTTTATCCTTCAATAATTTACCAAATTGACCATTAAAGTCTTTTATGACAATTTAAAAATATTGTTTAGTCTTATCAAAGTCTTTTGTATATCAACATAAGAATCCTCTATTTCTTCATCCCAATGAGAACTTGTTGGAAACAAATTTCCATTATCTGCATTTGATATCTTCTGTTAAGTTGAGTAACTAATCTTGCTACTCTATCTGATATGCTATCAATCTCCACAATATTGCTTTTTCACTTTTTATTTTATAGTGAATCTTACTCCACTTTTGTGTCTTTGTAATATTGTACATATCCATTTCTTTGATCAATTGTCTCTTTATCTTGCTTTCTAACTTTAGAAAGTCCAATGATATCCCATTTAATATTACACAGTTCTTCTTCCTATTCATGCAGTCTTCTTTCAATTGAAGGTGATCTGCAGTTATAAGCACCTAAATAAAAAATCATCATCAAATGGAAAATTGGATGTGCAATCAAGGAATTCTTATCACTCTGCTTTCCTCCACAAACTGCTATCTTGGGTGGCAACTTCATATCCTCCTGTAAATAAGAGGATAAAGGCCATAATTTACTTTTGTCTGCCATGATTGTATATATTTATTTTTTAAAAAGTTCATTCACACACACATTCATTCTGCCTTTAAGAAAACTCAACTGATATTTTAGTTAAGGGTTATTAGGCAACTGAGTAGAAGAACCGTAATGTTTATTAATCTTAAAATCAAAGATAAAAGGTAACAAATACATTTTCCTAGCTGATGCATATTTATGAGTAACCATTCATGTTCATATACTATATGAATTAACCTGTCATATAATAACAACAGCTGTAATAACAAAAACGTATGAGTGGACATTAAAAATTTCCTATTTGGTTCTTTTAAGGCTTTAAAGAAGAATTAAAAACTTTTCTTTCAGCAACAAAATTCTTTCTTGCGGCCATAAAATATATATATATTTAAAAGCTGTTTTTTCAGGCCCATATCACTATGAAAGAAATTTCATCTTATATATATTGTGTGTGGTTATCAAAAATAATTAGCTTCTAATTAAGCCACTGGTGCAGGATAATACTGAAGCCACTTCAGTTTCATATGTCGACATAGAATTTGATCTATTTACAACCAATTTCATGAGTTTATCTGTTTATATTTGGTTATCAGTGAGTAACATTATTTTAGTCAATTTGTTTGCAAGCACGTACTATATTTAGATAAGATAAATAGGCTTCTATCATAATTATCAGCTTAGAAATAAATTAATAGAGCAAAAGTTCGTAGATTTTAAATATACATTTAGAAAATAATTACTAGTATATTATTCATATGATATTTTACAATAAATTGAATTTTACATTTAAATAGAACAAAAAAAAAATATAATGAATTCATTATTTTTTTAATTTTATAAATAATCATTATTTTTTTAATTCTGTAATTAATCATTAGTTTTTAAATTCATATTGACTGCAGTTATAAAAATAAAAAATCAAATATTTTTCTATTGATTATAAATGCAGAATTTAATAAAATAAAGTTGTACATACGTTTTAAATTTATTTCTCACACAAAGTGAATGTTGAAGATCTTAGCTGCTAATGCTTTTGTTAGAAATAATATTAAAAGAAAATATGTCTATGTGCTTGAAAAGTAAGGTTTTTAATGTGTTTTACCAGTGCTTACTTATGGATCTGAGACATGGACACTTAATAGAATAGCAATACAGAGACTTCAGACTACTCAACAAAGTATAGAGAGATGCCTATTAGGAATAACAAGAAAAGATTGAAAACAAAATACATGGGTGAGAGAAAAACAGGTGTTATTGACATCATTGAAAGACTTAAGAGACTGAAATGAAGTTGGACTGGACATATTGCTAGAAAAGACGATAATAGATGGACAGTTGAAATCTTAAACTGGATTTCAAGAGATTGGAAAAGACCCAGAAAGAGACCACATATGAGATGAATGGATAAAATAAGGAAATGTGCTGGAGTGATGTGCACAACAAAGGTTAGAGATCGGAGAAGATGGATTGAACTTGGAGAGACCATCCTACAATGGGTCGATTGTGATTGAAAATGATGATGATGTTAATATGAAATAGCTAAGATCTAGAATTCAAAATCCAACTGGAGTTTAGAAAACTTTTTCAAGTAAAGAAGAATTACCTCAAGCAAACTAGATTTTTTATGTAGTTGGCCTATAGCTATCCAGTTGGGTGATTGTAAAGAGCCATGACAATCTAAGGAGACTGGTTTAGGTGAAAGTTTCTCAGATGATTTGCTCTGCTTGTTTAGAAAAATAAAGATAAATGTAATCTATTATTTGTTTAAATAAATTGAATCAGTTTGATTGGTTTCCAATTATGTGCAATATACAGCTTGTTTATAAACACACACATGGCTTTATTGTTCGGGAGTTCATAAGAAAGTCCGAGCGCCAGAATCGATCCTGGAACCTTCCGATTCCAAGTCTTGACGCTCTACCAATGATTTCTTTTTATGAAGTTACGTTGTGAAAATTCTGTCCTATGAACTTAGTGAAAAATAATAGGCTCTTGGGTTAATTGGTTCTGGTCAATTGTAGCCGAATCAAAAAAAATCTAAATTCTATTAGATAAATGGAATTATTATGTTTAAATCAACACTTAGGTGCTGGAATATCACATGATCCCCAGAATAACTATTGTATGATTACCTGTTATGTATTTTATTAACATTACTTTATTATTTTATATCCCTTTCTTGTGTCTCAAATGTGGAACACTTTTAAAATAATTACAATTTTTCATTTTATACTATTGCTCAAATTTGTTTTCCAAAAGCATTTTCTTCTCACCCAATTATTTTCTAATAAAATTCAATTGTATTGCAGTTTTATTCTTTATTCGATTTCTCTGGCTTTTTTTTTTTTTTGCAATTTGAACAAAGCTCTTCTATAACGCATTCTCATGCAGTTCCGTCTCATCAACGTTTTTTTTATTACCCCTCCCCACAAACGAAGTTAAAATCTAACATTTACAATCTTTTCTTTTTTTTTCCTAGATATAATTAATAGGTTTGATTGCTTATTAAAATTCTTTAATTTATTTATTTTAAAATGTCCATCTTTTTATTTACTTCATTAATACCCCCCCCCCTTCCTTCCATTTAACAAAATTTCATTGTTTAATAATTATTTTTAATATTTTTACCTTTATATTTTTTATCTTGCACTACTTACCTTTATTATATTTAAAAAAATAAATATTCCTAATATATCCTATATAAATATTGTTTGAAAAAATTATTTCTTTATAACCTAATATGATACAGATGTCATAAAAAAAGTATATTATAGAATAATTTTGAAAAAATAATTTAATATTGAAAGTAAATATGCTATATATTTGAAAATAAAGATTTTAATAAATATGTCTTATTAGTGCTTTCTCGTGGATTTGAGACTTGGGCACCTAATAAAAGAACAATACGCTACACAGTAAAGTATAAAAAGATGTGTGTTAAGATTGACAAGGAGAGAGGGAAATATATCGATATCAGAATAAACAAGTATCACTGATATCCTGAAAGAATTAGAAATAGAAATAAAATGAATTGGGCATATCGCTAGAAAATGTAATGATCGTATTAAACTGCATCCTAGTAGATTGTTAAAGACTTCGAAAAAGATCAATTGGAGGAGATAAGGAGAGTTGCTGGAATGATTAGAAGAAGAATAGCTATGCATTTCAGGACCTGATAGATCTTCATCCTGCAGTAATTTAATAATGTTTGAAAAATGATGATTTAGATCTTTTCAGTCAGGATTTTTTATTATTCGATTTTTTTTAATTTTTTCCAATTTCATTATTACTTTTAGAGCAGTAGTAAACTATACTTTCAGCTGATAGTTAGTAGATAAGTTTCCAAATTATTTTTTTGTTTAGCGATATTGAACCTATTAATTTCATTATTAACAATTATTTGATAAAACTGCATTCTTAATTTCAACTTGGATCAATATCTCTGGATTTCTAACCTTAGTTTTTTTCAAGATCATTTAATAATTTTTTTCTTTCCATTTGTTATTATTCTTTATAGTGTTTTTCAATATAATCTTCATAATTTTTTTTTAATGTTAAGCACGTAACAATATCTTTTATTTGTGTTAATCACTCACCTCTGATATAAAGATATTCTCAACGATATTATTATTATTTTTATCTATGTATTGTATAATATTTATTAATATAACTGGTTATTATATTTAAGTTAAATAATCATTTGTTTTATATGCATGGAAGTTTAGGTTGTCGTGATTGGATACTGTAAATTTTAAGGTTATTTAATTAAAGGGTTGATTTTTTTTATATATTATTAACTGAAACACACAGGCTTATTATATACCTGTGTCTATATATGTAATATATAGGGTATATGAGCACAGACTTTCACATGAACCACCATGCTCCACACTATCTCATAACACTGATACACTTGAACACATATATTGAAAAGATAAATAATCACCAATATGTGTATTTCATGCTAAACCAGCAATCATCAGTTGGTCCAGATTACCATCTCTATACATAAATGCTATAAGTGTTCAGATATATATTAAGATAGCAAATCCTCATATTTTAATGGACAGGCTTCAATCTACTTCCCACTCCAACTCCCCAACCATCCATCCAATTGAAAATCTGATGGTGGACTGCTGCTTTAGCATGAAATACGGATATTGGTGATTATTTATCTTTTCAACATATATGTGTTCAAGTGTATCAGTGTTATGAGATAGTGTGGAGCGTGGTGGATCATGTGAAAGTCTGTGAACATATACCCTATTTATATATTATTATAAATTGGTGAAGGTGGTGATGTATACTAAATTAATCCATTTTGTGTATTGTATTTCATTATAGTTTAGTAATGAGATATTCATTTTTATTACAATTTGAAGTTATGAATTTACAAAACTTTAAAAGAGAAAGTTGTATATATTTTATTAAGAAAGATATACTGTATATACACAAATTTGTAGTTTAGCAAGATCTTTTATCATTCTTAAGTATGTCATTTCATTACAATTGATTTATTTAATAAGGACATATTACTATTTTAAGATATTATTACTTCGTTAGTGTAGTCTTTATTTTCATTTTTATTAACATTATTTTCATTTTATCCAAGTACCATTAGCGTTTAACTATTGGATTATAGTTTACTTAATTACAATTCATGTTTTAAGTTTGCAGATTATACTAAAGTTTTTATGTCTAAAGTTTTTATTATTTCATTGCATTTCAAATAATTTCTAAATTTGTATGGGCATATTAAGGTTATTATTATTTTTATTCATTCGTTAATTATTTTATTCAGTTATAAATAGTGTTTAACATTTACGATAAATTTATATCATAATAAACGGTATCAAGAGGAATACTAAAATGTATCTTTCTCATCTTTTGTTATCATTTTTATTCTGTGACAAATAGCTTGTTCAACAGAGACATATTAGTATTTATGAGACAGCATTGTTTCGTTATTGTTGTCTTCATTTCCAATCTGTTACAAATAGTAATCAACAGATGGGCTACAGTTTTATTCTGTTACAAATACCCCCAAACCTGTGGGGGATATTAAATAAGAGCTTAACACAATCTTATTCTGTTACAAATGTCACCGCAATTCATGGGTCGTTATTAAACCAGAACCATTCTTTCATGATTCATTTTTATTTTGTTATAATATATATATATATATAAGGAGACTTTCAAACTCTCAACATCTATGCACTCCATCTTATATAATCGATACACATGACTACATACATGTGAAAAAGAAGATGGATTGCATAGATGTGGGGGGTTTGAAAGTCTTAAGTTCAAGTTCCTTCTAATTACATTAGGTTATATAACAAATAAGAGCTCCATATCTAGAGTCCATATGTATTGGCTCTGTTTTCTTCATGATATATGAGTCACTCATTTGTAGCCCTTGCCCTAAACTTTATACTGATCGTGCATCTCATGGAGAACATTTCCTAATAGTTGTTTTTTTTTCTTCTCATATGTCATAGCATTGGTCGGGACATGAACCCACAACTATCTGCAACCAACTACTTGCTTGCAAGGCAGCTGTGATGACCTCTCGGCTAACAATGCTTGACAGTCCTAATAGTTGTTAATGCTTTGATGAATGCATTCCATCTCTTCTTATTATTTCATTTATTGAAACTTTGTTAAAACTGCCTATTACTCATGGCATCACTAAAACAATTGTAGCAGATAATAGAACTGAATTTATATCTATCCCATTTTAAAACTTATGCTTAAATAGTAAGATTGATCCAATATTTACACCACTTTTTCATTCTGAAAGTAATGGTCGAGATAAAAGAAATATTACAGCAACAACAAAAAAAAAAAAATACAGCAAACTACTTAAAGTAGCTGGAATCCCAAACTGATTAGAATCCTAATAGTGCAGACCACAATTGTTAATGGTGCTATGGATAAATAACACTTCAAGTATTTCTTAACTAACTATTCCATGCATGACAAATTATAATTGTAAAGTCACCATTACAAATATGATTTAAATGACAAATCTCACATATGCATGAAGATCATAAGTCCAGGTACAAATGATAATTAAATGATTTTATTGTTACAGGTATATAAGTATTTATTATTTAAGAAAATTAAATTTTACATGGCTAGCAACACAGAGATTAGCTGTGAGTTGATCATGAGCATAAGTTATCTAAACATCAATAAAAAAAAAAACTAATTCAAATATTAGGTTGAAAACTCATTTTATCAATGGAGGAAAATGTCTTGCTATTAATGGAAAAAAATCAGAGGAAAACAACTGTAAAAACACTCTTAGAAGACATATGCCCCTTGAATTCATCACAAAAAGTAGCTTCATTTAAGTGAAGGAAAATTGAATAGTCTAACAAATGATATAGCTTGAATAAAATGCTTGGAACTAGCTTTATCGGTCATTTATCAATCAATAAGCTATCTGCAATAAACACTTTGAGCCAATCATACTAGAAATTACCCATTATATCATCTTTCACAAATTTGTTATCCTCTTGCTTGAAATATAAAGACTAATCACAAGTATCTCCTATTGTTACCTAATATTGCTTGTCAAAACAGGTAATAACTTTATTCAACTATATCACCATCATATTTTGGTTACATACCAATTAGTATCCCAGACAATATTTTATTTGGTTACAATTTTGCAATTTTTTATTTGTTTTCTAAATTATACCTTCTATTCAAAGTCATTGTTTAGTTTGTTAATACAACGATCTCTTTATCAGTTTAATCACATTGTTGATGGTTTACTAAAATCACAACTTTTTACTATTGTAACATTTAATATTATTTAATAAAGATAAATAAATAAATATAGTATTTTATTAATCCCATGTGCTACAAGTGTTAAAATATTTGAGTAAGAATAAAAGGTATATATATTGGCTTTACAGTAAAGCTGTGAATTATGCTATATCAATATATATATTACACACTATCTAAAATAATATATAAATAAACGAAGTTTATGAAAACCACAAACTAGAAACTAGTCTGGGGATGCTGGATGAGTAGGCACTAGATAGGGATTTTATGCCCAAACTTTCCTGCTTCCATTTATTACTCTGGTTTGCATTGAGTGGCATTACTATATAGAGAGTTTTGCCTCCGTGTAATAAATGAAGTAAATAAACAAAAAAGGATTGTAAATAAACAAATAAAAAAATATTAAAATTTGTTAATACAATTTATGATACCCAGCTGCCATTTTCCATCTTAAAGTGCTTTATGCATCATTTAAAAAAAAACATTAAATATTTATAAATATAATCTCAGAGAACTGTGTTCAATCATGTTTATGAAAAAAATCTTGAAAGTACATACAATTTATTCCTCTTTTATTTTCACTTCCATATTTGATGTCCTATATTTCTTGTTATAAAATGTTATCTAAATATAGTTCTGAAAGTTTTACTTAATTTAAAAGCATTTATAAAGTTGATACGACTTAATAATGTCAACAATTGAGAGAGTATAGTCTTTTGAAAGTCATCATCATCATCATCAACCATTATCAATCCACTGCAGGATGAAGATCTCTCCAAGTTCAATCCATTTTCTCTGATCTTCAGCTTCTCTTCTGCACGACACTGCTGCACACTTTCTTATTTCATCGATCCATCTCACATGTGATCTCTTTCTGGGTTTTTTACAATCTCTTGGAATCCGGTTTAAGATTTCAATTGTCCATCTATCTCTATTACATATAGAAAAGGAAAGTTATTGGGAAAAAATCACCCAGAGTATAATTCCGTTATTGGTTTTTTAATGAAACGGATGGTTAAATTGTTGGTAGGATGAGAAGATTGAAGCCTGTCCATTAAAGTTTAAGAAATTGCTATCTTAGTATAAGCTGAGTGCTGATTGCATATATGTGCAGGAGATTATGATCTTGCTCAACTTATGAGTGCTGGTTCAGCATGATTTAGATATATTGGTGATCATTTATCTTTTTGACATGTGTGTGGTCATGTGTATTGGTTGTTTAAGATGGAATGGAGGATGAATATAGACTGAAAAGCCTAAGTTCAAATTCCTCTATAAATATATACTATTGAATTTTTTGTGCTCTTAGGCATGTGTAAACAAATAAGTTCAGATATTTTAATGCTCATCTGATAAGTGTAGTTGGAATACATTTTTAATGAGACAGATTTGGCAGTAGTATTTTTTTATCAAGCTTTAGAGCTATGTATGGCAAATCTGAAAGATTGGTTTAATTAGTTACATGTATTTAATCAAGCGCACTAGCCAATTAATACATATATGTAGATAAAAGTAAACTAGCATTTAAATATCCCACTGCAAGACAAGGACCATTCAACAGTCTTCTTATAAAGTAATAGTTAAGAAGAAGTCAGTATTCACCAGTTTTGACAATTTCTGGGTAATGAAAACCAGTTATTTTCCATTCTTGTTTTACTCTCAAATGAAAAATATTGGATAGTTGTTTGAGTTGATTAAGGAGCGACTATGAGAAAAATAAATTCCAAAGCCAAAAAATGTTTAGTTTATTCAATATGGATTTAAACCTAGCTCTTAAACTTACCATTTCACCATGAAGTTTTTCATAATATCCGTTTTTTTAATATAAGCAAATATCACATTTTTATCTTTTCTTTTTAGTGATTGTATCTTTTTTTTAAATAAATTTTCATCTCTTTTCTCTTTAGTTATCTTTTTTTATATATTCATATTTTTTTTTAAAATATCCTATTCTTTTGGCTGTATTTCTGATTTTATTCACTATATATATAGTTATTTTTATTTTTAACTGTCTATTTCTAGCTCTCTCTTTTACTCAGTTATTATTATTATTACTAACCCCTGCTTAGCTCTTCTACTATTTTACATCTAATTTTTTTTTTTAGTTTTATATTTTGTCGGTGATCCAATCATTATCTAAACTTAAATTCACTTTCAGTGGGTTTTGTCACATCGTTAACAAATCTTCATCACATCATCAACAAATCTAATTCCCGCTGCTAATTCCATTATTTTTCAATCAGTAGAATATTTAACTCTTATTTTACTATATAAGCATCAAATACAGATAAGAAAGTCTTTTGCTCCACATCTCTATCTATTTGGAATAAAGAAGAGTGACCCATATTAATCTTTCCCCACCTCGGTTCACATTCTGTTTTTTTTTTTAAATAGCATTATTAATGCAAAACATATTTACTTTCTTCAAAGTTTCTTTTTAATAACTCTCCTTTCATGTGTAATTGTAATCTGATACATGTAGTGTTGATGGTGGTTATAAAATGTCCGTGCATTACACTTCAAGATAGCATGCTGGTCTTACAATAACAGCAGATTAGAAAGTTAACTAAATAATCATATAAGATTAATAATATATAAGAAATGTTCAACTTTAAAACAAATTAATTAAATGTTAATTAATACAAATGAATTGTTAATAAGCTTGCCTTCGATATTCACTGGTTGTAATGAAAGTCTCTCCATTCGTGAGTAAATAGTTCTAGCGTTTTAACAACAGAAATATTTAAAATTATAAGCTTCGAGCTTTTAATATTGAAGATTGATCAATTTTAAGCAGTCACCTTCTAAAATGATAATTACTCAATTTGAATACCATGGGTTAGAGTGGCTATTGCCAACCTGCTAGAGTTTCTAAGAACTTTCCTGAAGTATAGTAGATTCTTAGTTGATAGTACTGATTATTAAATTACTGGCTTCTCCTCCTCTCTTTCTTTATGTATATATAATTCTTATTAGCAATGATAGTTTATATATATACATATTCATTGACATTCTTATATATATATATATATATATGTGTGTGTGTGTGTTTGTATAAGATTTTACAATTATAATCTCTAACTCCGAACACATGGCTCTCAAAACATAAATTGGCCAACACTATATGGCTTTTTAGCTAACAGGAGTGCTAAAAGACAATCAGTCACAAATTTTATAGCAAGTCAATTATGATCAATAGCATCTTCTGTCTGAGATCTATATAGGATGTTTAGACAAAGTGCATTTTTTAAAAATGGAGAATAAGTGATGTGATTTAAATGATATAGAGAAATCACTTATTTAGAAAATATCTATTTCTTTAACTCTCATTTTCACAGAGACAGAACTCTCCATACAGTAACACCACTCAGTGCAAGCCAGAGTACTCAATGGATGCAGGAAGGTTTGTGCATAAAATCTCTTATCTAGTGCTTATTCATCCAATATCCCAGACTAGTTTCTAGCTTGTGGCTTTCATCAGTGAGAAGCTTTGGATCTGAGAGCACTGCACCTAGATCTTAGGATCTAATGCAACCCTCCAGCAGCCACCTTTTACTTTTTTAGCTAACTATAAAGCTTTGAGTCCAAAATTAAAACACAATGTTTTCAAGCTAAGCTCATTAGATTGTATAGTCATATAGATCTGAACTCAGTTCAGCATCCATCCTTTTTGGTATCTTTGGTTTTTTAATAACCACAGTCACCACAATCCTATTGGGCAGGGTTGGTATTAAACTATCAAACATCACATGATCACCATTCTTTATGCTTACACAAGCTGTTTTCACAGAGGCAAAACTTTCCATATTGCTCTTTAAAAGAACAAAATTTCCTTATTGATGATTTTTCTTTTGGCTGTTTTTTTAATTAACTGTAATATTCACAATTAATTTTTTAATTCAACCTGCATGTTAGATAAAATTTTATGTATATTATAAATTTAAAAAGTACATTTTGGTCCTAAATGCCTAAATGGCTTAGCTTATAACAAACTGATGAACTTGAGAGCCAAAAGATCCTAAATCAAGGTTTAATCTTTTATTTTTGTTGTTCAGATATCTGTATGATTTAATGCTGTGGTAGAGTAAATAATTTTGGGCCTAAGAAGAGTAATCATTTGATTTTTTTATCCCTATTTTTTAGTTTATTTTGCTCCAGATTATATGATCACCAATTGTTTGTTTATTATTTGTTTGTTGTTTTTTTTTGTTTTCTTTTCAATTCTTATTATTATCTCTTGTGTTTAATCAAAATAACAATGTGTTGGTTAACTTATCAAAACGTAGACAAATTCTTATATTTATGCAGTTATTTAATAGTAATGTCATTTTCCCTTCATCATATATCCATTACAGTTCCAGAAGAAAGACAAAAAATTGTTGCTTGTGTGATAAAAAAAGAAAAGAAGAAACATCCCATTATTACATAATTAATGCAGAGAGATGATTGTTGGTGTTCTGAGAGCCTGATGATGATCAATGTAAAAAAAGTACGAGAGTGTGAGGAAAGAATTAATTAAAAGATGAAACCATTAGAATACAGAATCAATTATCATTCTATGAGGTAACATTTCAGTTAATTCACCTCATCATATTAATATTAAAGTTTCATACATTAAATGGTATTATCATAACACTAATATCACTTTAGTTATTTTTTTTATAAAGTTTTTTATGATGATACTTCATCAAGTAATAAGGGTGTGATTATGTCTTTTACATCCATAAATTAGAATTACAATTTCTGTTATTTAATGTGACACATTATTTAATATTTGCCTGAAGGTATTTGATGATGATATTAGGTATGATAATATGTTGGACTATTTCCAAATCTATCAGATGATCGCAATAGTCCAACATATAATCACATCTAATAGATTATCATTATATACCTTCAGGCAAATGCTAAGGACTGTATATGGAACCAATGCTATGATGAAGTTTAGAAATTATGAAAAATTATGTCTAAAACTGGTTAAAGTAGAAAATCATTTAATTTCTTACCTACATGTATATGTGTAATTACTAACCTATGTTGTCTACTTGTGTATTATGACTAACAAGTTCCTTGTATTTGAAAAGTTTAAATAAAGTTTACAATTTTCTATACCTTCAACATTTACTGATAAATGATGGAAATAGTCGAACATATTATCACATTATTTAATATCTTTACAAATCACTCGGCCATCTCTTACAACATTTCTGTATTATATTCTCTTGCAATAAACATTCATAAAAAATCTTTCTTATATTGAGAAGTATTAAGTGTGCACAATTTGTCTACTAAATATTCTGAAGTTCATTATGAGAAATAATATGTTCATCTCTGCTCTTAACTAAACTGATTGTTGATATAAACATTTTAATTAAAACTTTTTTCTGACGTGCTATTAATTTTGCAACGGCATTGAAACAAAATCTCTCAACAACATATCCTTCTGGAAGATAATCTTACAGATTGTCAACCACTATGGTCTTATTAGCTGTTACATTTTAATTCCATGTATAATCAGTCTTTTGTTTCCTATATATTTTGCAACCATAGTTCATTGTGGATTAACATAACAGATGTGTCACTTTCAGATTGAAACTTTTCTTGCCATTTAACTGACTTTATTCATTTTTTTAACACTGAAACATGGTAATTTTTTATTGTTGTCTTGTGAGTTTTTTGATGTTAGTATCAAATGATTATCTTTTTTAACAGAATTACATTTATTTATTTTTTATTCTGTTTTATTTTTGTTAAAAGTTTTGCTCTTTATAGTTTCTCTCACCTGATCCACTTGTGATATCTTATGATAATTAAGCTTGAAACTATCTTCTTTTTTTGTGATTGTAAAAATATCTGCTCTATGCCTTATTTCAAGAAGTATTTTAATAGAAGTGTCAAAAAGTATTATTTTATATACAGAATATGTCAATAGTTCTTAGCAAGCTTTTCAGAACATCCTTATCCCAGACCAGTTTCTAACCCTGGCTTTCATCAGTGAAGTGCTAAGGATATTCAAGCACTAAATTTAAAATACCAGGTCAAGCCCAGAACTTTATCTAATGTTTAACTATTAAGTAGAAAATCTGAAATTTTCATACATCTATATATCTTCAAATCCAGCTATCTAACTTAGTCACATGGGATTGAACTAAGTTCAGATACACCATATATTAATAGCTTTAGCGAGTATCAAAAATATCACTTATCAGGGAAATATTAATTAATGCAGAGGTTTTCTTCAACTGCTTTTGCTCCTCAAGATTTTATTAAGATCATCATTATATAGTGTTTGATTCATCCACCTGTTATGCCCAAGATCTGGGGCTTGAATCCCAACCATAGGGATTTTGAAATTTTTTTAAAGATACTAACAGGCTTTTTTTTTTCTCTTGGCAAATAACCCATAATTTATTAATCAACTATCCAATAGTGATCATAAATGAATAATTATCTATTTTTAACTTGAAGGTAATTTTACCAGATTGATTTGAGTTGGTTAGAAGATTATTGGCGATATTTTTTATACGATTGCAATATTACATAGATTTCATAAATAACAATTTCCTTTGACAGTTCTATGTTTCTAATACTATAATTATCTTTATTTTATTTTATTCAACACTTTATTATTTTCAAAACCCTTGACTTAAAAAGTTTATTAATAAAACATTTTTCTGTAAATATATAAAATACTCTAAGATCCATGTCAACTGTGTGTCTATTAGTTACTGTATAAAATAATAATTAGGCTTGATATAAAACAACATATTATGCAATTCTTAAGAATTCGGTTTAGATAAGATAAAGAATTAATAATAATTTATTGAAAAAATTAAAAATAATTATAGTACTGAAGAGAATCTATATTTATTTATAATTGATTATAATTAATACTGTAGTTTGGTCATAAAGAAATTGAAATGACAGATTTCGTGTAATTAACTGTAGAATTCAGGCTTAAAAACTCATTTAAAATTGAATAATTCTTGTATAGAAAACTTGCCTCTTATCAGACACTGATTAATATTAATGTTTTAATAGCATCATAAATTATTATCTTCACAAAAAAATTAAGCCAATCAGAGGATGGCAGTTCTCTTATTTTGAATTCTTAACTAATATCTGAAGAATGAAGTTCATTAAAAACAATTCATTATAATTCAATAAGATTAAATTGTGGTAATTAAGCTAGGCAGAAGTAGAAAAGGTTTTCTTTTTGTAATTTTAAATTTATTCATAACTTGTTTTTATGATTATAATAAAAATTTATCAAATGCTTTGATGGCTAATTTTTATCTAAACTATCAATATTTTATCTACTTTACTTTATATGAAAAATGTACGTATATATATAGATAGAGAGAGAGAGAGAGAGAATATATATACATAAAAAGAATATATACATAGAGAGAGAATATATATACACGCAGAGAGAATATACATACATACATAAAGAAAAAGAATTTATGTACATAGAGAGAAAGAATATATGTACATAGAGAGACGGGATGTATATAGAGAGAGAAAACATATACATAGAGAAAGAATATATATATACATAGAGAGAGAATATATATACTTATAGAGAGAAAATATGTTTAGAGAGAAAAAGAGAGAGATGCAATAAGGAGATAGTAGTAAATTCTTAACAATTAAATATGCAGTAGGAGAATTAGCTATCATATTCAAAATTAACTCCTAAGGAATTTGAAAGCTCTGTGAGACCAAGGTCCTTTAACAATTGTGTTACCATGCAGCCTGAAGTAATTTTTTGTTTAAGGATTCAAAAATGTTTAAGGGCCCCAAAATTTAGGTTTACCACTATATGCAATTATTGATCTTGAAATCGGTCTTTTTCTTCTTTTATAACAATTCTACTTTTCAGTGTAGTAAACGTAGAAAAGTGTTTGTCATATCAGTTAATTGTGGCCAAATTATTAATTATAAGGGACAAATGCTATGACATTAATTGAACATAATTATTATTAGCAGGAGGATTCATAAAATTAATAAAACTATTTTTATCGCTTGAAATTTTATTTATGTACATATATTGTTAAAAGGAGAATTGCC
The DNA here is from genome assembly GCA_028023455.1 of Epiperipatus broadwayi. Lineage (NCBI taxonomy): Eukaryota > Metazoa > Onychophora > Udeonychophora > Euonychophora > Peripatidae > Epiperipatus > Epiperipatus broadwayi. The sequence goes on along the minus strand of JAQFVV010006603.1, from coordinate 25,387 downwards.
TTGACAACAGTTTGAGATTGTTAATTGTTATTGATATTGGGTTTGTTTAAGTGTTGACTTTCTGTAATGATTTATATATAACTAGAAGGGAATTGAACTCAGACTTTTGAGCTTCCTACTACTATCCACTCTTTCTTATACAACCCATACACATGACCACCTACACGTGTATTAGTTGTATAAGATAGAGTGGATAATTGTATGGAGCTTGAAAATCTGCATTCAAGTCCCTTGTAGTTACATTAAATAATGACAATATACATGTGTTTAGATATTATATATATATATTTCAGAAAAATAGTGAAATCTGATAAAGAAATATAATAAACAAAAAACTCTACAATATTCAATATATTATTACAAAAAAAAAAAAAAAACATCTATAACCAGCTTGTATGTCATCCTGGTTTTAATAATTCAATAAGAACATTTAATCCTACAATAAAGTTTAATTAATTTTTAACTCCTTCGCCATTTACACATCAATCATCAAACATGATTGTTAAAATACAACATGGTAGATATTCCAGAAAAATACATAAAACCAGATAAAATAGATATAATAAACAAAATACCCTGGATTAAATTTTACACTATTCAATATATCATTATAAAAATAATAATAATAAACTAGATATAACTATTATTTATTTTTATAATAGTAAGTTGAATATTGTTAGTTTATTCCAGAGTTTTTTGTTTATATATATGTAAAGAATTTTTGATATAGTGGTAGATTGTCTATCAACCACATCTATAACTTAAAGTTTGAATTTGGATCAAGTAAATGACCACCCTAGCTAACTATCCAATATTGATAAATAAGTATCTAGCCATTTTTATTTAGAGAGTGTGAAACTGTTTAAATTCTCATCCCACAGATATTAACAAGTCTAATGGAATAATGCCTTTTTCACATATTACTCTTCCATAGGATTGTCTTTGCATTTCAGTAAACTATTTAAAAGTTGTTTTACTTGTTACAGATAAATATACACATGCACAGAGGGAAAAAAGTGGGTGGATGAATTATATTTTATATTTTTATTTCTACCATTCGTTTGTAAATTATTGTAAATAACAATAAAATATATAATTCTATAATAACTACAAAGAAACAAATAAAACATCATTGAAAGGCATTGGTGTAGTATTGTTTTATCTTTTGTTATTCTGCAGTCTGAATAAATTATAGAACCAATACCGAATTATATTATTATAGAAAGTTAGGTTGAGATGATTTTTTTCAGTTCAGCTTCAAACAATATATAATAAGATAAGTTGCATAAAAATTTGGTTTTCATTTGCTTTATACAATCTCATATTTTAATTTTTAAATTAAGATTGAATACAGATTTTGTCAGTGTTAGTTTATTTATGGAAAACAGATTGATTTTATACTTATCAGGGCTGCATAATACCATTGATATATTGAGTTTGTAATGATGGAAGCCATATTCTACAAAGATGTGGATTTAATATTGGTTGAATAAATATCAAAACTTTGGACATGCACATGATGTATCACATTTATATCCCAAAACAGAGATCCAAAAATGCTTATTAAGAGAATTAAAGAATTTAGTGAAAAAATAAAATTATAATTAAATATCACATGATCACCATTCTATATGCTTACACAAGCTGTTTACACAGATGCTAAACTCTCTATACAGTAGCACCACTCAGTGCAAGCTGGAATAATCAGTGGATGCAAGAAGGTTTGTGCATAAAATCTCTATCTAGTGTCTACTCATTCAACATCCTCAGACTAGTTTCTAGCTTGTGGTTTTCATCAGTGAGGAACCTTGGATCTGAGAGTATCCATTAGTGGTGTTACGGTATTGAGAGTTTAGCCTTTGAATAATTAAATATAAAAATGATTATTTGGATAAGACAAATGGTGAAGAAATAAAAGTTATCAGCAGTTTTTGCACTAACTGAATTCTTTATCAACAATGAAAAATCCAGTCATCAAGAGATTCTTTACAGACTAAAATTGGTCAGAGTTGCTGAACCTAAAGAAACTTTTTAATTGTAAAGACCATCTTTTTAAAAAGCAAAAAAAAACATAATTGTTCAAACTATGATATTATTTATTAAACTCTTGTAGGTGTGAAAGTTCAGTACTAAAATTGAAGAAGGACAAGAAATATATGAACCATTTGAACTAAAGTGATTAGAAACTATCAAGAATATTGAACAGCTGAGTGCCTGAACAGATTAGATCAAAATTTTTTGGAATGAAAAACAAAGTTTTTGAGCAAAAATATTATTAATTTATATATACTGTAACCAACAGTTACAGGTGTACAACATGGGTGATCACATTTGGGTGCTCAAGAACCAGACAACTTGTAACCTTAAAACATCAAAGGCATATCAAAACACCCAGGCCAGCACCATAATAATAATGGATTTTTATATTTCAGAGAATCACTCCTCTGATGGACAAAATATTTTATAACACAAATGTGAGTAATAAACATTTCAGGTTCTTATTCAAATCTAAATCTCTGGTTTTTATTTAAATTTAAGGTTCTTATTTAAATCTTAAGATTCTTATTTTATCCACATCTCAGGAGTTTTATTTATTCATGATACTACCATTACATGAAATAACAACTAAGGCTCTTAGGTGCAAAATATTTTTACCTTCTTATGTTTTTATAATCTTATAACTTATTTTTAAAATAAATGAGAAAGTATCCAAGTATCTGAATACTTCAAGTAAACTGTGGCTAGCAATGGAAATAGGTTCTTCTCTTATAAATATTCATCTTCATATATAACTTGTGGGTAAATTTTATTAAAATAGCCTGATGTATATACTGAGCAAAATAAAATGCAGTAGGCAGAAAGAGTACTTTTATGTCATCCACTACATTATTAAGTACACTTGTAATAAAAACAAGCAACATAATATTTTATTTTAAATAAGAAAAATAAATAAAATGAATAAATAATTTTAATGTGACTTTTGAAATATACTCTCATACACAACAATATTTAATATAACTATTAATTGAATTTTCTGGATAAATTGATGTTATGGTGATAACGAAAACATAAATGTATTTAATGAATAAAAAAGATTTATTTACAATATGACATGACTTTAATACATAATAATAAACTAAAGGAAAATAATACAATATTGTAAATTAAAGCAATAGACAATAAATATAGCTGTTCTAATTATTGCTGACATAAGCATTTACTTAACCTAAAGTAAAATATATCCCTTGAGTAAATCCTTGTAAAATCACAATAATTAAATTTACAATGTGTTAAGAAGTTCTCGCACTTTGAAAGACTAACCAACTAGCAATTATGCACACAGAATAGCAAACATATGCATTTAAACAGGCCACTAAAAGATGATAATTAAATTATAATACTAACTATTTTTAAAATTAGTGCATAGATATAACATAGTTGGATGCTAAACAAAAGCAATTTATAGAGGTTTTATCTGTTGGTGCATATAAGGGATGGAATAATAAAAAGTTCAATACTATTAATGAACAGAGGCAAAACTCTCCCTATAATAGTGCCACTTAGTGCAAGCCAGAGTAATCAATGGATGCAGGAAGATTTGTGCATAAAATCCCTATCTAGTACTTACTCATTCTATATTCCCAGACTAGTTTCTAGATTGTGGCTTTCATCAGTGAGGAGTCTTGCATCTGAGAGCACTGCACCTAGATCTTAGTGATGAAAGCCATAAGCTAGAAACTAGTCTGGGGATATTGGATGAGTATGCATTAGATAGGAATTTTGTGCACAAATCTTCTTGCATCCATTGATTACTTTGACTTGCACTGAATGGTGCTACTATATGGAGAATTTTGCCTCTGTGAAAAACAGCTTGTGTAAGTATAAAGAATGGTGTTCATGTGATGCTTTATGATTTAATATCAATCCTGCTCAATAGGATTATGGTGACTGTGGTTATTAAAAAACCAAAGACACCAAAATGTATGGATGCTGAACTGAGTTCAGATTTATACAACTATGCAAGCTAATGAGCTTAGCTTGAAAACATTATTGTATTTTCCATTTTGGACTCAAAACTTTATAGTTAGCTAATAAAGTAAAAGGTGGCTGCTGGAGGGTTGCATTAAATCCTAAGATCTAGGTGCAGTGCTCTCAGATTCAAGGCTTCTCACTGATGAAAGCCACAAGCTAGAAACTAGTCTGGAGATATTGGATAAGTAGTCACTAGATAGAGATTTTATGCACAAATCTTCCTGCATCCATTGATTACTCTGGCTTGCACTGAGTGGTGCTACTGTATGGAAAGTTTTGCCTTTGTGAAAAATAGCTTGCGTAAGCATCAAGAACAGTGATCATGTGATATTTATGGTTTAATACTATTAATGAACTAATATACCTGAAAATAACTTGTAGTTGAGATAAACAATTTCATACATATACATGCCTTAAATGTGTTTTTGTAAAATACACTCTAATTAAAGTAAAAATGGCAAATGAATAGTAATAAATAAATTGATATGTGGTAACATGACCTGGAAGTGCTGAAGAAGCTGCAATCTCTATTCTGAAGGGGCTTAATAAAAATTCAAGAGCAATATAAATTATCAACATAATTGTGGCAACTGATGCCTGACAATGAGCAGAATATTAATAAATATATGAACAAGGCATGGATTACTAATTATACATGGAAATGCAACCTGCACTCATTCTCATATGTACTTTGACTAAAGGGATATGTAAACTAGTATAAAAATAATTGTGAGGCAATAGCATACACTAAGAATTAAAAGCTATCTTAACTCATACACTGACTTCAAACAATACATTCATCCATACACTAAGCATATAAAAACTGTTTTACCCTGTGTACACCAATACACTTTAATAATACTGGAATATAAATTCCATGAACTCTTAACAATTTGTAATTAAAACTTTTTACCTGGAAATTTACTTGTACCAATTTCCATTTTAATATGTATATTATCACAACTATACCTGATATAATACAAAGCATAATGTTAATAAAATTAGTAATAGATTATTATTATTATTATTATTATTATTATTATTATTATTATTATTATTATTATTTCTTAAAACATACTACACTTATTTTACCCTGTTTAAACAAGTTTGGGTGTTTGTGAGGTTTTTCTTTTAAATAATTCTCTAAACATAGAAGTTTGATCATTCTTCATAACAATAAAATAAAATATTGCATAGTTTTCTTAACACATAAGTAGTAAATAAATAAATAAATAATAAATATTTCAGAACTAGAGTTTCTTAAAGTATTATCTGTGGTTTTTAATTTTTAAAATGAATAAGTTTTCAATAAGCAAGTAAGAATGCCCCTTCCATGATAAAATTTATGCAATAGTTTAATAGGATTAATCGAGCAAATTCAGACCATATCTTTTCTGCTAGAATAATAAAACATATTTTAAATAGATGAATAAGAATTACTGAAATTCCAAGATAATGTTTTATTTGTATCAGATTAAACACAGCTATACAATGTCTTTTCTAAAATATTAAAAATATCAGCATGGTTATTTTCCTTTATCTTAAATAAATGAAGACTTTTAAAATAATTATGCTTCATTTTGTCCTTTGGTTTTACAATAATTTTGAAGTAATTCATTATTGTATTTATTTCATAAGTGAAAATATAATAACTTTCAAGTCAGTTCCTTGTAACAATAATATTTCAGTAATTAATGCTTTGAAAACATTTTAAATTGTCCACAAATAAATAACTTCTTTTACAGTAAGGTATTCAGTAGAATGTAAGAGCAACCATATTAATATTTGTAATTAGTTTATATAACTTTTATCACTTTAAAGAATAAAATGTTAATAAACTGACTTTTAAAATAAAGTCTAGAGTTAGCTAAAGGTTTATATAAACTGTAAAAACATACAAGTTACAATTTTTCAGCTAAATGGTTTATTGTAGTATTTCCCTGATATTTATCATGTGTTGGAGATTCTTCACAACAAAACATTGTATTTACCAATAAAAGATATTGTTCATAGGCAGAAGAACATGCACAATCCAAAATAGACTTGCTTAAATGACTTTTAAAGTTTTAACAGTACATTATTTAACTAAAAATAATATTTAATTAAATTTGATTCCTTTAAGAAAAGTTAATATTAGAGTAATCTTTTATTTTTTATTTTTTACTTTTGTGCATGCTTGTCAAAAAATAGCAAAGACTATTATGTATTATTAATAAATTAATCAGAAATTGATATTGGGGCTGGGTTTTTAAATTGATTAACACAACTTTAACCTTTTATTAATTAGGTCACATAAAAATAGATTTGATCTTGAGACATCTAAACAATTAATTATGATTAAAATAATAATAATAATTAATTTGATTTAAATTATCAACTATAATTATTTATTTTATTTTAAAACAATTACCTTTTATCTTTATTTAAAAGTTCTTAAAAATATGATTAAACCATTTAATGTTAAATAACACCATTTATGAACTATATTATTCTTTTAAAGATAATTAACACTTAAAATAATTCATTTCAAACTTCCCTCTCTTAACACTCATGCCATACATTCACAGACATCACATGCTAGAAAGCAATTAAAAAGTTTATGAAATTTATAACAAGCTCATAGTTAAGACTTTAAAAAATAACCAAAAACTTTCTTCAATATTTATTCAAAATATATTACATTTCAAGCTATCCTTATTTAAGCTTTACCTATAAAATTCTAACCTTAAACAGCTATTAACTCAGTTAACTAATATCTTTTAGTAATTAGTATTTAAGTACATTTTAACACAGATATTTTTATTAATATAACTTAGAATGCATAATAAAGATTTTATAGAATTTAAAACAGTAAAGTTTACTATACAAAAGAGTTCTCTTTATTTGAATTAATAAAAAAACTTTTAAAGTACCATTGAATGTTTGACCCTATCTGACCAAATATAAGATTACAATATGTAATGTAAAAACATTTTTAAAGACTTGTTTGTTTAAGTTAATTTTACTCTTCACTCTCTGTTACATTGTTTTTATATTTATAGTAATGATAGATCAATATATGTATATATATATATCACATTTACATACTTTATAATATATTTTGATGTATAAACATAATCACTAATAAGTTATTGTCATACTAAAATCAAATAATAAGTACTTGACATGAGAAAAAGTTGATGAAAATGAAATAGAATGATTCAGATTTCATAAGAATGGATTTGCCTTTGAAAAGTCTGAAAAACCAAACATATGTTAATTCATTTTAAAGAAATGATATTCTTTTGAAGCAGATATTAATTCTATTTTACTCCTGAGATATATTTTTTCAAGCTTGAGAAAATGGTGAACAATAGATAATTTTGAATTTTCATAAAATGCTCCTATAATTTTATATTGAATATAAGTAGAAAAAGTCATCTAACCCTTTATTTGTATAAAGACATATTTTTCATTTTAAAACCAGGAATTTAAATAAGGCCCTGCATGATTTCTTACCATGATAGAGTGTCAGACTTAAAACCATTTGATTATTTTTATTTTTTATAATAATACAAAATCAGCTCCCCACTTTACTGCTATGTAATGTAAGTTGATAACCAAATGCATGTAAATTCCCTATCACAAATATTTGAACCCCCACATTCAGTCATGCATCTGGTTTTTGCCTTCATCATTAAGACCCAGATTCAAAATCGGAAGAAATGTAAAAGCCAAAAACCAATCTGAAAATGAGAATTCTAATATTAATCTTTCCCCCAATCAGTTATGTGTGTGATTTTTGCCTTAGTCAATAAGGTTCAGATTCAGAGTTGGAAGAAATGCAAAAACCAAGAACCAATCTAAAAATGAGAATTCAAATATTAATCACTGATTAGATGAGTTTAATACCATTTACACATCTTCTTTAACCCTATTTTTTTATAATGCATTTCTTTATATTTTCTTACAATTTCGACTGACTGGCAGTCTTCATCAGAAATATAATACTCAAATATACATGATTAAAGAAGGTATATAATATTATATGAATATATACAAATCAATTCATAAAAAAAGCATAGAGGAATTGTTCTTGTGATTTGTTATTATTTTTATTAATATTATTTTGCATATGTAATATTTAAGACTTCTTTTCTTGGCATTATCATTTCTCTAACATTGATAATTACTAATGTCAGTATATAAAGAAAGTGAAAAATACATAATTAATGTAAACTGATCATTTATTCTAACAGGGAATTTTTTGTTAGAATGAAGTAATGCATTTGTTAAACATTATATCAGAATTTTTTATTATTTTTTTTATTTTAAAGTGTAATGTAGTCACAAACTAGGCTGTATCTAATCATATAACTTTAATTACAATTTATCCAAAGAAAACTGTAAACATACAAACAAAAATGTAAATAAATAAATATAAAAAATCATTAAAATTTGCAAATTTATAATATTTGAGCAACCACATTTCTTTTTCTGAGTGTCATACGCTTTCACTTTTTTTTTGAAAAAAGTAAAATTTGCTAATAAAGTTTACAATATGTCAGCAGCCATTTTTTTATTTCCGCTAATTGTTTACATATATTACTAAAATTTCTTCAGTTTATGTTAAAAACTTATAGATTTTATTCATTTATCATTTTTCCAAATTCAATGTTAGTATTTTGAGAAATAAAATATTTTATGATTATAATACTAAAAGTTTTACAAAATTTTAAAATATTCTAAAAGATGATAGTGATTTGAAAACATCAAACTAATTAGAGAGACCCTAATTTCTTAATAGCAAGACCACTATTATATTTCTATAAGAGAAAAAAAAGTTATTAAAAAAGGTAGTATCATGCAAAGTATATTTAATAGTAACAAACAAGCATTTTATTATTTTATTTTTAAAATAAAAATGCTGTAATTTTTTTTCTCTTTATTCTTATTGCTTCAATGAATGCATGAGTGAACATACATTTAGTAAAATCCTCCAATTTATTATTAATAATTATATTATTAGTTTTGAATTTTTTTTATATTATAATCTGGTACTTATGTATTAGTTCAATAGTGAGATTTTACATATGTATTAGTCTGGTGATAGATGGTTAAGAGAAAACAATATTATGTACATGGAGAAAATTATGTACTTATATTATATCACTGGCAGTAACAAATGTGTAAATAGAGACCGAATTAAATACATTTACCATCTTCTAAAAATAAAAACAATTAATTTTTAAAGTGAATATTAGATAATAAATCAGTATTTTGATTAACAACTTCCTTCTGATTGGGATATTATTTAATATTCACTTTAAAAATTGTTTTCATTTTTAGAAGATTGTAAATGTGTATTTTGTACTGGCATTTTTTATTACCATCGGATAATATGTAAGTATTGTAATCTTAATTTATATATGCTTACTATACATATAAAAAGTGTTTATGTTATATATATAAATATATGTGTGTGTATGTGCATGTTGCAAAGTACTGTAGACTTGTAGTTCAATAAGCATAATACCTATTTTCTGATTAATATTTGTTAATGAAACATAATATGCTATATGCAAGAGGGATGTTTGAAACAAAATATAGCACAGTTTGTTACTCCACTATATTTTCAAACTATTAAAATATTTTTTGAAAAACTTTCATTTCTCTTAATTAATTTTTTTAAACAAAATTTTATCTTATTAAATTGTGACTTTTCTGGTCAAATTATGTATAATGTTGTGATTTCAATTTTATAAATATTTACAGATTATAATTTTAAAATCTTAGCTTTATCTGTTTAATTATGTTTTGATTGTTTTCATCAGATTAATTTCATTTAATTAAAATGCATTGAAGATTATTTTGATTGATATAGTATTTGTATTTAACATTTTTAAAACCTTAATCATTTTGCTTTTATTAATGTAAATTTTCTTTTTATATTATGATCATTGTCTTCCATCTTGATAAACAGGTTTCATATTGTACTTCAGTGAATTTTAAAATATACTCTCAAGGAAAACGTTATTGAAAATATTTGTGTGAAAATGTTTCTAATTACCATATTTGTCTATCAAATGTACTTTAGTCATTCTTTGACAATAGAATATTGATTTCATTTATTTATATATTTTTTTCCTTTGTTCACCTGTAATATTCAATGTTGAAGTACAATTAAAAAAAATAGTAAAATATTCAATAATGTACAAGACCAGAGATTATATGTGAGTCATAGCAATTACATATGTACATAAATTCTTTAATTTTCCAATGAAGTAAGTGTCATATTATAATTCTGATGATTGAGAGAGAATTGGCCAGGTTTTTATGTATATTTTTTATTCAGCAACTTTTTTATTCTCTTTCTCTTATTATTTCAAGCTTATTTGTAAATACATTTGGGTATATTCTAGGATTGTTATTGTAAACAAATATGCATCTTGTATCCATACTGCATATGGAACAAAAATACCGGCATGTAAATGTGAAAAAAAATCTTTTACCAAAGTTTTCAGTGAGATAATTAATATCTATGTTTTTATTGTTAAATACAGCTGTTATTTTAGCCCTGATGTTATCAAAACTGGGACAAGAGAGAAATTGTGCTTCTAATTTCTTTTTACAAAGATTACAATAATCTTCATATATCTAAATGTACCTTCTATCTTTGTAAAAATGGTAAAGTTTATTTTTACCAGGAAATCAAAAAACTTAGATTCAAATGACTAGTACCTAAATTTGTGGCATAGTTGTTTATTTGTCAAGTAAATGTTTATTTGTCAAATAAATGTGGGTTTTTTATGATGATGGGTGACTGTATAAAGTAATGAATATACTTCCCAATAATAATATTTATCTTTTGGAAGCGAATAAACAAGATTCTATATTTCAAGGAATGTGTCTCTGAGGGATTTGAAATAACTAGTCATTGGAGGTGGTTTGTCTCTTAATGCAATTTTAAATACTATTCCAAGATAAGGAAATAATCCTACACATGCTGAGATGATGTCAAATGATTTTTGGATTCTAAACAGACTTTTGGAATGCATCCTAAAACCAGTATGTGATAATGAACATTGGAACTTTCTGATTGAGATTGCCACAATTTTTTTACCCAAGAGAAGTTTTCTAAGTAGTGTATGGATGAAATTAATAAATTTCTTAGTAAACTTTATTATAGGGATATAATGAATCACTCTTGTCACCTTTAGCATATTGTACAATGAGACCTTTGTATAGGGAGAGAGAGATGCTTTTGATAGTGAATTAATTGTGTTCATTATTCTATTAGGAAGGTTATTCTGTATGTTTTTTTTTCATTTGTGCATGACTAAGATGGATTGGGAAACCTCGAAAAGAACTGCATATCTCTTAAATTATTCCTTAATTCAAGATCCTGTATAAATTTGCCAAGCATGTGATTTTTCCATATTGAATGTGAGTTTATATTTGTCAGTGTTTCTGGATGATAGAAAAATTGCAATATCATCCATATAAGCAAGTTATTCAGTACTATTTGAAGGCCTGATATATATATATGCCAGATAATTCATTTCTAATAGGTTTTATTAAAGGGTTTATGTACATAGAGAAAAAGAATTGCACTTACTGGAGAATCTTGGGCATATTGAACATTTGAGGATGATTGGGAGTGATGTCCACCCATTCAGAGCTACATGCGCCTCTTTATTCCGATATATTCTAGAAATATGAGAAAAATATATAATTATATCAATGACAAATTTGTTTTTAAGATCACTCTAAACATCCCTTTTGTTTTAACTATCAGTTATCATTAGAACAATATATTACCAAACTTGAGAAAATTACTATGATTATTGAAAGAAAAACGCTAGCAGTTTATTGTAATTTATTTTATTTGCTCAAATAATATTTAAGTCCTAAATCTGTGTTTTAATAATATAAATAATAATATTTATAATTTGTCTTTTGTTCATTGAATTTGTTATTTTTAAAAAATAGTAATTGGAAGAGAAATGCCTTTAAAAAAAGGAGATTCTTTAATTGACTACAGTACAAGATTAAGCAAGTATTCTCTATGAAAACTAATTTCCCATTAACTTCTTGCAATGAAAAGGATTTTAATAAGATTTTTATAAATATGATATTATAATAAAAATATTTAATTACTTTTCTTTAAAATGTGAAAATTGATTTTGAATTGATATATATAAGTAAGAACAAAAACATCCCAAATACACTGAAGTGCTTCTAAATAATTTTTATCTAAACTTTTATTGATTGTGCAAGAACTAAGAGCTATGAGATTAAATTAATTTATCTCACTAATTATAATTTTTAAAACGTAAGTAATGAGAATATTATGTAAAAGCAGATCACTCATAAATAAGTATGTATTTAACCCTAGAAGAAAAAATGAAGAGAAATACAAAAAACAAAAAAATAAAAGATTAGATTAGATTATATTCCAAATTGCTAGGCATTTTATTAAAGAATGAAAATGTGGGTTATATAAATCTCTAATGGTGGGAGTCTTACGACAACATTAGTCTTTAACATATCTAAATGATTGAAAATAATAAAACAAAGAAAATAGATAAAAAGTAAAGATAAGTTTCAAGTTAAAGAAATGGGGGAAAATAAAGAGGAAAAAAAAAGATTATTTGTGTTGAAAACACCGGTCAAATATTTGATGACTCAATATTACTCAAAAGCAACTGGGGGCACACTTGATATCTTTGTGTGTGTGTGCACGTGTGCATTCAATGTAGGTTTATTAATAATCAGATAATTAACTGGTTGAATAGGTACATAGATAAATAATGATAAAAATGTAAATAGAAAAGGATAGATAGATAGATAGATAGATAGATAGATAGATAGATAGATAGATAGATAGATAGATAGATAGATAGATAGATAGATAGATAGATAGATAGATAGATAGATAGATAGACTGATAGATAGATAGATAGATAGATAGATAATGAAGATGAGTATCTAGATAAATAGTTCGATAGGTAATAAGTAAGTAGATGGTAGAGTGAATGGATGGATGGTTAAGTGTGTAGGTAGATCGCAAATAGATAGGCAAACAAACATGCAGGCAGATAAGGAAATATTTAGTTGTTTGTATTAATGGATAGATAAATATATAGAAAGATAGAGAGATAGAAGCGGCAGGCAGGAAGGTGGATGGATAAACCTGCATAGAGACAGATAAATACATACACAGAGAAAGGTAAATCGATAATAATTAGATAATCGTGTACATGTAGAAATTTTGTTTTAAAAATAAGATCTATTAAGTTTATTTCTAATGCAAATCTTTATTAAAGGTCAAATGATATGCATCTCTTTATTCTCATGGTATTATGGTTTATATAAGTATTGATGGATTTAACTTTATAATTAATACTGTATGCGTTGCTTTTATTTGTTTATTTTTAAAACAATCTAGTGCAACTTAACGACAGTTGTTTTTTTTTTTATTCATTGAGCAGGTGATTAATTGTTATTGAAAGTAAAATGAGAATGAGCTTAAGAAAAAAAAATCTGACTTGTTGAAATGTTAAGTCTATTTTAAAATAATAATAATAATAAGGCATTACGTATTTGAAAATTCATGTCATCCTATAAATAAGGGATTGCATTGTGATGATGATTTATCATCATCAATCAGTATGTTTGTGTGCGTGAATGTCAAATAAAGTATATCTATATCAGGAATCAGCAACCTTCTTAACATGAAGAGCCATTTTGTTTAAATGTTCAGACTAAAAAATTAAAAGAGCCGTTAGGGAGAAAGTGAAAAATAGATTAATGAAAAACATAAATTTGTGAATAGTTATGGTCGTATTTTAGTAATAAAATGTGACAGAATCAATGTAAGAAAAAAATTTTAAAAAATTACTGAGACCAGATTTTTTTTGTAAATTTCTATTATTTAAACGTTCATCATATACAGTAACTGTATACTGACTAAGGTTGAATCAAAAAGCAATTTAGAAAAACATATTTTTTCTCTCCTAGGATCATGAAAATATTTATTTACAAATTACAAGTGAAAGTAAAAATGTCTTTATCGTTATAAAAAGAACCTCAAGCTTTGGGTCAAAGAGTCCTATACAACTCACAAGCCCCTGATTCCTGCCCTCTAATCTATGAACAATGTTTTTATTTCCACTTTGTACCTTGATCTTTCTATCTATGAATGTCATTCATAATTTGTTTAAGAATGCAGAACTTATTTTAACAAACTTTATTTTTCATTAATAGTAATATAATCATTGTGAAATCCTTTGTATCAATAAGTTTAATCTCTGTGATCAAGTTGTAATCTTTAGTGTTTACATATTAGACCATTAATAAAGATGGGTTTCCACCTTTATTGTTAAGAGGTTGCCTTGGCAACAGTTTGAAATTATTGATTGTTATTGAGATTGTCTAAGTGTTGACTAGTTTTTAGTGATTACTTATAAACCCATTTAGCCTTGAGTGTTATTACACTTATTATTTAAGTAATACTTTGTGTACAATTTGAAAATTATAATTGCAGTTGCAATGTTATAAATGACTATTTATTAGTCTACATTCAGAATAAGTTATATTTTCATGTTTAAAGAGGTTTATTTAAACTTCTTTGTATCAATAATTTCAATCTCTGTGGTCAAGTTGCAATCTTTAGTGTCTATATAAATATATTAGACCATTAATAAAAGTGAGATTCCACCTTTATTGTTAAAATGAGGTTGTCTTGACAACAGTTTGAAATTGTTGATTGTTATTAAAATTTTCTAAGTGTTGACTGATTTTTAATGATTACTTATAAATTCATTTAGCTTTGAGCATGATTACTCTTATTATTTAAGTAATACTTTGGGTGCAATTTGAAATCCATAATTGCAGTTGTAATATTATAATTGACTATTTATTAGTCTGCATTTAGAATAGGTTATATTTACATGTTTAAAGAGGTTTATTTAAACTTCTTTGTATCAATAATTTCAATCTCTATGGTCAAGTTGCAATCTTTTGTGTCCTTATAAGTATATTAGGGACTTTAGTATTACAGCTGCAACACAGAGCAGGTATTAGATCTACTGCACTTGTTCACATTCATATCAATTTGCTGATAACTTCATAATCTTGTGATCTGACCAAAATAATGTGTTCACTGATCTTGTACGCGATTTTTTTCGGCAAAAAAAATATGTACATGGATTTTGTACATGGTATTTTGGCAAAAATTACAAAGTTATTGGGAGGTTGATATGAATGTGAAGAGGCACAGTAGGTCTAGTACATGTTCCATGTTGCATAGTAAAACAAAATAAATATATAGATCATTTTCAACATTAACAAGTTTCAAAAAAAAAATGTGACTTCCCAACAGTAACAACTTTTAAGAACAACATTTAAAATAAAATTTCAACATTAACAAGTTTCCAAAAAAAAAAAAAAAATGTGACTTTTATAAATATGTACGACTTTTAACATTAACAAGGTTTTAAAAAAATGTGACTTACAACATTAATAACTTTTAAGAATGACATTTAAAATAAAAAATAAAATGTGAATTGTGATATTACAATAATGATGCCAATAATCAAAGAAATAGTTAGTTTAAATATACACCAAACAAACAGTAAATTATTTTGATTTTTAATATATAACAAGAATTTACATATTAAAACCAAAGTTTTTATATATACATACTATTACCACAGAAAATGGAGATTTACAATAAAAAATTTCACTCCGAAAATACATCACGTGATTGCAAAGTATGCTGAGATTTTCAGAAAAGTGTTAATAAATGTCATTTTTTATAAAGAAATTAAACCAAAAGTACAAAAATAAAATACATACTATGTAACGGGCACAAATGCCATTGCATTATTTTAAAAATTAGACATTAAAAAGAAAAGTTCACAAATAAAAACTTATTTTTTAAGAAATAAAATTTGAAAGTTAAAAGTCATCTAAACTTTATATATATAAAATCGCACAGATGAAAAATTATTAAAAGAAAACTTTATTAAAGAAAAGGAAATTATTGTAAAACTAAATTTTCAGTAAAGATTTAGAGATAAAAATATATCTTTAAGTTTGCACAATAAATTAATTAATGCTATTATATAAAATGGAAATAATTATTAATTAGTCCAAGTGAACTAGCCTTTGGGCATTTCAAAATGTATAATTAAAGGTCAGATAGGAGAGGAAAAATAATAGGAACAGAACATCCAATAAAAGAAAGCCCTCAGGAAGTGGACCTCAGCGAGAGAATGATCATTGTCATGACATAATGTCCAATCAATCCAAAATTCTAATATAAAGAAAAAAGTTTGGAAATAAATAGAGTGAAGAAAAAGCTAGGAGAGAAAAAGAGATGTGAAAGAGATGTGCTACATGTTTTTCTGAAGGTTTGTGATGATGGTATTCTAGCTGTATTTTTATATTGGACTATTTCCATCATCTAATATGTGTGTTGAATGTCTTTAGAAAAGTTTAATTTTTAGTTAAATATTCCAAATGCATTTAACTGTTAGTAATATCACAGCAAACAGGTTAGTATATGCACCAACTGTTAGTAATATCACAGCAAACAAATGTTAATAATATCACAGCAAACAGGTTAGTATATGCACTAACTGTTAGTAATATCACAGCAAACAGGTTAGTATACGCACAACGTTTCGAGAGGTATTTTTCTCCCCTCTTCTTCAGGTGTTGCTGGCCTGACCAGTGACAGTACTAGCATGGGATTCGAATCTGGGTCCTTAGATTCTTGATTATTGAAATTTAAGATAACGCTCTAACCAACTGAGCCATCCTGCAGTATGTAGTAATTTCATATACTTATCTATGAGGTTCCTCCTGATTTCTCCACTTTTTCCTCAGAGCAAAGTTGATTAGTGATTTCCATACATTATGTATAGTCACACTAGGTTGGCTTATGGGATTTTTTGCCATTGTCATGTGAGCAGCTTCTTTAAATTTTCTTCTTTGTATCTTTTCTTCTTTATCGAATATTTTTGTATTTTCCCAATTGAACATATGTTCATTGGTCCATACATGGTCTGCTACCTTAGACACATCTGTTTTCTCTCTTCTTAATCATCAGTTTATGTTCTTGCAAGCGCTTTTGAATGGTACGGCTGGTCTCACTAATATATGTTCTTCCACATTCACATGGTATTTCATAGATGCAGTTTTTCCTTTGCAGCATTTCAAGTTTAGGCTTTGTAGATGTTAGAATTCCTCGTAGTGTGGTATGGCTCTGAAAAGCTGTTCTGATGTTATACTGATTGCAGATTTTTCTTAATTTGTCTGCTATTTTTGGAATGTATGGATACACTACAGTACCAATAATTGTCTTTTCTCTTGATGGTTCTTTTTGTTGTCTGTTTAATGTTTTCTTAATAACAGCTGATGGATAACCATTTTTCTTAAGAGTTTGTTCTATATAGATCTTTTCTTTTTCCAAATCACCAGTTTCTGAACAAACTTCTTTTGCTCTGTTCCACAGTGATAGTATAACTCCATGTTTTGTGTTTCTCGTGTGATTAGATGTATAGGCTAGGTATTTTCCTGTATGTGTAGGTTTTCGGTAAACTGTAGTTTTGATTTTGCCATGAGGGAGTCTTGTCACAAGAACATCTAAGAATGCCAATTTTTGTTCTTGTTCTGTTTCTATTGTAAATTTAATTGAAGGGGATATGTTGTTGATGTGTGTCCAGAAAGTTTGTAGCAATGCTTCACCATGTGGCCATACAACAAATGTATCATCCACATAGTGAAGCCAAACTTTAGGTGGATAAGGAGTAGTTTTTATGGCTGTGGTTTCAAGTTCTTCCATGTAAATATTGCTAATCAGGGGAGACAATGGTGAGCCCATAGCCATTTCTTGATTTTGTTGGAAGAACTCTGTGTTATATTGAAAGTAGGTTGTTTTTATACAGAAAGTTAATAGTTCCATTATGCTATCAATAGGAAGAGCTGTTCTGGTTTGTAAAATATTATCATCATTTAACCTTTTTCTTACAATAGACAATCCTTCTTCACATGGTACATTTGTGAATAAACTTTCCACATCAAATCTTACCAGTAAGTCAGGTCTTTCAATTTTCATGTTCTTGATTAATTCTACAAAGTGTCTAGAATCCCTGACAAATGATTGGGTCTTGCATGCCAAAGGACTTAGAACTTTGAGAAGAAATCTTGCCAAATTCTGGCAAGGTGAATCTCTAGAACTAACAATAGGTCATAATGGAACATGATCCTTATGGATTTTAGGTAGACCATAAAGATGAGGAATTTTGCTGAAATATGATGTTATTTTACTCTTTTCTGAATCAGTAAAGTACTTGCGATGCTTTCTGAGTAATGTGCTACATGTGTTGGTGTGGGGAGAGTTGAAGGAGAAGGGATTGAAAAGATGCACTTCCAATTCCTTCAGTTAATTATAAAGAAAGGAAATGACATCATCTTCCTATATCATGTGCCCCAGAACACCAAGATCCAGCAATAAAATACCAGCCACAATAAAGAACCTCATAGGAATTAACACCTTACAAGTTGCAAGCAATCAGAAAGTATGGACTTTTCTTTTAAACCGTAAAAACTTTATGAACTCTAATAAGCTTTAAGTATAATTCTAAAATTCCAGTATTTGAAAAGAATAAGAACTTTAATTCTAAAACTTGTTCCCTATTTAATAGAAATAGAATCCTATCTGACCAACATAAATTATTATTAATAATTAATTTTATTTGATGTATTTTTTTTAATCATTTTTTTTTTGTTCTTTTAAGTTTTATTATGATTTTTGTTTCTTTTTTGTTAAACTAAACTTAATAAATGCTAAATTTAAGTCAGGCGTGAATGGCTGCATAGATTTGTAAAGTTATATTAGTTTAATTAAGAGAGGGTAAATCTTAGGTTATTTGTTTCGTAGTTAAATTGGGTCAATGTATTGGATATATTGGTGTAATTAGTAAATGTAGTATGAGGTCCGCTATGTGCAGGATCACCTTATATGCCGCACTTGGTTGAAATAAGCCTTTCCTATTGACCATTGGAGACAGACGGTATTCCCTGCTCCTTGGATCGCCCCATTGCCTATGGAATAGGATCATAAGTCAGCAAAAAGGACCGCAATCTCTTCCTATGGAGTTTTTTTTATTGTTCTTTTTGCCAGACAGATGTAATCCTGTACTGGACAAGAGACAATTTCTTCAATTATAACCATGCTGTTCAGATGTACATTCCTGACAGTATGATATTTGTGCTGTCTTATTCATACTGCATTGAATACATCGATATATCAAATGGATTGACATTGGTTTAACTGCGAACTTTTGGCCTAAGATTAAATAAGGGATAGAGTATTTTCTTTTCAAATGCAATCTATGTAGTCTATTCATACTCAACACTTTAATAAAATATTAAATTTATCTGTGCGAACTTCAAAAATAAAAAAAGGTAAAAAAATAAATTAAATACTAAAATTAAAGTAGAAGCATACTAAAATAATTTTAAATTTATATATGTTTAATAAATGTTTGTGTGTGTTATTACTGGCAGTGGCTTCTTTTATTTTTGCTAATATTCAAGAAAATATTTTAAGAATTTATATTTTATAAATCTCTGCATCTCACTGAGCTAGTGGCATGGGTTGATGGTCAGAATAAAATATATATGTAAAATAAGGTCTTAACAGTGCATATCTGCCTACTCTATAAATTTTCTAGGTTCAAGTAGCCTAGTGGTACTCTGTAGCACAGATACGTTAAGGCTGTGATCTTCGCCGACTGTTATAACTAATTATTAGACTTTTATTACGTTTTTATTTACCCTGGCTCTTGTCATAAAGAAATCTAGACAATAACTGAAAATGTCAAAGTATTACAAAAAAAAAAAATCGCAAATGTCACTTTATATATATAAAGAAATCAAACCAAAAATACAAAAAAAAAATAAGTATTAATTATTAGACTTTTATTACGTTTTTATTTATCCTGGTTCTTGTCAGAAAGAAATCTAGACAATAACTGAAAATGTCAAAGTATTACAAAAAAAAATTGCGTTGATAAAAAAACATGTTTTCGCGTATACTCACAGGGATTATTTTCTTTCAATTTGATGTCATTGTGGCATTACACATTTATTGTGGATGTGAAAAGACCTTCTATATCTCCTCCTTTGCAGCTTTAATAATAAAGTACCATATATTAGACCATTAATAAACATGGGATTCCACCTTTATTGTTAAAAGGGGTTGCCTTGACAACAGTTGAAAGTTGTTGATTGTTATTGACATTGGAATTGTCTAAATGTTAACTGCTTTTTAATGTTTACAGATAAGTTTATAAAAATTATTGCTTATATATTAGTCAGATATCCATGTTTTTTTAATATTGTGACTCATTGATTTCTATGACTATGAATTGAGTTTACAGAAGTAAAATTAAATTATAGAGATGCTAATTAAATTTATAAGTAAAGAAGACCAGTTTTTATACAGATTTGTGTTAAATAAATAGTTTATTGCATGAGAGTTCCTAAGAAACTTGAACACTAAGCGTGACAGAGCTCGATTATGAAATAGTTGTTAATCTCCAGAGTCTGTCCCTATGTCATTACTCCAAACTATATTAATGTTAATAAAAGTCATTGTATAATGAACATATACTTATATATAGATATAAATACATTTTTATAACTAATTTTTTTATAAAAAAAACCTTTATGAAAAAAATATACTATTTACAATTAATGACTCATTCTTACATTTTAAACATATGGCTGCATGCTTGGGAAAATTGTATTTTAAGTTAACCAGGTCTTTTGAGTTTAATTCCACAAAGTTCTTTGAAAGTTCATGGGATTCATGCATGGCTGTTTATATTTAATGATATATATTATATAAATTTATTATGTATGCACTATATTCTTCTTTCATCATTTATTCATGCAATTGTCTTTCAATATTATAAATAATTACTAATCATTCTTTATTAGGTTAGGAATTATTTTATTATTAAATTATTCTAAATCTATTTATTATAATTTTAATTTTTAAAACTTTAATTTTTAAACTCTGATGATGGCTGCAGGACAGTCGAAACTGTAAAAATAAAGTTTTGCTATAAAAAATAATATTGTTAAATGTATAAGAAGGCTGGAAATGGTATGATTGTAAATATAGAAATCAATACATAATGAAAGGAGGAAGAAGGAGAAAATATATGTAAATGTATAATATTTTGCTTAAAAAAAAGGGTGCTAAAATTTATGCAGAACAAAAATAAACTGTTGTTATAAAGAAGTATTTGAAACAAAATAAACTACTTTTAAACTTTTTTCTGACTATTTATTTAATATGAAATATGATTTAAAAATTATTTTCATAAGTGGATCACTATATCTGTTCAGAAGGCAAAATAAATATTAAAGTTAAAAGCTAAAGTTGGTATGCTGTGATATTGTATTTTGTTAAGAATGAATATCTTGTACATAATTTTTTTTAATGTTTTCAAAGACTACAGACAATTTGTCTATATATGTATATATTTTATAATATTTTCAGTGCATACTACTATTTGAAATAAATATCAAATCACCTTAAATGTTAAGAAATCTTCAGCTATACCCTCTGAGAAATATTTAGAGCCCACATCTCAAAACAGCTAACTGAAAAAAGTACCTTTTTAATTGGCTCTACATGTTTATTCACAGAGGGCATAGCTGAAAATGTCTTAACTGTTTGAGGTGATTTGATATTTTATAATATTTATATCAATGGTATAAAGAGTAAAACAGTGTTTAAATGGTCCGCTGTAAGACAAATTTTTCTCCAATCATTTTTCAAGAACAGTAGAAAACAGCAATACTTATCAATTTCCAGATATTTGGTAGTTTGTCTTTTTTATTTGCTAACTAAGAATAGCTATACCTACTTTCTGGAAATATTATATGGTTAGTTATGTTAGTTATAATGTGACTACCTATTAGAAATATGAATAAACTCAACTTCAATCTGCAAAAGAAAATTCAAATTTCACTTCACTCATCCAAATGATAGGAATGAATGCTATTACTATATCCAAAGATTTACATATAAATACTTTTTTATATCAATCATAAAAAGAACTTACAGAATAAATTAAGATTTCCATTTTGCAATAAAGATAGAGTTTCACAGATAGAAAACTAATAATTCAAACACTTATTATTAAAAAAATTTTATATTGATCTTTAACCTTTTTATATATATGTCAAAGCGTTGACCGGGAAGCGGAAGCGAACTTGGACCGGCTGCTTGGAAGGCAGCTACGCTAAACGCCAGGTCACCAACGCTTAACTGATCTTTAACCTTTTATAAACTTTTTTAATAACCTAGTTTGTGCACACATTTACAACCGAAATTAAAAGAAATAAAAATTCAGGAAATACTTATAAATTAATAAACCCAATTGCAGTGAACAACTGGGGGAGGGGGGACTATTTTAATCCAACAACTATTTAATTTATAATTCTTGCAATAATTATTTTTTTCCAAGCGTTGGTAGCCTAGCGGTTAGCATAGCTGCCTTCCAAGCAACTAACCCGGGTTTGCTTCCCGGTCAACGCTTCGACATATAAAAAAAACATATTATATTTAACTGCTAAACAGAAGATAAAGAAAAAAAATCTGGAGAAGAATAAGTTTTCAAAATCTTATATTTTTAAGAAAGATTATATAGAATTGCTGATCTGCGTTTTAAATAAGTAATTAAAAAGCAAAGGTGATTAATTAGTACAAATAAATTATTGTTTTGATTTATTGTTTTAATCATTGTCATAAAAAATGTTTGCACTGATATAAATATAAACATATATAATGTAGTTAGAATTTCTCTTTTGCTTTGAATATAATGTTTGCTTTTGAAAAGTGTGCTTGGCACCAAAAGTACATTGACGTTATGTTTATTATATTTAATGTTATTAGTATTTTCTTCATGTCAAAAGCATTGTTATAATTGCATATTCTTCATAAACACATACTGTAATTTAAAATTTTATTAATAAAACAAACTATAGATAATAAATTAATGTTAGCAGAGTTTTTATTTTTTAATAATGAAACTTTATAAAAAAAATTGAGTGCAGATTTTTTTCTTTATATATATTTTTAAAATTAGCGATCAGTGTTATCATAATATTTAAAAGTTTAATTGTTTATTTACATTACATTTTTTTTGTTATATTAATTTGATTATCTTGATATTTTCTTAAAATCACATTAATGAAATTGCATTAGTTGTGTCACTTTTAATGTGAGATAGGTTGCATTGGATTTCAGGGCATGGATCCTGTTTTTATATGGGAGAATGGACTTCAGATAAGAAGGTTTAGCTATGAATAAGCAAAGAAAATGTAAGTAAGCAATCACTGACAATGGAACAACATTCATTATCATGAAGTGAAGTTGTCAGAAACAGTTTATGTCTATAAAATGCAATAATTCCTATGATGGTAAATGTATAATGATAAATGATGATCACCATTAAATATATCAACATCCTGCTGGGTGCTGCATTCTTCCAAGTTAGTGAAAGATCATTATAAATTACAACAGTGAGGAGGACAGTGGTAGATGAATGTTCATTTTAAGAAATGTGCATTAAATCTGATGTGAAGGTTACTGCTAGGCAAAGAAGGTTATGGAAAACCACTTTGCTTTATAATTCCCTAATTTTTTATTATGACTATGTCCACAGATTTGATTCAGTTTGGTGTTGAGATCTAGCTAAGGATCATTTTGGTGTCCTGACCAGCATGAGGCTACTCAAATCATAAATCTGAAAAATCCTTATAAATATCTTTTATTGAGAGAAAACATGTTGGGAATTGGTACGTGGAATGTAAGGTCATTGAGAAGAGATGAAAAAATGAAGAATTTGAAAAGGGAAATGAAATAAACAAAAATTTATATTATATGATTAAGTGAAGTGAGATGGGAGTGATGTGGAAAAGCAAATAGTGAAGATATTATTTTATTCTGGTGATGATAGAGCAATAAATGAAGTGGCATTCTGTTGAAAAATATTTGGAATAGTGTGTCAAAGATATATTGTATTGGTGATAGACTTATGATAATAAGGATAACTGCAAGTCCTAGGGATTTGGTATTAATACAAGTTCATATGCCAGCTATTAGTCATGATAATATTGAAATTGATGATAGAGGAAATTATATAATATGAGGGTAAAAATGCATGTATATTGCTATTAGGTGATTGGAATGCTATTGTGGAAAAAGGTAAGAAAGGAATAAATGTTGGAAATTATGGTATTGAACAAAGAAATGAAAGAAATAGCTGGCTTGTACAATTTTGTAAGAATGATATATTTGTGATTGGAAACACTTAGTTTAAAAATTATCCAAGAAGTTTATATACAGGGAAATCTCCAGGTGATAGAGAGCATTATCAAATTGACTATATATTGATTCAGGATAGATATAAGAATGTTATTAAAGGTTCACATATTTTGCTTTGTGCTGATATAAACTGATCATAATTTGCTTATGACTAAATTAAAGTTGAGTTTAAAAAGTATAAAAAGAAAGTAAATATATGTAATATGGGACTTAGCTAAATTGTGAGAAATTGAAAAAGAAAGATGTGAAAATATAATAAAAAGAATTGATAAAGATGAGAAATATATTAATAGTTGTGATAAGCATTGGTGTAAAATTAAAGAATGATTATTAAAAACAGTAAAAATGAAGTAGAAACTATTCAGTTAAAGAAAGCTAAATGACCTTAGATAATGGGAAAAATGTTGAAATAAATAGAAATATGGAGAAGAGGAAAGAGTATCAATACTGAGGAAAATCAAAGAGCATATAGAAAAATTAATAATGAACTAAGAAGAGAAATTGATTTAGCAAAAAATTACTGCTACTAATTAAAGAAAACTTAAGTGGACAGCTGCTGTTTTTAGATAAACTTATATAATTAAACTATTGTCCCTCATTTATTTTAACAGAAATATTTGGGATGATTTTTATTAAATAAAACGAAAATTATTTTATTTTAAATTGTAATATTTGAATTTATCTACTAAACGAATATTTACTAAATGAATTTTATTTTAAATCAAAATATATTACGATGGTAATATATTTGTAAATAGATCCAAACAAAATAACTAACAATTTATAATTTTGATATGTTTTAAAATGGATATCATAGTGTGTGCGCAATTATGACTTATATAACTTACTTTTTAATAAATGTAAATTTTGTGAACAAATACATAATTCATAATATTTTATTTTATTTGGGAATAAGTTATATATATAATATGAGCGTTGTGCTCGTGGTTTAAA